>JAZKLR010000523.1:0-1200000 GCA_037103525.1 Ganaspis brasiliensis
GATGAAAATACTATAAGTACAAGGTGTTTATCCTACTCGAAACACATGGAATCTTTGCCGATTTGCTCTCTACGTCTATACTCGGATCGTTCCATTTCGGAACTAAACGACAACTCGGCTATAAGTATGTGCAGGCGAAGAAGTTGAACTTGCGATGTGTGATGGACATTTCCAGAATTGTGGAAAGTCAGTTTTTTGTTTCATAGAAGCTCGCAGAGCAGAGCAGAGCCACTAGATGATATTAGGAACAAGACTTTTTACTTAAAACTTGTCTATCCGCTAAAAACCTGTCCAATTTGAATATGGGAGAGTCCATTAAAGATTATCTCGAGCGAACCTTATCACACGTACGTTTCTTATTACGGTTGCACTTTTGATTATTATTAGTAGTGTCTCCTAAAGCATTTAACTACGAAGCTAGGCTTCCCTGGACTGGATCTACTGAGTATTTTTCGCGACGGAACCTGGCCGCTGATCTCGCACGATGGCACAGAGATTGTTTATTTGTTTAGAACATATCACAACCAAGATTCAAGTCTGAATGTTTTCTGTCGATTCCGCGAGAGAATTGGACTCGACATATTGGACTCCTGGGGAGCTGGAACGTTTGGGACGTGGTCGAGTCGGGGGCGTCCTGGTTACCAGAACAATTCGTGGGCGAGTCTCGAAGCTCCGGGTGGCCAAAGACTTGGCTGACCCGGAGCCATGGTTCAATCGTCGTCCGGGTGTCTAGGGCTCGCGTCGTACCCGCCCATCGAGCCCGAATTGTCCGGGGAGAAGTTCATCACGTCCGAGGGCGAGAGACTGTCCTGAGGATAGTAGAAGGACGGGTGGTCCGAGCTTGGGCCGGCTCCGTTGAGCATCGAGGGAGGCGGCGACACTGAGGGTCTCGCCGAGGGTCCCGCGCCCGAGTGATGCGTGCTCAGGTCCGAGCTCACTGGCGACAGGAAACCCATCTCCGGGCCTCCGTCTCGACACCAGAGCTGCCGCATCTCCTGCCGTCGCTGCCGCATCAGCGACTTGTACTCGGAGATCCTCATCTTCTTCCCGTCGACGATGCAGGTCCGCTTTGGGCGCGGCCGGTACCTGTAGTCCGGGTGCTTCTCCATGTGCAATTTCGACAGTCGAGACTGCTCCTCGTAGTACGGCTGCTTCTCAGAGTTGGACATTGCTTTCCATCGGGCTCCTGAAACACAAACCAAACAATCTTTTTATTACTCTCTTCAATGACTTTTGTATTCTTTTTGTTCTACCCAAAGGCGAATCCAGACGAGGGTTTTGGAGGGGGCGATATATGAGTTAGAAAGAGACACGAATATAGTGCTATATCTGTCTCTCTCATATGATAATCTAAGGCTTTTGGGAGGGGCGATCGCCCCCCGCTGGATCCGCGCCTGGTTCTACCCGTGTGGAAAGTATGTTATTTCGGGTATTTGATGCGGGTGCAAAGTAATTTTCCACCCGTTTGCAATCAACATTGTCAGGACTGGGTGCACATATGTAATCACCCTTATAAAAACTTATCACGGTTGTCTGAACAACATTTTAATCCTAAAATTGCATCCCTTGGTCGGATCCTATTGAAATATATGAACTATATTTACGCAAAATTAAAAACAATTGGTTTTGATGATTATATCACTTGGTTTTAAATGGTTTAATTGGGTCGCCTGCATTTCCTTCAAAACCCATTTCACCAAACTTACAATTGCCCGAGATTTAATTGTCCGAATATGTAATTCTCCGAACTTGCATTTGTCAGAATTTGTCCGACCTTGCATTTGTCCAAACTTTTAACTTCCCGAATTTGCATTTGTTAAAATTTTCCACTCCCCGAACTCGTATTTGTCCGAACTTCTAAATCCCTTAATTTTATTTGTCCGAACTTTTAAATCACCGAACTTGCATTTGTTCGAACGTTAAAATCACCGAATTTGCATTTGCCAGACCCTCGGAAAGTAGACTTTCTAAAGGAGTCTTCTGATTGGCTGGTAATGTTTCCGGGAAATTTACCCGCCAATCAGAAGACTCCTTTAGAAAGTCTACTTTCCAAGGGTCTGACAAATGCAAATTCAGTGATTTTAACGTTCGAACAAATGCAAGTTCGGTGATTTCAAAGTTCGGACAAATACAAGTTAAGGGATTTAGAAGTTCGGACAAATACAAGTTCGGTGTTTGAAAAGTTCGAACAAATGCAATTTCGGTAATTGTAAAGTTCGGACAAATGCAAGTTCGAGGATTTAGAAGTTCGAACATATAGGTGTTCGTAGAGTTGAAAATTTTAACAAATACAATTTTGTCGATTTAAATCAGGGACTGACACGAAAACCGAATTCTGTTTCTGTTTTGAATTGTTGTGACGAAACAAAAATGTACAATCAATATTGTTTTGTATGGAGCCTGAAACGAAAAGGCTCTGAATTACGTTTTCGTCTCATGCCCGAAACGAAAATCAACTCCGAATTTCGTTTCAGTCTCATGCCCGAAACGAAAAGACTCTGAATTTCGTTTTCGTTTCCTGCAAGAAAAGAATTGTGTTTAAAATTGTTTTTGTGAAATTTAGAGCCTTTTTTATGAAAAACGAAACGGAATTCGGAGCGGATTTTCGTTTCGGGCATGAAACGAAAACAAAATTCGAAGTCTTTTCGTTTCGGGCATGAGACGAAAACGTAATTCAGAGCCTTTTCGTTTCAGGTTCAACACAAAACAAAATTAAATTTATATTTTGTTTCAGTTTTTCAAAACCGAAACGAAACAAAAATAAAATATATTTTGTTTCGGTTTTCGTGTCAGTCCCTGATTTAAATGTTTTGACAAATGCGAGTTCGTCAATTATAAAGTTACAACAAATGCAAATTCGGGAAGTTAAAAGTTAGGACCAGTCGGGGGATTACAAATTCTGACAAATGCAAGTTCGGAAAATTACATATTCGGATAATTAAATTTCAGGCAATTGCAAGTTCGGTCAATTGCGTTTTGGAGGAAAAGCAGGAGATCCGTTTAATTTTGTTCAAAAAATATTAAAATGCCTAATTTTAACCGGAAATAAGTTTGAAATTCCATGCAAAATGTCGAATAAATTATGTCAAGTTTAAATTAAATTTATTAAAATTTGTGCCACAAAAAAGTTCGACATTTTAATCAATCTGTCAAATAAAAGATACGTCAAGTTTAAATTTATCTCTTCACAATTTCTTATAATTATCAATCCTGCTTACTTCTAATTCATTAAATTAAATTTCTATCAAAGAAAAATTACATAACCTAAAATTTTTAAGAAATAATTATTTCTCTAATTCTGCATTAACTTGAAATAAATATCTTACATGTTGAATGTCTGCAAAATAAGATTTCATTGCATTTGCTGTTCTTTTAACAGAAGAGTCGAAAAAATGAAATTCATTCAAATAATTATTTTTATAAATAAAAGTACAAATGAATTAAAATTTAATTATATGAATATTCGATTAAATGGAAATTCTGTATGATAAAAATTCATCTATAATTTAGTTCAAATTAATGTATTTCTATGAAATAGGAGTTCTGAACTATGGATTTCGAAATATTGAAAATTCGAAAAAAATTGGTTTATGGTATAATCATCTGCTCGTAATTTAATACAAGCAAATTCAAAACAACTGATTGATTCAATTACAACTCAAGCAATAATTAAAATTTTAATAATTAAATAGTTGAAATGTTATTTTTTGGGAACAATATTAAATGAAATTTAAAATAATTTTATCATAATAAATAATAATAATAATAACACAGCCTTATAAAAAACAAAAACAATTTTTGTCCGAGACACTACAAAAACTGCCCAAAAATAAAAAATAAATTTTTTGTTCGGAACAATAGCCTAGTGTATTTCTACATATTTTTCTCCCCTGAATCCGAATCTGAAATTAAAATTACCAGATTGGTTAAACTTTTTGAGATATAATTTCAAAAAACTGATCAAAATCACGAAAAAATAGCTTTTTTGAGATTATCTAAAAAATTTTAACCAATCTGGTTATTCTGACTTCAGATTCGGGTTCAGCGGAGAAAAATACGTAAAAATACACTAGTGTAGTGTCCTGGTAAAAAAGAAAAATTTTTGTTTGGTTTTAATTTGTGTTTTTGAAAATTCTTTTAAGAATATCTCAAAAAGTAGAACAAATATAGCAGTTCTGACTTTGAATTCAGATTCAGCGAAGCAAAATAGATAGAATTATACTAGTGTAGTTATTTTATTATTTTTTTTTTGAGGGGCTGTGTAATCATAATAATTTTTAAATAAAATGGATTTCAATCGTAGAAGAATCGGACCATTTTAAAGTGAAGATAATTCATAAGAGATTTTTTAGTTACATTTTTTAAAATTATTTGAATGTTGTGTTGTCTAAAGTGAAATAGTAAGTAACGACTATTTAACGACCGATTGTACACAAGATTTTATGACAAATCGTAAAAATCATACACTATGTGCCAAATCGTAATAATAAATTAAGTATTCAACCAGAAAACAATTTTGAAAACATTCTTCAAATTCTCGACCCTCCTACAATATTAGTGAACTGTCACAGAAAGGAATTTTCATAAATTTTATCCAGAATTTTGTGAAAATCTAAACGAAATTTTATATTTTCAAAAATAACTGACAATGTGAGAAATACATTAACAATATTTTAAACAACATTATTTATTAGAAAATATTTTTTTATTTAACAAATTAATATTATTACCAATTTAAAAAAATAATCAATAACGAATATTTATTATTGGAATATAATGTTACAATTTACAAAATCAAAAAGTAAAAAAAAATTTAGATAATTCTTTTTAAATCCTTTTTTTAATTTTCAGGGAGAAAGGTTTTCTCAATTTTGGTCTAATAAGAGTTTTTAAATTTTTTTAAATTAATAATTTGTTCATATTTACCGAGAATTTTGGATATGTTGGAATTATGCATGTCAGGGCACGCTTTGAGGATTTTTCTTCGTTCATCTTTGGCCCACACCATGAACGCGTTCATTGGCCGTTTGATATGTGGCTTATTTTCACCTTCCCTCTTTTGTTGTCTTACCATTTTAGCTAAAAAAAATTTTTAAATTATTGTTATTTTTTTATTCAACCGCATTTATATAAAAAAATCCAATAAAATTTAAGTAATAATAAATTTTTAAATTGTTGTCTTACCTTTTTCTGTTATATCTTCCGGTACCTTATATCCTTGATCCCGCCACACTAAAAATAAATAAGAATATTAATTTAATACAAAAATTTAACATTCAAAGTAAAAAAAGCACTGTAAAAAATGGTTTATAAGATTTTAAAGAACAAAATTTTTTCATAACGAAATATTTTGTAAAAAAAAGTTAAACGATATGAAATAATCAAAAAGGTCAACGAATTAATGATTTTTGAAAAAAAGTTCAATTACATCCGTAATTCGTGAAAGAAAATATAGAGTTGCGAAATTCGATATTTAGTTGTTTTCTTAATTTTCATCTTTTGATGCGATTTTAAAGACGTCATTTAAAATTTTTAAAAACATAAATGGACTAAAATTGAAGATCTATTCACAAAGATGGAAGAGTGCCATATCATGAGACAGCTTTTATCATATTTGTATTAATATTTCAATACGAAACAAATATTTGAATAATATTTTTATTTGCAATTTGTGAAATAATTTATTTTGCCCCAGAAATCATTTTCAACTGTTTTAAAAAACCCGCTAACTAATAATAATTCGAAGTATTAAATAATTAAATTAATTTTCTTACGAGAATCAAACTTCCTAACTAAGGAACAAATTTGGCGGGAAATTTAAAACATGCCTAATTTCAAGAATAATACTAAAAAATGTATTATCTATTAAATAAATTTGTATAGTTTTTTATAAATTATACCATCGCGTCAATCAGATAATGACAAAAGGCAACATAGCCTCACTTTTAAACTTGAAAATAAATTTATCGTGTACGCTGCACTTAATTTATACACAACAATCTAAAAAGTCTGAAGTAAATGTTTATTTACTTTATATTCTAATGCGCGTGATGTTGACCCCCACTTATAAAATTTCGCGACTTGTTTTTAGAGTTCTGAGTTCTTTTAGATTAGTTCTAGAGTTCCTGATTCTTTTTAGAAATAGTTCTAAATATTTTAATAGCCTTAAAAATCGATTTTTCAAAATAGGGTCTAACTTCATGCTCCCCATCCCACTTTTTGAAAAATTAAGTTTTTTTAGAGTTCTGAGTAGACTCACAGTAGTTCTGGAGTTCCTGTTACTTTTTAACAATAATTCTGTCCATTTTCATTAAAAAAAAACTTCAAAAACGTTGCCAACCCAAACACTTATTTTAAAAAATGTTTTCTATGATAAAATACGATAAACAAATAAGAGTTCTGGAGTTCTTTACACACTACTAAGCATAAACAATAAATTCAAAAAAGTTACAATATTTTTTAAAAAATCGAAAATTAATGTAAAAAAAAATTTATACTTATAAACTTTTCTGATCAGAGTTCTATTACCCCCCAGAATGGTTCTACAAAAAACACTTTTACCAAATTTTACTGAACTCCAAATCCAAAAACTTTTTAACATTTAAAGTTACTCAAAACTTTTTTATTTTCAAAAATTTTGAGATCCTTGTAGAACTTTTCTGGGGGGGGGGGGGGGGGAACAGAACTCTTGGAACTTTAAATTTTTTAATTGAAAATTTTTTGTGTCACTTTGAATGTTAAAAAGTTTTTGAATTTTTAGATTTAAAAAATTTAGTTTTGATCTTTTTTGTAGAACTATTACGGGGGGAAACAGAACTCTAATTAGAAAAATGAAAGTACAAAATTTTTTTTAAAAAAATATTGTAACTGTTTTGAATTTATTGTTTTTGATGTATAGTGTGTAAAGAATTTCAGAGCTTTTTCTTGTTTGTCGTATTTATCATAGAAATTTTTTTTTAAAATAAGTCGGGGATTGGCAATTATATTACATTTTTTTTAAAAAGGACAGAACTATTTCTAAAAAGTATCAGGAACTGTAGAACTATTGTAAATCTACTCAAAACTCTAAAAAAAATTGAATTTTTAAAAAATGAAGGGGAGCGTGAAGTTAGCCCCCCATTTTAAAAAGTCGATTTTCAAAGCATTTAATTGACAGAATTATTTCTAAAAAGTATCAGGAACTCTAGAATTAATCTAAAATAGCTCAGAACTCTAAAAAAAGTCGAAATTTTGTGAGTGGGGGTCAACTTCAAGCGCATCATATTCTATTCAATTTATTAACTATTTTTCCGATTTTCTTTGCTTAAAATTTTGACGAAAATACACAAAACACGTGTTTGTATCTACAGTTTGAAGGTTATTTTTTGAAATAATTTCCCAAAAAAAAAAAGGGACCGAAAGTGTCGTGTGAAAGGGTACTCTCCCCTACATAAAAAACAGTTTTATTGTTGTTTTTTAAAAGTTTTATTTTATTGAAAAAAAATATTTTAAACCAGAAAAATATTTTTCACAATTAAGTGATAAATTTGATAATTTTAGAGTGTTTGTTCTATGGAAAAGTGGACTCACAGTGCGGCGAGGTGAGGAAGTCTTGATCATCCGAAGGAGGCTCATCTCGACTTGATGAAAGTTTGACAGGCCGTTGAGTTTGAGGTGAGGGTGGCATTGCGCCCGAAGTCGGCGGGAGTCCGTAAAGTCCATGCATCGCAAAGTGTTTTTCTACTGCTATCTGAGCTGCCGAATTGACCGACTCTTCTTTCACCATCACTTTACCAACTGAAAAAGTCAATCTTTCTTTAGACACCTTTCTATCATTTCTAGAAAATTAAAATTTTAAACTAACAATTTCTCTTCATTTAGCTTTAAAAATCGCCTTATTTAAGGAAGGGGGTATGGTTTAAGTAGCAAAAAAAACCCTTTTTAAACATTTTTTTTTTTTTGACAAAACTACTAAATATTTTTTAATCCTTTTATTACTACATTATTTAGTAACTTTTAAAGTAACTTTTTGAATTTTTTAAGAAAAAAATGTCCAGAAACAACGGAGTTGCAGCCACTTCCAGTAGGCCATGTCGAATTTTACGGTGTCCTGGATTTAAAATCGTAGAATCATTTAAAACACATGGGATAAAGAAAAATTAGTTATTTGGAAGTATACCTCCCAGTCAACGTTGCCCTTTTATTTTTTTTTTGCTTCTGATCAATTGTGCAGCCTTTTTTTTTAAAAAAATGGCGCCTTTTTTAGGCTAAAAAACGAACTTTGACATTAAACGACAGTAAAAAAATAGAAAAAAATTTTTTTTTAATAAAAGGGCAATGTTGACTGGGAGGTATACTTCCAAATAACTAACTTTTCTTAATCCCATGTGTTTCAGATGATTCTACGATTTAAAATCCGGGACACCGTAAAATTCTACATGGCCTACTGGAAGTGTCTGCAACTCCGTTGTTTCTGGACATTTTTTTCTTAAAAAATTCAAAAAGTTACTTTAAAAGTTACTAAATAATGTAGTAATAAAAGGATTAAAAAATATTTAGTAGTTTCGTCAAAAAAAAAAAATGTTTAAAAAGGTTTTTTTTTGTTATTTAAACCATACCCCCCCCCCCCCCTCCTTTAAGGACGTTTATCCGCTCAAGCGGTTCTCATTCTATCGGACATTCAATAACTTTTTAATTTAATTTCTTCTTATAATTTAGTTTCTAAATAGTATTTTATAGTTAAAATCATTACACAAACGAATTTTGTTGAACCTTTGTTTTCCGTTGAGAACTTCAAGTCATTAAAATTACTCCTCCCTGCTTATTTAAAAAAAAAAAAAAAAAAGAATTACTAATCTTGAATAACATTTTCTTAAAAACCGTACGGTAAATTAATTTAATATTGTTGTAAAAGTTGCATTATATTGTAGTATAAAATATATTATTTTTTTTTAAATTTGTAAAGCCGTTTTTTTAATTAATTAAAATATAGTCATTTTGCGCTTTTTGTTTCTGTTGTCATGTAAAAGTTCCAACTTTATAAATTTATATCTTAATAACTGAACGGTAAATTTCAATAAAATTGCAACCATACATGTAAAATAACCCATTTAATATGTCATTAAAATTTTATAAGAATCTATTAAAAAATCGATTTTTGGATAAACCTTCTTAAATAAAGTTTTTGAAAAAAGTTACCGAGAAGTTTTTCTTTAACTAAGAATTAGTCAAAACGCTTAATTAACAAATCCGCGCTGTTAAATGAGTCAGAATATTTAGAGAATAAAAGCAGCTGAGATTTTTTCTTATATTTAAAATCAGAAAATAAATTCTCTGCATATTCTCTTTTACAAAAATTTTCCAACTCTATGTGCCTTCTTCAATTCCAGAAATCGCCGCTTTGTTACGAATAAATCATTCATCGAAGTTATGACAGACGATGCAAAAGTCCACATGTCTGAGTTTGTTTCTCTAAGGCAGGGGAGTTTTGAGCATTTAAATGTTTGGAGAAGATCTAGGTCAGTGATAAACTGTTACAATCAACGATATGAAGATTAACCATAACCCTCTCCAGATTGCGCAACTTGAAAAAGATTGTTATGACAGTTTTTTAGAATTAGGGAACTAGTTTTAATTTCTGGAAATCGCCAATCCTAGATGAAAACCTAATCATCGTAGAGGGAAACCAAAAAAAGGGAAACCAAAAAACACAGCTAGAGAACTCCCTAAATAGACCTTTTCATCTCGAATAATTTTGTCTCCAAACAATTCGAACTTCCGGTCAGTCATATTTTTTTTTCACATGTTAATAACATGGTGAATTTCCGAATATGACCGACTGTCATGGCGGACTGAGCATGCGCATTCATTCCTATTCGAGATGAAATTGTCTATTCCTTAATCCGAATTTTCAAGTCTACAACCACGTAACTCCGTCATACAAGAACCACGTAACTTCATTCTACTTCTAGAACCAAGTAAGTCTCTCCTATATCAAGAAACAAGGAACTTTCTTCTACCTCCAGAACCACGTAACTTCCTGATACATCAAGAACCACGTAACCGTTTCCGGTTTCAGTATACATACCCCTGTTCATAAATGCTGTCCTTCCGGTTTATTGTTAGAACAATAACCAAACAATAAACCGGAAGGACAGCATTTATGAACAGGGGTGTATATTGATAATCGATTATCTCTGTCTCTGTCTCTCACTATCTCCCTCTCTCTCTTGCGCAAAACGACAAAAGGCCAAAGCACAACGAATACGGTTACGGGAGCAGAGCATGAGATAATAAAGGACAGAGACGGTTTCTGTCCTTTTCTGTCTCATGCTCTGGTCCCGTAACCGTATTCGTTGTGCTTTGGACTTCAGGCCTAAAGTCTCACTATAAGCAGGGATGTAAAGGTAATTTTAATCACGTAAATTACATAATTTTTTACATGTAAATTACGTACGTAATTTACGTCCTGATTCCTTCAAACAATGTATTTTTTCTGAGTGGGGGGTAAGTTACGCGTAAGTTTACATCCCTGACTATGGGTACGTTGTAAGTTGCGTTGTAATGAGATAGAAAAGGACAAAGTATATCTGTGTCCTATTTTTCTCATTACAACGAAACGCACAACGGTCTCATGGGACCCCGGCCTAAGGTTTTCGGTCCCAAACCACGAAACCCTAAAAATAGAATATGTTTTACTCACTTGGAGAGGTGAGGGAACTTAGATGAGGTGGAAGTCCCGCGTAAGGAAGACTTTGAAGGTAGTTCCTCGGCATTGGAAGTCCTGGAGGAAAGAGTTTTGGAGCCGTAGCCGCCAGCGGTTGCTCCTGATGACCACTGCTTCCTGCTCCGTTGGACTGGGAGTCGCTGCCCGGAGACAAGGAAGCCGTTGCCCCCGATGAAGAGGACTTGGGTTTCGTGAGATTCAGCGGCGCATCCGGATCCGGAAACGAGTGCTCCACCGGAGTGGTCACCGCAGAGACCGGCGTCGGGGATGACTCTTTCTCCATTTTTGGCGTCATCTGGGCCAGGTGTGACGTTGCCCAGCTGGGACCGTCCCGATGGCTGCTAATCATCTACAATTTACAGAAAAAGAGACTGTTAAACATCTCATGAAACAGTAAAAATAATATCTAATCGAAAAAAATTGTTTTATTGGGATCCTCGTTCTTCTTCTCCAATGTTTGACTTCCTTTATGAAAATTGATGACATTTGTTAGTTACGACAGGAAATGACAAAAAAACACCAAATTATTGTGACAATTAAAAATATCATTTTTATTAAAATCTTACTATATTAATCCGTAAATATCGTATGACGTATGGGGTCAAAATGTCTCCAAACACTTTAAAAACAAGTGTCTCGAAAGTGTTCTAAATTAGGAAATTTTTATGTTTTTATCGTTTCGTAGCCACATTAAAATGAGAACAGTCTTGAATAGGAATTATCTTAAATAAGTAAATGCCTATTGATGAGAAATTTATGGAATCAATTTTGGCAATTATGAATCCGTTTAAAAATGTTGAGGTTAGATTGTCATATATTTAACACAAAATTTGAAAATTTTAAATAATTGAGCTACTTATAAATAAATTATATCGAGAGGTGTTACTTTTGATAATACTTTTTTAAATTAAATAAATATATAAAATTTGTGTTGAGCATATTTCTAAAAAGTAAAAATCCCTTGGAAAATTAAAATTATTTAAATGATTAACTCCGGAGTTAATCGGAAATTCCTTCTTAAGAATGCCGATTTACTTGAGCTCAGGACCGATTCAGAAAAAGTGAATAGAGTTTCATTTTCGCGGCAAGCGGTATTATTTATTTCCTGTCAGTGCATGCAGGTTTCCATGGCAACTTACAAGAATGAGAGAAAAAGCAATAGGCTATCTCTCTCACTCTTTTAAGTTACCATGGAAACCTGCATGCACTGACCACGGTCGTTATAAGAAACCAGGTTAGTTTAAGTGCATCAAAGTCAGTGGAAAAAATATGCGTAAAATCTAACCTGGTTTTTATAACGACCATGGCCGTGTGACACTGTGACATACAGTTATTTTACATACAAGTCTCAGAAAAATAAATAATACACTTTTCTTTTTCTTTTTTTTTTTTAAGCATTTCTACCTTAAATGGGAATAATTTCCACAAAATTTGAATTATTATTAAATAGTAAAAATAATTAAGTGTCATTTTTTCCGGTCATTTCATGTCGTCGTAAAAAAATGACATATTTGTTATCATTTCAGTTAAATAATTTAATGAAATATAATTAAGGTAAAAACATACTCACACCATAACTAAATAATACATGTATTTATCAATAAAATACCATATCCAAACATAAAGATATACATAAATAAATTATTGTAAAACTATACATTTTTTTAAAGAAAAATGACATGTGTCAAGGCCAGTGTTTAAAGTTGAACTGAGGTAACAATTGAGTAAATAATTATATACAAAATACTGTGCCAACAAAATTTGCAAGTCGTTGAGTAATGTGTGTTGACAACGCATTTATTTAAATTATATAATATAATAATATTCAAAATATTACGGAGAATTTTTAAATATAGATCCAAATTAAAATATAAATTAAGTATAAATCTAAAGGGGAAAAAAGGTTCTTTTATTTGTTATAATTTAATTTTATATCTACTTGCTGGGGCCAAATTGTTTTTCCTTACAATAACATGAATTAAAATTGTATAGAAATAATGTTATAGTTTTAGTTAAGTTTGACAATAATAAAAGCAGAAAATAAAAAAGTATTATTTATCATTTTCTGTCCAGCAAACAAAAAATTTAGGTCCAAATTTATTAAAAATACTTTTTTAATATTTTATTTATTTATTATTAAAAAACAAAATTACGTAATTTTTCTCCTAAGACTATATTTATTATTTTCCTCTCTAAAACACAACCCTCCCCCTTGTTAAAATTTTTCCAATTATTAAACATCTTAAACAATATAATCATTATTAAACAATTTATCTGAAAGTGAAATAGCTGAATCTTTTAAAGTTTGTTGATGTTAATTTTAATTCTATTTTTTAAAGTTTTTAGAAAGTTTAGATTATTTTCATTACGTATTTATATTCAAATTTATCTCTAATAAGTATGCACCAAACATTGATATTATTTTATCTCTAAATTTTAATTCAATTTACATCAAATTATTGTATAATTTTTTATAAAACAGGCAATTTATCTTCTTTGATGTATGTACAATATTTTTATTTTATTTAACTCAAGCAAATATTTAAATACATAAACTAAAACATATGACACGGTATCAATATTTTTATGAATATATTTCAATTAATCACTATTTACATGCATATTTCGCAAAAAAATAGCATTTAAAGTTATTAAAATTCAAAGCAGACACAAGGACGGAACTGGCCCATGAACAGGGTTTGGGAATATATATTATAGTTTACCGTTATACATAATTACTTAAGGTCCATTTACACCTTCGAAACAAAAATTTATTTATTTTTTTGCATTGGAGCAAGGAAGACAAACTGTGTATCTGTTCCAATGTAAAAAAAATACATTTTTTTTTACCGAAGGTGTAAATGGACCTTTAGAGTTGTAAATATGGTCGAAATTAGTCCGTAGACTTTCTCTTAAAATCCTAAATATTGAGGGTGAAATCACATGAGACCGTCAAACGTTACGTCGTAATGAGAAAAAGAAAGACTTGAATATATCTTTGTCTCCGTCTATCTCATTATGACGCAACGTTCGACGCATCCATGTGATTTCACTCTTAGAAAATATTATAGAATAAAACAGAATCAATTTCAAAAATATTTTGTTTTATTTCTGAAAGTATTTGATGGAAATTCAAATATTTAATAGAAAATAGACAATTGCAATTTTAAGTAAATGTCAAATAAACTTAATTCTTTTCTTTTCAAGGCTTATTCTTGCCGGGCAATCATATAAGAATAAGAGAAAAAAGGACAGATACACTTCTGTCTTTCTCTCACTCATTCTTTTGATTAGCGACACAAAATTTATTTTGTTAATGGTTAATGAACAAACAAGTTTTCAGGAATCGTTAAATTTAATCGTGTAAATTATTCTATTTATAAGCTTTAAAAATTCGAAGCTTTTAGACAAGGGGAGTGACCCTCCCCTTCTCTTTTATGATTTTACATTATGAATGAAAAATAACAAAATTCTATTCCTTATAATTTAGTTTTTGAAAAAATCAAAATAAATATAAGAATCGATCCCGAGTTTTTAATTTTGAATTCTAATCTCAACCACTATTTTCCAAATATTTAAAGAGGTTTTAGAATATGTAAAGCTTACTAAAAATTAAGAAGGAAATCCGCACGCAATTCGGGCATATCGTTTCACAGGAATTTCCGACTGGAAATAGGGTGCAGTCTCATGATTGCGTGTCAATTTCAAAACACGTTTTGTAACTAGACCATGAGTGCAAAAGAGATGCAGATATACTGTTGTCACTTTCGCACACATGGTCTAGTTACAAAACGGACGTTAAAAGGCAATCATCGGACTTCACCCATACGCAGTGTTTGGCACGTAAAATACTTCAGGTAAATTAGAGTGCAGTCCCATGTAGGGATGTGCACTGACCAAGATGACAGCGCACCGCTTTGTCAGATGACCGTCATCGGTAATCGGACCGTCATCGAGGAAATCATGTTATAAATCTAGTTTTAACGAATTTACACTTGATGTTTAGAATTAACAATAGTACAAAAACAACGCCTGAATCATTTATAACATTAGCGAGGTCTGCAAGTAAAAGATAATACAGTTTTCCAAGTTCTTACTATTAATTGAGAAATCTAACCTCGAAACCATTGTTAAAGATTACGCAAATTTGTGATAATTCTTGAAAAATCCTCAAATGCAAATAATAAATCATTATTATTTTGTCATTTAAGTATCCTGGCAACATTTTATGTGCAAATATTGTCACTTTTTAAATTTCATATGCATCAGTCAATCAGTTCCTGTTTAATACCTATTTCTTGACCCTCTTTGTGTGTCGGGTTGCATCTTTAACCGACAATAAATATTATTTATTCTTAACGCTAGTTTGATGTATTATTGTAAAATATCGTATAAACAAAACAAATTTAGATTAATTTTTACAATTTTATTAGACTTCATTTGCACTAAATATTACTTCATATTCCCGAAAAAAGATGATGTCCACGATGACAGATGTTGACGGTCCGATGACAGTCATCGGTCACCTGACGTCAGATGACGGTCACTCCCCATCCATAGTCCCATGATAGCGTTTTAACGCACGTTTTACAACTAGACCATGAGTGCGAAAGAGATGCAGAAATACTGTTGTCACTTTCGCACTCATGGTCTAGTTACAAAACGGACGTTAAAACGCAAACTTGGGACTTTTCCCCTACATGGTTTTCTACCGTAATTTACCTAGTATTTTACTTCAAAAATTTTCTACACAGTGTAATTTACTCATAAACATAACCTAAAACCTGCAATTTTACAATTTAGGCTGTAACATAAAGATGTTTTGGAACTTTTGTTCAATGGCTTACTACATTAATACAAATATTTAGCAAAAGAGCACTGAAATATACTTTCATGTTTTTTTGAGGTTATGAGAGCGTGTTTCTATACCACTTCAGCAAGCTGTGTCATTTACCTAGATATTTTACCAGTTTTTACGTAAATTACCCAAGTCAGGTAATTTACCTGTCATTTACTCAAGATTGCTGAAAAGCCCATCACTGTCCGTACGGGCAGACTTTTCCAGCTGGGAGCTTTCTTGCCGGGTCGTAACCCACAACCTCTAAACACGTGTATGATTGAACTATTTCTGAGTGAATCTTCAAGACCATAATACAGAAATAAATGAGCATGTATCTCTCCAGATATGAACAGCGTTATTAAGAGTAGTTGTTACTTGAAAAAAATGGAGATACTTACGTTGGCGATGGAGTTAATATGCTTGTTTCCGCCAGACGCTGTTGACGTTGGAGGTGGCATCTGAGACGAGACCGGCATGCCTTTCATTTGCTCGAAGAGAGGAAGGAAGAGTAAGGACTGCGGACTTGCCATGTTGAGCTGGCCTTTTGTTAATTGCGCCTGCAGCTCCTGGATGTTGTGCTGCCGCTTCAAGTGTTCCGCTTGTAACCGCTGCATCTCGATTTGTTTCTGCGAGTCGACCGCCATGTGAGTGGGATACGTCTGCAAAACAGAGGGCTAATTAGAGCGATTCGTGAGTGGAGCTTCAAGTACAATAGATTGTTACTCGGACCTGCAAAAGTGCTCTGCCTTTTTCTGGCCACCCTGATTTCTCATTCCCAATTCGGCAACTTAATTAGCTAACTTTACCTTTTTTTACTTTTTCTTATTTACATCATTCCCGCGTCTAGGCAAAATCGTTCATAACCATAAAATTTGTGCATTTTTTAAAATTCCGAAATTCAATAAGAGGTAGATTAACGCTATTTAATCTCAAAATTACTAAAATTTGATCATTTAAACTGTTTGTTGGTTTTTGTTGAGATTTGTATATTAGTGATAAAATATTTTAAAAGTTTGGCATTCGAAAGCTACTTGCAGTTATACAACCTTTTTTGAGAGATGCAAATCAAGGTTGTGAAACTTCATGCCCGAAAGATATGTACGTTTCTGATTGGTTGGTAATATTTCCAGAAACTTTATTAGCCAATTGGAAACGATTAGTCATTTTCGCAATGTCATTTCCCAACCTTGCTTTTCTTCCCTTAAAATTAACCTTCTTGTTCTTTTCCTTTGTTTTATATGGCCAAAGTCGAAAAAATCGTCATTCGTCTTGACTAAAAGATAAGAATACTAAAATTCGGTGAAAAATAAAAAGTTGTTATTAACTACTTAAACATTAAAAGAAAATGCTCGGATAATGAACGATGCGCCGTAACTCCTCTGGGGTATTAGAAAAGTACAAACGTGAACAACAAAATGCTCTCACCTGATTCAATGTTGATGTTTCTCGCTCTTAGAAAATAAAATAAATTAGTTAATATTTATTAATTAGAAATCATAGTGGTGGAACTTCAATTTTGTTTCTATAAAATTTAGTTAAATATTATTTTTCAAGTATTTTCGAAATTTGGGAAAGTTATTAAAAAATAATGTTTACCTCTTTTTTAAAGTAAAAACATTGAAGTTCCACCACTTGTGCCACTCTATTATTTCTAATAAATCAACATTAACTAATTTGTTTTATATTTTAAGAGCCAGAAATGTCAAAATTAAAATCAGGTGAAAACATTTTAGTTCACAGGTTTGATCAGTCAACACTAAAATCAGGTAAGAGCACTTTTGTACATTCGTTTGATCCGCCATATAGAGAAGGTTCCAGATCATTTTTTTTCAAAGCTAAATTTTAATCCGTGTGAATCCTGTTATTTCATTTCGAATGAATCCGTTCTAATTCTAATCGGATTTATTCGGATTTGAAACGGATTGAAATAACTGGATTCAAACGGATTAAAATGTAGCTTTGTAAGGCATCGGATTAGATCAGAATGATTCGGAAAGAATTTTTTTCAATTTACATCCATTTCTAAATTTGGATAAAAACTGATTGGCTCGGAAACAAATTTCGGAATCCCTGGGATAAAAACTTAGGGGTCGTCCATAAACTACGTAGCACTTCAAGGGGGAGGGGGGGGGTCAAGCTATTATCTACGATAAGAGGAAAAAATGGCGCTAATACATGTAACAGCGTCTACGCGGGGGGAGGGGGGGTTAATTTTTCCAAAAAATTTTTTCCAAAGGCTACGTAGTTTATGGACGACTCCTTATTGAAATCCGTGAATAGAAAATTGTTTTTAAAGCACCTTTTTACCTTCAAAAAAAATCTTTTAAATTTATTTTTAAGAATTATGAAATTTTTAATTAAAAGAAAAGAGGGAAACATTGTTTTGAGAAGAACAAGTAATAATATACGTTTCACTTCATGTCAAGTCTAATATTTTGGTTTATTTGAAAAGTTAGTCAAATTTTAAGCAAAATAAAAAAAATCTTTCAGAAATCTGTTACGGAATCAATTTTATTTAAAAATTAAGTTGAATCTCTCTTAATCCGCATATTGTTAACTCGGTACATTTTGACATTCTAAATCTATGAAAAAATAAAATTTTCAGAAAACTATGAAAAACAATTTCACATCAAATTTTCGTTTTTAATACTCATATTTGTTATGAAAATGTAATAACATAAAATTTAAACATGAAAAAAGCCAGATATTGAAAAAGAAAGGTTAAAGGGGAGAGAAGTCTCGATTTTACAGGTGTTTTAGGTGGTTTTTTTTTTTAAAAAAAAGGGAAAATAGGGGGTTAAGGGGAGAAAAATTTTGATTTTAGGTGCTTTTTAGGTTATAACTTTTTTTTAAAAAGGGTAAAAAGGGGATTAGGTGGAAAAAAGTGATTCCTGAAAATGTTTACAGCTGTGAAACTAAAATGAGTTTGCAAAAACATTTATTACAAAATGAATATGTTTGATTCTTGTTTTGACACAATTGTAATATTATTGAAGAATCACATGCGAAAGCGTCAGAGTATAAATAAATCAGCGAAAGCCGATTTTTAAAAAAACCACTAAAAACCCACTCTAACAATAGACCAAAAAGGCTAAAAAAGTGATTTTTCTCCCAGTCAGACATTACAACTAACAATGTACTGTTTATACCCGGATATGCGTAGAAAATTCATCATCCTCGCGTGGGTCGTTTAACATGAGGCTGAAATTTATAACATGCTAAAGCCTCAGTTTGGTTTTTTTTGCAATAGAGACAAAAGTCTCGTTGCCTCTTTGATTTTATTGTTCACTTCGCGGTTTTGTTAGACTAATTATGTTTATAGCTTTCCGGATTACGGGCCTAAATTCGGTTTCGATATGAAATTAAAAGAGTGCGCTTTGCGTTTCTGCCGACAAAATTACAGCTCCGAAACGTTCGCGGATCATAAAGGCATTTTTCTGCCTTGCTTTACACAGGATCATGATAATTTAATGTGGTTAGCTTCATTGTGCGCGTTCCTGTGGCCTGGCTATGATCCAGATATGCTTGAAGTTTAAAGGCTATTTTAGACGATAAGGAAGACGTTTATTCATCTAGCAAGCGCACCAGCTGAGACGTCACGCACGCACAATATTAAATGTGACTACCCTTCATTTTTCCTTTTCTGTCCTCGCGTTCGTGCTTAGCACTTGCAACAAAAATAACCACACCAAGGGTTCTTCTAAATCAGCTGGAAAACCAGCAGACATTTTGTCGGACATTTGTTAATGTAGCTTTGGCTGTGTGTTGATTTTCGATAAACATTGTGACATACGGATTTTAAATATACATATGTTATCAAATCGTCTTTTGAAGGTGAGATAAAAATTTTCGAAATGCCATCACCGACAGAAAGGAGATATCGCTATCGACAGTACAGGAGCTGGAGTAAATGGATCAGGTATAGATCGGTTGATGCTTAGACGAATGAAAGTTCATTATTCATTTGCGAAGCTCAGTTATGCCGATGATACGTATCCATGACAGCTATACCGCCCACTGTGGCTAAATATAAACAGGCGTGGTGCCAGCAAGTTCCATTCACATTCACGCACACACACGCGACACTGGGGTCCCTCTGCTTCGTCCGTGAGCTCATAAGAATATGAGGAGGCCGTTCTGAATATGCATCCGCGCATTGACGCCAACTGCATCGCCTAAACTTAGCAGCGCAATTACCGAAACATACCTACTACCACCATAATCGCTTCTTCGCCACAGATCCACTATTCAAGCTTCTTATCTTTTATTTCGCCTTGCCTGCTTTTCTTATAATAGTCGCTACTCAAAACTACAATGTGTAAATCAGTCGCTCAACATCTCCACCGAATAGTGGCATTATCCTATTACAATGCATCTAAGCCAATCTCATTGATGAATACAGTTTCGAATGCCTTTTTTTGTCATACCTGTTACTGCTTCTGAGATGTGCGTTTCGTTTGATTGGTGATGGAAATTTTAGCTAGAGGATGGATTTCCTAAGATATAATAAAAGGCAATCGTTAGGAAGATAAGGGTAAGTGAAAGAGTCGTACACTCATAACCTGTCGGTAGGTACATAATCAAACATTTGAAACAAACTAAGATTGATTAATATAAAATTCCTTTTTTAGGTTTGTTTGGACTTCTGGAAAGAGAAGAATTGAAAATTTGGTTGTTTGGACTCTTCTTAAGGATGATGGTTCTGTTAAACGAGCTTGTAATGTCTTGGAGGATATTATTGTTGATGTTCTTGTTCCGGGTAGAAGTTTTGGGAGTCGCTGAACGTGCCTGCGACACAGTTTTGGAACCAAGTCGCTTATTGTGTCGGGGCTATTTCCGTTTTCAATGTGCTCGACTGCTTGTCTGTGTCTCAGATTTGATTGTCAGTGAACGAACAAACAAGTCATTTCTATAACGCACTAATCCAAATGTTCAGTCATTTCTAACAACTCGGCTACTATCTTTTCAAACTTGATGTAAAAATCACCATCTGGTGTATAAATAATCTTAACCAATCGTTGCTGTAAGAGGGGAAATAAAAATAGAGTTAAAAAACAGAAGAAGAAAGACAATAAATTTACAAATTAAAAAGAGCGTCACAATTCATACTAGACAAAACGGGAAAGACCTGGGACAAATTTTTTTTAAATGTCAGTTTTTCTGATCATTGTGTATATTTTCGAAGTTAAAAAACCAGAAGATGAAACACAATAAATTTATAAATTAAAAAGAGCGTCACAACTCATACAAAATCACACACGATCTCTACTATAAAAAAGGAATCATAATGGAGAAATTATTATTACTTAAAAGTACGTATAAGTAAAAAAGCTCTACATGAATAGCCTTTAAAGCAGTGGATATGAATAGGAGTCTAGAGCCGATAAAGCTTCTCAAATGAGACGATAGCGTCTCTGTTGATTAATGGCATCAACAATAATAGACGTTGTAGCAATCTACTTGTAAAATGAATTGAGAAGAGATTAATTGTTCAAGGCTCTCCATTATTTTAGACAGACAGAGTATTCTTCTTAAAAGTTGAGTGTCTATAGGGGGCGGGAGCTATTACGTCAGACCGCGATAAGACTTTATTCACAATGAAGCGCGATATCAGGATTTTTCCGGGAAAATGTTGCGAGTGTCGTCGTTCGATTGAACCGTTGAACCGCAACGACATCGTGGAATCCATAATCGTAGATCAGAAGCGTTTCGCGCGAGATGAGACGCTGCAAACAGATATTTTTGGCCATCTTTATTGACCGATGTTTATTATCTATCCGCCTCTAATCCTTTTGATATTCTTGCGAATAAACAAATTGCGGGATTTACTGAAACGAAAGCCGGTCACTTCCAGTTATTTACTCCCCGTGATTTAAAACTGATATTCTGAGTCACTTTTTATAAAACATTATTGAAACTTTGTATCTCTTCGTATTCGAAAATTTCGACAATCTGTATACTAAAATCATGGAGTTAAATTTTTAAATTAAATCTAATAGATATTTTTACGTATTTCGGGTGTGTTAGAAATTCTGGAGAATTTAAAAATTGTGTCGTTGATCAGGAACAAGTTGAGATCACTGTTGGATTTCTACAAAGACACCTTTGTTTCGTATTGAGATCGTGTCATTATGTGTCTGACTCTCGATTGTTATAATAACACGAGAACAAACGTTACCAAACCTTTTTCTCCCAGTGGCCTTTTGTCCATTGATATACTCGGTCTATATCGTTTTAACACAATTTGCCACTGTGTTAATCTAACAATGACGCTGTATCACTCTCTATGAGTTAAACGATGATATAATCTCGCGTCTAAGATATTACTTTTGACATTTCACTGTTGACACCAGTCAGAAGGAAAATATTGATTTTTACTTAACAATCAAAATATTTGCAATAAATTAGTTTCTAGCTTGTTATTAAAGGAATAATGAAAAATGTTTCTTTAATTATTTGCTAATAGGGCATTTTTTTTTTTTTTTAGTGGAATCCATCCATAACACCTTATTTTATTAATGATATTGTTTATCATTTGAATAATTCCTTAATAACATTTTTGCGAAATAAACATTTTAAATTCAAACTTTTTGCTCCTTCTTAAATTTTTTTCTTTAAATTTTTGCTTCCTTACAGATAAAGCTTTGTGATAGTTAAGATTTATGATTATCCCAAAACAGAATCAAGTTTCCCATCTATAATGAAGTTGGTAATGCAAAATCGATATCGATCCGGTTTGTGGGTGAAAATTCAAATATAAATAAAAATTAATGTTAATAATTCGAAAAGATTTCTAATGTTTTGTGTAGGATTTATAATTTATAATTAACAAACTACATTTTAATCAAATTTAAAATTTCATATTTCGTTTTAAAAATATTCTAAGTATACAAGTTTGCTTCCTAATAAAGGATGCTTTGTGCTCGTTAAGATTTACGACATATTTTCACCTAATTTTTCTCAACGGATTTTAATGAAATTTGGATGGATTTTCTAATTTTTATTTTTTAACCATAGTACTTTTAGAATAATATATTCTAGTTTTAAAAACGATTTAATTGTTCTACATAAAGTATATAATATATATATTTTCCGAGAAATTGATAGAAATAATATTAGACTTGTCAGTATTGTTTTGCAATAGGAAGCAGGGAACAAATGTTTCGCTAGTAACACAAATAATAATTTAAAAAGAGAAGAAAAAGTAGAAAATTGAAAAATGCATAGAATCAAAGAAGGGTAGTTTGTAATAAAGAAGCTTTGAGCTTTTTACTTTCAAGATGTTAATTTCACTGAAAGGAATTCTATTTTTCCACTCTCGTCGTTTTCTCATCGAGATTCAAACTACAACCCTGGAGACAGGAAAATTGTGGAGAAAGGGTGACGTGATAGGAGTGGACGTTGAAAGGAAAAGAAGGCAAGTGCGACGACGCCAAGAAAATGAAAAGAAAAGAAAAAAAAAAAAGGAAGAGACTACGCTTGCCTGGAGGTAACGGGGTGGCGTGGACGCGTCCCAGAATCACCCCCGTTACTCCCTAGGGATGCTGCGGGGCCACAGTATCCTCCTACACGATTTCAGTAAAACTCTTGGCTGAGATAAGAAGTCGAAGACAATAATCCTCTTGACAGTTGGCTCGCTGTCGCAGCTTATTTCTTAAGATCAGCGTGAGCCTCGCCCTTAAGAGGCTTCACCACTGTCATACGTGGCAGCTTTAATGCCTTTAATGCACACGTCGGATAATCTCTGCTTTTTGTCTCGGACATTCGCTACATTTTCTCGAGTTTCCCTTCCGCTCGGAAAATAGACTTATTCTTGTATTGAAATTGAATTCCCTTCAGGATTTCTTACTTATTCAGAATTAGTCTTTTGTATTTTGCAATTTAAAAGTAGTATTCAAAAGAGCAGTTTATTTTCATTAGGAACTGGATTTAATCAAGTTAATTAGACAAAAATAAGTGAATCAAGCATAAATTAACTATACAGTAGAACCCCGGTTATCCAATGTGGATCGAAATACCTCGGCTCGGATATAAAATGAACATTCGGATAATACGGATTCTTATACATTTAGTATAATTTAGCATCTTATTGTTTAGCTAGTCTTCATCGCCAACGGAAAAATGATTTCTTATGAATTCCAAAATAATTTTATGCCTACGTCCGCATGAAAAGGGCCCACTTTGGTACTATTGGACGTAATTATATGACCATATTTTTCATTAAATTTCGAACATTTTGAGAGGTCTCGGACCCTTTTAGATGAAAAATTCACAAAGTTACAAGCATTCAAAGTTAGAAGTGTCAAAATCCTAGTTTTGAGAAAAACGAGTTTAAAGTTCAAGATTACCATTAGCGCCCATGCATTTTGAAAATTAAAAATAAGATTATTTTGTATTTTTAATTACGATAAAGTTATGATATATGCATAATTCGTCGTGGAATATTACGTAGTTTGTTTTTCAGCAATAAAAAAAATCGAAAATCTGAACCTCCTTTAGAAAAATGCTAATATCTCGGAAAATAAAATCGACTGGATGTAGGTATTTTTCTTTTAAATTTTAAATCAATTTTCCCCTATTTAAAATTATGACATGTTGTAAATTTATAACAGGGGTCCATCAGGCCCGTAGCCAGAGAGCCTAGGGCCCCCAAAATTTTTCTTACACGTTGAAAAAACCCCCCCTTTTCCTCCGGATTTTTTTTCTACGGGCGCTACAAGCATAAAATATTTGGCCCCCCCCCCGAAAAAAATTTTTGGCTGCGGGCCTGGGGACCATCCATAAAGAACGTGCCCCTTTTAGGGGGGAGGGTTTCCAAAGAATGCAACCATTTGGAACAAGGGGGAGGGGGGTACTTCAAATTTAGAACATACGTATTTTTATGTTCTTATTCCAATATTTTTTATCATTTTTGAGACTTTAGTTTGAAAAGTCAGCAATAGAAACATTTCTAAAAATTAATATTATATAAAATACATTTTAAAAAATCATTTGAATTTTATTATAAAATATATCTTTATAATCGTTTTAATTACGACCAATGATAAATAAATATGATAAATAAAACATTTTGATTTTATTAATATATAAGAAAAAGTTGTAATTTTTTAAGGGGGGGGGGGGTATAAAAGATTTTAGAACGTTACATTTAGGGGAGGGGGCTTCATTTGCAACTAAGTGCAACATTTTGAAGGTCGGGGGTCAAAAACCTCGAAAATTCATAAACGTTCTTTATGGATGCTCCCCAATTTTAATTTCTTCAAACTTCAATTAATCTCAACTTGAATTGATTAAAAATTCAAATAATATCTCAGCTTCAAAAATACAACATTTTAATTAAATGGTCAAACATTTCTTTAAATATTAAGAATTAATTTTTCTTATGATTTCAATTATTTACTACTCTTTTCGTCATTTTTTATCATTTTTCAATTATTTTCTGCTATTTTTAATTATTTTAAGTGTTTACCAATTTATCTCCCAAAATTATAATTACATTCTTTAATTGTTTCAATTACTTTCTTCAGTATTAAATCACCTTCATTATTTATAATTTATTGTTTTCCTTCTCAATTTCTATTTTCACTTTTCAATTATTTTTACAAATTATAATTATTTTTTTAAAATTAAAATAAATGTTTATGTATCGAATTATAAATGCAAACGTTATCATTCGCTTCAATATTTTCAATTATTGTTACACATCATTACCTTTCAATATTAAAAACCTAATTTGAGGCATCATTTACTTTATTTAATTTTTCTTTATTTTCTTTAAGTATTAATGGTATTATTCAATTATTTTACTCAAATTATTTCCGTCAATATTAAACTGTTTTCTCCAATTATTAATTATTCTTACTATTATTTATTTTAAATATATCCTGTTATTTTTTAAATAATTTTTCTTACATTTTGATTCTACATTCCAATTTTTAATTATTTATCATCTTGAAATTATTTTCTTCAATTTTTAATTTTTTTAAATTAAATTTTAATGTACGTCCTAAATTTTTAATTCTTGATCTCAGATTTCAATTATTATCCCCACTGTTTATTATATTATCACTATTTTTAATTGTTTTGATCATTTTTCAGTTATTTTATATAATTTTAAATATGTTTTTTAAGGAGCCGTCTATAAATTACGTTACACTTTTTTCTCCTATTTTATATCATGTTGAAAAAATAGTATTTAAATTTTTCTATTATAGACTTCAAAGTTTTGAAAATTTTTATCTTTTAATTTGATCGCTCTCTATTCGCAAATTTAAATTATTCTCTTTAATTTTCAATTATTTCTATATTTTTGCACTCGTTTTCTCCGATTTTCAATTTTTAAATTAATTTTTAATGCACTTTCTAAATTTATAATTGACTTATCTTAAATTTCAATTCTTTCAATTATTTTTGTTATTTTGCCATTATAGTTTTTTCAATTTGCATATTATTTACTTTTTAAACAATTTTCTAAATTTTCAAATATTCATCTCAAATTTCACTCCTTCTCTTAAACTTTTTAAATTTTTTTTTATCATTTTTTAATTATGCTATTTGATTTCAAATATATATATTGTAATTTTATAGCTTAATTTTCTCAAAATTTATTAATTATCTTCAATTTTAAATTATTATTTTTATCGATTTCAATTATTTTCTACACTTTATGATTTATTTCATTAATTTTTCCAACTAATTTTCCAAATTTTCAATTATCTATCTAAAATTTCCATTATTTTTATCATGTTTGAATTGGTTCTTTTTATTTCTTATCTAATCTCTAAGAATTTTTCTCAAATTTCAATTCTATTTTTCAATTCTCAATTACTTTCTCCAATTTTCAATTACGTTCATCATTCATCAATTATTTATCTCAAATTTTAGTTATTTTAAATACTTTTTTTTAATTACGTTCTCTTTATTCATATAAAATGAAAAAATGTTGCGAATTTGTTAGTGTTTGTGTTACAATTACAATCTTTTTTTTAGAGTCTGTTTTAAAGTGTCCCCTCTGTTTCTTGATACCTTTTTCCTCTGACTTTTTTTCTTGTAACAAGTATGATACACTTTGAGTCGACCCTCACCCTTCCTTCGTTTTGTACCCTACGACAGCGAGACCATCGACTGTTAACGTTAACACATTCCTCCACCTTCCTTGTCGACGTCAAACTTAACGTGCTTTGATAGTCATGAGAAGACTTGGGACTTTGTATTTTAAATTTTTCTTTTTTTTTTTATTACACTGTGTTGCCTACCTTATATGTTTATTTTGTATTTACATGTTAAAATTTATCATTATTTTTCCAAATTTATAATATTTTTATAATTTTTAAAAAATTTTCAATTTTTAAAGAAAAAATAATAATGTAGTTTAAAATACAGTTTTCCTGAAGAAAGTAACGAATTTTAGAAAAATGCTGAAAACATTATCGGAAATTGTGCCAAAGTAGTACCAGAAGTATAGTGTTAAAATAAAACGAAATAAGTATACCAAAAAGAGACGAAAATAAAACTAAATTAAAAGGAAGCATAAATAAAAAAAACTGGAAGATTTTGGAAAAATTACTAGAATAAGGAAATCAAGATAAATGTGAAAATTGGATGAAAAACAGTAGATAAGTTTATAAATAAACGCTATTTCAGTCCCTTGAATAATTTTATTGTTCTTTTCGAATCTGCATACGAAGGTCTTAACCTAACGAACCCTTGTGCCCTTGACTGAGGAAATTCCGCTGCGAATAACTCACTTTGATCATCAAAGATCCGCGTCGCTTTATCATCGGCGCTAACTTGCATAGGCAATTAATACATTGAATAAATAACTTGTAGAAATTTATCTTAACATCCAACTAATTTCCAGAAAAAGCTAAAAGAATTTGTTGGAAAAATAGGATTACAGAGAAAATTAAAATACAATCCTATAGTTAAAACGGAAATTAGTGTTTACCAGATTATTCAGTAATAATGATCGTTAATACGTTTTTGTATTTTTTTTTTAGAAAACTATTCACTTTTTTGGACAATTTAAGACACCATGTTTTTGTAGTGTATGTAAAATAATTTTTATTCCTTAGGAATTAATTCGTTTAATAACATTTGAGTAAACTGCAATGACCCAACTAGCCCCAGTCTCTTCTATTTTTATAAGACGTACAACTTTTGTCTGAAATATTTTTTGAAATTTGGAATATTTTACAAGATAGCAAAAAACCGTGAATTATTATGGTAGCTTATGATTTTTACCATGAAAATTAAATTTGCTCAATTTTCTTATGATATTCGTAATTAGGGCTTCAAAATACGTAAGTATACCAAATTTCAAAAAATTTGATTATAGGGGTTCCATCCGGATGTACACCCCGAATATCACAATAATAACAAATTAGATCTACAGCGCCAAATTATTACCAGATTATCGCCATAGTTACTTTTCTGTGGTAACCATATTCCAAAAATAAATTTCCATGCGTGTGATGGTGTGCTTTTGAAAGTTTAAAAATTCGATTAAAATAAGGTGGAACTCGGAATTTGTAATTATTCTGAAAAAAAAAAGGAAGTGCGTGCCATTGCCTCTGATCTTGAAAAAGAAGATAGGCAAGTGATCCGGCTTAATGTTTGTTCTTATGGTCTCGGAGGTAGATAGATGGCAATTACGAGTACAACCGAGAATAAAATGGAAACGGTTCAACATTGAACGAGGTTATACTTGTAACTTGGGCGGCGTTTGCAAGAGGATCCGAGTGTAGTACGAATTCCTCAGCTCAGATCTGAATGAGCTTCGCAGCTGCTATGCTGCATTCCTATCGATATAAGTGCCGTCACTGCGACTTTCTCGTCTTTTCATTATAAACCCTCCACCCTGTTTATCGTTGCAAGCATCGGAAGGAACCAATAGAAAATTCAACATCCATTTAAAAAGTCTTCAAAAAAATCCATGTCAAAATACCGATACTATCGAAAATTACAGACTAATGAATCAATGTTTCTTTAAGGGTACGTGAAATATTTAATATTTTGTCACAAAACTTGGCAGAATTATTTAAAATGTCATTAGGAAGGTTCCTCGGACCCGAGTTTGTTTGAATTTTGTCTCAAAATTAATTTTGAAAAAATTTGATATTTTTCGAACATTTTTCAAAATTAACTTTTGGTCAAAATTCAAACAAATTCGGGTCAGGGATGCCTTCCTAATGACATTTTAGGTAAGTCAATAATTATTCTTACTATTCAATATGCACATACAAACAGTTTGGCAATAATAAAAGACATTAAAGCATTGGTCGAATATTCATTTAAAAATCACAGAACAACCCACAATAAACTAATTAAAGTTTATAAAGTCTATATATAAATTACATTCTGCTAAATTTATCCAACTGATATTATTTCAACTATTATTCGAAATTTACATTCACCCTCTTGTTATCAATTTCAGTAGCTGTCACACAAGTTTCATTTCAAATAACATTATTACAACTATTAGTGGCCGATTCAGGTTTTATTTATTATTATTCTAATTCTATGTCCAACGTGAATTTTCATTTTTCAAAGCAGAAAGTTCTAAAGAGACCTTTCTACTTATTAGTCAATATCGACTGACATAAATTCGATTAAAATAAATATCATTAATTAATAGTGCAACTTTCATTCCATTTGAAATCAATACGTGTCGTTTTTAATATAAACTTAGTGCTGAAAGCTGATTTTGCGGTTAGAACCTCCTGCAACACAGGTTAGTTATTTAAAGAAAAAGAAATAATAATAAAGAAATAAATAAACAAGGGGCATTAACTTCGATGCAGAAAATGTTAATGACAACGAGAAAATAATTTGATAAGCAGAGTTCTAGTTTCAATGCGACATTTAATGCAGATGTGAGAGATAAGAATGTTTGCGCTTTCTAAGACACACAGTACTCTCGATTATATATATTTTATAAAATTATTAATGAACATTGAACGAGCCGTTAGACTTTTGCCAAGTGAAAGTCAATATTCATTGATTTGTATTATAATATAGTCACTAAAGAACAAACTATTGAAACTGGTTTTCATTAAATCTTTCCGAATATTTAAAAATTAACTTTCTCTTCCAAAAAGAAATACAGTAATAAGTTAATAATAATTTTATATTAGATCCTGTCGAAACGCAATTTTAACCATTTTTTATATTTCGACTTTCGATATTCGTCTTTTGTCTCCTTTTGAAAAAAAAAATTCAAAATTCTAATTTTCGAATTTTTTGGATTTTTGTACATTTTTATCTCTATTTATAGAAAAAACGTCTTCACTTTCACAATTTACAGAAAGATAAAAACTTAAAAGCGATTCCATGAAATTCTTTGAAATTACGCTTTAAAATTAAGCTTCGTCTCAAAAAAATGTTAACATATATTTTTCTTTGCTTGAAACGACGACGATATACATATAAGTGCCGTCGGCCACAAGAAGCTCTTCATTTAAAAGCGCTCTCGAAAAAACGTTTCGTTTAATTAAAAAAACTTTTCGTTAGGCGCATCAGAGAAAAAATTTATTATATGGGCAAGAAAATATTTAGTTCATTTACGCAAACTTAAAACAAAAATTTTGTATATCACTGGATACCTATACTAGAAATAAAAAATAAAAATTGTCATACATTTTTTAAAAACTGTCTGCATCAATTGTTTAAGTTTTTGTGTATGTCTGGTTCTTGAATCCATTTTTTAATTTACAATTTTAAAAATAAATTCCCTCACATTACCTTCTATTCCTTGACTGTACATTTACTGTTTAGATTTCAAATATTTGCATAAGTTTTGTTACGACAATCTTTTTTTTTTATTCCCACTTCGAGAAAACATTTTTTTATACGTATTCCTTTACATTCCCGGGGTTTCCCGAAAAATTCCAGACAATTCCTTTATAATTTCTGGCTATTTCCATATAATTCTTATGAATTACAATAAAAATCTATTGGATAATTTTTCTGTACGTTTCCTTACAATTCCCTCATATTCCTTTACAAATTTTGTGTATTTTTCTACAATTCCCTTGTATTTTCTGCCAACTCCCTTTCAATTTATGTGAATTCCCTTACAATTCCCGCGAATTTCTTGTATTTTCTGTAAACTCCCTTTCAACTCATGTGGATTCTCTTACAACTCCTATGCATTTTTAATTCCCTTGAAATTTTAATGAATTCCTTTGCAATTCCTGTGAATTCGCTTGCAATTGTCGTGAATTCCCTTGAATTTTCTGTAAACTCTCTTAACAATTATTTGAAATCCTTAGCAATTCCTACAAATTCCCTTGCAATTTATGAAAATTCCCTTGTAATTTCTTTAAATTCTCTTGCAATTCTTGTGTAAACCCTTATAATTCCTATGCATTCCTTTACATTTCCTGTATATTCACTTTTAATTCATACAAAAATTTCGTTAATTCCAGTGAAAAAACCATGTATTCCTTTGCAATTTTTTTTTCCATTGCATATTCCTGCGTATTTTCTTGTAATTTCTGTTTATTTGATTTCGATTCCCATTTATTTCCTTACAATTCCTGAGCACTCGTATAAGAATCCTTTGGAATCCAATGCAATTGCCGCATATTCCCTAGTATTTTCTGTGAATTCATTTTTAATTCTTGTGGATTCCCTTGCAATTTCTGTGAATTCCCTTGTAATTCCTATAAATACCGGAATATTCTCTTAAATTTTTTTTGCATTTTTAACTATTTTGTGCATTCGTTACAGTCACCATGAATTTCTGTTCATTCTTGTATAATTCTTATAATTCTTGAGTATTTTTGTATAAACCCATGAACTCTAATGCAATTCCATTGAATTCCCTTGTATTTTCTGCTAACTCACTTTCAATTTATGAGAATTTCCTTGTATTTTCTGTGAACTCCCTTTCAATTCATGCAAATGCTTTTGCAATTCCTATTAATTCCCTTGTAATTTCAATGAATCCCCTTGCAATTCCTGTGAATTCCCTTGCATTTACCGTGAATTCCCTTATATTTTCAGCCAACTCCATTTAAATTCATGTGAATTCCAGTGCATTGCTTTGTATTTTTTATGAATTTCTTTTCAATTTATGTGAATTCCACTGCAATTCCTGTGGTGTCCCTTGTAATTGATGTAAAATACCTTGTAATTTCTATGAATTATCTTTTAATTTCTGGAAGAAAATTCCCTTTTATTTTCTGTGAACTCCCTTTCAATTCATGTAAATTCACTTGCAATTCCTATGAATTCCCTTGTAATTCATGTAAATTCCCTTGTACTTTCGATGCATTCTTTTGCAAATCCTGTGAATTCCTATGTAATTCCTATGAATTCCCTTATAATTTCTGTTATTCCCTAACTCCTTAATCCCTCAAATTCCTTACTATTCCACGTATAAAACAATCCTGTGAAATCAAGTGCAATTCCCGTGTCTTTCATTGTATTTTTTGTAAGTTCCCTTGAAATTCTTCTGAATTTCTTTGCTGTTCCTTTTAATTTTTTTGTCATTTCCTGTGAATTTCTTTGCAATTTCTATGAATGACTCTCCAATTCCTGTGTCTGCCTTTTTAATTCCTACAAACATTGCGTTAATTCTAGTGAAGCTAACCATGTATTCCTTTACAATTCCTGCGTATTCTCTTGTAATTTCCTTTTATTTGGTTTTATTTCCCATTTATTTCCTTACAATTTCTGAGCACTCGTATAAGAATCCAGGGGGACCCAGTGCACTTCCTGCGTATTCCCTTGTATTTTTAATGAATTCATTTTCAGTTCATGTGAATTTCCTTGTAATTAATATGAATTCTTTTGCAATACCTATGAATTTCCTTATCATTCTTATGAATACCCTTGCAATCGCTATGAATTCGCTTGTAATTCCCATGAATTCCCATGAATTCCCTTTCAATTAATGTGAATTCTCTTGCAATACCTATGAATTTCCTTATCATTCCTATTAATATCCTTGCAGTCCCTATAAATTCGCTTGTAATTCCCATTAATTCCCTTTCAATTAATGTAAATTCCCTTGCAATTCCTATGAATTTCCTTATCATTCTTATGAATACCCTTGCAATCGCTATGAATTCGCTTGTAATTCCCATGAATTCCCATGAATTCCCTTTCAATTAATGTGAATTCCCTTGCAATACCTATATGAATTTCCTTATCATTCCTATTAATATCCTGTGAATTCTCTTTCAATTTTCATGTATTTTTTTTTACGATTTGCTCACATTCCATAAAAATTTCGTAAATTTCAGTAAAATCCTAAGGAAACAATGCAGGAATCTTAAAATCCAAAGAAATATTGAGTGAAATACTGATTGTGAGAGTGAAAGGGAAAGAACATAAATTGTAAAGGAATGAACGGGAATTGTAAGGGAATGCATGGAAACTTTACGGAAATGCTCATGAATTGTAATGTTATGGTACGGGAATAGTACAGGAATTAAAGGGAATCAAAAGAAACTTTAAGGAAACATATATTTGTGCGTAGAAATAATACGGGAATGGTAGTAAAATTGATCGGTAATATAACTATCTTGCATATTGCATAGGATTTGAATAATGATTAACAAAAATTGTTAGAGAATTGTTTTAATATTCACAGGAATTGAACGGGAGAGCATAGAAATGTATTGAAATGATAACTCTAATGCACGGAAATTATTGGGGAATCGACAGGAATTGAACGGAAATTGTAAGGGAATACATGGGAATTAGCCGAAGTTGAAAGAAAATAATGAAGGGAATGCACGCAACAGCTCTTTCCAATTCCCGTGTAATGATTTTCTTAAATGTTTAAAAATTTACATTTTGTCAATTCCTCATAGACTTTTAAAGAAGGAGAAGAAATATAATCTTGCACTTGAAGGAATACTCGGAGGACACGGGATTTTAAAAATGGGGTGAAAGGGAGAGTAGAGGGATTGGTAGCAGAAGAATCAAGGGGTTTGAAAGGGGAAGGATTCAAGCCACGTGCTGGTATTATTCTCGCCTCAAGTGGATCCCAGCGAACACAAGGCTCTCTCTCTCCTTCTCGATTCTTTTATTTCGTTTTTGTTTTGTTTCAGCTTCTTCTCTTTCTTGCAACTAAAAACCGCGACTTTATTCTTGGTGCGCGTGGTGCACATACAAAATTAATTAAAGTTCCCAAGGGGTGTTTACTCGTACCTCTCTCTGTGGTCCGCTCAAGAAGAGGGGAGCTTGAACTAGCAATGTGCATTGTGATTCTTCTCTTTTTCATCCCTCAATCTGTTACCTTCCTATCCCGCCTTGTTTCATTACACCATTCTCATTCTCATCCTCATCCTCCTTCTCTACTTAACTCCTCGACTACGCTTGTTTCACACAGACCGCGTGGCCGCTCAAGTACCCAGCAAACCTTGCCTTGTTAAGAATAAATCACCACCCAGTCGCAGTCGTCGCGCTCAAACCGCGAGAATGGAATTCTTCATTTAATTGTAAGCAAATTACCGAGAGAGCAAAACGTCCTGCAACGAATTCCAGCGACTGGGGAATGACAATTCAGATTCTGGCAAAAGGGGGAAGCTGATTTTGGTAATTATATTCAATATTCAACTATAAGTTAGCACTTTTACTAGAATATAAAATTAGTCGTGTCCAACAAATACATGGACTTAAATTCCCGTATACAGTAGAACGACGGTTATCCGAGTCAATGTGGATCAGACCTACTTCGGATAATACGGATTCTTATATATGCATTTAGTATAATTTAACATTTTATTGTTTAACTAGCCTTGGTTACTAACGTAAGAACCATTTTTATGAATTTCAAAATAATTATATATATATATGTGACTGTCAACGACAAAACGTGTATTAGATCCCAAACGTCAGTTTTACAGGGTGAGCGATTAAAGTTGCAGCAATGCAATATGCCTATATGCTTCTTGTTTAATATCACAGAAAGTTCTAAAACAACAATTTTTTTATTTTTGGAAATGAAAGAGCAAGTGGAAATCTGTCGGTTAACATTAAAAAAAAAAAAAATTATTTTTTGGAGCTAAGTTACGTTTTCTCGTGGAGAGTCACATATAATAATAAAGATAATAATCTTCAAAGTTTTCAAATCATTCATTAATTCTATCCACACCTGAAGTTTAACACACTAGATGTAATTTTATTTTAAATTTTAAATCATTTTTCACCTATTGCTTCCTCATAGAACCATTTTTTTTCTACAAAATTATTGCTCTCTCACAAGGGCAAATTATGGCATACATTTGAATCCGATCGATCAATTTTAAGTATATTTTTCTTACATTTAAAATTTTTGAAAAAACCATATTTTTTGCGAAATTGTTTATTTAGCTAAAATGTAAGTATTTTGTTGTTCTTAATTTTTAAAAACACGTCAATTGAGCTATTAGCAAACCCTCTAGTGCAATTATATCCAAAGTTATTAACGTTTTAAAAATCGGAAAGTTTGAAAATCCTATTTTTTAATAATTTTATCCTTATATTGTAATGTGAGTTTCAATATATTTTTAACAACTTGTAGATGATTAAAAAACACATCAAATAAGCTTTTTGTGAACCTTGTAACGTAATCGTGTATAGAGTTATCAAGATTTCAAAAACGGAAAATTTTCTTTGGCATCTTATATTTTTAAATGTATTTATTTAAATTTTATAAGAAATAGTTTTTACCCATTTTTTACCCAATTTAAAAGAGCATCAATTGTCTTATTCAAGATTTCTTTACGATCAATAGATCATAATCGCAGAAGTTAGTGATGCTTAAAGGAACCGAAAATATTTTTAAATGTAATTTTTAGGATTCTTCTGATATTTTTTCAGAGAATTTATCTGATTTTTAATTTTAATGATATAAATACACAAATTAAGTAATCTCTATGAAAAAACAATGTATTCAAAAAATGAACACAAATAATTACTCATTCAAAATAAATACTTAAGATTCAAATTTGCAGCAGTTTTTAAAATTGTGTCATCTTTTAAGTTTATAAGAAATTTAATTTCTTTAAACTTCAATTAATTTGAAATTGAACTGATTAAAAATTCAATTAATATCTAAGCTTCAAGAATTCTAAATTTAAACTATTTTTATAAATTATAATTATTATCTTCAAATTACAATTAATTCCTTACGTATCAAATTATAAATGCAAATTTAATTATTCATTTCAATACTTTCAATTATTGTTTCCCATCATAATCTTTCAAATATTTTTCAATATTAAAAATCTATTTTGTGGCTTCAGTTACTTTATTTAATTTTTGCTTCCTCATAGAGGAAGCTTTGTGATCGTTAAAATTTTTGATTTTCCAAAAATAGTCTAAATCGACTCATTTTCATCTAAAAAGCGAAAATTTTCATTCCTAAGCAAATGTCCAGATGTATGTGTGTGTGTGTGTGTGTGTGTGTGTGTGTGTGTGTATGTGTGTGTGTGTGTGTATAGCGTTTTTTGTGTACAAGATATCTTGAGAACGCTTAAACGGATTCCAATAAAATTTGGATGACTTATTAAGCTCATGAATATCTAAATTTGGACACAAGGATTTTTAAAAATACCCAACCAAATTTTTTTGAGCACCTTTTTTCAACGAAAAAAATCGTTTTTTGCCAAAAATTTTTTTTATGCTAAAAATACAACTTAATGAATACAAAAATCATATTCCTTATCTCAAAACGAATCGATTGACCTATATAACTTTTATAATTGATCAAGAATTCGTAAAATAATTCATATTTTTACATTTTTTTGCATTAAATTTTTTTTGAACAACTTCCCCAATTAACTTATATATTATTAATTTCTTGCTTCCTCTATGAGGAAGCAAATTATTTTGCTTACTTGGAAGCGAAATGTCCATGAAATGGACATAATTCTCACCTAGTTATCTATTTATTTTGATGGAATATTAATTGCATTTTATTAATTATTTAAATGATGTTTTTTTATTTTCAATCATTTTCATTTATTCCATATATATATTCTGCAATTTTCTTAATTGCTTCTCCAATATTTCAATTAATTTAATAAACTTTCATTTTTATCGTTTTTCAATAATTTTCGATTATTTCAAATATATTTGGTACTATTTCTTTTAATTTCCTCAAATTTTCATTATTATTCTTGAATCGAATTATTTTCATCATTATTTAACTGTTTTCTCCAATTTTCAATTATTTACATTATCTTTTTAATTGATTTCCTAAAGCTTTAATTATTTATCTAAAATTTCAAATATTTTCTATAATATTCAACCATTAAACCATTCATTCAATATTAATTATTTTTTAAACTATTTTCATCAATAAAAATTTTTTTAAACTACTTTTGAATTATTCTTCTTTATTTCAAATAAATTTTGTCATTGTTTTAATTAATTTCTTTAATTACAATTATTGTCACAAATTTTTAATTATTCTCCATTTTTTTCAATTCATTTTCTACATTTTCAATTCATTATCTTAAATTTTAATTATTCCCTTTCATTTTCAATTATTCCCATACATTTTACATTATGTTCTTCAATCTTTAATTTCGTAAATTATATGTGAATTTACTTTCTAACTTTTTAATTATTTATCTCGAATTTCAATATAATTTTCTTCAATTTTTAATTATTTTTTTCATTTCCCAGTTATTTTATATAATTTAAAATATATTATGTAATTTCATCTCTTTATTCTCAAATTTTAGTTATTTTTTTTTAATTTTTAACTTTTTACTCCAATTTTCAATTTTTAATTCACTTTCAAAACTTTTAATTGTTTTATCTCAAATTTCAATTTTTTTTTCTTGAAATTAGTTTCTTCATTTTTGTTATTATTTTCATTACTGTTTAATCAATTTCTTATATTTTTAAATATTAATATGAAATTTCAATTGTCTTCTTAAACTTTTTACAATTGTTTTTATCATTTTTTAATTATTTTCTTTAATTTCAAATATATTTTTTAATTTCATCACTTCTTTTTCTTAAATTTCATTAATTATTTTTAATTTTGTATCATTTTAAAATTATTTTCTATACCTTATAATTTAATTCATCATTTTTCAATTAATTTTCCAATTTTTCAATTATGTATCTCAAATTTCAATTATTTTTTTTAATTTCCATTATTTTTATCATTTTTCAATTGTTTCTTTTTATTTCTTATATATTTTAATTGTTTCGATTATTTTTCTCAATTCTCAATTATTTTTTTTCAATTGCTATTTTTTTTTATTAATTATTTGCCTCAATTTTTAATTATTTTCATAATTTTTAATTCACTTCTAAATTTTGCAACAATTCTTTTAAATGTTAATTGTGTTTTATTTTCCAATTTTATAATGTTGATAAATCTAAATAGAACTCAGATGACGCAGTTTAGATCTGAAAGAGACGAATCAGATAATGAATTGGTCTTTCCTGACATTTCCTCAGATAAAGCGAGTTCAGATAATTGAAGTTCTACTGTATTTGGAATTTTCAATTCCCGCACATTATCCCCTTAATTTTAAACAGCTTATACAATTCCCCATTCTTTTTAAAAGATCACTTAAAAATTGTGCATATTTTAGCGGTATTAAATGTAACATCTTAATCGGCATTGTTGACTTACTGTTAAAAATTTCCACTAGAATTTGCTGTTACCTGTAACAGCAGATTTTTCTGGTCACATGTGACAGAAAATTCTGTTACCTTGACAGAAATTTAATATAACCTTATTGATTCTGCGCATGTGCAAGGAGGATTGTGACAGACATTTCTGTCACACGTATCACAATTTATTTTCTGTAACGACATTTAGAAACTTTTGTTACAATTGTAGCGAGAGAGGCGTACATGTAACGCCACCAGCGGCAAACTAAGGAACTATTTTTCCCAACTTATTCCTGGTCGCAGTCGGTAAAGAGAATTTCTAACTCATATTTAAATAAGTTTTTAATTATGAATGGCTAATTTTACAGATTCAGAGAAAAGTTAAAGCGACAATAAATAATCAACCGGCGGTAATTGTCCTAGTAAATTACTGGATGAATGTCAGTGATGAAAAGCACTGTCCTTCGCGGAAGTAAATGTTTTATATGACGTCCGGTATAAAACAAGGGAAGCTAGTATAGAATAACGGATCAAGTGGGACCAAGAGTGGAGGAGTAAAAGGAAACGGCGAATGAGAGAAATCGATAAAAATGTGCTTCCATAGAAAATACAATGGACCACTGCTACTTCTTGTGCCCTCGACAATGAGACTCCTGGATTCAGTTAACAACCTTCGCAACGCGAACAATGGCAGTGCTAGATAAGAAAAAGACTCACCTATTGTCTGTACCCTCTCTTTCATCTCTTGCATCTCATATCAGAAGGAAGAATGGGACTTGACCGATTATAACATTGTTCGGATGACTTAAACGATTCTTCTTCGCGACTTATAAAATCTTCTCCATCTTTTATTCAGACAATAATCACATTCTTTGCTGACAACAATTGTTTCTCGTACATCCGGGATTTTCAATTATTACCAATTGTTATCATTCTTTCGCAGATTAAGTGAATTTAATTAATTTTAAACAGCTAAAAATTTATAAATAAATTTATCTTTAAAATGTACGTTTATATTATGGTAGTGATATAATCGAGATGTGTTATATGAAATTCTATACCACCTTCTTGCCGAAATTTTCGAAACAGCTTCACTGAGTAAACAGGAAACACTATTCAGAAGAGATATGAACTGTTTTGCTCTCAAGAGAAACAGGAGGAAAATAAACATAGCTTTGGTTTTCGCTAAAGAAGAAAACAGTGAATTGAAGCCGAGTCTTGGCTTTGATTTGAGGTTACTAGTGTAGAAGAAATCATCTCGAAAAGGCTGCTTTCTCGGAAGCTTTAAGCTCAAAGGATTTAATCGCTCGGTGGAGGAGCAATCAACAAATGAGTGATATCTGTGCCCTGAGTAAGCAGAAATAAAGACGCATCGGGCAAAAGTTTGTTCCAAGAAGTAGCAACACTTCCTGATTTGTGATAACTATAGTAATTATAATTGAAAGGCGCTACGTGCAATTTAGTCGAAGGCAGAGTTATTATTTTCCTTCGTCTTGACGGGACGCTAACGATCGTTGAGACAATAACGAACAGTGTTAATGAGAAAAGTAATTATGCAAGACTTTTCTCCTAGAAAATCGCACACGAGGGGCAAGACGGGAGCCTTGTAACATAAGTGCGCCCGGAACGACCCACCCCTGAGCGCGAGTCTTCGATGCGGAAGAAGTTCGTCTAACGATGTACTTTCTCCACGGCCCAAGCAATTATAAATCGACTCTGGTTTATTTACTTGTTTCGGCTCACGCGTCAACTCTTAGATTCAAGAATACTCGGCTTCAAAACATTGCAAATCTTTTAAAATCCAGTTAAACATTTGAATTAAGTAAGAAAGTGGGGAATGAGAGAAAGGGGAGAAAAATCGACCAAAGTGCTCCCCTGCGATTGTGATAATTTAATCAAATGATAGAACGTGACTCGAAGCCCTTAATACGATCAAGAGCTCGCGTGATTGTCATACGGAACCAGTTTTATTTTCTCGGTATGTGAACATTTTTATTTCCCACTTTTTGGGTTCGAAAAGTGTTATTATTACGCTAATCAGAGGTTGGGAACGTATATCATGGTAAAAAATAACAATTATGTGTAATGGGAAATATTTTATTGCTTTTTGCGTATAATACAGTATTTTACGTATATAATACTGTAATTTATATGTATCCATTCAGAAGCAGACAATTTCTTAAATCTGCATTTACACCTTGGGAAAAACAAATCCAGTTCGGGAAAATTCTATTGGAGTAAGAGAGACGGATACACAGTCGGTCTCTCTTGCTTCAATATAGAATTTCCTGTTGGAAATTTTTTTTACAGAAGGTGTAAACGTTTCTTAGGACATGTATTTAAAATGTTACTTAACGATACAAAAATCCTATACTTCACGTAATAATTCGTAAAAAGTAGCCTACTTTGAATAGTGATGGGCTTGTGTCGTTTACCCAAGTAATAAACTGGTAAATTACAGTAATTACCGGCAAATATTTACGAAGATGGTAAAACATAAAATTGTGTATACAGATGAGTTTTCTGAAGTCTGATTATAATGACTATTCTAACCTCAAAATGAACACGAACGTTAAATATCCAGTTTCTCATAAATTGAAAGGATCTCTAAATATTTTGAAAAAATAGGTCAAATTCTCATATTTAAATTCTTTTGTTCTGATAAAAATGAACAATTCAGGAAATTAATAACTCAAAACTCAATAATGTTGGGTAACCATAACCCTTATTAAAGTCGAGTCTACTATCTAGTTCTTTCCGTGTGATCAATGTGATCGTGCAGTGCGCGCCAACTAATTTCCTGATTAAATACGCGCTGCATCCCACATATACCAAGATTGTATTGATCCTAGTTTTACCTCAGTTGCTTACGTTTTGTCAAATTACCGTTTAAAATATCTAAAGTCTGTATTGCTTTGCGGTGTATTAAATGTTCAATTCCTTTTTTCTCAAGTTAGAAGTGTCTTATGGCCTGTTTACACCTTCGAAAAAAAAATTTTCGCATTGGAGGGAAGAGGACAGACTGTGTATAGGTCATTACAATTGAACAAAAGTGCATCCCTAAATTTTGATTGGGGGATCATATGTATGCCATTTGACGTCCATTTCTCATAAAAACTGTTTTTTGCTTCGCTCAGTGACCATCAGGGTGAAGTCCCATAATTGAGTTTTGCGTTGCGTCTCAAGAAGAGAAAAGAAAGGGTTCAGTGTATGTCCTTTTCTTTTTCATTACAATCTGTATATCTGTCCTTCTTACTCCAATGCCCAAAACAATATTTACCAAAGGTGTGAATGTACAATTAGGGTGAAGTCACTTGTATCCGTTAAACGTTGCGTTTTAATGATAGAGAGGGAGACAAACATATATTTACGTCTTTCTTTTTCTCATTACGACACAACGTTTGACGGTTCCATATGATTTCACCCTTAGGGCGCCAAAGTTACGTGTAACTCTGAGTTTTTGATCTAGATTACGTTGTTTACGTAGACAACTGTAAACAACCTGCGTTATTTAAAATATTTTAACATGGCGGCAATAGAAAAAAAAACTTTTTATAATTTTTTAAATGACTTTTACCAATATTTAAGAATGTTAGTAAATATTTCAGAAGCTTTTTGAAGTAAATTATGTAGTTACTTCGATTTTGGGTTTGATTTTAAGGTTATGTTGCATATGCTTTTTTTAGATCTCGTGGTACTTACAAATGAAGTAAATTGCGTAGAATACTTCTTGCATAAATGACCAGGTAATTACTATGTAAATAACCATGTGGATTACCTGAAGTAGTTTACCTTCCGATCCCTGGTAACCATTTTGGCGTCTACAGCCCGTGTCTTTGATACGCATTTACCGACTGTGCAGTAAAATAGCTCCCCTTCCGTTTCAATGCCAACCCTTTCCAAAAAGCTCTATTTCACCGAAAGTGCAAAACTAGTTTAAATAGGTAAGAGTATCAGGTGACAAATACCAATTTCCACTTCTCTTCTGGAAGAAAGTAATGAAGAGATTGAAAGACAGTATGTCAGAGGGAGAACGAGTGAGAGAAAGAGAGAGAGAGAAGCAATTTGAACATCAGTCGGTTGGTTTAACGAGGTTAGCTGCAATTACATGCATTAGTACGACACGAGGGCGGAGGACCTCGCCGACCTCGGTCTCGAGAGGAGATACCCGGCGTGGATTTACGACACGAGGCAAAGGATGGATGAGACGAAAAGTGGGAAGCCAAAGATGAGGGTCGAGAGGTGAAACAGACAGAAAGAGAAAACAGTTTTGATAAACGAATAAACGAGTGCCGCACCCAGGGAGGAATAAAGAGTGACGGAGAGAAAGAGAGATGGAAAATCCGTGGCGAAAGGGAGAACGAGAGGCAGAGGGAAAAAGAGAGAGAATATGTTCACGCGTCAACTGTTATCGTGGCATAGTTGGTCGTGCTCTTAAACAGTTGCAGTCGCGAAAAGTGCGATCTACACCGTTAACGTTGGGCGTATGTGTGCATGACTGCTTCGCGATCAAACTTCAAACACCGCCGTCGTGATAATTCTTTGATCGCTCGAAAAAGCGCACCTACCCTCCATAACGCGATGCTCACCAAGTTTCCAGCGGCTGATGCTTCTCTTGAAAAAATTCTTACACACACACACATGTTCATTTAGCCTGTTAGCGGTAACAGTCTTGCAAAACAACGATTCGGTAATGATGCAACCAATCTGAAACATTCGAGGGAAGAATTTTTCAAAGCTTTGAAGTTGACATTGTTTAAATATTTTTTTGCACTTCATGATGCAAAAACTTTCTAAAAGGTTACTAGAGTAAAATTTGACTTTTCGTGTAATTTCTATATTCTTTTCTATGCCCATGAAAGAAATGTTTTGCATGAAGTAAAACAACATAGAAGTGACACTAAAAGTGTATATTTTCTAGTAACCTTCTGGAAGTTTTTTGCATCGTAAGTGCAAAAAAGATAAACAATGTCAACTTCGAAGTGCCGAAAATTTTTTTCGGGTCATCTCTATATTGTTTTGTTTTATGCCCACGAAGAAAATGCTAAGGCGTGGAGTAAAACAACATAGAAAGGACTCGAAAAGTGCAAATTATTCTAGTAACCTTTTGGGAGGCATATTTCTTTCCCGACACTACTCCTAAGGATGGAACCACATGGATGCGTCAAACGTTGCGTCGTAATGAGAAAGTGAAAGACATAAATATATCTTTGTCTCCCTCTCTCTCATTACGACGCAACGTTTGACGCATTCATGTGATTTCACCCTAATAAGATAATTTTCCTAGTTACGGTATCAGCAAAAGGGGCATGTGGACCAACTAAAAATTTCCGTTATTAAGAAAGGGTCGGAGAAATTTTTTTCTTGCTATTGGAATTTTTAGTTAGTCTACATGCCACCAGGACTCTTGCGGCATTTATGATCGCAATTATTTTAGGCACCCCACAATTTTACCACACGTTTCGTACGAAATTCTTTCAGATCTAGAAGCCTGCACCAATCAGAATGCGACTTTTCTCGTAATTCTAAATTTAGCAGCCAACCGTCCTCTAAAAGGTGTCTACAAAGTATTCGAATCGTTTCTAATTTGCCAAAAAGCCATCTTGCTGAAAGTAAAACAGCAATGAAAAATTTTTTCATGTCCCATGTGTAGCACTGGTATACCACTTACCGACCAGCACAAGAGACGAAACACATTTTCCTCATTACAAAGAGAACTAATGGTCCAATAAGAGAAGCTGCTAGTATATATTTGCCTGGATAGAATTGCTTTGAAGCGAGAGCTTTGAACGTGTAATTTTGCAACATGGATGACGAAATGGAGGATCGGTGGTATTATTGACGTATCCGACCTGCGTACAATATGAACTTTCAGGCGGTAGGGTGTGGGGGGAGGGGGGTGACAGAGCTTTTTATTGATATAGCCGGACGGTGATTATACTTGGTGATCATATCTCTCGCATATTGACAAACAGCGAACACAGAGGAATCATCTGTATTCCCATTCCCCGTACATTTCCATTGCTTGGATGTCCTCTCCTGTTTCGAATGTATAATATGTATCTGTATATCCACCCCATCCCAGAGCGGGAATCGTGCCGCCAGCAGCAGCTCGTTCTGCGCCCGTTTCTCTTGCACCAGTGCACACAGCCCGCCCACTCACCAACCCACAATACACCGCTAATTCCCATAAAGCACTGGCCGATGCGCAAATGGACAAACGAACGAGCTGCACACAAACAGCGTCCTGTCCAACCCCTTTATGTGTCCGCGAAACGTTCCACCTTTATGTTACCGCGATGTATAGCGAGACTCGGCCTATAATAACAACGGCGCGCTTGGTCAACCCAAAATGTGTGCTCACAGTCGCTGATCCGTATATAGACCGATTTCACTGCACCTGCAACTACGACTAAATCGAACTTCTCGCATTCATCATCCGAGTTTATTTTACAAATTTACGAACCACGCACGGATTACCTTTTTTTTTCTGACAAAGTTGTTAGGTGCAGTTTTTTCTACTAGGATTATATGTGATCAGGATTCGGTATTTGCGTTCTTTATGAATTTCTATAAGGGCCCGGTTACACGACTTTTGGAAAAAACGACACTTATCCTTCTCTCTTCCATGGCAGTGGTATAAGTTTGTCTCTCTTTTCATTTTCCGTTTTTGGAAAAAGTAGAAAAATATAGAGTAAGACAATCTTTTATGCTACTGTCATGGAAGAGAGAAGGATAAGAATCGTTTTTTCCATAAGTCGCGTGAACATACCCTAAGGGTAAAGTCTAATCACATATGATTTCAACCTAAGGACTCGAAAGCTCTGAAAATTAGATATTAGGCCAACGCACAATGAAAACTTAAACTTAAGAATAAGAGAGAGTAGGACAGACAATATCTCTGTCCTTCTCTCTCTCATTCTTAAGTTTAAGTTTTACGTCTTACGATTCTATGTGCGTAAGCCTATTAACAATTGGCCAAGATCGGTGGAGAACGGAAAGGTTTGGGTAAAATTTGAATTAACCTGGAGGCAGAAACGCAGTGCCGGAATTGCAAAATTTTGCAAAATTCTTGAGAACTTATGTTTCGACTTTTTCTGTTCAATGGCTCCTTTTTCTCTAGATAAAGTCGTCGCTATATAAGAGAAAAATAGACAAAACAGAAGTTCCCGAAAATTTTTTAACTCTGCCGACAAAGATGGAAATAATTTTAGATGTAATGAATTTTATGTCGCTAACCACAAATGGTAATGAAAAAATGATGATGGGTAATGACAGTAAATTTACCAGTTTGACCGTAAAAATGGAAAATTGTCTATTGTAACCAAAAATACATAATGAAATCTGAGTTAATAATACTATTTTTAATGAATGTAAGAGTTTATTTTTAAAATAATTTTCAAACAGATTTTAACAAATTTTTAAAGGAATTAAAAAGTTTTGTTTTGTATGTAGTCACACAGTCTAATAGAACGATGGACAATCAAAGTCGAATTAGTGATATAAAAGAAACGAAATGAAATCAGAATATCGAAAAAGTTCTAATTCAAAGCAATTATCGAACAGGGAAGAATATATGCAGTTGTAAACTTAATTAAATGTCCACATTGCTTTATTAGGACGTATTATAGTTGTTTCTAGGTTATTTTTCTAACATAAAAAAATAACTTTCTCTCCATCAGATTATTCACATTTTCAAACTAATGAGTTTATATATTATTATAACTTTTTTCAAGTATTATTTACAACACAATATAAAAAAATTTAAGATTTCTTTGATTTTTATCTTAACAATAATCACCAACTCATTCAGATTTTATCATTTACCAATGTTATTGCAGACTCACATTGGAAAAAAAACTAATTTATACAAAATATTAATAATAGACATATAAAAAATAATTTGTTAGGAGACACTATTAGGGATGCTATTAAGATAATTCTTGATTAAAAGTTAATTAAGATAATTTATGGATTTTAGAGGTCAGGGATTTCTTTGTACGAGAGAAAATGTAAATAAACGAAACCTTCTGTCCTTTAAAGTACATTCACACTTAAATTCCAATTCCAAGCAATTGCAAGTAATGCGAAGTGTATGAAGCTTAAGTTTCAAATTGTGGGCAGGGTTGAGAAGATAATTCTTATTACTTAAGGTGTGTTAGGTACTCAACCCTGCCCATAATTTGATTCAAACTTCAACTCTTAGGGTGAAGTCACATACGAAGGACTAAGGTATCAGTGGATTAGAATAGACCAATCAGATAATTGGTCACATTGAAAAGTATTTTCTGATTGGTCTATTAAAAATGTCCCAGTCCCATAATTTCTTTTTGTATTGAAGTAAAATGAACAGGTACACAGTCTGTCTTTCTTACTCCAATGTCATTTTCCGGAGTTGCACAATTTTAACCGAAGGGACAAAAAAGTAAATGAACTCTTAAGGTACAGCCACACAACTTTTGGAAAAACAATTCTTATCTTTCTCTCTCCCATGACAGTGTCCTGAGTCTGTCTCACTCTAACTTTTTACAAAAACGGAAAATGAAGAGTGAGACAAACTTATGCCACTATCATGAGAGCAAGAAAGATAAGAATGGTTTTTCCGAAAGTCGTGTGACCGTACCCTTCCTACTGTCTACCTCTAGTAGTCTTACCATCTTTTACCATTAATTACGTTGTTATCTTCTCTTGCTCGATAATGATGATGATCGCTTATTCTAACCACCCCCCTCACCCAAGTCCACAAAGTATGTGAAAAACTTGCCCGAAGGTCATATTTAATATTCCTAACTTCATTTTGCGTTACTTTGTAACTTTTATCCTTTTTTCTCCCTTTACAACATAACGCAAAACGGAGTCATGGGATTACGGACTTAGACATAACTTTAAGGTAAGTTTTTAACAGACTTTGCAGACTTAGGACGCAGTCCCATGAGGTAGAATAGGGGAATAGATTTCTGCCAATCAAAATTTAGTCTCTAGCTAAAAACATTACTTTACCGCTAGAGACTAAATTTTGATTGGCTAAAATCTATTCCACTGCATGGGACTGCGCCCTTAGGGGGAATGTCCAGAACAGGTGATCAACTTTATTATTGGACAAGAGTATATAAAAAAGATCTGGTGGTAAGTGACGGTAAAACCATTGCAAGAAGATAAAAGTAAAAACACAATTTAGGGTGAAATCAGATGCGTCAAACGTTGCGTCATAATGAGATAGAAAGAGATAGAAACATATCTGCGTCATTTTCTTTCTCATTACAACGAAACGTTTGACGCATCCATCTGATTTCACCCTTAAGAACAAAATCTTAAGCCACTGCAGAAAATTAAAAAATGAAGAAGCTTTTGGTCTAATTAAATTGTGAGAAACTATTTATATTATATTTAGCTTGGTTAGTGCCATACCGATAATACTTACTTGGCGACGAAAATATCTATCATTAATACGCACTTAAATAGAAAACGAAAATATCTAAGATGCCGACATCCTGAAAATTTGCAGTGAGGATCGATCGAGAAGTCTAAGTTGGCTGGGCGTGACAATGGGTAGCAGGTGTAAGTGCAGATATGGGTTTGTCTTCTGTCCGGAGGCGCCTTGCAGGTAAAGGAGAGAATTCGCCGCCCACGCGATCGACCGGCTAGAGAAGGAGACAGCTAATCGAGAGAGAAGGAAGAGAGGCGGAAGAGGCTAGGAGGGACCAGAACGAGAAGGTGCATGTGTGAGATGAAGTAAAAACGCGATTCCGCAGTTGTGCCAGTGCGGAATGGCACAGCTTCGTATAACAGGTGGAAAAAGCGGCGGAGACGGAATCAGCGAGAGGGAAAGAGAGAACATTAGCAAACGAAAGAGAGAGATTGTCAGAGACAGAGAAAGAGAACGTTAGAAAAGGAAAGAGAGAAATTGGCAGAGATAGAGTGAGGTAGATGTGCTCGAAAAGAGAGGGAGAGAGGACAGCATCCAGAAGAGAAGGAAAGAGACCCCCACTCAAGCAACTCAGCTAAGTCGAGCTCGAACATTACTATACGCCCTCTACGACCCGAGAGGAGGAGAAAGACGAGACCGCCCTCCTCCTACGCTCCTTCTTTAACCCTATTTCCCTCTTTCTCTCTTCCACCCTTCTCTGTGTTCTTTTCCACTGTCATCAATTCTAAAAAAACGTCATTTCCATCAGCTTAATTACCAGTTCCATATCCAGAGATTCTATTTTCATGGCGAGAATTTCATGATTGACGGAAAGTAATCAGCCAACAGTGCAAAAACCCTTTGAATTGGTGTTTCTAAACCAGGTTGGTGGAAAAAATGGATTTTCGAATTTTTTTACCACCACCTCTCAGAATTGTAACAAATCGGTAAAAACGTGTTTTTTTCATCTCAAAATTGGTTTATATGATGCTCAAAGAGCGCTAAGTGAAGAACATTTTTCCTGTATATTAAATCATAAAGAAATATTTTTTGGTACAATGAAAATGTTTCTCGCTAGAAATTTTGTAAGAATAACATTCAATTATATTTAAAATTATTTTAACCGTTTTTTGTCGGCGGAAAAAAACAATACAATATCAAAACAGAAAATTGAACTTATTTTAAAATAAAAAAAACTTTTACTTCTTACGTATTTGCAATAAAATGCAACAAATTTTGAGTATTACAACACACGTACAGAGGGAAAAGTAAAAAAAAACGAAAATTACTTTGCGTAAGTTTGTACTTTTATTTTCTGCCAGCTGATTTACTTGAAGCGCACAAGTCTCGCGTTTCCTTCGCGAAACCGATAAAATGGCGGGCACGGAAATTCTCTCCATCGACCTTCGCCGAGCGAGGAATTTCTCGTCTCTCGTTCTTCTTTTCAAATCCGCCTGCACTTCCGGTCCCAGGACTTAACTTTTCTTATTCGTTTTATTCCTTCTATCGAGACTCGTTCTCGTATCCAAGAAAAATGTTGCTTTTATTTGAGAGAATCGAAATGGAGGATATTACTTCTAGAATTGCTTTTCGTTGGTTTTTCCGCGCTCTGCTACGACATTTTAGGAAATATTATCGGAAACATTTTTAACGTCACGATACAATTCAGGATTTGATTTTGAAATCAGAATTCAGAACTGAAAGCAAACAAAACTGAAATATTAGAAATGAAACGTAATCTTTCTCAAAGAAATATATTCAAAGGAGAAAATAATTATGGATGTACAAGTTTTATGTTTTTTTTAAACAAAAGTTGTTTGGATGATAAAATAGTATATTTTGTTTATTTATCGACATTTTTTAAATATTAAGAAAATTTCGATACATAAATAATCGATTTTTCGAAACTAAAAAAAAATATTGAAATTTGAAAATAGATGAATGGTTATTTGAAAATCGATGCACCATGTTTTCTGAAACAAAAAAAATGATATCTCGTCGTCAGTTGTAGAGTACAAACTTGATTGCCGGAAAAATGTTATATCTGTTAAATATATCTATTTACCGATTCCAGGTTTCTTTCGTCATAAATTACGGATACCGTATTTGCTGATCGGCTAATTTTTTGTCGCCACGTATGCGACAACGACGCGATTTTCCATCACGTCTAACTGGTAGCTGAGAATGTCGCACATTATGGCTTTAAACCAGTTGTACCTGATCATTACGACAGATGTTATTCGTACTATTATCAGATTCCGGAATATAAATGTGGTCCCATAAAGGTACCCGTAGATGTGGTCACTCTTTCCTCTAATAAACCGCTGCTCTATTGATCGGGATTGTGTGCAGTTTTGCGCAAGCGAACTCGATTATTCTACTTTGTTACACAATGAGACAAGCGTGCATTTGGTCGCGAAACCAAGCAACCTGTCGTCGCTGTTGTTTCATTAAATTATGCGCTCAACATTATTTTCACGTCTCAAAAAAAATGAAAAAAAAACTTTTTATCTTAAACACCTTTATTCAAAGTTTAAAAAAAAAATTCATTTTTACAAATAATATATTATTAGAATATGTAATTTTGATTTTCATTTTAAAAATATAAAAATTGTAGATAGAGAAGAAAATATGTTCAAAAGAAAAGTTCTGGAATTAATTTTTATTTAAAAGTTTTAAAGTCGTTTGTAAGTTCTTTAATATTCTTGGATTCAAAATTTTCCGTTATAAATTGTAAACACGTTTTTAAAAAAACAATTGATATTTATTTTTAGAGTTTAATTTGAAAAATAGGCACATAAACGATGCCGAAAAGTCAGTTGATTATTAATTTATTAAAGTTTAATTAATTATAAAAATTTTGATTAAAACTCTTCATTTAAACAAATTAACAACTAATATAGCTTGTTTTGATCACCAACTTTACTTTTATATATGTAAATTATAATTATTATAAACAATATGTAGAAAATTGATAAAAAATAGCGAAATTATATTTTTCAAAATTTGCTCAAATTTGCTTAAAACTTGTTACTTAAACTTTTTCGGTATCGCTGATTACGAATCTGAAGTCGAATTTAAAAATTAAAAATGGCGGATACAATATGTCGGAGATTTTTTAAAATTACCTACATTTGCCATATTGGATCCACCATTTTGAATTTTCAAAATTTTAAAAATCTGTCATCGTATTCGTAATCAGCGACGCCGGAAACCCTCAAGTAACGAGTTTCAAGTAAATTTAAGCAATTTTGAAAAAAATGTCCGCCTTATTGGGTCCGCTTTAAATTTTTAAAATCTGACTTCAGATTCATAATCAGCGACTCAAAAAAACCCCGAGTGACAAGTTTCAACAAAATCCAATTGCTGGGTTTCCCGGGGGCACGAAAGGGTTAAAAAAAGTTATGCATTATTTTATTCCATCAATTACATCCTTCTGCAAAAACGAAAAAAAATTTATAGTCGAAAAACTCTTTTTCGAGGTCAATAGTTTGCGCAATAAGTTCAGTTTTTTTATTTTCCCTCATTGGCATTATAATAAACGTGAAACAATTTAGTTGTGAAATAAAAAGTTTTAATATAATTGAAAAAATGGATTTTAATGCACGGGTCATGAATAAATTTAAAGAAAAAGTGAACCTAACCTTCAAGTTTTTCTCTAACTATTATTCGCAACAAATTTTTTGAACTAAATTTTTTGCTCCTTCAAAACAAACGTGAAGCAGAAAAATCTTATTCAGAGTTTAGTGTAATGTGTTACTATTGAAATTTCATTTCAGAAAAAGTGAATTTATTATCAAATTTTTTCCACTTTTGTTCTATAGACTGCATAATTAATTTCAATCTTTAGAAAAATGTGCAAATCTTGAGTACAAAAAATATTCAGAATCAAATAAATCTTTCCTTAATTAAAAAAGTATGGAAAAAATTCTGAACTTTAATAAAATCAATTTCAAAATTGGCGGACTGAAAAGTCAATATAAATTGTAAATTTAATTGCTGCAGAAATAAGAAAATAATAAATAAAGTTAGAGAAATGGTTATTATTTTCAACGAAATTATATGTATTTTAATTTAATTTTATTTTATTATATAATTTATAATTTCCTTCTATTTTCTAAAATAGTCGACTTAAAAATTCGGTTACAATTGAAAAAAAAAATTTTTATTTAAGAAAATGTTGACGGATTTTCTGTAAATAAATAAATAATTTCATTTTCTTGAAAACAACATTACTTTTTTCAAAATTAAGTAAAGTACGAATTGTCAAATATTAAGGAAGAAATTATATAAGTTTTAAGTGGGATATAACCTATACATTTTCATTATGGAAATTTGATGGACGTGACTTTAGCCAAAAATCTATTGCTGGCTTACTTAAAATTAACGAAAGTATAAATAATTAAATAAATTTCCCTTATCAAAGGAATGTTAATGTAAATATTGCATACATATCTGATATATTTAAAATTGAATGAATTTTAATAATTTTGAACAATCTGGCAGAAAAATGTTAAAAAACTAAAGTCACGTCCATGTGAAAAACATGACCTTATACAATTTGTATTTTTCAATAGGTTCGATAAATTTGTCTTCTCGTCTAAATAATAATTCAAATTAATTTTCTATTGTAGACCAGAAAAAAGAAGAAACTCAGAAATCCCATTTAACCATAAAAAATTAATTTTAATTGTTATTAACCGAATAACTTAAAAAAAAGACGTGACTTTAGACAAATCACATTCTTAATTTCATTCATTAAGTAATAATTACAATTAATTTTTCGCAGTGAACCAAAAATTCTAAGTTTTCCTTTTTTATGGTCTACACTACGAAAAATTAATTTTAATTAGTATTTAACGAGTAAATTGAAAAATACGAATTGTCTAAATTCACGTCTTCCACACGCGTTTAAGGATAAATCTTCCAGAAATTTATACATATTAAACGTTTTTGGGTGAACCGATAAAAGTTTTTCTGCTCCAAAAACACAAATTAATTAGCACTATCAATTTTAGCGCTGCTAGAAAATCAAAACAAATGTTTTGTTCTCTAAACCAAACTGCCTTCGTTAATGGCAAAAATTTCGGTATTAATTGGGGGATGTGACAGTTCGTTATTACTGTTTATCATTTTTTTTAACCTTCGCGCTACATTGTGTACATGTGCGAGAAAGAGGGAGATAGTGAGAGACAGAGACAGAGATAATCGATTATCTATATACATTGATGTCGGAAACGGTAACATGGTTCTTGATGTATGAAAGAGTTACGTGGTTCTTGGGAGTAGAAGAAAGTTACATGGTTCTTGATGTATTAGGGGGTTACGTGGTTCTAGAGGTAGAAGGGAGTTACGTGGTTCTTGATGTATGAGGGTGTTATGTGATTCTTGATGTATGAGGGAGTTACGTGGTTCTAGAGGTAGAAGAAAGTTATGTGGTTTTTGAGGTAGGAGGGAGTTACGTGGTTTTAGAGGTAGGAGCGCGTTACGTCAGGTCAAAAGTTCTTACTCAGCGACGGCGCCAAAATGTTTTTATATAATAGGGAGTGATATATACAGGGGGAAGGGGAAGGGGGATAAAATTAGAAATTATAAAATAAAAATATAGATCTTTTTTTAGACGAGTTTTTTAGCATTTCCGGTTGATTGTGTGTGTGTGTGTGTGTTTGAGAGGGAGAGAGAAAGAGAGAGAGAGATAAGTTTTTCAGCTTTTATTCCTTATCCACAATTATATAAAGATTTTTTAATTGCAAAATTAGGAAAAATACAAATAAAAAAACTTTTTGGTTACCCATCAAGGTGCCTTACGGTTATTTGCGTTCATAAACATCTTCGGTAGCGCGAACGTTAACTAATCAAATTTAGAAAACGCAACCACATGCCTCTGCACAAAGTACTTTCCAAAGTACCACTCAACAATGTGTTCAATTTTCCTGAATTGAAAATCATTTCTGAAATTTTGTTCAAAAGGGTAATTTTCCCCCTAATAATAAGATGCAGATAGTGATCATTGTATGCGCATCTTGCATGCGGTTAACATCTCCAGGAAAGTCATTAGACCTTCGAACTCAGGAAGATGAAATAGCACTGACTTGTTTTCCGTTTCTTGTTTTTTAGTTTCAACTTGCAGATCCTCTGCAGTATTGTTTTCGGATCTCGTATATGTGCTATAAGAAGTTAAGATATAAGTGCGTTCGAGGAATTTCACTGGGAGGCATTTAGCGGGATTTTGCTGCACGTAAATGACCGAGGTATAATAACGGTAATATCGCGGGGCATTATCTGCACGCGTTCTCATTTTTGTAGAAATTGTTGTCGATTTTTACCCTCTTCTTCTTCTTTTTTTTTTCTCGTTTATTTTTCCAAAGGCTTTTGTGCCTACCGGTTGTTTTTCGTCTGGACCACGCGATCAAGTGCACTGATGTGTACTTTGTTACTTCCAAATTTCTCTTCTTCCCAGGATAAATAACGATCCGGAGAATATCCTTCGTAATTACGGAGATAATCGTCCGATGGGAAAACGTGCCTGGCATTTTCGCCATGAATTCTTGGCGCACTTATTATTTAGTGGCACTATCGTGAATCTCTATCAATGTCAACAACAGAGATAACGAAAAATCTGCGCCAGTTGAGGCTGAAATACATTATCTGGCACGATTTTCTTCTTTTGGAATTTCTCGCATAATGCGAACGGAAGTCGTGGCATTTTGGATGCTTGTCGAGAGCTTTCTGGCTCGACATCCGGAGCTTCTTGAAGGACGTTAACTCTACGTGACAGCCAAGTTGGTGCAGTCGAGTTGACTAAGCTCAGGAAACGTGTCAGTTTCTCGTTTTCTTGTCGTCGAATTTCCACGCGACCGCGATTCTTTACCACGTAATTACATAATTCCCCCCTACTTTGCACCCTTCCATGTTTGGTACTTTCTCTCGGCAACTCGCATTAATCTCAACGTTTCAATCCTTGCTCTAATATTAAAAGACCATTGTGCAATAAGAATAACAACCTCGTGATAAATGACCGCTATCCTATACCAGAGGAAACGTTACTCATTATTAACCTTTTTGCACAGACGCATACAATGAGTAAGGAGATAATTTCCGGTCAATCCGGTACACACCTATTTAGAAACATTTCTTCTCAATTTGCACTTTTCTATTGGTTGTGCCATTAATTGTATTGACTTTCTTTATGAACAATAACACTTTGTCAGAAAAAAGATATTGGGAAATGAATACTCCAAAGTGAGATTTGCATCAGTTCGGGTCAGACAGATTAGCAGATTTGAAACGTATATTTAGTTATCGTCAATCTAGGTCTGTGTGTTATCTCTTCAATATTATACGATCAAATGTGATATTTCAGTCTGACGCTTCATGGCACACGAATCTCTCGATGATTCTGTGTTAGGTAACCCCGAGGGGATTTAATGTCCGACACTTCCTGCGACACAGTCTTCCCTCCACGGTGACGACGTTTCGAACCGAATAAATTTAGACGAATCGATCATATTCTCGTGTATTCTATTCCCCCTTCGGTAAACATATCCTGAACTCAATGATCCGAAGACGATTTAGAAACGATCATAACTACTGCTGTGGATTTATTAAAAGAGCCAAACTAGAGCACAAGACTCACCTTCATCTGGTCTGGCGTCTGCAGCAACTGATCCCTAATTAGCTGCAGTTGCAAGATCATTTCAGATATCCTCCGTTCTTTCTCGGCCACACTCTCCGTACAGAGAACCCTGTGCAACGCTGCGGCTCCGTCCTGAAGACCCGCATCAGAATTCTGCGTCCTTCCGGTTGGCGAGGGTGCGACACTATTTACTATGCTGCTGCTGCTACTGAAACATAAAAGAATTTCATTCAGTCTCTTTTATTTCTCTTTGCGAATGTGAAAGAAAATATAGCTTAAGATGTAATATTTCTTGACGTGGAAATACTTTTTTGGGGAATTAACGTTTGAAAAGATTGTAATGGGACAGTATTTGTGGACCTGAATTTTAATTTATAGAAGAATATTTCTGATACATTATTTGTCGTTTTAACTAACTCTAGAAGGACCCTTAACAAAAGGATCTCCGTTGGACATCCGATGGATGTTGGACGATTTGGTAGGATATCCTGAAAATGTCCCTGGACATCCGATGGATATTGAAATTTCCGCTTTTCTAAAAAATATCCGGGATATTTTCAGAATATTTGAAATTAATATTTTAAACATATCCTGAGGATATCCCGAAAATATCCGCATCAAGACCATCATAAAGATATGGGTCTGGATATCTTAAAGATAACCCAAAGATATCCTCAGGATATTTCTAAGATATCCTAAGGATATCTAGCATATCTTACTTCTGGATATTAACAGGATATCCTATACATTTATTATATATTATTTATAAGTGTTGTTTTGCCTTAATGAGCATTGGTCTCCCAATTGGAATAGTTCATGGTACCTCATTTGGAAGTGTTGGTCTCACATTTGGGAGTGGTGGATCTTCATTTATGTTGATCGCCCAATTTAGAGTGTTACCTTGGGAATGTTACTCTCCCTTTGTGTTTCGTTTAATATTATTAATTTTTCTTTTGAACCATTAATCCCCTTTCTGGGGGTTTCCCATTTGAAAACGTCAATGATCTCTTATTTGGAAGTATTCGCTTCTCATTCGGGAGTGGTGAACCACCATTTAGGTCTTTCTCCTAATTTAGACTGTTCCCCTGTGATTTGGGTTTGTTGCTTTTTTTTGTGAAAATATGTTCGTTTCTTCGTGTTCCATTTGTTTACCTTTTAGAAGTGTTGGTCACTCTTTTGGGAGTGGAGGTCTTCTATTTGAGCAGTCCTCTATTTTTGACAATTGTTATCCCACTTTATATTGTGGTGTCCCATTTGTAAGAATTGGTTTTCCATACATGAAAACCATTCTTCTTTTTTTGATCATTGGACTCCCATTTGAAAATGATTTTTACTCATTTGAAAATGTTAGTCTCGTATTTGTCAGAGGTGGTCTCTCATTTGGGATGCTATTCCATTTTTCAGTGTTGTTTTTCAATTGTAAATGTTATTCTTCCTTATTGTTTCATTTAGTACAGTTGGTTTCCCTTTTAAGAATATTGACAATCTTTCTAAGAAAGTTGTCCTCCCATTTGAAAATGTTGATCTCTTATTTGGAATGGTTGGTCTCTTATTTAGGAGTGGTGGTCCACCATTCGGGTCTTACTCCCATTTTAGACTGTTGTCCTCTGATTTTAGAATGTTGCTTTATCTTTGTGTTCCATTTGACTATTACTGTTCATCTTTTGAAAGTGTTGGTCTCTCTTTTGGGAGTAGAGGTCTCCTATTTGAGCTGTTCTCCATTTTTGACAATTGTTCTCCCACTTTATATTGTGGTGTCCCATTTGGAAGAATTGGTTTTCTATTTATGAGAACCGTTCTTTTTCTTGGAGCATGGGACTCTCATTTTCAAATTTATTTATTTATTTATTTATTTATAAAATACACGGGTCAATAACCCATTTTACAAAAAATTGTACGAAAATCGTTGACTTTAAGTTGTAATAATGTAAAGAAAAAAATATTATAATTGTTACAAAAATGTTACACTTTAATTTTGGACCAAAAGTGTCGCACGCAAATTTACAAATGAATGCCCTTAGTGACATATCGGTAAATACAATCTGGTCGTTTAACAAATTTGCCTCTTTGCGTAGTCTGTACATCATGGAATTTTCCATATAATTGGTTCTAACAACCGGCAAAGCAAATAAGAGAGGGTTTCTCAATAATCTGACCGGTTCTTGCGGCTTTAATAGTTTCAAATGATTTTTAATCATTTGGAAATGTTAGTCTCGTATTTGTCAGATCTGGTCTCTCATTTGGGATGTTATTCCATTTTTCAGTGCTGTTTTTCAATTGAAAATGTTATTCTTCCTCAATGTTTCATTTAGGACAGTTTGGTTTTCCTTTTAAGAGTATTGACAATCTTTCAAGAAAAGTTGTTCTCCAATTTGAAATTGTTGATCTCTCATTTTGAATAGTTAGTCTCTTATTTAGAAGTGGTGGTTCATCATTTGGGTTGTTCTCCCATTTTTTACTATTGCACTCTAAATTAGAAATGTTGCTTTTTCTTTGTGTTCCATTTGGCTATTATTGTTTACCTTTTCGAAGTGTTGGTCTCTCATTTGGGAGTGGTAGTCTCCCATATGAGCTATTCTTCCATTTTCACAATTGTTCTCCCACTTTATATTCTGGTTTCCCCAGTTGGAAGTATTGATTTTCCAGTTATGAGAACTGTTCTTCTTTCTTGGAGCATTAGACTCCCACTGACCTTTTTTCTAGGACAGGTCCTCCAATTTGAAAAAGTTAATCTCTCATTTAAAATAGTTGGTCTCTTATTCAAGAATGGTGGTCCTCAATTTAGGCTGTTCTTCCATTTCAGATTGTTGCTTTCTGATTTAAGAATGTTGCATTCTCTATGTGTTTCGTTTGGTGTGTTGGTTTACCTTTTAAAGCATTAATCACTTTTCTACTAATCTTAGTGTCTCTCATATAAAGAGTGGAAGACCCCTTTTGGTTTCTATTCCATTTAAAATTGTTGATACTCTATTTAACAATGTTGTTCTCCCTTAGTTTTCTAGTTGCCAATGTCTCACTACTCCGAAAGTATTGGTTTCTCATTTAGGAGTGTTGTCTTTTATTTGATAGTGGTCCCCAATTTGGGTTTCTCCTGAATCTTACTGTTCCTTTATGTCTCTCTTGGTAGTATTGATTTTCGGTTGGTTGGTTGGTTTTGGCCCTAGGCCCCCTTAGGTCCAATATCCATAAAATATAGTATTGATTTTTATTTTGGAACCATTGGCCTCCGTTTTAACCATATTGGTCTCTTATTTAAAAGTGTTGGTCTCCCATTTAGTAGTGGTGGTCTTTTATTCGGAATTTCAGTTTTGTCAAAATTAAGATAAAATTGAACAAGCAGCACAATTTTATAGCTTCTTTTCCGTTATATACAATATTAAATAAATAATATAAACAATCGAGCACACGATAGATTTAGGGCAGTCTTGTCCAAAAACCAATTAATTCTAAGTTTAGGTCAATAAGGACCATCGTCATTTTTATGAAATACAAAATTAACCATAAAATGTCAAATGATGTTCGACAAGATAACCAAAATGTACAGAAAACTGAAACCTATTAAAATACAAAAACTAAACAATAATAGTATGTGGGAACTAGAATAGGTACTTCCAAACCATGTGAAATGCCGACTCTATACTCTCACAGTAAAGGATAAAGCAAAAATTGAGACCATGTTTGCTTTAGAGTGAAAATATGGAAGGTGGTATCATTCTTTCGCATCTGTTTGAGCCCACAATGAAACCTACTACACAAAATGAAACGCTTCCCTTTCAGGGAATTTCAGTTAGCCGACCTCGATTGATTTTATGCGCTTTTTCCGCTGCATAATGAAACCTGTTATCCCCGCATTTCCATCAGCTTCGTCGATAGGTCTTCGACAAGGGTTTTTTCATTCTCGGATTGAAAGTGTGCGCCCGTGGGTGTGTTTTAGTTTGCAAGCTCGGGCTTGTCCGAACAGAAGCGGGGGTTTCGCGCTTGGTGAATAATAGATGGAGCCGCGGCCGCGCAATCTCGACGGGACGAGTGTTTGCCCCGGTGATAGGCCCCGGGATGCCGTCCCTGGAGCGTCCCTTACACTGGTGTGTCACACCGCTGACCCTCTCCGCGCGTCGCTCTGAACCCACCACTCTTTTATGCTACGGAAAACGACCACGAATAAGTGATACAGGTCCATTGTATGCTGCTGTTACCATCGGTGGCCTTCTCTCGCGTTCTTTTACTCTTGAAAGTCCTTCAACAAGCCGCTGAGCTCTCAATTTTCGTATCTAGGCCAGTGTGTGGATCAGATGCAACCACTCTCAGTTTGGACCTTCTCTACAATTTTTCTTCTGAAAGCTCTCATTAGCATATGACAAGATGTTTAGTTTTTGGAATATTGCAAGCTGGGTTTAGCTTCCAAATGGATTAATTTTTTTACAGAAAGTTTTTTGTTTGTTTTAGAACTGTTGCAAAGAGTGTCCCAAACAAAAACTCGGAAGTCTACGGGTTTGAAGTGACTTGACAAAAATTAACCACTTAAGAAGAAGAAGAAGAAGAAGAATTGAAAAACTCACTGCGTCATATTGTGCTTGAGGGCAATTCCTTTTTGACTTCCGAACAGTCTACTTCATACGAGTTTTGAATTCTTATCATAAGGAGAATAAATATAAACCCCTATTTTGAACAAACATTCACTTTTTATTACGTCTGAAAATTCTTAAATTGTGATCTCGTCCAAATCAAGCCAATTACGAGAAATAAAAATCTTACAAGTATATGATAACCTTTATGGGGGTTTCATTAGTGTTTATAACAGGTGAACAAATGTGACGTATTCTTATTAATAATAAAATGACTTTCATCTAGTAACCCTATTGTAAATTCTCACAAAGGTTTCTGAAAAGTTTCCTTATTTGAAACTACGTAGGCCCATGTATAAGATCTTATTTAGGGACCTACATAGGTTCCTAATAGGATCCTATTTAGAGACCTACATAGGTTGTTTATAGGATCCTATTTAGGTACCGACATAGGTTCCTATTAGGATCCTACTTAGGGACTTATAATCTATCTTTTAAAGAGCGTCCTGTAGAGAATTACATAGGTCCCTATGGCTTAACGAAGACGCATTCAGCCTGTCGTCATTCCAGTACTGGTGCGTGTATGAGTTAAACCTCATTGACAAACTATCTTAAAAATAAACATTTTTGTTGTTAAAAATAATAATGACTGGTAGAGGCTCAATTTGGGGTTGTAGACCAATCTATTGGTCTATTGTAATGGTATTTATATTTTTGCTGTTCCTTACTCCCCACTCTCCAGAAAGTTAGTTAGTCGTGGCTTGTTGTTTATAATTTTGTTTGACTTGATCTGTTTCACTAGTCTATTATTTTATTATTTTTGTTGTTTAATTATTCCTTAATAAAATAACTTGTCGCGGTGTATTTATTTTTATACTGTTTGTGTTTATTAAATATTAAAAAATTTAAATAAGTAAAATTAAACAATAAACATAATCTGAAAGAATGCATCATACTAAATAGTATGATAGGGTCCTATGTATGTTCCTACAGGAAGACTTTTGAGGACAAATTATAGATCCCTAAGCAGAATCCTATTTAGAAATTTATGTAGACCCCTAAGTAGGAAACTTTTCAGGGACCTTTGTGGACGTTTCCAATAGGGATGAGCAAATAAAAGCATATTTTAATAGAGCGCATCCAACCCTCAACTGAAAGAATCATCAGACTTGAATGCATGTCTGATTAGCAAGAGAACTGTTAAAACACTGTATCTGCCAAGAATCGTAATTCTTTCTCTGGAAGAATGCCCCTTATCCTTAATGTGAAAGGCTTTGGCTGTGCTCTGTTCTTTGGTCTGATGTTATCAATGAATGGGTTGGGGGCTGCCGGCTCCACTATTCGCACCCACTGACCCCTCTCGCTTCAACAAAAGCCTCATTCTGTTATTATTATTACGCGCAAAAGATCCGAAGGGTTTATTTTCTTCGGACAAGCCGCGAGATAAACAGCCGCTGGTTGAATAGGCTGAAGAGCGGGGATAAAAAGGGGTAAGATGCTCTCGTCACATTCTACTATCCTCCTTCTCGCCGCAAGTAATGCAATTTTATGCGCGCTTTAATAACGGACACGAAGTGTGATAAATGGAAGACACATGTACATCAGACACTCAATCTAAAGAAAAAGCCTCAAGCGCAAAAAAATACTTCTCAAGTGCTTTCGACTCTGTTCCGCTTCTCAAAAAATGGAAATTACTGCAAACAATAATTTGTGATAATATCTTTCAAGAACGCTACATTTTACAAATGGAAGGAAACTAAACTTAAGTCACGCAATGTAATACGATATTTAGACATTAAGGTTTGGAAGTACAGGAGAATTTTTTTAAATGACTAAGGGTGTTTCAAAATGGTTCGGGCGAAGACAAGTGCGTAATTTTGAAATTGATTCACCCTCAGTGATAGGTTTAAGGTTTTGCTACACGGAAAGAAATATATTGGTTTTGTACCATTAGATTACTCTATAGTATCTTCCTATTTGAGTTTGCTAACCTATAAAAGCAACAATATATAGTTTTGCAGTATTAGGTATCGCTATAGAAAATACCTATCATAGACTTACTTTTATACGCAAAGACGTTATATAGGCCAAAAGCATGAAACATCGTTATAGTGCAATCGCAAAGAGGATAACAGGATTAGACTGTTATTTTGGTGGAACCGTCCTGTTATACTCTTTGCGATTGCACTATAACGATGTTTCTTGCTTTTGGCCTATATAACGTCTTTGCGTTTTGACTATTATGTTCTTACTATAAAAGTAAGTCTATGATAGGTATTTCCTATGGCGATACCTAATACTGCAAAACTATATATTGTTGCTTTTATAGGTTAGCAAACTCAAATAGGAAAATACTATAGAGTAATCTAATGGTACAAAACCAATATATTTCTTTCCGTGTATAGTTATCAGAAAAACCGGAGAAAAGGAGTTTTTCATTAAGTATAATTAGGGGAAAAAGAGGGGAGAGGTAGGGAGCTGGGTCTAGGAGGAAAAAACACGTGGGCAGAAGGATTTCTGGGATGAGTTCAGTTGAAGTCGATCAGCGGAGAAAGCATGATGGAAGTGAAGAAGTTTGACTTCGACGAGTGAGTGTGAACACTCAGAAAAAAATTTGTTTGTGACAACCAAACTTCAGTTAAAGAAACAAATTTTGGTTGAAACAACCAAAGTTTGGTTAAATCAACAAAATTATTCTATTGTTTCAACCAAAATTTGGTTGTTTCAACCAAAATTTGTTTCTTTAACTGGAGTTTGGTTGTCACAAACAAATTTTTTTCTGAGTGAAGTGACGAAGAGTCTGGACATAGGGAAAAGGAGTGATCAGAGGCTACTATAAATATATAAAACAAGAATGGGAAAATTGGAGGAAAGTTAAAAAAATTAGGGAAGAGTAAGTGAGGGTGCACTTGCGCAAATTATTTGGCAATCAATCTTTCCATTTTTCTAATATTTCTATCATTAAACAAATTTTATTGGACTAACCTTGTGATTTTATTGTAAAAAACATAAAGCTGCGTTTAAATAAAATCCTTTACTCTAAAGTTGACAATAGTTACAATAAACAACGCAGAAAATTGTATTGTCGAATTTCAAAAATTTCTCTTCCATTCAACCAAAATTTTGAAAAAATTTCTAAAATTAAAAAAAAAACACAATATTGCTACTGTACCAAAGATAAAAAAAGGTCTAAATTCTATTATAAAATTAGGTAAAGACAAAACAGAAAAATTAGACCACAACAATGTAGTATACAAATTTAATTGTAAAAACTGCCCTGCTTCTTATGTTGGCGAAACCAAACGAGTTCTCAAGGCCCGTTTAAATGAACACATTAAGAGATATAAAAAGAATTCTGTCATTCAAGAACATAAAAATAAGTACAATCATGAAATTGACTGAAAAAATATAAAAATTTTAAATTTCGGATCCAATAAAAGAAAACGAATCATTTCTGAAATGATCCATATAAAATCAGATAACCATAACATTAATATTAAAAAAGATACTTTGAACAAGTCCTTTCTTAAACAAAATTAATTCATGATTGATTTATTTTTGAGTCGTAGGTCGTTTCTTTCAGTTGATTTTATTCCGAACGATGTGAGACCATACTTGTAATTGTTTTTATTTCAAGGTTACTGATTTGTAATAAGTTCATTGACTTTTATTCACTTATTTATATTTTTTTTGTCATATATTAATAGTTAGTTTGTACTCGACTGTCGAAATGTTAAGACTTACTTATTTTTCTACTTCTTGACAATGTTTGTTTTACTAATTTGAATTGTTTTTATATAAACAAAATTCATCGATGTTTTAATCCTAGGTATTTTTTATATTACTTTGTAAATAATTGAAACTATGTTTTTATACAAGTAATTAAAACATTTTTTTTTAATAAACAATGCCTGACGAGGCCAGCAAACCTATAGGCTGACAAAATTTAGCATAATTTGACCACAATGTGGTGAATTTTTTTATTTTTTATACCTCCTGAGAAATTCTTGTGATCTTTTTTATACACATTGAATTATTATCATTATTCCAAATTGCTAAAAACCCCATGGTCTACATTATGTAAAACTAAACAAACAATTCTTTGAGAGGTATTATTGACCTTAAGTCCAAAAATTTTCTTTTTTCACTTTTGCCAACGCAATTTAATTTAGAATACTTAGAAAACATGTTTTAAGCAAAAAATATTATTAATTTTGTATTCCTAGGGTGTAAAAGCACACCTCACAATGGGAAAAAAGTGGAATATACTGTTCAAAATATTCCACAACCTCTAATTGTTGATAAATATTTAACTCTTTTTTTTTTTAAATAATCTGTACAAAATTCTAAACAAATCTGTGATCTTCGATTTTTTTATTAATCTTAAGAAACTGCAAGCCAGATTAAACTAAATTTCCTTTTGCCTATCTTTATTATTCAAAAATTAATATTTAACAACAATTATTTCTTTAAACAACTAATAATGTTATTATTTACAAATTTAAGAGAATATTATAATGTTAAATGTGAAGAATGTTAACAAATTTAGAAAGACATAAAACTTTATTACATATTTTTTAAAATGTAAATAAACAATAAATATTTGTTTAAAAAAAAATCGAAGATCACAGATTTGTTCAGAATTTTGTTCTAATTATTTTTTAAAAAAAATTTGACAATCGATCAACAATTAGAGACTGTGGAATGTGTTAAACAGTAAATTCCACTTTTTCCCACTGTGCACCCGAAAAAATTTATATACACGTGTCAAACAATTTCCATACGGCAAACTAAAAACATTGCCCTCCATAGGAAAAGTGTTTACTTTTACCCAACAAAAAATCCCCACAGAGAAACACCCAGATAAGAAATTTTTATCTTCATTATTAAAATAGAAAAAGGCAAACTCGAATCTTTTTCCACTTTACAGGAAAAATGTTTCTTTTCACATCAAAAATGAAAAAATTTTGGTTTTTAAACATGAGGAGGTTTCCGGAAGTTGGAACCAGAGTTTTTTCATTTTTCGGTTGAAAAGGAACATTTTTGCTCTGAAGTGGAGAAAGATTAGAATTTGCCTCCTTTAATTTTTGGCATTTTGAAAATCAAAATTTCGATTTTTTGGTTCTACCAAAAAAATGAGAGGGTCTCCGAAACTTAGAACGAAAGTTTTTTCATTTTTGGAGTGAGAAGAAACATGTTTGCTGTTCAGTGGAAAAAGAAGTTTGCCTTCTATGACTTTTTCTACTTTAATGATGAAGATAAAAATTTCTTATCAAGGGGGTTTATTTATTTATTTATTTTTGTTGGGGGTTTCAAAATCTAGACACCCCCATGCTTTTTTTTGTGAAGTAAATATAAACACTTTTCCTATGAAGGGCAAGTTGTTTTAGGTTCTTATATAGAAATTGTTTTACACAATTATGTCAATTTGGGGGGGAAGGTACTTTTACCCCCTAAAAATACAAAACTAATATTAGTTTTTGCATACAACATATTTTTTAAGTATTTTAAGAATTGAGTCGGCAAAAGTTAATTTTTTTTTAATAGCGTTCGTGCGCACGTCCGGAAATTCTGATACAAAATTTTAACCGCGTACGCGTACGGTGAAAATTTTTTCTGTAAGCAAACTTCTTATTTTTTTTAATTTTCTTATGAATTCTCTTTTTGGAATGTAACGATATTGTAAATTGTCATGATGTTTCTCCGTTGAGCATGGGGGATGTAATTGTATTTTTTTTATAATTTTATTTAAATATTATAATAAATGAGATTTTGATACTTGAAATTATACTTTTATTAATTGTGACTCTCAGAGTATTATCACCCTTTGTTATTAAATACATAGTTATGAATCATTACAGGGTGTTTATATTCCTTTACACCCCACAAGAATCCCCCTAGGTAAATTTCTCGTTTAAATTAATTGTTTAAAGCTTAAAAGAAACTTTCTTGTCTTACTTATGCGAGTCTAAAATATACAATTTGGACGAGAGTCTCGTGAGCGTTGTTAAAATCGTGTTGGCAAGGAATGCTACAATTACATTGTTGTGCTTTTCTTCGAGATGAAAACGTTTTCAACGGGAGCGCCAGACGAGAACAAAGAAAATTGCAAATTCACTTTACGAAAGGATATTAGGTGATTTTTAGTGGAATTTCTGGCAAGAGTGACGCTATGAAAGTCAACGAATCTGTCGACACAATGGTTGACAAATTCCTTTCGCGACCAGGAAGAAAGAGAAATTATGTGGAGCGCATGCGTAGATGAAAGAGTCTCGTTGCAGCAATAAAACCGTTACGTGTATTGTAGTGCCCGAGGTGGCAATTTCGGTCGTAATCATTCATGATGCATAAGTGGAGAACCGTTTAGGCCAGGCAGTCCATTTATCACAGGCCCACTAAATCTGCCAGTATTCCTTTGCATAACAATGCCGTTCGAATTCCACGCATTATGGGCTTTTATCCTCCGCTAATTTATGTTAAATCATTTTTCAAAGCTTGTTTCATCCTCGGCAAATGGATGGTCAGTGTTTCCGATTACGAATGGAGGACATTATTTTTTAGTGTTTCATGTGGTTCTAGTTGCGCTAGGTCGCAGTTAGGTATTCTTAGAAGGTAAAGCGCGATAATTTACCGGAGCTAAGCGATTCTCGGGAGTTGAACAGAATCCAGAAAGTAGGCTAAACTAATGTCGCGCATAAGCGTGGTCGTTTCATTTTTTGGCTGAATTTTCAGGAAACTTTTGGAAGTGCCAATGAGTGAACGTCAGCCTTGGCTCATGGAACAAATAATTCAATAAAATTCTTGAGCAAACATTGCCGAGACGAGTTGACTGCTGGTAATAAGAGAGTTTACGACTCGGAATCTAAAATGTTGCAGCTCGGATAAGTACACTTTACTGAAGCAAGTTTGTACCAAATGGCCATATCGTGGGGACCTTGAATTGCTTCGCAGGGCATTTTTTCTCCTAGTGATTATTCTAAAATCCCATTCTCATGTTATCCGCCGTCCGGGGGTCAATTACGAACACGGACAGAGGATCAGCTCGCAGGCGGGTGACACACAAGCGAGCGCAATCTCCAGTGTGGAAACACTTGCTATTAAATCCGCGTCTAAGTAAGCGTTAAAAGCGTTCGTTAACCGCAGGATCGTAAAGCCACAAAGTCAGGCCGTAAAACGTAGGCTGTTATCGAATAGCCGAGCACAAGATAACTACGAATATAAACGAGTCGCGGGAAGAAAATAAAAAATGGCCAAGAATGTCCAAGACCGTTGGACATCCATTTGGAAGTATAAATTCTCCTTGATGGGGAAGATACGGCCGAAAAGGAGAAAATCAAACGCAGATAAGGAATCTCCGGGGAAAATTCTTATCCGCGAGGTTTGTTCGCAAAATTAAATCTCTTATCTGCGTCAGTTATTAATCTTGCTAATTGCAGAATGTGGAGAGAGCATTAACTAATTACTGCACAATTCGTTGACTAATCATTTTATCTACTTGAGAATTTTGATGAATAATTATTGTTTTCGAATTTCAGGATAGTTTGTGTGTAAAAATAGATTTAAACATGATCAATAGGTTTTTATTGTGAATGGGGTTTTTCTAGCAAGATATACATAGAAGAAGAAACCAGATGTTTCTTGAATCTTTTTTACAAAGAATTACGCACTGCTGTCCTGAGCGATATCGCTACAGTCGTTTAATAATCGAAAGAGGTAGCAGATTGTGTATGAATCGATGCTTTGTACTGTCTGATATCGTATGATAGAGTTTAACCAGAACTTTTTGCCCAACAAGTCGGGATGTGTACAATGATGTATGAAGCAAGAAACTTTTTTTATATTCGAATGAAGGTTATCGGCGACGCTGAAGAACATTAAGTTATTGTACGAAATGAAAACGAAATGTTGGAAAAAAACTTTTCTTGTTGTAATAATTACTTTATGATACCAAGAAGAGAAAATATTTTAATAGAATAAGCGATAAAGTATACTAAAATTGTATGTGTTTATTGTCTGCAAAATTTTTAAAATTAAAATTGCAGACGATTTTCCACTAAACTATCCCTTACTTTCCAAAAGCAACTCTTTCTCATATACTGGTATTAATTAGAAGCAAAAAATGTACACTTAGGTAATGAAAATAAATAACCCCGCAGAATTTTAATTCTTTTTGGAAAAACCGTTTTAGACTACAAATACATTGCTCTCCTAATATAACTAAAGATTTTTCCCCCGTCGTATTTAGAAAAGAAGCAATAAATTTAGAATGCAAACTATATATTTTCAGCCCCCAGGATAACATTGGATTTTTGTCATCGTATTTGAAAACTAAACCATATTTTTAACCCCTTTAAAGACTTCGAGTTTTTTGTTTTCGGCAGATTTAGACACTAAACGATAAGTTTGAAACCTAAACTACATTTTTAACCCTTGGAATAATATTGGATTCTTGGCTCTTCATATTTAGATATTGAACAATATTTTTAAACTCTACAGTGATTTCGGATTTTTTTTCTAAAATTAATTAATTAGAAATTAATTAATTTTTTTCGTCAAATTTAGGCAAGGCATTTTCAAGCCCCAGAACAACTCATTACTGGGGTTGAAAATGGGGTGTGGTTCCGAAAAGCACAAACCTCCGATTTTTTTGAAACTACACATATACTTACGTATTTCGTTGCGCTAATTACGAAAATCATAGTAAAAATACCCGCAAATTTGAATTTCGTGGTAAAAAATATATGTATAAAAAATCATAAAAATTTAGGGTTTTTGCATTTATCTCTTTAAATATTACAAATTTCACAAATTTTCTTTATACAAAAGTTGTAGCTCTAACAAAAATACATATTTTATGATTGATGCCTTTTTTACTAAAACCAATTAGTTTACGAAATAATTGCAAAAAATATAAATCACCATAAATGTGACCAAATACCACCATTACATCAATATTAAATTACCCACCGTCGTAATTACGTTATTACATTACGTAACATTACGCTTATTACGTACAATTACGTAATCACGTGCAATTGCGCACACTTACGTGATTACGTACAATTACGTAGATTTATGTAATAACGTAAAATTACGTAATTACGTAATTTCATGCGCTAATTACGAAATCAATCTTTTAAAAAAATTGCCAACTTGATTATTTTTATGAAAAATACCATAAAAATCAATAGAACTATAGGTTTCTCCACTGTTGTCTACATTCTCGACCCCCCGGTATTTTGTCCTCCTATAATGCCGCCATAGGCCATGTTATTTTTTTAGATTTATTAATAAGATGAGTGCTTATAATGTTGATATAATGTAAGTATATGTCGTTTATGGTGATTTCTATTTTTTTGCAATTTTCTGGTAAACTCTTAATTTTTATTAAAAAATGTATTTAACAAAAGTTGTGTGTTTCGACGAGATTTACAACTTTTAATTAATTATTTTAATTTAATTTTAATTTAATTATTTTTTGTAATTTGGCTTATTTATTTGAGTTAAATGCAAAAACACATCATTTTCATGGGTTTTTATCGTTTTTACCATGAAATTCAAATTTGCGGATATTTTCACTATGATTTTCGAAATCAGCGCATCGAAATACGTAAGTATACGTAGTTTCAAAAAAATCGGTATAAGGTGCTTTTCGAAACTTTATCCCCAGAATAACTCATCCCCGGGGTTGAAAATGTAGTTTAGAGATTCAATCTGATGAGTAAAGAATCCAAAGCCATGATGGGGTTCAAAAAGATGGTTTAGTTTCTAAATCATATGAGAAGCAAAAAATCCAAAGTTATTAATGGCAAATGGGGTTGGAAATGTAGTTTGCATTCTAAATTGTATCATAAAGCTTGTAAACTATTTTTTATACAATACAACACTCTCGATTTTAGCCAATTTAAATTTCTGTTACATGGGGGTTGTTGTTGTATATGGGGGTTGATTTTAGAAAATTGACTGAAATACCATTGGAGGTCAAAAAATGTCAAATATAGTTAAATTGGATTTTTAATTTAAACTAATTTTAAAATGTTTTTTAGATCGCGCCTTTAAGTATCCTGTTACTTCAGGAAGTATTGAGCCAAGCAATACTGTTTGAAGACTTAACCCCTTGCAGCACGCATTTTTTAGAAATAGGAAAAACATTTTTCCTACCCCAAGTATATTAACTTTATGACCCAAAGAAGCAAAAAATACTAAATTTAGAAGATACAAAATTTTTGACAATAAGTAATTTTTATTTCGCAAACTAAATAACATTTTTCGGATTTTCTTTTACTAAAAACAAAAGCTGCCTTACTTAGTCTGATCAATATATTTTCCACTCTTAACACGTTTTAAGGTCATGCATACTGCAAGCAACAACATTACTCCTATCTACTTAGTTACATTGTGTCTCTTTTGTTTACTAACATTATTCCTATCTGCTTAATTGCAATTTGTCTCTTTTGTTTATTTTTTAACTTTGACTACATCGAGCTGATTTCGCTTTAAAAAATGCTCGATCTTGAGTTGTCTCTTGAATTTATGTTTTCCTGTTTGTAAGTTACCGATACTTGTTATACTAGCGAGATCTGGATTAATTTCTACCATACTTGTGACTTTAAAGTTTTCACTTCTGGTTCCTTATGCAAAAAAAAAACGATCAATCCTTATTCATGGTCAGAATGCATTACCACGCATGCGTGAAATTGATTAGAATCAAAGATACTTTACACACCGGCAAGGGTCCTGGTGGCATGTGGACTAACTAAAAATTTCCATTAGTAAGAAAAGGACACAGATATCTCCGTCCTTTTCTTACTAATGGAAATTTTTAGTTAGTCCACATGCCACCAGGACCCTTGCCGGATCTATGTGTAAAGTATCTTTGTTAGAATATTAATTTCTACCACTGCTCTGAAAAAATTAAATGGCTAAATATAACTCATTTTTAATTAAAACTTATTGAGTAGGATTGTTAGAATAGCTCCTGCAAAGCACAACTTTATTTGTAACAAAGAGAATACTACTATGAGTTTCTACAACATCGTGTTAAGTTTACTTGGTTATGGTAGATGTTATTTGAGTAAAGACATATATTCAGTTACACTTGTCATTCAAAAAGGATAATTTTGGGTTATATAGTTTAATGACCGCTTCTTGAAGTTGGTTGCAAATCTGGTCAGCTGTTCTGAGACTACCAACTTTAAAAACTTCAGGGTGCTTTCACACCTCGACGGAAAAGTTTGCTAAATTTGTTGCGTCATAGTGAGAGAGAGAGAGAGAGAGACAAATATATATTTACGTCTTTCCCTTTCTCATTACGACGCAACGTTTGACGTATGCATGTGATTTCACCCTTAAGCTACGTTTACTCCATCTGTAAAAATATTTCAATAGGAAAATCTACATTGGAGCAAGAGAAACAGGCTGTGTATCTGTCTCTCTTACTCCAATAGAATTTTACCGAACTCGAGAAGTTTTTCCAAAAGTGTGAATGCAGCTTTACTTCAACAAGATTTTCAAGAAACTATTTTGGAGCCTAAGGGCGTAGTCACATGGAGCAAAATAGCAGATTAACAGAATAAACTTTTGCCCATCAAAAGTTAGCCTTTAGCGGTAGAGTAATATTTACTGTTCGATAAGTCTATTCTGCTCCATGTAAATGCGCCTTTAGGCTACAGTCTCTTGTGGCAAAAGAGCAGATTATCAGAATTGACTTCATCCAATCAAAATTTAGACTCTAATGGCAATGACTGACCTATGTGTATTATGACTGGTAGGCGTGGAGGATGGTGGGGGTGTCCGCCTGTTGTTTGCGTCGTCCTGCAAACAGAGGGAGCCAGTGTTCATTTTGCAGGTGAGCCTCTTGAGGACGTCGTCCATGGACCTTTTGCTTCCGGCGGCAGTGGGTCCAGTGCCGTTGTTGTTATTGTTGTTTTGTGTAACGGTGTTGTTGTTATTATGATGATGATGCCCTTGATGGGTGTAGTACGAGTCGGCGAGTAGAGTAGGAGGTGACCCGCACTCGGAGGAGCTGGCTGGCTCAAGGATGCCGCCCGACGACGAGGACGTGTTTGTGTGATGATTGTGATACGATAGGTTCTCCTGGTTCGATAGGAAGAGCAGCCTTTGTCTCTTGGAGGTTGGCGGGGAATTTGGCGAGGGGGAGGGCGAGTCCCTTAATTCGGGCTCGCTCGTTGTCCCCGGCGAGGAGCAGCCAGATGACTCACAATCTTGTCTGCGCAAGGGATAGCAGTCCTCGATGTCGACGGAGGTGACCTCTTCTGGAATATCACCACCTGCTCCCGCCAAAGACGAGGTGGTGTCCTCCTCTTCTTCGCCCGCCACTGTACCTACACCGCCCCCGCCCTCCGATAACTTCGTTGGTGGCGACTTCCTCTTAGAGGACATCCTTAGCCTGCAACAAAAAATTACATTTCATTCAGTAAAATAGCAATTATATGGTTTCCAGTTTTAGGTTATGTCAATCGTGGCGTTCTATTTAGTAAGACAACAATTACTAACACATGGGAGCTATATTTCTCCCTAAACATTTGTTAAGGCTTGATCTATTCTTCTAGAAATAGTCGTTTTATAACGGTTTAGAAAGTTGAGTCGAAGCCATTGCTTTATCGATTTTTAAGTTATGACAATTGGGGTAATTTAGGTTTTAATCGATTTACAATGAGTGTGTAGTGTATAAAGCTTAAGTTTCTATTTGTGCAGGGTTGAGAAGGTCTTTCTCATTACTTAAGGTATGTTACGTACCCAACCGTGCCCATAATTTGATTAAGAGTAAACTCACATGCGTAGGGTCAGTGGATCAGGGGAATATAATAGACCAATCAGAAAATGCTTTTCAAGGTGACCAATTATCTGATTGGTCTATTCTATTCCCCTGATCATCTAATCCTCAGCATGTGATTTCACCCTAAAACTTCAACTCTTGAGGTTCCATTCCATGTATGCGTTGCTTAGCAAAGTTTTGCGTTCTGCGCTTTAGGCCTACGCACATAACATCGTAAAACTTAAGAATGAGAGAGAGCAGGACAGAGATATTGTCTGTCCTACTCTCTCTCATTCTTAAGTTTAAAGTTTTCGATGTGCGTTAGCTTTTTGTTTCTAAACAATTCTATTGGAAATTTCTAGTGAGAAAATGTCCCAGTCTCCATTTATTGTGCTAAAAGCAATACTTCAATTGAGAAATAAAATTTCTAAGGTACAAGTTATTTTATTTAGATTGCCAAATAGCTAACGTAAAATGAATAAGGTTGCGGGAGCAGGGCATGAGATAAAAAACAACATTGACTGTTTCTGTCCTTGTCTATCTCATGGTCTGGTTCCGTATTCGTACTAAATCTATTTAGGCTTTTAGGGTGAAGTCATATGCGGAAGGTTAGAGTATCAGGGGAATAGAATAGACCAATCAGATAATTATCCACATTGGAAGGCATTTTCTAATCTACTGCCCATCTCTGCACGCCACTACACAACCCTGAGCACACATGTGACAAAAAATTATATTTTCAGAGTCATTACACAACCCTGTGTACTTAAATATGTCAAATATATATTTAGGGAGTAGTGAGTACATTTCTATTAAAATTATGACTCTGTAAGTCATTATACCAAATTTAATAAGTGTTTTTTTCAGAAATTACCTACATAAACAAAAAAATTACAAAAGTCCTAAGCATTTTTTATCTACGCATTCCCATCTGATTATTTGTTTTGGACTTAAAACAAGTTACGTAACTTTGTAGGTATTGTTGAAAAGTATTGAAAACTTGGAAAAGACACTTATTGGGATAATTACCTAGAAATGGAAAAATTTTCTAACCTAACATAACCTGACATTTTATACCGATTTGGATGATTTTGATGAATGTGAATTAATTTGACAGCCAACTCAAAATAAGATGCATCAAACATGAGAACATTTTTTTCCTGAGAATGATTGCTGCCAAGAATAGATCAACACTAGATGGCACTGCTAACAAAAAATGAATACTTCTCTATCCAAAAAGCGATTTATTTTATTTTGCAGATAAAATCGTAATGGTAGATTTGTTTTTTATTGAAGAAGTAAATAAGTCATCCAATCGAGAATCGGAAATTGATAGAGAAATTAGAATCGAGTTTAGAGTCGTGGCTCGAGATGTAGGAAGGTGGCAATGAGCCGTCGATAGAATAGTTGCTCCTTACATCCCAATAGATTTGGGCGCCGGACACGAAATCTAAACTACCTGGGCATCTGCCACGGCGTTAATTTAGCTCTTGCAATACTAGTCGCAAGTTATCCATTAATTTCCGTCTACAAATTACTAAATCTAAATCGCGCAATTAGCGCCACAAGGCTACAGCTGCGTCACTCGCTATAAGCAAAAAAGACACATCTGAATTTGTAAAATATGTTAAATGTGTCTTTTTCATTTTCTCTTTTTTTCTTCCGAACCGCGCCGCGAAAAGAAATATACATATTTAACCTGTATAATTGCATCTCAAACGGAATCTATTATGACTTTGATTGTTTTCTGCTTTTATAACGAATTTTCTTGTGCTTTTATACAATTTTTAATATTCATAATTTTTTGTTGAACAATTTTTTCACCCCAGTTCCTTCCAAGAAAAGCTGACACGCTGACCTTCTCGATTTTTGTCACGATGTCGATCTTTGCGTTATTTTAAAAGCGGGATATTTTTATTGGCAAGCTGTGGTGCCTTTGTTTCTTTTTAAATGAGCGCTCAGTAATAGACGAAATTATTGCCTCGAAATAATTATTTTGGTTCTGTAAATTATTTTCGGAAAAACTAAAATTATTGCATTAAATATTCTTTTATTATGTTTTACTTTTTTACAAATATCGGGGATTTTTTTGATTATTAATTTTATTGACTACTTTTCTTCGATATTTTGTTGAATATGTAGTTTTAAAAAATCTCCAGTGCGTACAATTGGAGATTTGTAAAACTTTTACTTTTTACAATGTTTAGAGGTTATCGCTCGACCCGGTTAATTCGCAGATCGCAAGAGGAACAATTCGCCGGAATTTGTGTCAAGCCTATCACTCCAGTGTAGACCGTTTTTTTAGATTATAATAATCAAAAATATTTATTATTCTCTGCCAAACACTGTTTGTTGATTTTTATTACTTTTTCTTATTAAAAATGACAATTTTGGAAACTTATTCTTTTATTCGACTGAAAAAGTGAAGTTTACATAGTTGAAGATAATAATTTCGATTTATAATTAGGCGGGAAAAAGCGTCAAGTAGAGAGTATGCAAAGATCCAATTTTAAACTCTGCTAACAGATGGCGCCACGCATTTTTTTATTTCTTTACCTTAAAACTCAACCAGGGCTGTGAATATTAATGTAATTTGAAAATGTTTCTTTTGAAAAAAAAACTTAAAAAATCATAAGGGTGAAATCAGATGGTACAGTCAAACGTTACGTCGTAATGAGAAAGACGTAAATATATCTTTGTCTCCCTCTCTCTCATTACGACGCAACCTTTGACGCATCCATGTGATTTCACCCTAATTTAATTAAATTCTTTGATGAAGAAAATACAAATGATTCGATACATTTGATGTGTATAATTCGATATAAATCGATATTTATAAATGGCTTTTTGCAATTGAAAAATTATTTATTATTCGGTAAAATTGGAATTTTTAGCTTATTCGATATAATTCGAGAATAAACGATTAATCGATAAAGTTCGAGAATGAACGATTAATCGATAAAGTTCGAGATTTGTCGATTATTTGATTAAAATCGAGAATTGACGATAAATCGAGATATTTTAAATCAATGATTAGATAATATTTAAATTAAAAATTGCCCATGAAAGTTACACGCTCGTCAAATTAATGAACAACATAATATTCGTTTTATAATGAATGTAAATCAATTCTCAAAGACGAGAATAACGTGATTAATTTTTCTTGGTTTAAGAAAAACGAGAGGTAAATATTAGCTTTGATAAGTAGCGAAGTTTGATTCGGCTGCTTGACGAAAAGGGGGGAAATCGACTTCAAACGGTGCGGTTTGGTGTTTGGTCCGTTAGCAAGATTGACTGACTTTCCAAGATGTCTATATATCTCGTTCGCATGAGTAAATACGCGTTTCTTTTGCGGTGAGATTTTTCGAGAGCGGCTCCCGATGCCGGCGTAATCACTTGGAGAAGCACGGGTCGTTTTCGAGTGAAGAATAAAAACATAGAAGAAGGGGAGGGAATATTTTTAACAGGCGGCCAGATGTTGTCACTGAAACGAGCGTCGATAACAAGCTTTTGCTCCACTTTCTTCTCAATCATCTCGGACATGACAGAAAAAAAAAAAATTTTAATTGACACCGATTTTTGGGTTAAATTAAACTACAACAAAACGGAACCTTGTCATTTATTTAAAATAAAATAAGAAATGCAAAAAAAAATACTAAATTTTGGTTTTAAGAGAAAATTTTTTTCTACTTTTGGATAAAAAATAAGCTAACTGAAAAAAATTGTATTTTTGAAAAGTGTTGACAAACAAAAATGAGATCAAGTTTTTTTGGTGTTGTCTTGAGACTTGAAAGTGTATATTTCGCAACAACTGCTGGCATTGTTTGCCAAAAATAACGAGAGGATATTGTATCTGGGAGTGATAATGGCATGGCGATAAACTCGCGAGATGTACCATTTCCCGCCTCAACTGTAAAAGATAATCCTCCCGAGACTCCCCTTTGCACAAGAAACTTTGAGCGCCACGCAAATCGTCATTCATTCATGTGCTTTGGTACAGTCATAAACTTCCAAGAACAAGCCGATTCGCAATGCGGTAATGAAACGCGCTAGCTTTAAAGAGAAAAATATAAAAAAAGAATACATGTATATTGGACTGGTTGAAAAAACACAAAAAGAACGAAAAAGTTAATATTTTTACACTCCGACCCATCATCAAATTATATTATAACTTTTAAAATTTATTTAAAACTTTCATTTTCTGAAATTTCATTTCATATTATTTTCTTCTCGATAAATTTGAATTTTTCTAATTTGTTTTTAATCGAATTTAAATAAATGAGAAATTTTCTTGAATATGATTTTCAGGGCACCAGATTTATATTATTTAAGAGAATTTTTTTTAACGGCTTTAAAACTTACAGTAAATGCCGAATTTAACTGAATTTTCAATTTAGAATTCTCATTTAACAGAACTTTTGAATGTCATAATATTACAAATTACAGCAAGATTTTTGTGGGGTTTTTTAAAACTTTATTGGTCAATTTTGAAATTCGCGCCAAAATCTCTCTGTCATCTGTTTTGTTTGGCCGTTTACAATTTCGGACAAATGATCATTCGGCGGTTTCAGAATTTTAATAAATATTAATTGGTGTAAATGTAAATTCGGATAAATACAGATTCGGTCAATTATTCTTGCGTTTAAAAATTCAATTCATTTAAAATTTTTGTTAAAAGAGAATTCTGCTAAATGAACATTCGGTAAGATTAGAATTATTTTAAATTAAATGTCGGTTGAAAGGAAATTCTGTAAAATGCAAATTATATTAAATACGAATTCAGTAACCTGAAAATTATATTAAGTAAAAATTCGGATTTTCCCGGAAATTTATCGAAAGTTTCACGAAAATACTGTAAAACTTCTCATTCCTAGAATTTTAATGATAATTCTGTGGCAATTCGACAGAAATTTTTATTCTTCGTAAATTTTACGAAATTTCTCCAAAAAGAAAAGTTAATTAGAATATCCAAACTACTTTTATTTTCCGAAAAGTTTTAAGAAAGATTTCAGTAAAATTCCTAACTCTAAAAAATTTATCTAAAGTTCCAGAAATTTCACGATGTTTTTACGGAAATCTTTTCACAAAAGTTTCTATTTCTGGAGAATTTTACACTACGGGCACTTAGTCTATTTTTTATTTCCCAAAAAACCTCAAATTTTCCCTCTTCACGGAAATTTTTTAAAAATTTCTGCTACAATTTCTATTTTTCGGAAATTTTATGAAAATTTTATGGAAATATAAATTTCAATTGGAATTTTTGTATAATTTCCGTAAAATATCTAAAAGAATTTCTATTTTCAGAATAATTTTAGGAAATTTTCGAGGAAATTTTGTAGATTTTCCATTCTTCAGAAAAACTAAAGATCCATAAAATTGTAAAATTCCCTTGAAAATTGTCGTAATTTATATTTCTGGAAAACATCACAACTTTCAAATATTACAATTTTTCTCAAATTTTTCAAATTCAAATGGCGGATTCAATATGGTGGACATTAAACAAAATAGTTGAATTTTAATTCTAAAAATCTGTATGAAAATTTGAAAACATTAACCTAAAAAACCCTTAGATACCAAAGTTTAATAGTTGTGTAAAATTTCGACTGCTATTTTGGAGTTTGAAAATTTAATTTGATATTCTTAAAATTTTATTTTCGAAACAATGAATTTTTTTTTGAAAATCACTATTTTCTATCGTTAATTTTTTACTGGAGTTTTTACAATTCTGATCAACATTACGAATGGATATAAAAAAAAAGAAATAAAACAAAATATTGAGAGTTTGAATTAATAAAATAAATGTACGAAGATTGTAAATGGAAACGTATTTGGCACATTGGAAGATAAAGTTGTGCATCATGACAATACTTTTTCGATATAATTGTGCGATAAGAGGAAATAATTTATTACAAAGTTACAACATATTAAGACGTTTAGTAAACTGAATGATTCTGAGAGATTGATCTGTTCGCCTGTACCGTTCTTATCAGGAAAGGTCATACATCCCAGTTACACTTAACTTACTCCATAGATAATTTATCATTGAAACTACTGTTATGACTATATTTAAAATTGTACTCCGACCTTATCATGTGTCTTTAATGCGGATTATGTAGTCGCGAGCATTGTAACAATCGAGTCAACGGATCCCAGCTGTATCCAGCATCAACTTCCTCTCGTAATTTTAAACAGTTGCCAAAACACTCTTCTGTTTTCAGAACACCAAAAGCCAACACCGAATCCACTTAAGAGATTAGAATCAACTTTTTTTTCTCATAAAAAACAACAGCCTCCTTTCAAAGATATTCTTCGAATTACTTTTCACAAATCTTGGCCCCATTATTTCATCCTTTTTGTTTTTTTATTTAATTGATTCATCTAAAATTTTATTTAAAAAGAAAACATTTTTTTTATTTAATAGAATTTAATTTAATAGAACTTTTTAATCGGAGAATGTCCATTTGTCCGAAATTGTAGATTGCCGAACAATTTTCTCAACAATTTCTGATTAGCACATTTTAAAATACGCGCCACAATCTTTCTGTCGAATATTTCTTCGGCCACTTGCAATTTCGGACGAATGAACAATCGGCGTTTTGAGAATTCTGATTAATACAAATTCGATCAAATTTTTTTTCTGCCATTTAAAAATTAGACTCACTTGAAATTCTGTTAAAAGAGAATTCTACTAAATGCAAATTCGGTTAAAAATAAATTCTACAAAATGAAAATTCTGTTACATGTGAATTCGGTGATGTAAAATTTCTATTCAATAAAAATTCGGGTTTGTTTAAATTCCAATGAAAACAAGTTCGACAAATTTGAATTCGGCTAAAATTTTGTTTGCGATTTAAAAATTACAAAATTTAAAACTACGCAATAATTTAATTGAATTTTTAATAAGTTTTAATTAATTTTTTGTGTAATGAATAAAGCACAACAATATAAGATACAAGGAAAATATTTTTTGAATATAAAGTCAGTGCATGAAAACACAAGCTTATAACTGGGTTTGACTTTCTAAAAGTGGCACAATGGGAGTATATAAATTTTCGGGGCTGAAGCATCTGTTCGGGCTCAAGTGACGGGACGAGGGTGTCGGGCGTTGGTGACGTTGGGGTGGTCTGCAGAATGGAAACTCTAGAATAGACTAATAGAGACTGGTAGAATACAAAATATGTGCTCCAGCGCGGAAGATGAGACGTCACCTTGTACTGACGTGACTTCCGGTCGCGTCTACAAGAGGTCTCTGTCCAGTAATATAGGACAAATGAAACGATAAAACAATCTCGACTTTATATTCTACAAATGCAAACAGTGTATTCTTTAAGTCATTTGTTTGTTATTATCAATTCTTTATTATTCTTATTTGGCCTGAGATTTTAAGATAATAATCCAACTCTTTAATTATACCTGATTTTTAATATTTATATTAAAATGCTATATAAGACGGATCGGAAATTAATTATCTATTTTTAAATTAAACTCTTAGATATTGAATTTTAAAGCTGACTGAAATTTAAATTTATCACTTAATTTGTGGAAAATTTTATTTACTCTGCAAAAATTTCTAAGTTCTAGGGAATTCTCTAGGGATTCTTGGGAAACCCCTAGGAATTCCTGGGAAATCCTTGGGAATTTTTGGGTTATCCCGGGAAAATTATAGGGAAATCCCTAGGAGTTCCTACGAAATCGTTGAGAGTATCTGTGAATTAACTGGGAAATCCCCCTGGATATTTCGGAACTCCAAAGAAATCCTTCGGACACCCCTAAGAATTCCCTGGATTCCCAGGAAAATTATAAGAGAATATCTAGGAGTTCCTGGGGGTCTCGGGAAAATTCCTAGGAAATCTCAGTAAATTTCTGTGAATTCCTAGGAAATTCATGGGAATTATTAGAAACTCTCTGAAGATTCCGGAAAAATCACTGGAAATTTCTGGACAAATCCCTGGCAGTTTCTGTGAAATCCTTGGGAGATATTGGGAAATTCCTGGGAAATCGCAGTTAATTCCTGTGAAAACTGGAATTCCTAGGAAATCCACCTGGGAATGTATAAGAAATCCTTGGGAGTTTCTATAAACTTCTTAGAGATTCCAGGAAATTCCTGTAAATTCCTAGATAATCCTTGGGAAGTTCTATGAAATCCTTAGAGATTCCAGGAAATTCCTGTTAATTCCTTTAAATTCGTAGGGAATCCTTGGGAAGTTCTATGAAATCCTTAGGGATTCCAGGAAATTCCTGTAAATTACTAGAAAATTTTTTGAAACATCTCAGGGAATTCAGAATAAATTTGAAAGTTTCTGGCAAAACCCTGAGAGAGTAAGGGAAATTCCTAGGAAATCCCAGTTAATTCCTGTGAATTCCTAGGAAATCTTTGGCAGACCCCTGAGAATTCCTCAGAAATCTTTGGGAGTTTCTATACAAATCCCTATGAGATATTGGGAAATTCCTGGGGAATTCTTGTCAGACCCCTCGGAATTCCTCAGAAATCCTTGAGAGTTTCTGTAAACTTGTTAGGAATCCCAGGAAATCCCTGTTAATTCCTTAAAATTCCTAGGAAATTCTTGGGAAACCCCAGGGAATTCCGAAAAAATCCCTGGAAGTTTCTGGCAAATCCCTGTGAGTTTCTGGGAAATTCCTGGACATCCTTGGAATACTCCTAGGAATTACTCAAAAATCATTTGCAGTTTCTGGAAACTTTCTGGCAAATCCCTGGGAATTTTTAGGAAATCTCTGTTAATTCCTTTAAATTCCTAGGAAATTCTTGGGGACCCCTGGGAATTAATCAGAAATCCTTGGGAATTTCTATGAACTCCTTAGGGATTCCAGGAAATCCGTCTTAATTCCTTGAAATTACTAGAAACCCCTTGGGACACCCCAGGGAATCCCAAATATATCCCTAAAAGTTTCTGGCAAAACCCTGGGAGAGTAAGGAAAATTGCTGCGAAATCCCAGTTAATTCCTAGGAAATCCTTGGTGGACCTATGATAATTCCTCAGAAAACTTTGGGAGTTTCTGTACAAATCCCTGAGAGATATTGGGAAATTACTGGAAAATCCCAGTTAATTCCTGTGAATTCCTAGGAAATCCTTGAGAGATTTAGGAACATTCCTAGGAAATCCCAGTTCACTCCTGTGAATTCCTAAGAAATCCTTGGCAGACCCCTGAAAATTCCTCAGAAATCTTTGGGTGCTTCTGTACAAATCCCTGGGAGATATTGAGAAATTCCTGGGAAATCCCAGTTAATTCCTGTGAATTCCTAGGAAATTCATGGGAAACCCCTGGGAATTTCTGGGAAATCCTTGAAAGATTTAGGAACATTCCTAGGAAATCCCAGTTCATTCCTGTGAATTCCTAAGAAATCCTTAGCAGAGCCCTGAGATTTCCTCAGAATTCCTTGAAAGTTACTGAAAACTCCCTGGAATTTTTTGGAATTTCCAGGGATGTTTCTGTAAAATTCCTGGGAGTTTCTGGAAGTTCCCAGGAGATTCTGGATATATCCCTGGAGGTTTCTGGGTAATCCCTGGGAATTTTTAGAAAATCCCTGGAAGTTTTTGGGAAATTCTCGGGAAATCTCTCTTAATTTCTGTGAATTCCTAGGAAATTCTTGGAAGCTTCAGGTGAATTAATAAATAATCCCTGGAAATACGTGGGAATCCCAGCAAAATTAAAGGAAATCCCTTGAAATTCCTGGGTACTTCATGGGAAATTACTGGGAGCTTCTGGGTAATCCTTGGGACACTCTGGGAATTCAGTTTTAGTCATTGGAAGTTTCTGGCAAATTCCTATGAATTCCTTTGAAATTATAAGGAAATTTACATGTGAGTTCTTGAGAAATCTCTGGTAGCTTCTGTCTAATATTGTAAGATGCGATGTGAGATGCCTAGAAAATCCCTGAAAATCCTTGCATATTTCCGGGAATTCCTTAGAAATCCTTGGGAGTTTCCGGAAATTCCTTGGTGATTCCGGAAATATCCCTGAAAATTTCTGAGTAATCCCTGAGAATTCATGGTTAATTTTTGGAAATTCCTGGGAGCTTCTGGGTAATCCCTATGAATTCTTGTGGAATTTTAATGAAACTCACACGTAAGTTCCTGGGAATCTCTGGGTTCTCCTGGTTAATATTATGAAATGCCTGGAAATCCCTGAAAATCCCTGGGAATTCTTGCGAAATCCTTAAAAAATTCTTATGAGTGTCTGGGAAATCACTGTCAATTCTGGGGACATTTTTAGGAGTTCTTGGGAAATTTCTGGGAGGTCTTGGTAACTTTCTTAAAAATCCTTCTGAGTTTGTGGTAAATCTTTGGCAATTCCGAGAAAATCATTTGGAGTTTATGGAATATTCCTGCTAGTTCCTTGGAAATTCCTGTAAGTTCCCGGGAAATACCTGGGAGGACCTTGAAACTTTCTGGGTGTAACCGGTAGATCTTTGGGATTTTCTGGGAAATTCGAGGAATCCTAGGGAATTTTTTTGGAAATTCGTAGGAAATTCATGGGAAATCCTTATGAGTTGTTCTAAAATCCCTGGTAATTTCAAGGAAATTCTTGGGAGTTTCTGGAAATTTCTGTGAAATTCTTGGGAGTTTCTGTGAATTTCTGTAAAATTCTGGGGAGTAATCAAGAAATCTTTGAAACCCTGGGAATTTCTGGGAAATTTCTGTAAAATCCCTTGGAATCTTTGAGAGATCGTTGGGTGACCCTGAGAAATCTTTGAACAATCCGTTAGAGTTTCTGGGGAATCTCTAGCAATTCCGGAGAAATCCTTGAGAATGTTAGACTTAAGCATAATGTCAATAAAAACGAAGATCGACATGTGAAACCAGGAACAATTAAATCCATATAACAGCCACTTCTGCTTTTTGTTACGATTTTTAAAGATTTGTATGAACCTTTAATATTCTATCTTTAATGAGGCACAATTTCTTGAGTTTGGTTTTAATGTGGATCCCTATCAGTGACTAATTTATAATTTGAAAGCATGTTTTGTAGATAAAGTGAAGAATAAAAGGTAAAAAGAATGTGAAGATTTTGTATATTGCAAATAAGGGATGAACAAATATGTGCAATTGTGCATGTTAATTGATACAAAAAGACAATATTAAGAATCAAAAATTGTGCAAGCGGTTTGGAAACTGTCTACACAAGAACGAGGAGCAATAATATAATTTATTGTAATTTGGTTTAGAGACTAAATGACACAACCCTTGCAAATTGACGGAGCCAAGATTCTGCACCGATTTTATAGTAGACCCTTACCCTTTCACTAGCCACTCTGCCACCCTACCAATGCCATTGTATCCACCCTTATACTAGGAACTAGTGCGGGACCCTTTCAATTATTTGGTCGTGTTGGACAGAGGGGTCAGCATAGACACCTGTATAATAGATCTCTTTACATTGAAAATTACACCTCCTACATAAAGATTTGTTATTATTATTATATTATTATTATTGTTGCTATTATCATTATTATTATTATTATTTTATTTTTCATCAGGTAACAATAAGATTACATATTAGGTCTTTTGATAATTCGATACAATTCGAGGATAATCGATTATACGATATAATACGAAATTTATTGATTGTTCGATATAATTTACGATTTATCGATTATTATCGGATATTGTTGAAGATTTATGTGTTACTTCATATAGTTCGAACCTGAATTCGTTAAAAACAGCTAATTATAATTAGTCATGATTTTACTAATAAATTACTGGCTTTTGGCTTCGGCAATTAGTTAAAAATAATTCATTATTAGCATGTTACAAAAAAATGTGTAATAAAAATAATTATTGGTAAAATTTTTTTATTGTTTAAGTTTGTAGAATTCAGAATAAAATTGATTGTAAAAAATGTTTTTTTTATATTTTTTTCAGATGTTATTTCTTGTCTAGTTTTGTGCTTCCTGGTGTAGTCTTTTTAAAAATTTAAAATATAAATCAAATCAGAGTTTAGTTATACTTTAGTATAAGAAACAATTGAGTTCCCTTAAGAGATTCACTACGATATAAACAATTTTTATAATTGATTTTTTTTACGTTTAAAGCGACAAATTTGTGTAGGGAATCACAGAATCGTCGTGGTGAAGCTTTATGACATACCTATTTCATAATAAAATTTTTTTTTTTAAATATTGCATTATAGTATATTATTTTAGTGAATATAAATGACAGAAATGGGAAACTGATTTAAAATTGCTAATAGTTTGTTTAAAAAACAGTTTTCATTGTGCGTCATGGTGAAGCCTTTTGGCTGTCTTACATTGAATTTGTGGTTTAAACAAACAATTAAAACAATTTTAGTGTTTGTGTCCAAATAAAATTGAACAGAAAAAGTTACTTTAACTGTCACAATTTTTGTAAGTTTAACATTAATTACTTTATAAATTTTCATAAACTACCGTATAAATTTCCATAAATTAATGACAACTGATTTCCAACATTTAAATTATACTGTAATAAATTAGAATAAATGTTTTTAAAATAATTTATAAAAGAACAATATATATTTCCATAAATTTTCATATAAATTTCCATAAATTACCATATATAATTTTTCATAAATTACCATATAAATTTTCATAAACTACCCTATACATTTCCATAAATTTCCAAAATTGGTTTTTTTAAATTTTCTTTTTTTACTATAAATAATCTCAAAAATTTTATAAATTATCACATAAATTATCATAAACTTCCATAAATTATCACATAAATTTCCTGCATTAGTCTTTTAAATCTTGAATTTTGTTTTGTATTATTATAAATTATCACATAAATCACTATCCATAAATTAGTACACACATTTTCTGCGTCATTTTTTAAATCTAAAACTTTGTTTGCATTATTATTATAAATTAACTCAATATTTCCATAAATTACCGTAAATTTTCATAAATTACTACATAAATTTTCTTCATCAATTTTTTGAATCCTAAATTTTTTGTTTGCATTATTATTATAAATTACCTAAAAAACTATCAATTTTGTCACACTGTAACCAATTATGGTAAATGGATGCGTTAACAGCTAATTTGTTTAAAACATACAAAAATTACAAACAATTTGTCCGGCCCATCACAGATATTTCATTCTTGACTCTCACACATAAAAGTTATATTATAATTTTTGTTTTAATTGAAAAAAAATGTCTAAAATAACAGTAATCAAATTTTCGGTTTCGTCACCTGTATGTGACGCTCCACGGTGAAAGAGACCTTAGCTGCAAAACATTTGATTTTTTATTATGAATCGATAAAATTTGAGTTGCTCTCACATACAGAAATCAAAACTTGTTTATGTCTATTAGTTTTTGTGTTATTAGCTATAAAACATAGGCATAACATAAGAAAAACAAAGGCAAGCTAAACTTCAAACTCCCGTCCTGTAAAATTCATTTCTTGCAGCTAAGGCCCCTTTCACCGCGAAGCGTCACATATATGTAAATATACTTTAAAAGTGGAATAATGCAAAATTCGGAACTAAAATTCCAAAATATGTACCTAACCTAAAATTTACTTTCAGTGTGTACTTAAATTGCAGTTTTTAAAATTTCTCGTTTTTAAGTGACATTTTCATCTGAGAACAAGTTAAATTTCTCCAATTTTGGTTTTAACTTTTTTATGTCTTGATCTAGAGTGGGACAGATTTAAATTCCAAGAATTGGTGAAAATTCGTGAGAGAAGGGAGAGGAATAGGAAAAAGGAAGAAACACAGTGAGAGGGAGAGAGAGAGAGAAGATGGAAAACGTGGCGAGCAGAGAAAGCCATATCGTTAGTATTCTTTATAGAAGCGACGTCGCGGCGTGGGATATGCTCTACATAATGGAGTCTCAGCTAGCGTCTCTTCTTTTGAAGCTGCGTCGGCCGATCTCTTGTTTATGTATGAGCGGGTGCGGACCACACCCACAACACTCGACCCCCCTGTTCATGTGTCCAATTTTCCAAGTGTTAGTGTGTCAGTTCTGATTCAAATGTTCACTTTCCTTCCGCTAGGAAAAGGCACGGAAAATGTTACACGATGCGGAAATTTACGATTGGCCCAACCCTGGCTCAGTACTGCCAACAATAATCAACGCAATCAGTGATGCGGAAATATATTCCCAAATTTCATTTTATCTCTTCAACAATCAAGTTTCAATTTCCAAAATGTCGAATCGGGCAAAAGCATTATTTTAGGTTATGTGTATGACTTTTATTTTTAAGAATTACATTGTCTAGAGTATTTTGATTTTAATTGGTCGATTACGGGTGAGATTTAAAAAAAAAAGGAATGAGACGAGGATGGAGAAACTTTAAAGAGAGTGCGGGTTTTAAGGAGAAGTGGGGCCATGTGTTTAGTGTCAAGTTGCCCGAACATTTGGCTTAGACTGTTCTTCTGGACCTCCTCTTCTCAGCATGTATATGCAATATATGCATTTATAGAGAATACATGTATAAATAGTTAAACACATGTCCTTCCATTCTTTCCATTATTAAACACAATAATTTTTGCCAAGTATCACTAATTTTTAAAAACTTGTATTTTTGTCAGCAATTTATAATTTTTTAAAAACTGTATCGGATTTTAAATTAGCGATCTTAAAAAACCCTATATTTTTGTCTGTTATTTTGCGAATCGAAAAATAAATAACAATTTTGTAATCAGCGACCCCAAAATTCCCAACATACCGAGTTTTATAATTTAATTAAAAATTGCATTTTTGGCTGCCATTTTGCATGTTTAAAAAACAGGAACGGATTTAAAACGATTCCAAAAACCCCATATACCAAGTTTTATTAATTTTCTAAAAGATTTTGTCTTTTTGACCCCATTTTATATTTTGAAAAAATGTTCACGAATTCGTAATCAGCGATTTTGAAAACTCCTACATATATTCCAAGATTCATTAATTTTACAAAATTGCATTTTTCTGTCATTTTGAATTTTCAAGTAGTAAAAAATAGGTTTTTTCCTGAAATTTTTAATTTTTAAAAAACAGCATCTGATTCAAATTTTCCAGCCTTGTTAAATATTTTTAAATATCGATACTTGTATCGAATATCGAAATTTTCTATTAAATATATCGATATCGATACACCAGAAAGGCATTTGAATCTCTTAGAAATATAAATTTTTGTCTTGAATCTCAGAATTATTTTGCTGAATATTTTGAGGAAAAAATAAATCACTGCAATGCGCATTGGCAAGTTATTGCTCACGTAGTAAAGCAAAGCCACCTGTACCTATTCGGTAACGAAATTTCAACTACAAGCTGCAGTAGTGGAAACTTTCCTCGGGAAATTGAGAGGGATCCTCTTGGAAATTATAGGACGAGTGCAGGGACGCAAAAGTTTCCAAGGAAAAGGATACAAATGAGGGCAAATAAAATAGAGAAATACCTGTGTTAGGAATGTAGAAAAGGGAGGTGGTGGCGGACCGACTACATAAGTTCACTGATAACGTATTCTCAGTTGAAGGATAGACTGACGGAACAAGATTGCTTTTACAGCAAGTCACACGTCGTGTCGCATCAAATCAAAAAAAAAAAAAAAATCAAATGTAACTGTATTTTCTTCACTATCTTTAACTTTACTCAAAAACAAAATCAAAAGAAAAACATACAGAAAAAAAAACTAATTTTATAAGTTTTTGCTTTTTGCTTCTGAAAAAGAAGTTTATTTGGCTAAAATGGCAATAATAAGTTATTTAAAGTTTTAAAGAACCTCGGAATATGTTGCAATATATGATAAATTTGTAAAGATTTAAATTAAATTTCTAAGTTGCGGTGGCTTAGTGCTTAGTGTGTTGGAGTTTCGAGCGTTAGGTTCCGAGTTCAATCCCCGTCAGTGTCAAACATTTTTTTTGCGTTTGGTCAATTTTCTACACGGGTAAATATATATACACTACCTTTTGTACTTTTGATTATTCTTTCCATGATATCCTAAATATAAATAAACAAATAAATAAAATTACAGCACGAATCTTTTAAAAATAGAAAAAACATTTTCTTCGGCACAAATAGTACCCAAAGAAGCAAAAATTGCCAAATTTAGAAAAACCACAATTTTTACATTTAGTAATTTTTATCTCACAAACTAACATTTATATTTTCCTTAATAATAAATGTTTGAAATCGGTAATTTACTGGAAAAAATAGAAAAACAATTGGCGATTTAATACAATAAGGTATATTTTAATTAAATAGAAAAAACAAAATTAAAGTGGGTCACCTGCCGTGCAGCAAAAAGTAAAAAAATAACAAAACATATTTTTAAAAGTGATAAAAAAAATTGATTAATTTAAATTTTAAAATATTTTCCGGTTTTGCATAATAAATTTCCGGTAGTGATTTTCGTAATCGTGAATTTTTCTCGACACTTTTAATCTTGAAGTTCAGTGGTACACTCGCGTGTAATATACATATATTTGCACAATTGCGCGTAATCGAAGAAACGATTAATCACAATGGCGGGGCGATTTTGCACAGCGTGAATCAATCTCGCTCCGCTTTCATTAAATTAATCGATATGTTTATAGTAGAGTGACACACGACGTTAGCGCCTTCTCTGATGAATTCCGGTTTTCATCCGCGACAAGTTCAAGGTGTTTCCCATATTGCAAATTAAGACAACCTCAGAATTTTTTTTCTCAAAATTGTCATTTAACATAATTTTCTTCTGAAATCTGAATTAATCAAAATTTTTAATACCCTAAATCCGACTTCGCCATAAAAACTGGCCCAGCACGTTTAGGTTTGATCCTAACCTCAAAAACACCTAAAAATGGCTAAAATGGTACTTTCTCTCTACTAGAAACTAAATCCGACTCCGAATCAATTTATATCTAAGGTCAATGGACACCTTGATTTATTACCTTTAAAATGCTTTTTTAAACATTATTTTACGATGATTTTTAACGTAGATATGATATATTTTATTAAAATTTTATCAGAATTGTCATTTACCATAATTTCCACCTAACGGGAATTTTATTTACCAAAATCTAATTACAAAAAATTTGTTTAACAGAATTGTCATAAACCTGAATTCTCATTAAACATAATTTTCATTTAACGAAATTGCCATTAATTGGTTTTGATTTTCAAGGCCAAGAAGATGATAATTAACCTTGTGAGCGTCGAAAGAGACATCACTCAGTCCACTTTATTCTTTTATTTTAAACGAAACGAAGACTGCCGAGTACTTGGAAATTTGAAGAAAAAAAATGCCGATAGGAGCAAAGGGATCGGGGGTCAAAGAAGAAGAGAGGGGGGGGGGGTGAGGGAATTAGAAAACGAAGGCGCAGAACGATGGGAACAAAGCGACCAGCATCTGGAACGCGTTAGTTTTCTTTCTGGAAGGAACCCTCGTGAACAAAACGCACTCTTTCTGGTGTTTGGTAAGCACCCGAAACACACCCACGTGTCTCCATGTGCACACATGTGTCTAAAAACATATACATGCAATAAATACACGTCTGCTGTCTCGATTCTCCACGAGTCGAACGCGTTACTGCGCTCTATAGATTAAGAACAAAGAGAGAAACGCTAATGCCACTGAGAATGGACAGACGGACGGACGGACAGACGAAACTTTGGATATCTCCATTATACATCGTTATCAACTAAAAGCAACATTTCTTGGGTTGTTTAAATTAAAGCCAAAAATATTTAAAAGTCTATTCAATAAAAATTTGAATTTATAAAACTTTTTTTTCGTTTTTTAAATTAGAAACGATTTAAAAATACAAATTATACTAAAATAAATATTTTTTCATTTAAAATTCAACCAGTAGAGTCAAAGAATTTTATTTCAACCAAAGTCGTTGCTAACCAATATGGAAACTTTTGATACTTTCAGAAATGATTCTGTATAGTTTCTAGAATCTAGAGTATAAAGTGAAAAGAATTATGTTGAAATTTAATGATTTTAAAGTATAGAAGACGTAGAAAAACGGCATTTTTTAGCTAAAAGAGAAGAAGCAAAGAAATATAGAATTATGTTGAAAACAGGATAAGTTATGGTTTCTATTTGCTTTAAATTATTAAAACTATTATTTTTAAATAAGTAAATCACTTGAAGATACAAAATAATAGATAAAATATGGTTTTAAAGTTTACACGTAAAATAACCTAATTTAGCGAATTTGAACCGTTATTGTAAGAAGATGGAATTATTGAAATAACTTTTAACTTACCAAATCTGAAGCAAGTCTAACTTTTAATTTTGTTTTGAACTTTTTAAATTTTCACGTTAAATTATAAAAACTATTAAATTCAATTCAAGAATTCTCTTCATTTTTGCGAACTTTACGACCTAATATTTTAGCTTATGAAACTTAAAATTTTTTTAGCACTTTTATAATATTAATTTAAATTACATTAAAATATTCACGAAGGCACTGAATTTAGTTTTCTAAAAAATAAAGTTTAAAAATTGTAAGATATTTTCATGTTAAAACAATACTTATTTCTAAATTAAAGATGGTTATCTTGATCTTTTTAACTTGAAAATGTTTTACAAATTTTAAAACTTTATCATTTCAAAAACTAAATTCAGTACCAAAGTGGAAATTTTAATGTAAGTAAATTTAGGTGTGATTTGAATATTTAAAAGGTGTCAAATTTTAATATAGTTCATAAATCAAGATATTAGGTCGTAATAAAAATGAAGAAAATTCGTGTTTTGAATTTAATATTTCTTATAATTTAAAGTGGAAATTTAAAAAGTGAGAAAATATTTCAAAGTTAGACTTGCTTCATGTTGGGTCAGTTAAAACTTATTTTAATTATTCCATCTTCTTACGGCCACGGTTAAAAATAACAAAATTAGGTTATTTGACAGGAGAACTTTGAAATCATATTTTTTATCTATTATTTTATATCTTTAGGTCATTTATTTATTTAGTAGTTGCAAAAATAACTACAAAAACAAAACAAACAAATTATTTAAAAATTTTAAAACATCCGAAGTACTATGAAAACAAAATGAAACGAAAGAATCAAGAAATAGCAGAAAGAGTCAAAAATACTAAATATAAAAAAAAAGTTGAGAAACATTTAACAAACAATGAAAAAATAAAAACCTTCAAAAAAACTAAGAAATGATGAAAAAACGTTAAAATTTAAAAACCTATTGAAAACATTATTGTAAAAGCAAAAATATAAGAAAGTTTAGAGAGCAATCTACTTTAAAATGGAAAAATTAAAAACAAAAAGAAAATTTAAAAAAGTAATTGAAAGGCCTACAAAAAATAATTAAATTTTTTAAAAATGACGAAGTTAAGAAAATTATTAAAAAATAGCCGGAAAATTTAGAAACATCAGAAATAAATAAAAAATAATAATTCTGAATCAGAATTTTATACAAAAATAAATATAATGTCTTAAAAAAAAAAAAGAAAGTTTTAGCAAATATGTTTAAATTCTTTTTCTTTAAATCAATAAGACACCGCGCGATAATAATACGATCTCGAATACGATAAATAGTAGAATTTTAAAAATAAAGAATTACAACTACAAAATAATAAAAAGAAACTTTTTTTAAACACTAAAAATATTTACGGATATGTTTTGTTAAATTAAACAAATAAATAAGAAAATTTATGACAAAACGTTCAAATTTTACTACTGAGAAAAATCTGTTAAAAATTGTTTTATACTTTCTAAATCTGAATTTGTCAAAAATAACTAATTTGAAAGTTAAAAGTCAGCCACTGTGACACTAATTCAAATAGTTATATTTCTAATAATCATTTAGTGAAAAATAACTGATTATTATTAGTTAAATTCATTTTTAGGTTATGTCAAAATAACTAATAAATTTAGTGAAATTTTATTTATTAATCAATTACTTAAATTTAAACTATTTTTTAGTTATTTTTTTTACCAAGAATTGGTCATATTTACTAATAATTAGTTATTTTTCACTAATTGATGAAACAAAAAGTCAGCCACGATTTTACTTATGTTAATTTTAACTAATTCAGATATAAGGAGAAAATTAAGTAAAAAAAGGCAATGAATAAATTTCTTTTAAAAGTGAAAAATTAAATAAAAAGAAATTAAATTTGTTTCAGAGAAGGAGAAATATTTTTTAAAAATACAAAAATGATGATAAAATAAGAAATTTATTATAAGATGAAATTTACATAAAGTAAGAAAAAGATTTTTAAAAGAATTATAAAAAATACAGAAAAATGTGTCAAATAAATATTTTGAAAAAATAATACATTACAAAATAAAAATTATTAAAAGTTCAAAAAGTGATTAACAAAATTGTTAAAGAATTTTCAGAATTTATCTATGATTTCTCTGAATTTCGTAAAAATTCCAGGATTGTTTGAAGAAATCCTGGATCTTTTTTTTCAAATTCCCGATTTTTTTGGGATATATTAAATTCCCGGTATTTTTCGGGATCGGTAGACACCCTGTTATATTTTTTGCATATTCTATGCTAGCTAAAAAAGTGACGTTCTTCTGCACCTCCATCACTTTAAAATAATGAATTTTAACATAATTCTGTTCATTTTAAACTCTAAAGAAATCATAAAAATCATTTCTAAAAGTATCGAAGTTTTTAAAAATTGGTAAACGTCAAAATAAAATGGCCTGACTGATGAAGAAAGGGACCTAAGAAAAAAACAAATTTTGATGTTTGTGATTTTTGGAATGAAAATTCACAAAGAGAATCAACTCTCAACACCTAAAATATCTAATAAAACCTGATTTTGATTTTATATAATTAATCAGGAACTTTTAATCATAAGGTATAACTAACACTGAACATAACCTAAAATTTTTTCCATCTTAGGTCACTTTCTTCATATCGCGTCACATGTATTTGAAACAATTAATTGGGGGTACTTGACACTATCATTAGATTCATCTTTAACAAGGTCTGCTTGGGAAAGAGGGGAATTTTGATTGCAGCTTGGTCTGAAAGTTTATCAAGAGCAAAAACAACCAATAAAGCATTTAAATGCGTGTACATTAAATTTATGGGACAAAAATCGATTATTTACATGTAGCTGCAGAAAACTTGTATTTTATAAATATATTTGCATTTCTGTATGTATGTATGTATGAAAATATATTTGTTAATTGTCCCCACATTTATCAGGAGCAAAAAATCTGCAGATGGCACGTCGTAATCGTCTCTTTGGCTGATAACTCTTTTTCACTTTCTCCCACGAAGCAGCTGAGCAGGTGAGATCATTGATTCTCCTCATTTGCATATTAATTGCTCGTTATGGAACCAACATTCTCTTAAAGGCAAAACTTCATTATTCTTCCCAATGAGAAGTACCATTTTTAATCGACATAACATATTTCGCAATTTTCTTTTTATTATCATTTACAAAACTCTATACTGAATATAAAATAGAACATTTTTTTTTTATTTTCGAAAATTTCTTCTCATTCGAAATTGGTTTCATGAGTTAAATAAACCTAACAATGTTGCGACTACATAATCCTCGCAATATTTTCAGTTGTGAGAAAATAAAATGGAATTTATTTTTAACCTCTTCTTCTTTCTTAATTTAATAGTTCCTTCTGGCGCATTTCAGCCGAATTAAAAATAACACATTTTTCTCTTTGTTAACACTTTTAGAAAAATTCACATAAGCCGACACTTCATTTCGTAACGGTCATCGGTTCTAAATTTAAATCCTATGAAGTATGAAGAGAAAATCTTTCTCACTTTCCCTAATAAAATGTTAGGAAATTTCTTTTAGAATTAAAGTCCAATAATCTTCAAAACCGTTATTCTGTTAAAAGAGGAGGTTCTCTTTTAATGTAAAGACGTTCTAGTTCAGCGTTCAAAATTCAAAATTATAAAATTCTCCATTGAGGAATTTCGAAGATTGAAATAATGTCCCGTGGAAAAAATGCTTCTATATTATTAATTAATTTGGTCTTTTTTTTGGGTAATTAGAAGATTTAAAATTAAGAAAGTGAAGAAGTGGAAAAGGCGAGAAAATATAATGGTGAGAAAAATTTTATTGAAAAAAAAAATGAAAACGAAAATGTGTGAAGATAATTGTGATCCGAGACAATAATTCTTAATGTACAAATGAGCACATCTCCAAAATTGTGTAAAGTTTGTAATCCGCCCACACAAGTGATAATTTATATCTTTGGGGTAAAAGTCTGAGGCGACTTTTACGCGTCTCCACCTACGAGGGACAACAATGCCAGTTTAACGATGGTCGTAAGGCAGCACAACAGATGAATCGAAAGAGACCGGCAATCGTATGATTTACTATTATTATCGTCACCAGAGATATCTAGTTTCTTTTATTATAGACTCAGAAGAGGAATTTACGTTACGCCAAAGGAGGTTAATAGCCACGCATCATTAGTCGGGGATAACCAGTTGCTCCTTTCAAATCAGCTTTGGCGCTTTGCGCTACGTTCACAGATAATAATTAATTATTCACACACTATATTCTCCCTAAATTACGTACTTCATAAGCATTTTACATAAAAAACGTAAAGTGGGACGTTATTTATTTCCCTTATCTGGTCACTACCCAACCCTGAACTTCCAAGTGTTCTACCCAACCCTGAACGTCTAAGCATCGCTACCCAACTCTGAACATACATGTCAAATAACAATCACTGTGTTTTTAATTAAAATATTAAGTACACTAGATTAAACAAAGTGCGATTAGTTTCTACGCCTTATTGTGCTATCAACAGATACGAATGTTTTAAATATAAGAAAATACCTGCATAAAATTATACATCGTCAAGTTAACTGTCTATCAATGATTTCAAACGTAGGATTGTTTTTTTTGCAGGCCGTTAAGAAAATCTTCGATTTGCAGTTACGTTCTTTTTATTTTTGATGTAAAATTCTGTCGATCTGATTATGGCAAGAATTCTTTCTTATAGAGCTATGTTCATAGCGAAAATGCGTTTAACGGAATAAATGAGGAGTACTTTTTCAAAAGTTGATAAATCCATATTTTATTATTTCGAGAAAATTAAACAAATGCAGTTTAGCACCTAACCCCTAGAGTTAATTATAACCTAGAAAAAATATATTAAATTATTTATATACGAATTTTTTTTGCACTTAAGGAGATTTATTTTTAATTAAAGTTTATAATAATTAAGGAATTTAAAGGTTTTTGTAATTTATTCTAGGAAAAAAATTAAAATTTTAAATCATCTTGGTTAAGTATTAGTTTTTTTTAAATTGAAAATTCTTTGATAATAAATTTTTTTTCTTGAATTTAACAGTGACAGATCGATATGTAAGGTTCCTAATATGTTAAATTTGTGATTATCTAAACTTTTTTGGAAAATGGATTTATCAACTTTTGAAAAAGTGCTCCTCAAATACATATTTGTAATAGTATGAACATTGACTCCTAATTTATTTTAATCGACCAAAGGCCACAATTTGACACATGTTATCGAAAAATAAGGTTCTGAAAAACTGAAGTTTAATAGAGAAAAAATTCTTTAACAAAAACTGTAAAGGTTATAGATCTCTGAATCGTTTGAATTGAGGTTTACGTTTACTACAATTCTAAAAAACTCTTTAGGTAAACGAATTCTAGATGCATTGATTATAACTTAATAGTGTTCACACAACTCTGGCATTTGTAATTTATTTTTTAAATCTCTATTGTCTCTTTCGTTACTTATTACTTCAATAGGTAATTTATAGCCTGTATAATTTGATAAATATTCCAAAATAAATAAAACAAGTTTTATTTATATAAAGGACAAAATTTATAAAATTTTAAAATTAAAAAAAAATTGCAAATTTTGCAGATTAATTAAACAAAAATAATGAATGCAATTAAAAATTAAAGAAACTAATTTGAAAAATCATAAGTGTTTTAAAATTAAAAGAAATAATTTTAATTTGAGAAAAGTACTTGACTTATATATAATTTCACAAAAATAATAAAATAATGAAAAAATGGAGAAAGTAATTAAAAATTCTTAAAAATTGACTGAAAATCAAGATAAATAATTGAAAATTTAGTAAATTAATTAAGAAGTAATAAAAATGATATTGAATAATGAAAAAAATTAATACATTTTGAGAAAAATTTTATCGAACAAACTACAGAATATATTTTAAATAAAATAAAGTTAAAGAAAATTTCAGAAAAATACTTGAATCTCTTAGAAATTGATTGAAGAAAAAGAAAATAATTAAAAATTAGAGAAAATAAATGATAAAAGATATAAACATAATTTAATATATAAGAAAGAAATAATATTTTTAGATAAATAATAAAAAACTTTTTAGAAATTATAAGAAAGAATGAAAATATTTGAAAATGGAAGAAACTAGTTTAAAAATATAATAAATACTTGAAAATTGAATAAAATAGTTGAATTATCAGATAAATATTTTGAAATTTTTGAAATTTTGAAAAAGAATGAAAATTTATTTATTTATTTGACAACTTTTCCCCGCTGTTCTAGGAACCATAAATGGGGTACAAAATAGTATGAATATACAAAAAATAATTGAATTATTGAAAATAATTAAAAATCGTACAAAATAATGGAAATTTGAGAAAAATACTTAAAAATCTTAGAAAAAAATATTTTAAAAAATGAGAATAATTAAATATTGGGGAAAATAATTGTAAAATTAATTTTTATGCTTATAAAGGGTATATTTTTGTAAACCCGTGTACTGAAATAAATAAAATAAAAATGATGATAAAATATGATAAAAACAATGATAATTAAAAAAAGTAAATGAAATTTAAAAGAAATAATTAAAATTTGAGAAAACTACTTGGAAATCTTAGAAATTAATTGAAAGAGATGAGAATAATTAGAAACTGAACAAAGGAATTGAAAAAAACTAAAATTAATTGAAATTTTAGATAAAAAATAAATTTTTTTGGAAATTATGCAAAAAAAATGGAAATAATTAAAAATTGATGAAATAATGGAAATTTGACAAAAATACTTAAAAATATTAAAAAATCATTTTAAAGAATGATAGTAATTAAAATTTGCACAATATAATTAAAATATGATAAAAACAATGATAAGTTAAAAAAATAAATTAAATTTTGAAAAAAATACTTGAAAATCGTAAAAATCAATTAAAAAAAATAAAAACAATCAAAAATTAAAAAAAAATTGAAAAACGCAAAAAATAATTGAAAGAATAATAATAAATAAATAAATAAATAATTGAAATTTAAATTAATTTATACAATTTTTTGAAAATTAAAAAAAAAATGAAACTAATTAAAAATTAAAGAAAATAATTGAAATTTGAGAAAAACACTTTAAAATCTTAAAAAATCATTGTAAAAATGAAAATAATAATTAAAAATTAAGGGAGATAATAAAGGGTCCGTATCATTTTGATACAAAATTTTTCGTAGCATATGTTATATTGTTCTACCTAAAAAAATGTTATTGTGTACTCCTACTAAAATTAAAGACTTTTAAGTCTCATTTAATAAATAATTGATTTTAATACATTAAATTAATATTAAAAGACTCAATTAATCTAGTAAAATCAATTATTTAAGAATTAAAATTTAAAAATCTTTTATTTTAATACGAGTACAAAATAACATTTTTTTCGGTTGATCAAATATGACATGTGCTACGAAAAATTTTGTGTCAAAATGATGCAGGCTCATAATACATAGAAATGATGAAAATAATTTAAAATTGAAAAAAGTAAATGAAATATGATAAAACAATTGAAATATGCTAAAATCAATGATAAATTGAAAATAGTAAATGAAATTTGAAAGAAATAATTAAGAAAATGAAATAACTAAAAAAAGAATATATGTTATAAATAAGAAAATAATTACAAAATTATTTTAAAATTTTAAATTGAGGAGAATAATTAAAAAATTGCAAAAGCAATTGAAAATTGATGAAAATTAATGAAATTTTAAATAAATAAATTAAGTTTTTGAAAGTTGTGACAAAAAATGAAAATAATTAAAAATTGGAGAAAATAATAGAAAAGTACAAAATATATTTGAAATAGAAGAAAATAATCGAAAAATTAAAAATTGAAAGCAGTAATCCAAATTTGACATTATAACTGAAAATTTAGAAAATTAATTGAAAAATGATTAAGTTAATTAAAAAGTGGAGAAAATAATTGCAAAATCATAAAAAGATATGAAAATTGAAGAAAATAATTGAAAACTGATATAAATATAATTGAAAATTCAGGAAATTAATTAAGAAATAATGAAAATGATTGAAAATTGAAGAAAATAATTAAAAAATGTTGTAATTACGTTTTTACGTTATATCGGTCATAAGTTTAGAAATTATTTTCCAAAGTTTAGGTACATTTGTTCTTTTTTTTAAGATTGAAGTAACCAAACGAGACTTAGATTTTGAAGCAAAATTCTAAAATTTGGATATTTTTATTATAGAGAACAATGAGTCACATGTGCCCATTTTGAAATAGAAACTATTGTTTGGGGAGATGCCATATTACCAATACATTTTTATTTACTTTTGTTTAGTAAACAATCCTTAGAACCGATGATGTTTAAAAAATATGGAAAAATCTTCTTAGAAACCATTTTTTATCCAACAATTTCTTTTAAACAAATATGCTCGTTCTACAAAATTGTTTGAATAGAATTTTCAAAAAATTTGTTGTATAATTTAAAAATATTTTAATTTCATATAAACATTATTTGTTTTAAATTTATTAATGAAAGTTGTTTAAAAATTCTTTATATAAAAATGTGCAAACGTCTTGAAATCATTTCCTTTTAATCATTACCGAAAGCTAAACTGCTCTTATCTCAAAAGCAGTTTAAAAATTCGGTCAGAAAAAAAGAGTAATCAGAAAATGCGTATCATTTCAATAAAAGAAAGGAGATACTATTTTGAAGCATTGACACGTCTCTCGACACATTCATGTAATTAATCTTTGACAATTGTATTTGCGCAACAAAGTGTATCACATAGTGACATGAAATTGAGAATTGTGATATAGTCAGATAGCTTACGTCTTTTTTAACCTCCGGTTTCGCACTGTGTCATTAAAATTTCAACTTTCAGTGGCAAATTATTCCAAAATAATTCTCAGTTCGTATAATTACTGATCATCAGTAGTAACAAGATTATTTTCTATTTTGTACAATATTCATCATGATTTTACTTTAGGTATGAAATAATATGATAATTGAAAGTTCGAACAAATAAAAATTTAGTAATATTCCAATTCTAATAAGTAATTATTAAAGTTTAAATAAATGTAAATTAGTAATTATATAAAATCAAGTCTAAAAATTTTAATTTGTAAATGTAAAAGATTAAAAAAATGTTTGTTACTACTGTTAGGAATTTAAAGAAAAGGAAATATAAATCTTAAATCTTTGGTCCTACTGAAATTTGAATTAATTAAAGTTTAAAACTATCTAAAATCAAATCAATGCATTTTAAATTGATTATTTTTAATATATTTTAAATTTGGAAATACTAAAATGTTTAAAGAAACTATTTTTTCAACAAAAATATTTCAACTTTTTGTAAAGTACCTATTACACAAATTTTTAGTTTCTAACTTCGTATGTTAAATTTCAATCAATCTGAGAACATTTTCTCTTTTTTTATTTGTAACAGTTTTTTAAACATAAACATTAATTAATACGTAAAAACTTCCTAATTTGTAATGTGTTGCTAAAAATGATTGAGATTACTAATTAATTAAATTACAATTTTACGCGCGAGATATTTTCCATTTTTGAAATCTAAAATTGAAAAACTCTTTCCTTTCTAAAACACTTTTTATTTACTTTCACTTATTTCTCTATTACACTGTTAAAAATTTGGGGAGTTAACGGTTGCTGGAGTTGGGAGTTGAGATTTTAGAGTTAAAAATCGACTCTCCAAGGTGAGTGAGTCTCATACGCTCCATGTTTAAGAAGAGTGGGGACTGAAGGATTAAGCGTTAACTCTCTTTACTTCAACTCTTCAAGGCGTGCGACTTTTATAGAGTCCCGTAGGGAGTTAAATTTCAACTCCCTTTTTTAACAGTGTACTTTATTCCGACCAACTCATTTTTCAATTTCTGTGCAGATTGAAAATAAATTTTAAATTTTATTTGAAAGCACATTAATTTCCATTTAATTGAAAATTAACAAACACCATTTGAAATACATTTTATAAAAATTATATAAACTTTAAAAATAAGTCTTTTTTGCATAAAAAAATTATTTTGCACGTGCTTCTTCAGCGCGCATATATCATGTTAGTACAAATTAATAAAAAATGCTACTTAACAATTCGGTCAAACAAAAACTATGACAAATAATAATTAGAAAAAACGGAAATTACACGAAACTTCAGAAACATTAAAATTATGACAAATTGCTATTCGTAGACTTGATTTCCGTAAAATTAAGTGACATAAATCTTTAAAAACATCAAATTACGAAATATTCAAGTGTCGCTCGATAAAATTGTAAAAAAATTCTTTTCCCCTGATTTCTGTTGCGCAATAGATAAAGTCTGCACGAAAGACTTGATTTAGAAGATGGCGCTTGTGTCGATTTTTGTGCGTTTTGCCGGCAATAAAAGGGGTAATTTGCAGCGTTTGAATGGGCAAACGACACGTGAATGGGATCGGTATCAAAACGATTAAGTAAAACAAATGAGTTTCAGGAAAACGTCACGACAATGGAGATACACTGCGCATTTCAAGTGACGTCACTGAATTGCGTCTGGGTTCACAGAAATGACAAAGAATTTTTTTTTTTCGTTTTTAAATCCCAGCCAACCATCAGAACTTGAACTTGCAATCGAAAGAAAGAGGGAAATGAGAAACGAGAGGAGAGGGCAAAAAAATGTTTAGAGATAGGAAAATGTTAATATCAGCACAGCGTGTCAATGATAATGAACAAAAAAAAAAGTTCTTGTATTGTGCAACAAAAAGCAAACAATGTAAACAATTATGATAAAACTCTTCTTCCTTCTTTTATAAATTAATCAGTTTTTTCAAAAATCAATTCCAAGCGTAAAATTTAATTTATATCACGATTTTATTGATCAAGGGAAACATTTTTTCGAAATGTTTTGTTATTTTTTTACTAAGTACTTCTGTGATGGTAATTTTTTATTAACAATTTCTGTTAAACAATTTATTTAGAAATAAAATATCTTTTCATTTTTTGTTTATTTACTATTTTTTTCTTACTTTTTTGGAAATTATTGTATCATTTTATTTGTCTTAATGTTTTACAAGAGTGAGGTAGTCGCGCAATAAATATAATGAAACCGAGAACAATCCCTGACAAGTGTATGGTGTAATTATAACAAATGAAGCACCTATTGTTTTCGAGGTATTGTGATGAGTTCATGAGCGCGCTTTTTCTGCTAAGAATTATTTTTATTATTATTATTATTTTTATTATTATCGAGAGAACTTTCGCGAGAAATTATAACACGTGCTAGTAATAAAGTATTCCCTTATCTTTATTTTTTATGTCAGGTCAAGGTCAACGTCAACATTATCTGGCCATCACGTGATTTATTTCATCAATTTCTTTCAATTTTCCGCTGTAAAATGCAATTTTAGTGCAAGGTATTTAGTTCCGCAGAAAGAATTAAGACAAAAGGAACAATTATTTTAAAAAATCAAAAAAGGTTGACATTTTAGAAACGCCATTTTATTGAAAATAGTAAAAAGGAACTTTCTTCCCTTGCAGCTTTTTTTGTGAATTGAATATTGTAGATAATTTAAGCAAAAAACTAGAAAATTTGTCTTCCGTTTTATTAAATTGGACAAATATTTGTGGATTTGTTTAAAACTAGGTATGTGTACGTATTTGGAACTAGTCAAGCCGAAAAGTGCAAATAAATCGAGAAAAGATTATGTTATATCTTTATTTATAAGCTTTTGGTGAGAGTCGTCTTGGTTGGGACACCTTTCGAATTTTACCCATAATTTCCATGGTAGGTCGAATTTTGCATTTTTTCAGATATGGTTCGAAAGTTCTTTTAAAATTCAATGTTTTTACTGGACATTGAAAAATTATTGGATCAACAATTTAGAATTTATGGGAATTTAAAGAAATGTAGTCAAGGTTGGAACTTGGACCTAGTTATCTAGGTATGGACACGAACAAAGTTTCAAATCAATAATATATAGAAGATGATTAAAAACTGCCTGCAAATGTGAGGCGGAAGCTAAAATACACTTAAATGAGGGAAAAACCCTGAAATTGAAATAAAAAGTCCTCTGCCATTTTTTTTTTATTTTCAGGTGTTATTAACAAGGTTATTAATGTTTGAATTTCTTTTAACGACGTTTTTGAGGCATTTTTATGTCAAAAAATAAACTACTGGTGTCAAAACGCATAATTGAAAAATTTCGGGTGTCCCAACCTAAACTACTTGCAATGTTCCAACCTTGACTCATGTGTCGTTTAACACCGTATTACGCTGACCAAAAACGGATGATACAATCAACAAATAACACTCCATCAAATTATACTTTTATGAACAGTTTTAGTCTATTTTATTTAAAAACATTCGCTTTCCAACTTTCAAATCGAAAAAGTATCGAAGAAATTTTCTCGTTGTGAAAACTTCTCACGAGAGAGTTTTTCCTTCATCATTAACGCAGTTTTTCCCGAAGTTTGAAATTAATTCGCTAAAAAATCAAGAATTTATCAAAAAAACAATAAAATGTCGCGCAGCGTTAATTCTAACAAAAAATGACTTTGAATATGTAAAAATTCTAAAAGAAAGGTACAAATTAAAAGAAAGTTTTTTAAAAACAAAAAAGCGAAACAGAATAAAAAATGTGACTAAAAACGAAAATATTCCATGAAATTAAATATCAAAAAATACATTTTAAAACATTGAAATGTAGATTTAAGGAAAAAAAAAGAAAAAAGAAAATTATAAATGCAGTGTAGATGAGTAAAAAGATTTGTAGAAAAAAATGTAATAAAATCGTTCTACAAGTGTAAATAAATTGCACGTGTCTCGGTAAAAAAAAAAAAAACAAAAACAAATCTCAGCATTTAAAAGTGAAGTTGAAAATTATAAAGTACCAACAAGTATTTTATTTGGAATATTTTCGAAAAGTGTATATGTAAAAAGTGGGAGGAGGGGAATGTTATATATATATTTATATATATATATGTATATAACATGGTATAGTATATAAATATACATATATGTAGGCACTGGATTGAAATGGGTGTAGAGGAATGCGCCGGGCGTCGAGGTCGGAAGCTCTTATCTCGATGTCAGTATCTTATTGTGAGATTCGCGAATACATTAAGAAATAAATAGTTTAATAGTCGAGATAATCACCGCCCTTGCCTACCTGTGTTATTAAAGTCATTAGCATTTAATGAGCGTGAGCGCCTCGCTTACTGAATTCTCGGTGCTAAGTGCCGCGAATATAATATCAGCTGTTGCGCATCTTATGTCCCATCCACAAATTAATCTCGATCACAAATTTTATTTTTATCGTTTTCTCCTCCCTTTTATTAAATTTTCACTCTTACCTTCAAAATAAACATCCATCTTTTCAATTTATATTATAATAGTACTATAATTGTAATTTATTATTATTATTATTATTACATACCATTATTGTTATTATTATTATGACATACTATTATTGTTATTATAATAATTATTATTATTATAATCAGGCCCGGTTCTAGGGGGGGGGGGGGGAAGATTGACACGCGCCCCTCTGCACCAACTTCAGAGGGGAGGGTCGTCTAGATTGATCTACCCATTTGATTTTTGCCCATAACTTCCGTTGTAGATCGAATTTTCCGTTTTCTCAAGTATGATTGGAAAGATCTTATAAAATGCTATGTTTTTACTGAACATTAAAAAATGATAAGACCAAAAGTTCAGGAGTTATGGGAAATTAAAAAATGGTAATCAAAGTCAATTTTGCGGACCAGGTGGTTTAGGTTGGAACGCTATTAAAAATCTAAGAGATACAGCGAAAAAGGATTAAAAATGACAAGGAATTACGAATATTGTAGTGAAAATTGGCGACAAGGTCATCTTGAAGGTTAAACCCAAAAAAAACTCATCGAAATGAAGTTTTTTGCATTTATTTTTAAAAATATAAATAATTTTGAAAAATGTTGCCAACAAAAGTTGTAGATCTTATTAAAATACACATTTTATATAGTATTCATTTTTTTATAAAAATAATTATTTTTCGAGAAAAGTGCAAAAAACTTCAAATTACCATGGAAGTAACCCAATTCTATACTACAATGGTGAAATTCATAAAAATGTCACAAAAAATTTTATATGGAATCAGATCGAGCACTGATTGCCCATTGACCCCAATGCTCATGGTCCAAACTGATCTCGCTGTTAAAAAAATGTATCAGGAGGTTTAAAGAATAGTCGGCCGCCCGATATCATGAGGATTTGCAGTTTTTTTATTTTTTTTCGAAAACTGTCGACTTTCTGTAAAAAATGTGTATAACATAAAACATGTATTTCAATAAGATCTACAATTTTTGTTAAAATTATTTTTCATATATTTTTTATTTACGGAGATAAATGCAAAAAATCATATTTTTATGGGTTTTTTTTTTATGGTTTTGACCTTGAATATGACCTTGTCGTTAATTTTCACTATCATATTTGTAATCAGCGCATCCAACTACGTGAATATACCTAGTTTTGAAAAAGAAAAAAAAAATTGATTGTTGAAATGAAGCGCAAGTGTCGTAGCATCATAATATGTGGGGCTGAAGTGACTTAATCAATTTCAGTCTCAATTTTCTCGAAAACTAATAAAGATATCACAAAACCGGAAAGAATATAAAATGTGTATTTTAATGTGATCTACAACTTTTATTCGGAACAATTTTTAAAATTATTCATATATTTGGAGATAAAAGCAGCAAATCTAATTTTTATGAGTTTTATATGGGTTTGACTTTGAAGATGACCTTGTCGACAAATTACACTATTATATTCGTAATCAGCGCATCAAAGTAAGGGAGTATACAAATATTCAGAAAAATCGGTTACGGGTTCGATTCGATAGTTTATTCATAATAATTTCTCGACAATTATGATAAATAATGATTCGGAAAAGTAAAATTTATGAAAATTGATGTTTTGGATAAATAAAATGAAAAATAAATATTAGGATACAAGAAAGTTAACACAACGAGTTGGATTAACAAAAATTATGACAAATGGCAATTCGAATAAATAAACATAATGATAAATACTAATTCTGACGAATAAAATTGTTGCTGATTATTATTAAAGATGAATGCTATTTTTAATAACTAAAATTTATCCGGATAAATAAAAATTATTCCGTAGTACGAGTTCAGGTTAATCGAAAACACAAAAAAGTTGCGGAATATTCATGCGTCCCGAATTTTTGCAAATTTATATAATATTTCCAGAACGATTTTATTACATTTCTTTTCTACAGGTTTTTTTACTTATCAATACATTGCATTTATAATTTTCTTGTTCCTTTTTTTTCTTAAATTTACATGAATTTTTTTAAATATATTGCTTGATATTTAATTTCTTTGAATATTTTCGTTTTTAGACACATTTTTTTGTTTATTCTGTTTCATTTGTTTTTTGAGGCTCTTTTTTAAAATTCACACCTTTCGTTTAGAGTTTTTACATATTCCAAGATACTTTTTTTGTTATAATTAAAGCTGTCGCTGCATTTTACTGTTTATCTTATAAATTCTTGATTTTTTAGCAAATTAATTTCAAACTTTGGAAAAAACTTTCTCAAGGATGAACGAAAAACTCTCTCGTGAGAAGTTTCCACAAGGAAAAATTTTTTTCGGTAATTTTTCGAATTGAAAGTTGAAAAACGCATGTTCTTAAATAGAAATTTATTAAAATTGTTCATAAAAGTATAATTTAAAAATTGGGGCGTTATTTGGTGTTTGTGTTACATGTTTTCGGTCTGCGTGATACGATTTAAAAAAAAAAATTAATAACGTCCAACCTTGACAATTTTTTTTTAAATTCCCATAACTTTTAAGTTTCTGATCCAATAATTTTTTAAGGCGTAGTAAAAAAATTTGATTTTAAAAGATCTTTCGAACCATATTTGAAAAAATACAAAATTACCCCTAGCAAGGAAGTTCTGATCAAAATTCAAAAAGTGGCCCAACCTAGACGACTCTCCCCAAAACCTTATAAATAAAGATTTAATACAACCTTTTCTGGATTTATTAGTTCCAAATACGTATACATAAAAAGTTTTAAACAAATCCATAAATATTTGTCCAATTTAATAAAGGTTACTGGACAGAATTGTTGTTAAAAATAAATGATCTATCAAAAAACAATCGTTTTTTTGTAGGGAAATAAAACAAATTAATTAATTGTCACTTTGCAATAAATGTCAAAAAAAGAGCAAGTTTGTTCGCGCGAAATCGAATCGGAGTGTGTGGCACCGAGGAAAGGACCAACTCGGATAAAAAAACGAGCGATGTGCTTGTCGTTGGAGAAGATCCGCTGTGAATGCCGGGTCATCATTCTTTTTTACGGTCACGAGTACTATTTTAAAACAACAGCCAGCGAGGGAGACGGTACAACCAACTCTGTTTCTTACTTTTGAAATGTTTTGTAAAATCTACGACCCACCCAGACGAGGAGAAATCCCTTGATTAATGAAAATTCACTTTGGGAAATACGTAAATCGTTCAGTCATTAGACAATAATCCAAACATTGAAAATTGTCAAGAAATTGTCTGTCTCTCTGTATTCTTCATCAGCTACAAGGAAAAAAAAAGAAGAAGGAATTTGTGGCTCAAAAGAGCGATGATCCGCAAATATGAGAGAGTGATGCATGATGGCTTGATTTAAAACAGAAATAGAATCCGGAAATAAGTGTAGTTCGCAACAGTTTGTCAGTGGTAGTATTTTATTCAGTTATGGATCTACTTATAAATAAATTTGCAAACATTTTATATTATTTGAATCTAATTTATATACGGTTATTTATAAGATTATCATTCTAGATTCAAACACAAAGCTAACATAATAATCGTAATAGATGTTATCAAGGATTATATTAACCTCTTTTTTTCTTACATTTGATAAAAAGGTGAATAATTTTTCAAAAATAATTGACAAAAGGAAAAACAGGATAATAAAAAAAAATAACGAAGACATGAAAATGTTGCTTTGTGTAATCAGTTGAATTTTGGAATAATTAAAATTTGATTTAAAGTTTTAATCAATTAAATTTGGATTTATTTAATGTTTGAATAAATTAAAGTTTGAAAAATTGAAGTTTGACTCAATTGAATATCAATTTATTTTCATTTAAATAAATTGAAGATTGAAATTTTGAAAGAGTTTTGAATTAAATAAAAACAAATAAATTTAAATAAATTGATTATATTTTCGATTAGTTGAAGTTTGAATACATTAAATTGAAGTTCCAATAAATTGAAGTTTCAGTAATAAAAATTTGAAGTAATTACATTTTAATTGAATAAAAATTCGATTAAAAAGAATGGAATAAAATAGGTGAAATATAGGTGAGATAATAACAAAAAAGCTAAAAAAGTTTCTTTAAATATAGAAAAAAGATTGGTAAAAAACGATGAATTTTAAATTTAGATTTACTTTATTTATTTAGATTAAATTTAGGTTTTGTAATTAGGAAAAACGATTATTTTTTAGCCGCATTTGTGTAGTAAAAACGAAAGACTTTGAAAACGGAACTTTTTAAAAGTTAATTTATTCCAATCGAATTTTAAGTTAAAACTTTTATTTTAAATTAAAAATGAATTTTGAAACTAAACTTGTTTAATCTGTTTTCTCCATCACTTTTAATAATTTTGAAAAAGTATTATGCATTTGTTAATATTGATAATTCAAATTGTTTTCACTTAAATTATATTCAAATTAAAAAAATCGAAATTATTTTATTATACAAACTGCACTAATATGCAAATTAAACAATTCCACATTTGGTAGAATTGGACCGTTAGAAGTTTAACTTCGGATATAAAAATTCTTCTCATTTTATTTCAGTTGGTAGCTTAATTAAACGTGAATTTAAATGTTTCTATTTCGAGAGAGAAAATTTTTGTTTTGAAACTGTCAAACATTATCAAACTATGAAAAAATTAATTTAGAAAACTAAAAGCGAACATTCTTGGTAAGAAGTTATTTAAATTTAAATTCGACATTTTAATATTTCTAAATTTTTTATTATTTACGAAATTCTGTTTTAAAAATATAATTATTACCTTATTCTTTTAAACCATACTGAAGTGGGAAACGTTTCTGCGTAACGAATGAAAAATCTTCTTTTTTTTTTCTTTCTTTTTTCGCATTCTTTTTGTTACAAAGACACCATTCAGTTCAAAAACGCTTAAAAAACATTCAATAGTACATTTAAGGGTCGCAACCCCTAAAAAACATTGTGTAAAAAAATAAATTTTCATTCGTTACTCAGAAACGTTTCCCACTTCAGTCTGGTTCTTTTAAATCATTTCTTTAACAAAATCTGTTTTAATCAAACTTGAATTTTTATTAAGATAACTATCCAAATTGATTGGTTGAAATCACAACGTTTTGATTTTGGTTGAGAACCAGAACATCATCAGCACGAACAATATAGGAAAATTAGAGAAAATAAAACAAGAAGAATTGTTTAAAGAATTGTTAATTTATAAATAATATAAAAAGGCTGATTTGTGGAGATAAAAATTTGACCTGAGAGTGCAATTAGTCAAGAGAAAAACCATCTTAGTTCAAGAACTTTGCGGCAGGCCCGAGGTTGTTAAACTTTATAGCAGGGTTTTTTTAGGGAAGATGCAAACCACCTTCCTTATCGTTTGTCTATTGTTACCTCTAGGACTGAGCATCCACAGACAATATTGGATATTTTAAGATTTTTTAACAGGGTCTACTTCATAGGAATCCACAGAAACAACAGGTGAATTGGTGACAGCAAATTCTTTATGAAAAGTTTTTTGTTCGTTTCTAGAAACTTGAAGAAAAGCTATTGTTTAAGATCCCGACCCTGACACCAGGTAGTTTTTTGGGCGAAGAACCGAACAGTAGATAAAGAGTTGGGGTTCAAAATTCAGTAAAAATTTATGAGGGGAAAGATGATCTACTCCACCGCTCGTTGTCTACTGTTTTACAACCTTAACTTAAGGGTCCTTGAAGGAATGAATTTTAAAAGTTAGGTTAATTATTAATTCTGGGTAGGTGAGAAAAAACCCAGGTAATTAAGGGGTATAATATGCAATAGCAGTAGGATGACAATTTTTCCCTAAACATGTATCAATGACATGTGTTTGGTACTGTCTAAAAAGTAAAAATGCTAATAACTTCCTAAAACCTAATCAAAGTAGTCAATCTTAATAAAAAAAGTTTTAAATTCAAATCTCATTAGTCATTCGAAATATTCGGATCACAAAAAATTCTGTTTAATCAACAAAAGTTTTTTTCCACTGGATAAAAAAGGCGACTAATTTCTTGGTAGGTGTCTATAAACAGGTTTGACGGTATGTGGGGAGCGGAAACAATTGGAGAAACAAGAGGCACGTCGTGCACTTGGATTCGATCCACCCCAACTTTGTCACACAAAGGGGCCCAAAAAAGAGCCGTTTGGGTACAAAACGCGTCATACGATCGGCTTTAGAGGCCGTCAAGTGGCTGTTAGGCCAGGAATACGAGAAGAATTCGTTCGGTGTTCGAGAGGGTCGTAAGGTTGCAAGAGGGAAAGACTTGAAACCAGATTCAGGGCTAGTGTAGAATGAAATAGGGAGAGAGAAATAACCCAAGCACAAGAGAGAAAGAGAGAGAGGGTCACTGGGTCAGATGCGTTGCATGCTCCCTCTTTTGCCTTCACTCTCTGTGCTTTCTTTTTTTCTTTTTTTCTACACTCTAATATGTCTCCCGATTTGACAGATTTGCGTGTTTTTTATCGGTTTCTCATACCGGCAAATTCCTCTTTCCAATTCATATTTTATTCTTTGCATCACTTTTAACTTCCGTAATTGTTCGACTGTCTTTATTCATTTTATGTTAATGTTTTGAATATTTACAATATAGATATGCTTCTTGATGTCTTCTCTGCTATTTCTTCCAGGATTTGAATAAGGAAATTTGATACTAATTTGGCACCCAATCAGACCAATTCTTAACTTATAGTTCTTTTACTTTGATTGATAAATCAGAATTTTTTGTTTCGTAAATAATTAGATAAAGTAAATGATCTTAGGAAGGTGGAGAATAAAAAAGTGTCGCCAACCTCATTAGACATTATTAGTTAAACCATAGAATTTGTTTTAAACATGTCAAAGCTTAAAATATAAATTTTTACATGTGAAAAAATTCAAAATTGATTATACCTTGAATCGACGATATAAAGACACGTTTCGTTTACGTTTATATATTGGAAGAAGAATTAAGTATTGTACTTCAGTTGCAGTTACGAGTACAATCGATGATGCCTTTGTTAAAAAATTCATTTGTATTTTCGGTTCCCCTAAAGCAGTTGTTACAATCTTACATCAATGAAGGAAAACATTTTCTAGGGTAATCTTATTAAAAGATTATCCGAAAGATTTCGTTTAGTTCTCTTTGCTTCCAAATATGATGACATCAACATTAGTTAAAACCGAAGTTAAACCTAACCTAGCATCAGCGTCAATGTTATTGTAATGATTTATTTCCTGTTTGCAATTGTTCCGTATGTTTATAATAAATTGACAAATGCTAATGTTGGAGTTGCAACCAGGGAGTAGTATAAGGAGACCGAACGATATGTATAGAAAGTGGTCCCGATGTTCGTAACTTAATTTCTATAGGCTCACTTCTATGCGCACTTGCGCTCATGGTGGTCAAAATTGGCATTATATGTCGTCTGCTACTGTTTGTTCGCGTCATCGCGATTGCATCCGTACTGCTGCATAAAAGTTAATTTCTTGTTGTTTTTGACAATTAATTGTCTTTTACTGTGAAAGTGTATTATATGTTTAAGGGAAAATATAGGAGAGAGGCGAAAAATAAATATTTTTCTTGTGAACAGATTCCTGACACAATTCCCGCACTTCCCCCCATGTGCATAAATAAACATATTAAATTTAAGCACATTCATAAACTATAACATTAATTTTAACTAGTAACATCTGTACAATTAAAAAAATATATGCCAAAACAAACCTTTGTATAACAAAAGAAATTTTTTTCCTTCCTATCGCTTGATTAAATCGTAAGAATTGCACTTTTCAACTGCACATACGGATGACATTTTTGGCGTAATCACATGTTACACTTGGACAATAAACACTTTTTTATGATAATAGGTAATAATAGGTAAGCTTTTGATGTCTAGCAACGATTATACGCAATATTAATAAAATTCATATGCAAAAACAGGTTATAAAATGCCATTTCTTGTTTACAAACAGGGTTCTCAGACTTTCCGCGAGAAGCGCTAGTGCGCATTGAAGTGAGCCTATAGAAATTACGTTACAAAAGAGTGGTCCGCTTTTAACGCGGATTTATCATGGCCGTTCAGTCTCCTTATACTACTCCCTGGTTGCAACTATATTTGCCATATTGTGTTTTAAAGTAGATTTTGAGAATTTAAGGAAAAGATGAAAGGATCGTTTATGACATCCCCACTAATATAATCCAGTCTTGCTGCGTAAAATCTCTATTAAAGTAAAATTCCCAACAGCTAATTACTTATCTCGATTTTTAAGAGCGAGAAACGTTGATATTGAAATTAAGAGCACATTTTTTTATAGGTTAGATCAGCCTTCTATTTTGAAGTTGATTTCAATTTATCGGTTATACAGATCACAATCACTTTTATAATTACATTATAATATATTTTTTACTTGCTTTTATAGTTTTTAAATGATATGTAAAAACTAAAAATGTGAGTTTGGTTGTAAACAACTAGCGGACTATTATGTCTATGTCAGGGCTGGCAAGTTGCGTGTCAAATATGAGGTGATTGGCTGGTAATTTTTCGGTCAAGATTATCAACCAATCGAATCTCACGAGAAATATAAATACATATAATATATTTTAGATTAGATTATTGCTTAATTTTCTGAATTTTTGTTTACGATAATTTAGAATACAATACACATTATACGGAAGTAAATAAAGAATTTACTTATTAAAAAGCTGCATGTTTTTGGATGAATATAATATTGAGGTTAAAAATATTATCGAGAGTTGTGTGAGAATCTGCTTAAGAATTGAAATAATCTGGAGTCAAGTTGTCAATCTGCGCCCGGCATTGTTGCATAATGTCAACGAGACCTGATCTGGGAGCTTTGTAGTTCTTCCTCCGATCTCTCCCCTCTTTCGACAGAGGAGTCGTCGTGAACACATGGCCCTGTGAGTTTGAGGCCTGCACGTTCCCCGAACGAATGATATTTAGTATTTATTCTCTCTGCATGTTCGAGCCTGACGCTACGAGTTCATGTTTCGTTCTCATCCGGCGCACAATGCGAGCATTTTAATACCGTCGCGATGCCTCTACTGCCGCGAACAATCGACTCTTATTATAAAATCTAATTCTTGAAGTCATACTTTATCTCGAGAGATGTGCTTCAAAAATTTCCGAGTGAGCTCGAGAGCAAGAAAATCGCTCAAGAGCTCAAAAACTTTCCACTTTGGAGTTAGATAAAGTTCACTAGAAAAGGTGCTCGGGATCTGTTTTGTCTCGAAAAACAGCTATGAAAATAATTTAATGAAATTATTTTTTGTGTCGATTTTGCCTTCCACGATGTGGAAAAATATTTAGGAGATGATTTTAGAGGATAGCGGTAATTTCAGTAGGTAGAGGTTTAAGGTTATGTTGACACGCTACCAAAGATTAAATTCTCATACGGTATGAATGGCACAATAGCCCTTTTCATTTTAGTTCTTCTGTCTTTTTCCAGATCATGAAATGGCACATGCATTAGAAGAAGATAGAAAAGGTCTATACGCATTGATGCAAGGCTGGGTAGTTACCACTTAAGGGCGTGTTCACAGCTTTATCGCTTTCTTGTAATATAGCCAGAGTTGGGAAGTTGCGTTCAACTTCGAGTTTTTGACTTAAACTACACGAGTTTTATTTGTAAAATATGTAATTTACTCCTCACCAACAGAAAATGCCTTGTGTATGAAATTCAGGACATAATATACGTACATTAAATACGTCAAAACCCCCACGTAATCATCCTACTAATCAAGGTTAAGTAATTAATCGTAAATTAAAAAAATTTTGAAAAATTTTCTTAAATTCTTTAAATTAAGTGAAATACCATATTAAACGCTTTTACGTCGTATAACTGTCATTTTATACCGTAATATATGCTTAGAAAGTAACCAGAGTTGCTGAGGGTAATATACGTTCCCAACCCTGTTGCTAATACTGTACAGAGGTGGACAAGTAATTTACCCAAAAATTTTCTTAAATTCTTAAATTACGTGAAATACCATATTAAACGCGTTTACGTCGTAAAATTGTCATTTTATACGGTTATTTACGCTTAGAAAGTAACTAGAGTTGCTGAGGGTAATATACATTCCCAACCCTGTTGCTAATACTGTACAGAGGTCGATAAGTAATTTACCCGTTTATTTAGTTTTCTAAAGTAAATTAATGTAATTTACGATTGAAGGAATTAAAAAATGTATTTTTCGAAATGAGAGAAACTATGAGTAAACTAAATGATGTAAGTGTAAATTACGTAAAAATCTTCAAGTGATGCGTTACTACTTAACTCTGATTTTGTGTTTGAAATTAAGCCCTAAGCATAATGAAAATCGTAAAAAATGAGAGGAAGTAGAACAGACATAATATCTCTTTCCTGCTTCTTCTCATTCTTACGATTAAGGATTAGCGATTACGATTCATTGTGCGTCAGGCTATTAACTACAAATATTCTTAAATAGGGATGGGTAGTTCCGATAAATTTTTAGCCTAATTTTAAAAAATCTTAAGAGAGGCCAAGTGGAAACGTTAAGAAGGAAATATGAAATAAATTGAAAATTCTACTCTTGATATTGATTTAACGATTGTTTAACAATAGTTCCAATTTTTAATAATAATAATAATAATAATAATAATAATAAATTACTAAAAATTTTAATAATTTATAATACTTCACAAAAATTAATCAGTTAATTATTACCATTATACATTTTAGAATGCACATAATTATAGAAATATTAACTAATTGTTCATTACGAATTCATCTCTGTGAGTTTGAATAAGCTAGTAATGAAACTTGTTAATAAATAATTCCAAAGTTATTTAATATTCTAAGATTCAATTATTCCATGCAGTTCAAGTAATTAAATTCTCTATTTTATGTTAGGATTCTGAGTTGAAAAAGCCGTGCGCTGTATAAATTGGAATTAATTCAAAAGTGTTTTGTACTCTATTCAATACACAATTCAGTAGAGATAAACCTTTTAGAGCTAACAATGTACTTGAATTTTTACCGAGTTTTACTTCGACCCCCTCGTCATTGATCAATGACAATTGTTTATCCCCTTTTGTAAGTACTTCATGTTCCCAACGTTCAACGTAACGCTTTTATAAACGTGAAAGCAAACTTTTTATCTACTTCTCAAAATCAAAATTTACAAATAATTAAGTACAAATAAAACACAGTTTACAAGAAAATTCTGATTTCTTCTCCTCAATAGTCAAATAATTAATTCAAAAAATTCGATTTATTTCATTAACTTTTGTCAAGAAAAAAAATTGATAATTATTTTTTTCATATCGAAATTAAATTAATTTATAGTTTATACTTTTTACTCAAAAATTTTGTTCACACGAAAATACCAGCTCGTTTCGTCTCCAACCAGATAAAACTGATACTGGGAAGATCTCCGACAAAATGTTTATGATATAACGTTACCACAATAGCACTCACGATTTCAAATATTTATTATTCGTCACTGATTCGCGGAAAAAAGTATTTTTTGCCAAAATTGTTTACTTTTTCAGCTAGAATGTTGTTTCTAATTTTGATATCTAAACTCAAAAATTTGAATATATTTTTATATCAAATTAATATTAACTACTATTTTTTTTTAAACTAATATTTCTCTAATTTTAAAGTTAATATTTTTGTCATTAGATCTTTTGTGAGTAAATATACGCTTTTATGAATTATGACATTATTATCTGGGGCACTTTATATGAAAAAATGGGGTCATGTTTTGGATTTTTCTCAAAACTTGGTAAAATGTAGTGATTAGTGTGCTAAAAAATTGTACTGAATTTTAACTAAAGATTTTAAATATTTCTGCAAATATTAGCATTAAAGTTTTGACTACTTTTATTTCTTTTTTTTCATAACTTCGTAATAAGAATAAAATGCTATTGACGCAAGAAATCTTTAGATGTTTGATAATATTATTCTTTTAGATTATTATTCTTCTTTCAGATAAAAACTAAATTTTAATGTATAAAAATGTTTCAGCCTTTTTGCAAACGCGAAAAAATTATGAATGTCAGTTAAATACGAATTATAAGTTTCCATTATGTAGTATAATAAATATAATAATGCAATACACGAAGTCAAGAAGGTCAATTAAAAAGTAAAGAAACTTTAAACATTTACGTCAGTGGTACGATTTTTCGTTAGCATAGGTTCGGAAACCTCATTTAGGATTAACACATAAATCTTAAATATTGTTTGTGTCAAAATAAAACGTTAACGTTAGAGAAATTCGAAACGCGGTGAAAAATATTTTTGTTAGTTTTTTGAATTGTTGTCTTGGAAACAAATATTAATATTTACAGGGCTCAACCAGTGTAATGGCTAAAAAAGTATCTAAAAAAATGACACCTGCAGTTCTAACTGGATCACAAATTAACCAATCAAATGTAGTAGAACAATGAAATATTTTAGCCCATGATTTTGACTTTGGAATGCTGACAGCTTATCCAAACATCAAGATTGTTTAGATTCATTTCAACAATATAATTTGATTGATTATTTTTCCGCTTTGCGTTTTTTTTCTGTCCTTGAGACTGAACAGTATGAGCTGCATAAACTCCGAATTCACACTTAAGGTACCTCAATTCCCGCTTACACAATCAACATTTATAAAATTCAGAATAGTTTTGTATCTCCGCAATAATGAATTAAAATGTAACTGTTTTCTGATAATAAACATCACTTGAACAGCTTTTAGAAACTCGTAAAGTTTATAGCAATTTCCTCCTCCTAATTGAATTCCAAAGATCATCTTGAAAAATTAAAAAGCTCCGTTGTGTTTAATTTCCAGGAAGAGATAATTGGTCTGATTTCCCTAAACGGATTCGCGCCTCGACAGGGGGATCCAAGGGAAATGTTAACAGAGGTGAGCGACTCACCTGCCAATCGTGCTCATAACATCCCGCTGGCTGTGTTTTGACCTCAAGTGGACAGCCGTAGCCACACTCACGTTTCAACACCTCACTGCTCACACAACTCGGAAAACCAAACCTGTGAAAATTGTCACTCAATTCCCGTACTTGACACTGTGACTCGCTCAATCCCGATCACTTTTCTAATCACTGATTCGTGGATGTTCCCTGCTTCCGCTCTGGGTCACTCGGTTCACACTACACGTTAGATAGGCTGCTGGGTAAAAAGCAAGAATTTCTAACACGCCCGGCGGTGTCCTGCTAGGAACTGTCCTCGACAATGCCGAGAGTGGAACGTGGTGGCAGCGTGCGTGTGAAGGGGCACGCGTGTTGGTGCGTTCGTGTGCGACCAAGAGCCAGGGGTCGGTAGGAGAAGGAGCGAAGGCGTGAGCGGAGGAAGGGAAAGGCCGTCGCTCGGAGATACAATGAGAATAATCACCGCGTCGAAGCGTCGGATGACTGACTGAGCGCGAGGCCACGGGATGAGATTCGGCGGGCGCTGCCGCTTTGCCGCAGATCCGCGCCGGGTACTGCCCCCGCGGGACAATTCGCCCCCACTCCTCTTCCACAGTCACCCTCACTTCTTCTCCAGTACCCTCTCCCTCGCTCTTATATCACCACGCTAGTTCCCTCTCCCTCACTCTTATTCTTCTTCCTTGCCTCTCTTCTTCGTCAGTTGTCTCCCTCACTCCTTTACTCTCTACTCAATTGTCTTCCTTACTCGTCTTCCGATCCTCTATACTTCTTGCCTAGTTGTCTTTCTCACTCTCGTACTGCTCGGTTCGTTGACTCTCTCAATCTTATGCTTCTTGACTAGTTGCCTCTCTCACTCCTCTGGATCTTAGCTACAATTGTCTCCCTCTTCTAGAGTTCCACCTTTTCTCGTTGCCTTTAGTTGTCTCCCTCACCCATATCATTCAAGTTCTATCTCTTTCAGTTCCTCCAAGATTAGTTGTCTCTCTTACCCGCGAAATTCTAGGTCTAGTTCTATCTCTTTTACTCTAGAGCCTCCTGACTAGCTATCCTGCCTCTCTTGTTTTACTTTCATCTCCCTCATTCCCACAATCTTCGATCGCTCTACTCTTTCTCTTCTAGGATTCTCACTCTTTCTCTCCTATGACTCTTGGTAGAGCTTCTCTGTCTCTCTGCTGCTTCGCTTGCCCTCTCAGTTTCCTTGCTGATCTCTCTCATTCCTAGGCTGGTTCTCTTCTCAAGCTTCTTCGACAGTTTTCTCCCTCGTACCAAAGTCTTTAGGGTAATTCTCTCTCACTTTGGCGCTTCTTCGATAAAGCCCTCTTCCTCGCGCCTGTGCCTCTTCTCTCTCACTCACTCCCGCGTACCTAATCCGAGTCTCCCCTCCAGCGACTTATCAAGCTCTCTCGCTCCCTCCCACAACCGCGAGCGTGACGCGTGTCGTGAGCGAGCCTCCACATACACGCCCCCTTTTCTGCTTGGCTCCGCCCACCCTCTCCTACACCCACACTGAGACGTCCCCTGCCTGTCTCTCTCTCATACCAACAGTTCCCTCTTCTCGTGGATGTCTTACGGGGGACGATTCGCGACTCTGTGTTTCTGTCCCCTCCTCCAAGCTTCTATTCTTTCGCAAATAGTTCAGAACGTCCTGGGAACAGGGGAAGGTAACGCTCGTACTTTGCTTCAGAATATAGTAGCGCTGTTCAGTTCGTGATATGAAATATTCCTGTCATCAAACTTGTCGAACAAATAGCGATCGGATAGAAATTTTCAGGACTGTTATAATTTATGAAACTAATTATCCTACGTAAATTGATTGTAATTTTTGTTTAGAGTGGTTGCACTTTGACTCCAGCAAGACAAGGAAAATCGTTATAAAAATTTAGTTTTTAGTAATAAGGGTGCCGTATCATGAATGCATCTTGTGTTGTAATTTTGTAATGAGAAAGAATAGGACGCACATATATTTTTTCTCTCATTACACCGCAAAACGCAGTCACGGGATTGATTCCTAAGTAGATGTAGAAGAACTGACAGTTACTACATGTTTCTAACGTTAGATAAGTTACGATTCTGTATATCAGGTCCGCACCCTGTTCAAGACATCGAGTTAAGCCTAAAGCACAATGAATCGTAATCGCTAATCCTTAAACGTAATAATGAGAGGAAGCAGGACAGAGATATACGTCTGTCCTACTTCCTCTTATTCTTACAATTAAGGGTTATCGATTATGATTCATTGTGCGTTAGGCTTTAGAATAAGTGACTGAACCATGCGAATTTCAAGATGTCCAAATGTCAAAGCGGTTTCGTCTAAACCTAGTTTTCATTTAAAACTTTAGATTTTGGTAATTTTGTTATCATATTTATTTTTTAAAATATTAATTGTGAAGTTAGTTCCAAAAGCGAAGTTTACAAATTTCGTCTGCAGTAGACTCTTATTTCATAACCTTAGTTATTGAACAAGAATAACATTTTGACAAACTCGTTTTTGATCTGAGGAAGCAAATCGTCTTAGAACGATGGCCTGGTTGTAACTTTTGAATGTAGGAAAGTTTATTCAAAAGAAACTGCTTTCAAATAATAATAATAATGATAATAACAATAATAATGGGAATTGGTTTCTTGTTTGAAAACTGAAATAGTTTGAGTTGGAGGAAAGGTTGAGAAATTACAATAGGGAATTTAATGCAACCGACGGTAGCTGGGACAAATCACCGCCTCCAGTATCGAGTCAGGTGAGCCGGTTGTGGCTGCGCATTGTCTATTGTCTGGCTTGGAGGCGGTGGCGGCAACGCAACCCCCGACCAGAACGGTCGATTCAATTGAAGGGGAGGCGAGGGAGCGCAGAAACTCACCAATGGGAGCCGAGACACACCCGCACAAATCACAATGCTCATTGTTGTCGTCGAGCTGTCCGCCCACACCTCTTTGCCGCTCTCCCCTTTCCTCTACTGACAAGCCGGTGCCGTGGCCCGCAGAGGTGAACTCGCTGATTCTCCATTGGTTCACCTGTGTCTCCCCCAATCTCAATTGGTTCCGAATCGGCTATTTGAAAACCTAACACATCATATTAAGTATCTTTTTTTCAGTAATTTAAATTTTTAACCGACCCATTCGTTCTTCTCATTTGTCTTCTTCTAATTCATGAGTTATTGCTTGCTCTGGAAAAAACAAGTCATGGAAGAGAGAAAGATGAGAATGAGTAAATTAGTGTTAATTAGTGAATTAAACATAAATAAATGATCATGGTGTAAATTTTAGAATAATTTTTCAAACTCCTAGCTAAGGTATACGTAGTAAGACGTTCTTATTGACGTCAGTTGAGTTAGTCTTCTCAGTAGAAGCCTCCAGGGTAACCCTCCCCTTCATCCAGTCTCCTACTACATGGTAGGTATTACTCCTCACATGGTAATATTCCGGCGCGGAGGCACACGTACAATGAACACGGATAGGAAACCAACATTCACATAAGCACAAATAAACCTGCAGCTCCTATCGTTCCCTATTCGCGGACTCGAAGAGAAACGGACGAGAATGGCGTCGGCGCCACATCCCTTTCATGTCCTCCACAAACCGTTCCATTTCTCTTCCACCCCCGACTACCCCTTCGCAACCTCCTTCCACCCTTAAACATTATCCCTCCGGGTACGTCCTCCGCATAGTCGACCTGCCCCACGAATACCCTTGTATCTCGTCCACTCCTTTGTTACGCATTGTAAAGGGTAACGTGCTTTCAATCACAAATGCTAAAATCGAAACGGATCCGGACACAGGGAAACTCAATTAAACGAGAGTGGAAATTGAAATGTGACCCTGATCAGGCTATCGTTAGGAAAAAAAATATTAGCAGAGAAGAGGAATTTGGATTTTCGATAACGCCGATTGGCCGAACTTGAAATCGGTCGAATTGTTCAGTTTTGAAAATTGTTTCTAATCATCATGATTTATATGTCAGGACCCCTCTAAATAAAAAATTCTCGAAGTTGGAAAGGTTAAAGCTTGGATCAGATATAGTTATTTGAGAAAAACGAGTTAAAGATTCTGGTTCACCATTAGATCCTGTATGCTGATTAAAAAGTAGAAATAAGGTTATTGGATGATTTTAGTTATGACAGTTATGATGAATGTATCTCGATGTGGCACATAATGTAGTTTCTTCAGCAAAACAAAAAAATAAGGAATTTGAATCACTTTTAGAAAAATGCGAACATCTCGGAAAATAAAATTGATAGAGTGGTCCTTTTTCATACGGACGCGTACATAAGGGCAATAAGGTTGAGGATAGGTTGACTTTACTGAAATTTAGCAATATCAGAAAATATCTTTAGGTAATTTACATATTTCTACGGTAGATTACCATATACAATTTAAATCACGTGTACCGCACCTAACCTTAAATTTTTGTATTCTTTATGTTTTTGACTTCTACAAAATTTTTTCAAGTAAAAATAACACGTAATCTTCAGACAAAAGTCAGTCAGTTTATTTCAAAGCCTATAAGGTCACGTCAAAAGAAAAAAAAACTGTTAAGGTCCATTTTTCACCTTCGATAACAAATTTTTTTATTTTTATTTACATTGGAGTAAAAAGGACAGATACACAGTTTGTCTTCCTTACTTTAATGCAAAAAAAAAATTTTTTTTTCGAAGGTGTAAATGGACTTTTAACGTTTCACATTAAACATATATAAGTAGGCCTTTTCAGGAGAAAAACAACTAAAATTACAACAAAATTGAAAAATTTTAAATAACATGTTTTTTTTATTTTTTGAAACACCAATCCTGGGACTTGGTTAAAATATAAAGAGAATTAAGCTCAAACTGTGTTAATTTAGAGGATTTTTGACGTTTGCTAAAGAATTTATTTTATTTACTGGATTTTTTTACAGTTTTCGACGTAAGTTACTTGAATTACGTAATTTAGGTCATAAAAGCTCAAAATGACGCGTCATAACCAAAAACCAGACTGACAATTCATTAAGAAACTATGGTCCTAAAGTCGTTAATCGCGCGAATTCGCAAACTCTTTAATCTTAAGAATGAGAGAAAGACAAAAGATTTTTTGTGCTTTTCTATTTCATTTTACCGACTTACCTCAAAAAGTTTACACAGTTTTCTAGAGCAATTTTCGAAATTTTTAAAAATAATTTTTGGAAATTTGGAAAAATATTTGTCTTTTAAGAAAAAAGAAATAAAATTCACACCACATATATAGACTCGATCAGCTGGAATAAACATTACCTTAAAGTCTTAATCTATGTCTAAAATATTAACTTCCCAAATAGCACTGAATATTCCATCCATATTCTTGGAATATTCCATTGGAACATTGGGAATAATCCAAAGGAATATTCCATTCATATTCCGGGAATGTAGAAATGTCCGACTACTAGAATATTCCTTTTTTACATTCCTGGCATATTCCAGCGGAGTATTAAAAAATAATTCTAATAAAACGTGTGATAAATATTCTCATTGAATATGCCGAGAATATTTCTACGGAATATACCTGAAATATTCCTACGGAATATACCCAGTGGAATATATCAAGAATATTGCAGGAATATTCCATTGGAATAAAAAACAGAGAAGACAAAAAAAATATTTTTAATTACTAGGAATATTTTTGTGGAATATATCAGGAATATTGCAGGAATATTCCATTGGACTATTCATAAACTTTTAAAAGCAATGAAAAAAAATATTTTTAATATTTCTAAATTTATTAATTCTTATTAGAATTTTTTATTATTCTATTTGTACTCTTTATAACAAATTAAAAATTCTAAACGCGACCGGAGGATTCGAACCCTAAACCTAAAACCTATCTAACGATTTAACGCTCGCAGCTATTTTATCGGTATGAAAATTCTACAATAAAGCTGAATGAACTTCAACTATTTTAGATATGTGTTAAAAGTATATCTACTCGGTTTTGTTTCTTATTTTCATACCGATACAATAGCTGCGAGCGTTAAATCGTTAGATAGGTTTTAGGTTTAGGGTTCGAATCCTCCGGTCGCGTTTAGAATTTTTAATTTGTTATAAAGAGTACAAATAGAATAATAAATAATTCTAATAAGAATTAATAAATTTAAAAATATTAAAAATATTTTTTTCATTGCTTTTAAAAGTTTATGAAAAGTCCAATGAATATTCCTTATATATTCCACAAAAATATTCCTAGTAATTAAAAATATTTTTTTTCTTCTTTGTTTTTTATTCCAATGGAATATTCCTGCAATATTCTTGATATATTCCACCGGGTATATTCCGTAGGAATATTTCAGGTATATTCCGTAGAAATATTCTCGGTATATTCAATGAGAATATTTATCACACGTTTTATTAGAATTATTTTTTAATATTCCGCTGGAATATGCCAGGAATGTAAAAAAGGAATATTCTCGTAGTCGGACATTTCTACATTCCCGGAATATGAATGGAATATTCCTTTGGAATATTCCCAATGTTCCAATGGAATATTCCAGGAATATGGATGGAATATTCAGTGCTATTTGGGTTAGACAAAATTTTTGCAACTTAAAGTAGAATTTAGAATTTTTAGGTCGAATGTCGTAAAGAGGACAAGAATTTGTTTTAAGATTTTTCAAAGTTCTTAGGATTTTTTTAAAATCGATATTTAAATAAATTAAATCAATTAAATTATAGAGATTTTAATAGAGAATTCTTTCTCTAAAAACAAATCTATAAGTTTGAAGTTCAAAAGACGTCTTAAAAATACTTTTTTTATGTCTTTGGGACATTGAATTTTGAACTTTCTAAGCCTTTCTGTTTTAAATAAAATGAAAAATTGAGTCACCCAATTAAAGAACCGCACGGACGCTCAGGCTGGTCATTTTCGAATCCAAAAAAAGTCCAAGAAAAAAAGATGCGCCTTTTTATTTTCTGTACTTATAAGGTATTATACAATTGGGTGCCTTAATTACTTAAGTTAAAATTAAGAAAAATAACAAATCCTTTCTTTCTGAAAGTTCGTTTAATTAATTTATGTTTTATATAAAAAGATATTTGTAACCAAAAGTGGGACAAAATTTCTAAAAATATTTTTATATCATTTTTCGAAATATCTGAACTATCTTCGCAATAAAAACTTAGTAGTGATATTTGATTTACATTTTTTGTCGATGAAGTTATATTTTAGAAGTCGAATGTCCAAAATATTTCCTAAGGATGACTTTAAGACGTATTTTGTACATTAAACTTAAAAAATATTTAATTTAATTTTTCTAATCCTAGGAATAAATTTTTCTAATTTTAATTTATAATAAAAACTTTTCAAAGTCTAAAGTCTAAAACGCGGTAAAATATTTATTGGCGAAAAAATTCTGAAGCTTAATTTTAAACAAAAAAGAGTTTGTTCTTCATATTATTTGCGACGAACTTTTTAATTCTATTTATTGACTGAACATTTGTAAAAGATGGTGTTGATAAAACTAATTAAATAATTTAATAAAATTAATTAAACTATAATTTATGCAAGTGCTTAAAAATGGTATAAGTTAATGGAAGTTAGTTATATGGAAATTTGTTTTTTATAAATAGTATACATTCTAAAAAATAAATAAAATAAATTGTAATAAAAACCGGTAGTTAAGATTAGTTAAAATGTTAGAATAGACGCAACGATTTGACGATTTGACCGCAGCGGGTGGCGAATATACCGCAGCTAGGTCGGGAAAGTTATTTTCACGTTCATCGTAATGCAATACAAAATCAACTACCCGTACCACCAGAATACCCTGTGGGCGTTGAGAAGCAGCCCGCCTGCTTCTGAGGGAGTTGAGTAGGTACAGGAAAAGATACACTTCTACATCGACTTATTGTCTTCCAACTCTTCTCGGACACTCGGAACCAGTTGGTCAAGAATTCAAATCAAACAACTGTTTCGCTCTTGCAACGTCTCTCACTATTTTATATCAAACACTACACGAAACAGGTAATAAATAAATAAGATAACAATCACTCGCCGTGTCAATGAACTGAAGAGGATAATAATTATAGATGATATTATGTAGGATGCGACGCGGCAATAATTTGCCACGCACAATATATTAGATTGGCAAAATTAAAAATAAATGTCTGCTGTTTAATAAAAATGAACTCATTAAACTTGGAATCAACCGATTGCTGTGAAGACAAGTGACATGCTTCACGGAATATGACACTTTTTTATAAAAACTTAGCTGTAAAACACCCATGCCAAAACACATATCAGATTTATTGTGGGGTTTATTTACTAACATGTTTCTGTCCTTTTCTGATTCATGCTCTTGTCCCGTATCAGTATAAAGACCTAAGCAGATAGAAATACGGGACCAGAGCATGAGACAGAAAAAGACAGAAACAGTCTCTGTCCTTTATTATCTCATGCCTTGCTCCCGTAACCGTATTCGTTGTGCTTTGGGCTTTAGGCTAAGGGTGAAATCACATGTGATCAGAAAGCGGAAAACCAAAAGCAGAAATATTTAGGAATATTTAGGTGCAAAGCTTATTGAAAATTGTGTAAAGATTTAAATGTCCCGATTGAATAAATGTTTAGCGTAAAAGTTGACTGAAGATTTAAATTAAATTTTCGTGAAATTTTCGTCGCGAAAGTTTCCTGAACATTTAAATTACATTTTCGTGAAATGTTCGTCGTAAAAGTTGACTGAAGATTTAAATTAAATTTACGTGAAATGTTTGTCGCAAAAGTTGATTCAACATTTAAACTAAATTTTCGTGAAATTTTCGTAGTGAAAGTTGACTGAACATTTAAACTGAATTTTTGTGAAATGTTTGTCGCAAAAGTGGATTGAACATTTAAGTGAATATTTGTTAAATGTTGATCGGAAAGTTGACCGAAAAAAAAATTATATTAAATAGAAGAGGAACAAGTAAATTCAACAGTAATTAAATTAATATAAACACATTTATTGAATATTATTATTTAACATTTATTTTAGTTTTAATTTTCAGTAACAAAACAAAAGAAATGCAACACACAGGAAATTGTAAGTTGAAAGATTGTATTTAGATTAAGGATTTGTTAAACATTACAGAATCTTCAAAATTTTATTCAATAAATGTGTTTATATTAATTTAATTATTGTTTAATTTACTTGTCTCCCTTCTCTTTAATATAATTCTTTTTGTTCGGTCAACTTTCCGCTCAACATGTAGCAAATATTCACTTAAATGTTTAATCCACTTTTGCGACAAACATTTAACAAAAATTCACTTTAAATGTTCAGTCAACTTTCACTACGAAAATTTCACGAAAATTTAATGTAAATGTTGAATCAACTTTTGTGACAAACATTTCACGAAAATTTAATTTAAATGTTGAATCAACTTTTGCGACAAATATTTCACGAAAATGTAATTTAAATGTTCAGGAAACTTTCGCGACGAAAATTTCACGAAAATGTAATTTAAATGTTCAGGAAACTTTCGCGATGAAAATTTCACGAAAATTTAATTTAAATCTTCAGGCAGCTTTTACGCTAAACATTTATTTAATCGGGACATTTAAATCTTTACACAATTTTCACTAAGCTTTGCACCTAAATATTCCGAAGTTTGCAAATAAATCTTTAATAAATTTTCAGGAATTGTCTTGGTTCATTAAAATTTCGATTCACCTAATTAAAATGTAAAATTTCTCGACTTAATTTAATTAACAATGGATCAACACATAAAAATCAACAAAGTAAGTAAATAATAATTAAAAGTCAGGTTAACAAGGTATAAAGAATATAACACGATTGACATATTTTGCTTGTATTATTCAAAGAAAAGACCAAAAATGTTAGTTGTCAAACTTCTAAATTTTAGACTGATCGTAAACAAATAGTGATAACAAATTTTGACAGTAAATATATTTTGCTTTTTTATCAACATTAACTGCCTTCATTACAGTTCAATCCAGATGATCTGGATAATTAGTAATTAGCCTTTTAGAAAATCAGAAAACGCGTTTTCATGTATCGACTATGATGTGTTTCTTGTAAACAGGTTTAAAAAAAAGACAAAGATGGCGAATGGATAAAAGGTTGAAGAGACACATAAGAAGCCTAATTAATGTTTTGTTTGAATTCTAGACAATCTTGTCTTCTTGTACCAATCAGCCGTCACTTGCTCAACTAATAGCATTATGATTTCCTGTCTAATCAGCATACCAATCGTCGAGTGGTATCATCAATATCGTTTTTGTTTCCGACGCGAAGATTGTTATCCTCAAGGTCACTTTGATCGTCACGCATCATTTTTTCGATGCATTTATTCACAATAAGTCAGTTATTTGAAAAAAATTAATATTAAAAACCAAAGTATTACACGTTCTGTTAATTAACAATTGCACGTTCTATTTCAAAACACAATATAATCATTACATTTTGATGTTAGAAACATTATCTGAAGTTACATTAAGACCATAAATTGCATTATTAAATAGTCTTAATAATAGTTCTTAAATGAATTCTTTAAATAATTATCTTATTTAATTCTCAAAGGTTTTTATTTTAATGTGTGATGGTTTAAATAATTTTTTTTTACTCTGAACTTTTACATAGGCATTCTATCCGGTTCTCTCCATTACATGAATCATGGGTCACTTTTGATCGAATTTAAAATAAGTATAGCATTTATGAAGGCATCAAGTTGATACCTTTTAATTTTGTGTAAAAGGAATACTTTGTAAAAAGCAAGATTTATTAAATTTCTGCTTGTTTACGATATTCTAGGAAGTTGAAGTCACTTTATTGGACCGTATAAATGATGTCAAAATTTAGAACGAGTCCCAAGAATATGCACTTCCGGTTGCAACTTTGTAAACTACACGCGAAGATAGTAGGTTCTAATTTAATTGAGAATAATTCCAAGACTGAAGTCTTCATACACACCCGGAAATCATTTAACTTGTGCATAAAGTCGTTTTCTTCGCTTTTGCGAAATATTTCGTTAATTAATGTTTTATAATAATTTACAAAATGTATCTAGGTGAAAATGACAAAAATGTTTTTTTTTCTTAAACATAAATGTAATTTTACTCGTTTATTAGAAAAAAATCAAAAGGCACTTACAGAATGCAGATAGAATAGATTGACACTCACCTGAAACATAAACGACAAACATTACATTCGTTTTCTAAAATGTACTTAAAGAAAGACTTATTATAAAATTTGAATTTCAGAATTTCGACTTGGAAAATTTAACTTCTTTACTTTCCTTGGAATAAATATCGTTTTATTTGAAATTGACGAAATTGTCTGAATTCGACAAGTAAGATTTAAAGGATAAGTGATAAAAAAGTGTAATTTTCCGAGAGAAGAGAAATCATTGAGACTTGAAGTAGAAACAGCCAAGCTATGGTCGGGCGTAAGTACGTTGGCCGAGTGAACCGAGGGGTCTCAGATTCACGGACCGATACGTGAATGGAAGTCTCCACTTGGGAACCGGAATGGCATTTATTTCAAGCCTCGACCTTTGCGGCTTATGCGAATCACAAATTTGGCTTGCCTCTTACTGAAGACGCTGGAATTCGTTAATATTCGACCCCTGGGTTCATTTCTACATTCACTTCAAAGTTTCACAGGCCAAATCATTCGCCGGCCAGATATCTTTCTATTCTGGTACACCAGCAACAGAAAAGAACAATGAGCCTTGCACTATACGTTCTGTAATGCTCCATGTACCACTTGAGCGTCTTCCTCAAGATATTTCGTCTTTCTATAGTGGGTGTATAAGATTTAGAGAGACAGAGAAAACATGCCTAAATTCAGGGACGTACTCTTGTTCTGAATTTTCTCATTAATAGTGACAATAATAGTATAATAATAATGATAATAATAATAATAATAATCATCATAATAAATAGGTAAATAAAAATGTATGAAATCACATTCCGGAGCCAAAACTCTGAATTACAAATCCCAGATTTTGTATTCCGGTTTCTGTGTACTAGGTTCTACATCCCAAATTCCAGATTCCGGTTTCCATATTCTGGACTCGACATTCCGAATTCCACATTCCCGATTCCATACATCTAGTTACATATTTTGAAATCCACAATGCGGATTTCACATCTGAAATAACACATAACGAATTCCATACTCTGTCTTCCATATCCCAGATTCTACATTCCAGATTCCACATTTCACATACCACATTCCTTATTCCATATTTTAGATTAAATATCGCAGATTCCACATCCCATATTTCATATCTTGATTTATACATCCAGAATCCAGCTCGAATAAAATTAGTAAATTTAATATAATTATTAATTCAATTCCGGATTCCAGTTTCTGGATCTCACAACCCGGATTTCACATCTCGGACTCCACGTCCCGGATTCCACATCATAAATTCAACATCCCGAATTCCACACCTCGGATTCCACATTAATGATTTAACCTCCTGAATTCCACGATCCATATTTCATGTTCCAGATTCCGTGTTCCGGAATTTATATTCCGAATTTCACGTTCCGGATTTCAAATCCCAGATTCCACATTCCGGATTTCATTTCCGGAATTCAACGTCCCAGATTCCAGATTCCATATTTTATTTCTCGTGCTCCTCGTTTCAACATCCATATCTTCAATACCAAATTCCGAATTCAACATTTCGGATTCTAAATTAAGGATTATACTGTCCGAATTACACTTTTTGGATCCAACGTCCGGGATTCTGCATTCCGGATACAGCCTCCAGGATTACACATTCATGATTCCACATTCCAGATTCTACATCCCGGACTTCATATCCTAAATCAACATCCCGAGTTCTACAACTTCGATTCCACTTCGATTTCACCTCTCGAATTCCATGATCCAGATTTTCCATTCCAGATTACGTATTCCAAATTTTACCTCCCGAATGTCAAGTTCTGGATTTCTCATCCCAGATTCTGCATTCCTGATTTTACATCTCGATTTTCACGTTCCGGATTTCACATTGCAAATTCCACATTCCATATCCCGTTTGTCACGGTCCAAATTCCACGTCTTTAATTTCACATTCCGAATTCTACACTTCGGATTCCACGTCCCGGATTATACTTTCCGTGTTACACTTTTTGGTTTCCAAGTCCCGTATTCTTCATTCCGGATACAACCTCCAGGATTCCGCATTCATGATTTCACATTCAAGATTCTACATCACGCAATCCACATCCCTGATTCCACATCTGGGATTCCATTTCCCAAATTTCTTATATAGATTTCCACATTCCGGATTAATTTTTCTGGATTTCACTTGGAGGGTTTGAGATCCGCGTTTGCACATATAGAATTTCTCATTTCAGATTCCGACATTCCTAATTTCGGCATACCGGTTTCGACAATCTCAGTTTATTTTCCGGATTCCACAAATACTCAGATTTGAGATTCCGGATTCTGTCATTCCACGTATCAACATCGCAGTCCAATCTGGAAATTTGTGAAAATTTGGAAAATCGGATAAAGTAAAATCTTAAATTTGGAGTTCGTAAAGGGGTTTTCGAAATGAGAAATTAGGGATTCAGAACATAGAATGTGAAATATGGGAATCGGAACCTAGATTTTTAAATTTGGGATTAGAAATTGGGAAAGTAGTATTCGGGATGAGCAATTTAGGATGTATAATATTGGATTTAGAGTGCGGGATCCGAAATAATAGATTTGAAATCTGGAATATAAAATGCGAATTGTGAGATGCGGGACGTATAACATGGGATAAAAAATTTGTGATTTTAATTCCTTTATGTAAAATGCCGGATGTGAAATTCGGGATATGGGACAATGGAATGAGAAATTCAATATATAGAATTCAGAGAGTAGAATTCAGGATGCGGACTCCAAGAATTGAAATCCGGTATATGGAATCTAGAAAGTGGAATATGGGAATCGGAACACAGAATTTTAAATTTGGGATTAGGAATTGGGAAAGAGGTATTCGGGATGAGGAATTCGGAAAATAGAACATAGGATGAGGAATCTAGGATGTATACACTGAGAAAAAATTTTGGTAAAAATTCCTGTGCTGTTAACTATAAAAACGTCATAATTGACAGTCTCCGAAAATTTACCGTGCTGTCTTACAATTTTTACCGGAATTTCTAGTAAAAATTGTGGGAAATCCGGTAAAAATTGTAAGACAGCACGGTAAAATTTCAGGGACTGTCAATTATGACTCTTTTATAGTGAACAGCACAGAAATTTTCACAAAAATTTTTACTCAGTGTAGTGTTGAATATAGAGTGTGGGTTATGGAATATCAGATTTGAAATCTAAAATATAAAATGCGGGTTGTGGAATGCGGAATATAGAACATGGGATGTGGAACATATGATTTTTAATCCAGGTTGTGAAATGACGGATGTGGGACAACGGAATACGGAATTCAGTTTATGTAGAATTCTGAAAGTGGAATTCAAGATGCGCATTTCAAGAATTTAAATCCGGAATATGGAATCTGGAATGTGGATTATAGGAATTGGAACCTAGAAGTGAAATTTGGGATTTCTAATCGGGAACAAGGTATTCGGAGCGTGGAATTCGGGATATAGAAAATATAGGATGTCAAAAATGGGATTTAGAATATGGATGTGTAAACCGGGTTGTGAAATACCGGATGTGAAATTCAGGATTTAAAATCTGGGATACAGAATCCAGAATGTAGAGTTCGGGACTGAATAAAACCACTTTTTGAAAAGAACCGAAACATAATTTAAATATTTGTAGTGTTTGGGACTTGATAATGAATATTTTGAAAATGATTGAGGACTCAAAAATCGATGCTACGAACCTGCACTGTAAGGTTAGTTGGAGTGAAGAAAGGAGTGGGAGGGTGAGAGAAGCAAGAGATTTATGCTTGGCGGCGACGTTGGCGTCGGGACGTTTTGTTCCCGTTTGTGGACGTCGTCGTCGTCGTCGTTGGATGGAGCAACAGCAATAGCAGAAGCAGCATCAACAAAAGAAGAACTAGAAGAAGAACAAGGAGGAAAGGAAGCAGAGGAGAAGAAGAGGAACACGAAGAAAAGCACCAAGATGACGAGCGAACTGCTTGTGAATGAACATTGGCTCGCGGCGTTTCCGGCGGTCTTTCGTACCCTCTGTCTTTCTCTGAAGCTCTTCCTCTCACCACCTCCGCCATTCTCTCAAGCAGCCCCGTGTCCTCTCTTCTTATGAATGAGTCGCCAGTCAAGATGCGTGCATGCGAGCTAACCCGTAAGCTTTCCATGTCCGAGACGGATTTAGATCACCAAGAACGAGAGCCGGATAGAGATGCTCTTCTTCAAGAAACGAAAAAACAAAGCAAAATGCTATAACTAAAAGGTGAACCAAGAAAATGTTTTGTCAGAACCACAATAGACACACTCACTGCTAAAACAACAAAATCCTATTAAATCTGTCTTTTTTAACCGAATGTAATTAAATATTATGGTCTCTGTTCAAATTTTGGTAAATGAAACACTTTCTTATTAAAAAAAAAAAATTGCCTTGTTTAGGAATCGAACCCACAGAGAACGAGTTCGCAGTCTAGCATGCTACCCAGGCTCCAAACTTATTTTTGAAGAAATGAAAAAAGTGGATTAAGTTCCGAATAGGCCAACCCGCAGATTTAGTTGAAACTGCATATACTCACGTAGTTTTATGCGCTGATTACAGAAATGGTAAAGAAAATTGTCGACTACTCGAATTTTATGATAAAAATCACAAAAAACTAAAAAAATCGATGGTTGTTTTGCATTTTACTCGGAAAAACTGCAAAATTTAGAAAAATGTTTTAGACAAAAGTTGAAGGCCTGGTTCAGATACAAATTTTACACAATTTTTCATAAAAATGAATATTTTTGCCAAAAATGCAAAAAACTTCAAAAGACCATGAAGATGGCCGAATTTTATTACTATGGTGTTTTTCCTAAAAACATTACAAAACTCTTACACAGACTCAGTTCGACAATTTTATCTTTAGTGTGGTTAGTTTCGTTTTGTAGTATTTAATGGGTTAAAATTACAAAACCTGATTGTCTTCCTGTTAGTAACTGCAGATTTTATTGTATCCTGAGAAATTATTTATTAACAATTCTATTTCCTGAAAATAATATAAAATAGAAAACTAATTCCTAATATAGATAGCATTGAGCATTATTTAAATAAACGTGTCTTGACAAACAGCAGGGGCAGTGAATCGAGTATTCTGGCTGGCAGCAAAGTCCACTCGAAGAAAAGGAAAGAGAATGGAGAAGAGTACGTAAGTAGCTTTGCGTTCTCTCGTATTCTTCCTTCTTAACGGCTTTGTTGCTCCCATTATTAATATATCGCAGCCTCGCATGCCAAGAACCGCACCACTATGACCCAAGCGATCTCCCTTCTCGGTAACATCCGCGACGATTATAAATAGTAACCTTTGTCGGACCCTTTTTTTTATTTCTACTTCCTCTGTTCCTCACTCTTTCCCTGCTAACTTTCTCACTCACTCCTTTTCCCTCCGACCGACTCTGTTTTGTGTCAGACACACTCTTCGCAGTCTCCTCACCTCCCCCCACCCCACGCACCCCTCGTTTGTTTCGAGTAAGAAAGAACTTTATGGTTACCATTATTCATCAACAAGAATCCGAATTGGAAACGTTTATTCTCAAACCGAGACAAAGGCAGCTTTTGACCTCATGCTCATTTGTCATTCTTTCGAAATTTAAAGATGTTTCACTATTTAGTTGACTTCTGATGAAAAGCGCATTTAGAAAGATAATTTATCTTTGCTGCACAACTAAATAATAAATGTTTCGTTTAATGCGCAGCCGTAACTGCAAGATGCTGGTTGTGCGCAACTGTGAAATTTTTCCCGCGCAACCGTAAGTGCAAGATGATGGTTATTCGCGACTGTGGATTTTTTCCTGCGCAGCCTTAAGTGCAATGTCTTTCTTCTAAAATTGGCGCAGATTTTGATCTTTTATTTAGTTCTGCTGCACAACTAAATAATATAATATAGGTTTTCACTTCGCACTCATAAGAGTAAAATGTTTGTTATGCGCATTCCTACTACGCAGCCGTAAGTGCAAGATGTTGGTTGTGCGCAACTGTGACATTTTTCCTGCGCAGCCGTAAGTGCAATGCTTTTATTTTAAAAGTGGAGCAAATTTTGAACTTTAAATGTTTTTTGGACAACGAACATTTTTCAAATTAATTTTAGTAATGACGAATTTATTTGAACTATTGTCGTCAATTGAAAAAAAATCAGGGTATCTAGCAACCTGGCAAAATGACGGGAATTTAATATACTATTAAAAGAACCTGGGATTTGTAAAAAGATTCAGAAATAATTATTAAATTATTCTAATTTATTAAATATTAAAATATATTTTACTTTTTGAAAACTACCTGTTAAAAAGAAATATAGCTTAAATGTTGAATAATATTAATTTTTTAAATACGTCAAATTATTTTTGGGACATTTTAATATTCATACTCAGCACGTTAAGTTTATATTTAAAGTTAATATTTAACTTCATTTTAATGAAATTAAATTCATTAATTTAATTAAATAAAATTTAAGTGAATTGAAGTTAAATTAATTATTGTATAAACCGCAGATGTAAACGATTGCTTTTCAAATTAATTATTAAAATAAAACTAAATGAAAGTGGATGGATTAAAAGTTAACATAAAGAGGTTATGTAAAAGAGAATACTGAAGTAGTACCAATCTCGGCCACTTCGCTCCAATGGCATTTTAGCGTCATAAACTGCACCAATAAATGAAGAACAAACTCTAAGGATCTTATTTCTTAACACAAGTAATTAAATTGAAGTTAAATTACTTAAATTAATAATCCTAATAACATAATTAAATATAGATAATTTGTATGATTAAATTAATGAATCAAATTCTAAACTGACTGCATACTTTGATGCAGTGGCGTAACTGGGAGAGCAAGGGCCTTGGGGTAAAAAGGAAATGGGCCCCCCATTATATATAATAATTTACAAGTTTAATTAATTCATTCATTGATTCTGTCCACACCTGACATTTGTCACTAGCTGTTTTTGTCTTTTAAAATTTTAAATCATATTTCACCTTTTTAAAATGTTCTCAAATTTTACATTTATAGCAACTTTAATTTCTTCAAATTTCAGTTGATGTGAACTTGCATTGATTAAAAGTTCAACTAATTCACTTTTCAAAAATACTACCTAAAGAAGTGATTTAAAAATTTCTTCAGTTTTTAATAATTTTTTTCTATTATGATTTCAATTACTTAAAATACAATTTTGTACTGGTTTAAGCATTTTTCAACTATTTTTTACAATTCATAATTATTTTAAATATTTTTGAATTACTTCCCCAAATTTTAAATTTACCTTCCTTAGATTTCAATTATTTCGTTTAGTTTTCTCAATCACTTTTTCAATTCTAATTATTTTTGCCTTGACATTAAATCAATTTAATTATTTATTCCTTAATTTTATCTTATTCATCTCAAATTTAAATTAATTTTCTTAATTAACCATTTTTTTGTCATTTTGCAATCATTATTTTAAATTTTTAATCATTTTCATAATTTCTAAATTAATTTATTGAACTTTCATTTCAAATATATATCTGAGTTTTCAAATATTTTGTTCAATTTTCATTTTTTTTTATTATTTTGCAATTATTTTCTCCATCTTTTAATATTTCCATTACTTTTCAATAATTTTCCTAAATTTTCAATTATTATCTCAAATTTAGATTATTGTCTTCAATTTTCAAATTTTTAGTCGATTTTTCAATTATTTTCTTTTGCTTAAAAACAAATTCTGCAATTCTATATTATTTTCTCCGATTTTTAATTACTTTCTTCCATTTTGTCATAATTTTCAATATTTTCAATTATTTATCTGAAATTTCAATTATTATTTTCATCAATTTTCGATTATTGATGGGATTTTTAAATTATTCTCTTTAATTAAATTTTTTAAGTAATTTTGTAATTATTTTCTTTATTTAAATCTATATTCTATGAATTTTTCAATTATTTCTCCAAATTTTATTTACTGTTTTCAATCTTTCACATTTAAATTATTTTCATCATAAATTTAAATTATTTTTCTCAATCTTAAATTATTTTCAGCATATTTCAATTATTTTTTTCAATTTTGAAATAATATAATCATTTCTCAATTTTTTTCCTCAATTGTTAATTATTATTCCCATTTTCTAAAATTACTGTCTGAAATTATTTTCTAAATTTTTCAAGTATTTTTCTAAAATTCCAATTATTTTCTTCAATTTTTCAATATTTTCAATTGTTTTCATAATTTCCAAATTTTTGTATTAACTATTGTAAATTCCATTTATTTTTAGCTTTCTTCAATTCTTTTCCCACATTTTTAGTTATTCTCATTGTTTTAAATTGATTTCTAAGATCTAATCTACATGTATTTTTCTCAAATTTTAATTAATATTTTATTTTAAAAAACTTTTGTAATTTTTTCTATTATTTCATTTTTCATTGTTTTTTTCATATTTCAATGATTTTTTCAAGTTTCAAATTGTAAAATCATTTTTTAATTATTTTCTCTATCTTTTAATATTTTTATTATATTTCAATTAATTACCTAAATTTTCAGTCATTAGCACAAATTTATGTTATTGTCTTCAACTTTCAAATTTTAAACGATTTTTCAATTATTTTCTTTTGCTTAAAAACAAATTCTGTAGTTTTATATTACTTTCTCCGATTTTTAATCAATTTCATTCTTTTGGCATAATTTTAAAAAATTTCAATTATTGTTTTCATTCATTTTTTAATTATTTCTGCAATTTTTTAATTATTATCTTTAATTAAAATTTGTAAGTAATTTTTTAATTATTTTCCTTTTTTAAACCTACATTCTACGATTTTTTCAATTATTTCTCTCACATTTTATTTAATACTTTCAATCTTTCATATTTAAATTAATTTATTAATAAATTTCAATTATTTTCAGCATATTAAATTAATTTTTTTAATTTTTAATTAATATTATCATTTTTCAATTATTTTCCTGGATTGTTAATTATTAATTGCATTTTCTAAAATTATTTTCTAAAATTTTTAAATATTTTGTTAAAATTTTTAGATATTTTTTTAAAATTTTAAAATATTTTTCTAAAATTTCAATTATTTTCTTCAATTCTTAATTATTTTCATTTGTTTTTCAAATTTTTTTACAACTTATCATTGTTTGTATCATATCTCAATTATCTTCTTCAAGTTTCAAATTGTTAATTCATTTTTCAATTATATTTCAAAAATTTATAATCTTCCATTTTCAATTTTTTTCATTTCTTTTATAATTTCTAAAATATTTATCTGTGATTCCAATTATTTCATTCAATTTTTAATTATATGATTTTTTATATTATTTTCTTCAATTTTCAATTACTTTCGTTCTTTCTCGTAATTTTCAAAAAGTTTTGAATTATTTTTGTTTAATTAAAAAATATTCTCTTCAATTTTAAATTATGTTTATTTTGTTTAATTTATTTTCTCTAATTTTTAATTATTTTCTTTTTTTTCAATGAACTTCAAAAAGTTTTAGATATTTTTCTGAAATTTTCTTTAACTTTCCTTTGTTTAAAATAAATTATGTAATTTTTTCAATTATTTTCTCAAATTTTAATTATTTTATTCAATTTTATATTATTTATCTCAATTTTCAATTTTTTTTTCCAATTATTTTGTCTAATTTTTCATTAATCAATTTTTTTCAGTTTATTTGTAAGACTTTCAAATAATTTTCCCAAATTTAAATTATTTTCTTTATTTTTAAAACATTTCCATAATTTTTTAAATTACTTTCCCCAATTTTTAATTGATTTCATTTGTTTTTTCAATTAATTTGCAAAATTTGCAATTATTTTGTTTCATTTTAATTATTTTTTGCATTTTTTCTTAATAAAAAATGTTTTTAATATAAACTAAAAGCAGCAAAAAGAGGACTAAAATTAATTATATTTTTGAGTAAAGCGATACTTGAAAAGGCAGCTCTTTTCTCTAAAAATGAAAATAGCGCCTGGAGGGGGCTCATGCACATCCGCAGGATATTATACTTTGGAATATTGTGCACGTTTTTGTTTTTATTATCCGTTCGTGGACACATTCATATATACGCGTCCTAGGATAATTTACAACCCCTGGGATCGTAACGACAGAGAATTGGCGACCGTTGGCTCGTACGCTAAATTCTCATAGCCTCGTACTTTGTGGAGAACGCGAATCACCGTTTTCGGAGTGGGGGACCGCGAGTGTGGGTGGGGATCAGGGGGAAGAGGTCCAAGGGAGGGGGGATGCGCGTGCTCTCGTGAGCACGTGTGCGTGCGCGTGCCACTATCGCACACGTGTACCCGCGCTTCTTCACAATCATTTCTACCTTTTTAATTTCCAGCTTGCAAATATCAAGGTTATTCTCGAAAAATGCAGTTTACACAAATTTGGTCATTTCTGCGTCAGAAAAAAATTTAAATTAATCAATTTAAATACATTTAAAAAAATGGATAAATAACAAAATAATTATCATTACAAACTAACTACCTATAAGTCAATAAAGTGTACAAATTATTATTAAATATAACAATGATGAACAATTTTAATTTTAAAATAGAAGAAAATAATTTAAACTTAAAAAAAATATTTGAAAATCTCAGAAATAAATTGAAAAATATTAGAATAATGAAAAATTGGAAAATCATAATTAAAATTTGAAAAAAATGATTGAATTGGAGATAAATAATTAAAAATTTAGAAAATTAATTCAGAAAATGATGAAAATGAAATTACTTAAATTTGGTTATTTCTGCGTCAGAAAAAAATTTAAATTAATCCATTTAAAAAAGTGGATAAATAACAAAATAATTATCATTACAAACTAACTACCTATAAGTCAATAAAGTATACAAATTATTATTAAATATAACAATTATGAACAATTTTAATTTTAAAATGAAAGGAAATAATTTAAATTTAAAAAAAAATACTTGAAAATCTCAGAAATAAATTGAAAAAAATTAGAATAATGAAAAATTGGAAAATCATAATTAAAATTTGAAAAAAATGATTGAATTGGAGATAAATAATTAAAAATTTATAAAATTAATTCAGAAAATGATGAAAATGAAATGACTTAAATTTGGTTATTTCTGCGTCAGAAAAAAATTTAAGTTAATCCATTTAAAAAAGTGGATAAATAACAAAATAATTATCATTACAAACTAACTACCTATAAGTCAATAAAGTGTACAAATTATTATTAAATATAACAATTATGAACAATTTTAATTTTAAAATGAAAGGAAATAATTTAAATTTAAAAAAAAATACTTGAAAATCTCAGAAATAAATTGAAAAAAATTAGAATAATGAAAAATTGGAAAATCATAATTAAAATTTGAAAAAAATGATTGAATTGGAGATAAATAATTAAAAATTTAGAAAATTAATTCAGAAAATGATGAAAATGAAATTACTTAAATTTGGTTATTTCTGCGTCAGAAAAAAATTTAAGTTAATCCATTTAAAAAAGTGGATAAATAACAAAATAATTATCATTACAAACTAACTACCTATAAGTCAATAAAGTGTACAAATTATTATTAAATATAACAATTATGAACAATTTTAATTTTAAAATGAAAGGAAATAATTTAAATTTAAAAAAAATACTTGAAAATCTCAGAAATAAATTGAAAAAAATTAGAATAATGAAAAATTGGAAAATCATAATTAAAATTTGAAAAAAATGATTGAATTGGAGATAAATAATTAAAAATTTAGAAAATTAATTCAGAAAATGATGAAAATGAAATTACTTAAATTTGGTTATTTCTGCGTCAGAAAAAAATTTAAATTAATCCATTTAAAAAAGTGGATAAATAACAAAATAATTATCATTACAAACTAACTACCTATAAGTCAATAAAGTGTACAAATTATTATTAAATATAACAATTATGAACAATTTTAATTTTAAAATGAAAGGAAATAATTTAAATTTAAAAAAAATACTTGAAAATCTCAAAAATAAATTGAAAAAAATTAGAATAATGAAAAATTGGAAAATCATAATTAAAATTTGAAAAAAATGATTGAATTGGAGATAAATAATTAAAAATTTAGAAAATTAATTCAGAAAATGATTAAAATGAAATTACTTAAATTTGGTTATTTCTGCGTCAGAAAAAAATTTAAGTTAATCCTTTTAAAAAAGTGGATAAATAACAAAATAATTATCATTACAAACTAACTACCTATAAGTCAATAAAGTGTACAAATTATTATTAAATATAACAATTATGAACAATTTTAATTTTAAAATGAAAGGAAATAATTTAAATTTAAAAAAAATACTTGAAAATCTCAGAAATAAATTGAAAAAAATTAGAATAATGAAAAATTGGAAAATCATAATTAAAATTTGAAAAAAATGATTGAATTGGAGATAAATAATTAAAAATTTAGAAAATTAATTCAGAAAATGATGAAAATGAAATTACTTAAATTTGGTTATTTCTGCGTCAGAAAAAAATTTAAGTTAATCCATTTAAAAAAGTGGATAAATAACAAAATAATTATCATTACAAACTAACTACCTATAAGTCAATAAAGTGTACAAATTATTATTAAATATAACAATTATGAACAATTTTAATTTTAAAATGAAAGGAAATAATTTAAATTTAAAAAAAAATACTTGAAAATCTCAGAAATAAATTGAAAAAAATTAGAATAATGAAAAATTGGAAAATCATAATTAAAATTTGAAAAAAATGATTGAATTTGAGATAAATAATTAAAAATTTAGAAAATTAATTTAGAAAATGATGAAAATGATTAAAAATTTATGAAAATTAAGAAGAAATAATATAAATAGTTTAAAATTGATGAAAATAATTAAAATTTGAGAAAATAATTCAAAAAATTGCATAATATATTTTAAATAAAGGAAATTTAAAGAAAATTTCAGAAAAATACTTGAAACTTTTAGAAGTTTATTGCAAAAAAAAAAGAAAATAATTAAAAATTAGAGAAAATAGATGAAAAAAGATAAACATAATTTAAAATTGAGAAGAACAATTTTCAATTTAAGAGAAACCATTGCAAAAAATACAGAATACCTATAGGTAGATAAAATACAAGAAAATCGTAGATGTAATTAAAAATTGAATAGAAAAATGAAAATTTCAGATGAATAATTAAAAACTTTTTGAAAATTATGAAAAAGAACGTAAGTACTTGAAAATAATAAACAAATAATATAGAAAATTGAATTAAATAATTGATAATAATTAATAATTGAAGAAAATAATTTTAAATAAATAAGAATAGTTAAAACTTGTGGAAATTTATTGGAAAATGATTTTAAAATTTAAAACTTGAAGACAATTATTAATTAAATTCATTTTATGATGAAAACAATGATAAGTAAAAAATAATTTTGTAATTTTTCTTTCAATTATCCAATATTTTTTTTAATTTTCAATTTTTAATCTTCAATTTAGTTCTCTAATCTTCCATTTATTTCTTTAATTTTTAATTATTTTCTTCAATTTTAAATTGCATTCTTCGTTTATCAATTATTTTATTCAAATTTCAATAATTCTCACATTTTTTCAATTATTAAATATTTTCTTGAAATTTCAATTGTCAATTATTTTTTTTAATAGTAAATTATTTTTTTTAACAGTCAATTATTTTCGTCATTATTTAATTATTCTCGTCATATTGTAATTTTTCTTTTAATTATCAATTATTTTCTTGAAATTTCCATTCAAATCCTTCATTTCCCATTTATTTCTTTAAACTTTCTTCAATTCTCAAAAGTGTTCTTTAAATTTCAATTATTATTATCGATTTTCAATTAATTTCTTAATATTAATTAATTCTCGCATTTTCTCAATTATTAATTTTTTTTCAATACCTTTCATGAATTTTCAATTGATTTCTTTTATTTTTATTTATTTCGTACAATTTTTACCATAATTTTTATTAGTTTTAAACTGACAATTTATTATTCTCCTTCAATTTTATGAATATAGTTTATTTTATTGCTTTTGATTATCAATTATTTTCTTGAAATTTTCTTTATTTCTTTAATTTTCAATTTATTTCTTTAATTTTTAATTATTTTCTTCAATTCTCAATTTTTTTTTCGATTTTCAATTAATTCCCCAGTATTCAATAATTCTCGGATTTTGGCAATTATTTTTTTTGCTCACAAAAATTGATTAAAATTTGAATTCAATTATTCAATTCTAGAACTATTTTCTTCAATTTTCAGTTATTTTCTTCGAATTTAAATTCCACTTTTCAATTTTCAATCATTTTCTTTAATATTAAAAAATTATCGCGTTTTTGTTGTTGTTGTTTTGATTATCATTAAGGTTCTTTCATTCTACAATTGTTCAATTATTTTCTTTAATTTTTAATTCCATTCTTCAATTTCCATTTCCATTCTTCAGTTTTGAATTGTCTTTTTTCTATATTCATCAATCCTCGAACTTTTTCAATTACTTTTTTTTTAATTTTTAAGTATACTCGATAAATTTCAATGTAATTTTTTAATTTTTTATTGCTTTCTTCAATTTTTAATTATTTTTTTCAAGTTTAATTATTTTTTTCGATTTTTAATCCAGTTATTAAATGTGCAATTATTTCCAACAATTATTCCTATAATTTTCTTAATTTTTCAATTTGCAATTATTTTAATGTTTACAATTATTTTTTTCAGTTGTCTATAAATCTAGTAATTTTTTGAATTTTGATTTTCAATTGACAATAATTTCAATTTTTCAACTGTTTCCTTCAATTATTAATTATTTTCGCAATTTTCAATTATCTCCTACAATTTTTTCAATTTTTAATTATTATCTTAAAATTTTATAATTATTCTTTAGATTTTTAAATTATTTTGTTCGGTTTTGTATTAATCTAGCCATTTTAAAATTTTTTTTCAACTGTCAATTATTTTTGTTTCTTCTGTATCGTATAATTTTCATTATTTGAATCTGCAAAAATTTATAGTTTTTAATGACTAACAACAATGCAAAATTTGCTAGTTACTATTCACAATTTTTACTATAAGCATTAAAATTCAAATCATAACTAATAAGAATGACGCTAGAGATTCTATTTTCGTACATTGATTGAAAAAATTGGACATAATTTGATAAATAAATAAAAAACATAAATTCTTATAAATTCTCGATTAGAATTTTGGTCGGTTAAATTCCCGGTTATATTCTCGTTCACATTACCGTTCTCCAGGTAATATTACTTTTTCGCAACTCTACCTAGAAGGACTTTAATTAAAAGTGTTTTTTTATTGTTTCTAGTTCCCTCATTGACTACAAACTTTTTAAGACCAAAAACTTGATTATCCGATGGTCGCTTTCTGAAAAAAGTGAATTCTATATTTTAATTTGTACAAATTTCAAAGCTATTTGATCATGTGTATATTTTTAGTGTTGTAAGCAATAAAAAATTTTCTTTTCGACAGAAATATTTCTAGATTAAGAATAAGAAAATTCTTTATACGATTTTTGATGAAAATTAAATAAATTAACTGTAAACCGAAAGCAGCAGAAGAGGCGGTCGCTTGCAGCAGTAGTTCTGCAAAATAGATATTCTTTTAAATTTTGGAGAAAACGCAGTCGACGAACTGAAAATATTGAAATGCGCCTGCCTGGATATTTAAGAAGAGAAACTTGACCAAAAAATGATTTAAAAGGTGAAATTCAAGTGAATAAGATGAATGATAAATTTGCGTGAAGAGAGTTAATGAGTCAAAAGAGAAAAATGAAAAGTCGGTGTGAAAGTTGGGCGCGACTGTGGCTTGGAGACAATCACATGTGTGAACAGCACGAACAATGCTCATGAGGAGTGAACAGTTGAACACTGGACAGAAACACAAACACAATACAAGCTCGAGTACAAACTGCTTATTGTCTCTTGTGCAAATGTAACCCGCAACATGGAATGAGATGATGATAATAATAGCCGGTGGCTAACTGGTTTCAACCACTCTTGGAGCCGCGCGCTTCCTCTTTGGATTTTATGAAATATATCTTCTTCGCCATTCTTTTTACCCTGACTCACCAGGTCCATTCATGAAAGTGAGCCTTTAACGAACAGTGATTCGCTGTTTATTTTCACTGACGACTGACGCACCGGTTTAATTACGCTGCTTTACACACCGTGTGTGCGGAATCCTGTTTTTACTATCACAGTCGTTTTCAATTCTTTGCCTGGTTCATTGTACCCACTAAGAAGCATTCCAATATTCCCCAAAGTTGTGTTATTTCAGGTTTTCATGATCTTTCATTTAAATATCACTAAATCGACTTTTGACATTATAAGGTGGTATTGGATTTAGAAATTAGGTAGGGTAAATGTACCTATTTTTGCAAATGGTTAATTACTGCAGTTTTAAAAAAAAAGTTATTATATGCACATTTTAAGAGTATACAATTAACTAGCAAAGACAGACGCGCGCACTTGCGCGCGTGTTACAAAGAATTGTTACTGTACGGAATGAAAAAGTTTTCCCAACATCATATAAAAAATAAAAGTTTATGTAAATTTTGAGATAAAAGATGTCTCATTATTATATATTCTTATACATTGTCATTTATGTATTACTGTCCTATATAAGAAATCAGTTAGTCATAGATATAGATATACTGCTATGCTTTCTCAGCAAGTAAGGGAGAATAAGATATAGAATTTACGTGGGTTAGAATAGGACAAGAATAGTGTCCGTAGCAGAAAAAGAGATGAAGAATATGGAATAAAGAGAACAATAGCGTGCGTACAGAAAAAGAGAACAAGGTATAGAATGTGCCTGGAATAGAAAAGGACAACAGTAGTGTGCGAAACACAAGGTGAGTTCACTCTTTGTGATTTTAGTGTGAAAACTTGAAAGAGAGAAAGGTGTGATGATGTTCTTCGTTTGAGAGAGAGAGAAAGAGAGAGAGAGAATGAGAAAAGAGATTTTAGAGCATTGTGAAAATTCTAAGGCACCCTTGTACGAGAACTTGATAAATGTTGCAAGTTGAATACTTTTTTAATTTAAAAAATGAAAAGTTCGCCACATTTATAAATTAATTTTGTATTGTTTAAACAAATTATTGTAACTATTGATTAACTTCATCCAAAATAAAGAATTTATTTATAGCAATTGTTTAAATAAATTATTGTGATTATTAAATTTAGGAGAAATGGAATTTAGGTTAATTGGAATTTAAGCTCAATGCATTTTAGGTTAAATGGGATTTAGGTTAAGTGACATGTAGGCTGAATGCATTTTGGGTTCAATGGGATTTAGATTAAATGAAATTTAGGTTAAGTGGGTTTTAGGCATTTTAGATTTATTGAGTTTTAGGTTAAATGAAATTTAGGCTGAATGCATTTTAGATTTAATGCATTTTAGGTTAAATGAGATTTAGGTTAAATACATTTTAGGTTAAATGGGATTTAGATTAAATAGAATTTAGGTTAAATGGGATTTAGGTTACATGCAGTTTAGGATAAATGCTTTTTAGGCTAAATGCATTTTAGTTTAAATGGGATTTAGGTTAAATGAAATTTAGGCTGAATGCATTTTAGATTAAATGCATTTTAGGTTAAATGAGATTTATGTTAACTACATTTTAGGTTAAATAGAATTTAGGTTAAATGGGACGTAGGTTGAACGCAGTTTAGGCTAAATGCTTTTTAGGCTAAATGCATTTTAGGTTAAATGGTATTTAGGTTAAATATAATTTAGGCTGAATGCATTTTAGATTAAATGCATTTTAGGTTAAATGAGATTTATGTTAAATACATTTTAGGTTAAATGGGATTTAGGTTAAATAGAATTTAGGGTAAATGGGATTTAGGTTGAATGGAGTTTAGGCTAAATGCAGTTTAGGTTGAATAGTTTTAGGTTAAATGGTATTTTGGCTAAATAGGTTTTAGGGAATATTCATGCGCCTCGAGTTAGGGAGATAGAGAGATTAAGAAATAAAAAGTTTGACAGATAAAGAGTTAAAGAGATAAAGAGTTTGAGAGATAAAGAGTTTGAGAGATAAAGAATTAAAGAGATAATTATCTACATTGACGACCTAACTAATCAGAAAGTGCCCTGATACCTAGCAGCGAATATTGTACCAATCATATTTATTTTAAATTTACGACGTAACTGATCAGGAATTGCTATAATATTTGGCAACGGATGATATACCAGTCATATTTATTCTAAATTGAGGACCTAACTGATCAAGAATTGACGTGATATTTGGCAATGGGTATTACACCAATCATAATTATTCTAAATTAACGATCTAACTAATCAGGAATTGCCGCGATATTTGGCAATAGATATTACACCAATCACATTTAATCTAAATTGATGACCTATCTGATCAAAAATTGCAATGATATTTGGCAATGGATATTGTAGCACTCATATTAATTTTAAATTGATGACCCAAATGATCAAGAGTTACCGTGATATTTGTCAACGGATGATATACGAATCATTTATATTCTTTTACGACCTAACTTATCAGGGAATGACGTGATATTTGGCAACGGATGTTATACCAATCATATTTATTCTAAATTGACAACCTAACTGATCAAAAATTGCCGTGATATTTGGCAATGGATAATATACCACTTATAGTAATTTTAAATTTACACCCTAACTGATCAGGAAATGACGTGATATTTGGCAACGGATGATATACGAATCATTTATATTCTTTTACGACCTAACTTATCAGGAAATGACGTGATATTTTGCAATGGATGTTATACCAATCATATTTATTCTAAATTGACAACCTAACTGATCAAAAATTGCCGTGATATTTGGCAATGGATAATATACCACTTATAGTAATTTTAAATTTACACCCTAACTGATCAGGAAATGACGTGATATTTGGCAACGGATGTTATACAATTCCTAATTATTCTAAATTGACAACCTAACTGATCAGGAATTGCTTTTATATTTGGCAACGGTTGTTATACCCATCATATTTATTCTAAATTGACAACCTAACTGATCACGAATTGCTTTGATATTTAGCAACGGATGTTATACCCATCATATTTATTCTAAATTGACAACCGAACTGATCAAAAATTGCCGTGATATTTTGCAATGGATATTATACCACTTATAATAATATTAAAATGATGACCTGACTGATTAGGAATTACCGTGATATTTGTCAACGGATGATATACCAATCATATTTATTCTAAATTGACAATCTAACTGATCGGGGATTGTCATAATACTTGGCAATGGATGATATACCAAACATATTTATTCTAAATGGACAACCTAACTGATCAGGAATTGCTTTTATATTTGGCAACGGATGTTATACCCATCATATTTATTCTAAATTGACAACCTAACTGATCGGGGATTGACATGATACTTGGCAATGGATGTTATGCCAAGAACATTTATTATAAATGGGACAACCTAACTGATCAAAAATTGCCCTAATATTTGGCAATAGATATTACACCAATCACATTTAATCTAAATTGATGACCTAACTGATCAAAAATTGCCGTGATATTTGGCAGTGGATATTGTAGCACTCATATTAATTTTAAATTGATGACCTAAATGATCAGGAGTTACCGTGATATTTGTCAACGGATGATATACCAATCTTATTTATCCTAAATTGACAACCTAACTTATCAGGAATTGCTATGATATTTGGCATTTATTTATTTGGCAAACATTTATTCTTAATATAGAACCTAACTGATCAAAAATTGCCGTAATATTTGGCAATGGATATTACACTAATCATATTTATTCTAAATTGATGACCTAACTGATCGAAAATTGCCGTGATATTTGGCAATGGATATTATAGCAGTTATATTAATTTTAACATGATGACCTGACTGATTAGGAATTACCGTGATATTTGTCAACGGATGATATACCAATCATATTTATTCTAAATTGACAATCTAACTGATCGGGGATTGTTATAATACTTGGCAATGGATGTTATACCAAACATATTTGTTCTAACTTGACAACCTAACTGATCAGGAATTGCTTTTATATTTGGCAACGGATGTTATACCCATCATATTTATTCTAAATTGACAACCTAACTGATCGGGGATTGACATGATACTTGGCAATGGATGTTATACCAAGGACATTTATTATAAATGGGACAAACTAACTGATCAAAAATTGCCGTAATATTTGGCAATAGATATTACACCAATCACATTTAATCTAAATTGATGACCTAACTGATCAAAAATTGCCGTGATATTTGGCAGTGGATATTGTAGCACTCATATTAATTTTAAATTGATGACCTAAATGATCAGGAGTTACCGTGATATTTGTCAACGGATGATATACCAATCTTATTTATCCTAAATTGACAACCTAATTTATCAGGAATTGCTATGATATTTGGCAACGGATGTTATACCAAACATTTATTCTAAATATAGAACCTAACTGATCAAAAATTGCCGTAATATTTGGCAATGGATATTACACCAATCATATTTATTCTAAATTGATGACCTAACTGATCGAAAATTGCCGTGATATTTGGCAATGGATATTATAGCAGTTATATTAATTTTAACATGATGACCTGACTGATTAGGAATTACCGTGATATTTGTCAACGGATGATATACCAATCATATTTATTCTAAATTGACAATCTAACTGATCGGGGATTGTTATAATACTTGGCAATGGATGTTATACCAAACATATTTATTCTAAATGGACAACTTAACTGATCAGGAATTGCTTTTATATTTGGCAACGGATGTTATACCCATCATATTTATTCTAAATTGACAACCTAACTGATCGGGGATTGACATGATACTTGGCAATGGATGTTATGCCAAGAACATTTATTATAAATGGGACAACCTAACTGATCAAAAATTGCCGTAATATTTGGCAATAGATATTACACCAATCACATTTAATCTAAATTGATGACCTAACTGATCAAAAATTGCCGTGATATTTGGCAGTGGATATTGTAGCACTCATATTAATTTTAAATTGATGACCTAAATGATTAGGAGTTACCGTGATATTTGTCAACGGATGATATACCAATCTTATTTATCCTAAATTGACAACCTATCTTATCAGGAATTGCTATGATATTTGGCAACGGATGTTATACCAAACATTTATTCTAAATATAGAACCTAACTGATCAAAAATTGCTGTAATATTTGGCAATGGATATTACACCAATCATATTTATTCTAAATTGATGACCTAACTGATCGAAAATTGCCATGATATTTGGCAATGGATATTATAGCAGTTATATTAATTTTAACATGATGACCTGACTGATTAGGAATTACCGTGATATTTGTCAACGGATGATATACCAATCATATTTATTCTAAATTGACAATCTAACTGATCGGGGATTGTCATAATACTTGGCAATGAATGTTATACCAAACATATTTATTCTAAATTGATACCTAATATTGATCAGGAATTGTCGTGATATTAGGCTATGTATGTTAAGTTCTAAAAATTTTTTCGATTATAGTTTCTAAATTCAATTTTGGAAATTTATTATAAAAAATTATTTATTCTAAACCGGCAAATTGTTTTTGTGGATAATAAAGATGATCGTGTAATACAGTGGGCACATTACGATTAAATATGAAGAGAAATGAGAAAGTCGTGCCGGAAAGGGAAAAGAACATGAAACAGATTTGCATGTTGATTGGAAGATAAAGACGTGACTTTGGCGATGGTTGTGTGCAGAAAAGCGAAGCTTTCTGATCTCGTGACTAGATGAGTTAATCGGCTGCGGAAGCACAATAAACTGCAAGATAATAAACGAAAGCCGTACCATTCGTTTACCATAATAATGCCCTCCACCCTGGCAGATTCAAGCAGCACCCAAAGCCACCCGAACGAATAGAGCGCTATAAATAGGTGGCGCTCTCTTTCTCTATTTCTCATTCTCTCCTTTTCCCTCCTATTTCCCAAGCACAGAAGCTTCTTCTCTCCGATCATTCTCGGCAAACTCAGCTCTCCTGTAAACTCGCGCACAGTTATTTCAGAGACCGAATCTCCGCTCATACTTGCGAAAATATTACGATTATTATTATACTCCGTTGTCAAGAGAGTTGGATCGCAGGCGGCAAACCATAAATTACTTTCTACACAATGTGTCTTTCACATTTTTCAAACATCAATGAGCCAAATTAGACCCAAGACGATTCATTTATTTAATATAAAAATGTTGTAGCTGTTTGTAAAAGTCTAAACATTATGTTCAATACGGTTGTTTTCTTCATTTTCAGACATTTCGATAAATGGGATTCGTTAATGTAACTACGCTAAATCCTATTCATCACTATCAATCAAAATTAGTTTTACATACAGTTGAACTCCGGTTATCCGAGACCAATTATCAGCTTTTAAATTTATAAAAAATTTTGTTTCTTTAAAACTTCATCTAATTTGAACTTGGATTGATTAAAAATTTAATTAATATCCAAGTTTGAAGAATACTAAATTTGAAATGATTTAAATATTTCTTCAACTTTGTTAATCATTCACTTTTATTACGATTTCAATTATTTTCTACAGTTTTCATCAATTTTTAGCATTTTTCAATTATTTTCTTCTAATATTTTTTATTTAATTTTTTTAATTATTTTAAGTATTGTCAAATTTTTCCCCCAAAATTTCAATTACATTCTTTAATTTTTGCTATTAATTTTTTAGTTTTAATTAATTTCTTCAATATTAAATCAACTTCATTATTTATAAATTCTTGTTTTCCTTTTCAATTTCTTTCTTCACTTTTCAATTATTTTTACAAATCTTTAATTATTCTTAATCTTTATCAATTAATTTTCTACATTTTCAATTAGTTATCTTAAATTTTAATTGTTGCCTTCTTTTTTCAATTATTTCTATACATTTTCAATTATAATCTCTAATTTTTAATTTTTTGAATTATATTTGAATTGATTTCCTGAAATTTCAATTTTTTATATCAGATTTCATTTATCTTCTTCAATTTTCAATTGTTTTATTCGACCCCAAATATTTTCCCTCTTTTAAAATATTTTCATAATTTTTCAATTAATTTCCTAAACTTGCAATTCTATTTTTTTCAGATATTTTTTTAAATTCTTAATTGTTTTTATTATTTTTTAGTTATTTTATTTAATTTCAAATATGTTTTGTACTTCTATCATCTTTGTTTCACAAATTCCATTTATTCTTTTTAATTTTCAATTTTATTTCTATTTTCCAATTATTATCTCGAATTTTTAATTCTTCTTAAAATATATTTGAATTGATTTTCTGAAATTTTAATTTTTTATATCAGATTTAAATTATTATCATCAATTTTCAATTGTTTTCGTCATTTTCAATTATTTTCTTCAATTCCAATTATTTTTACCACTTTTTTAATATTTTCATTTTTTTCAATTAATTTTCAAAACTTTCTATTTTTTTTTTTCAATTATTTTCTGCAATTTTTAAATGCCTTTATCATTTTTCAGTTATTTTATTTAATTTCAAACATGGTTTGTAATTTTATCATCTTTTGCTTCCTCATGGAGGAAGCTTTGTATTCGTTTAAATTTACAAAATTTTAAAAATGCTTCAAATTAACTTTCCTCTGTATAGAAATGTGTTATATAAATTCCTTACCAAATGTCCGGATGTATGTATGTGTTTGTGTGTGTGCATGACTTTTATATTGTGAACACGTTTACTCCATAACGCTTTAGCGGATTTCAATAAAGTTTGGTACAGTTGTTTTTATTACTAAAATCTGGAATCAGAGTAAAGGGCTTTTAAAAATAACAAATACAAAAATTTATATTAAATTTTTTATCTCAAATTTCAATTCCTTTTTTGAATTTTCAATTATTTTTATTATTTTGCAATTAGTTTATTTATTTGTAATTATTTTCATGACTTTTTTATCAGTTTTATAGATTTTCAAATATTTTTATCTAAAATTTCAATTGTTCTTTTTAAACTTTTTAAAATTGTTTTTATTATTTTGCTTCCTCTTGGAGAAAGTTTTATATTCCTTCACAAAATTTTTCTAAAGCTTCAAATTAATTCCGGATGTGTGTATGTGGATGTACTTTTTCCTGTGAACATGATAACTCGAAAACGGTTTAACGGAATTAAATGAAATTTGATATGGTTATTTTTACTACAAAAATCTGAAATACGACACAAGGGTTTTTAAATATAATCATTAAAAAAATTGTTTATTGAATTTTGATTTTTTCAAAAATATATTTTTAACTACCTAAATAAAACTCAGATGACGCGGTTCGACTCGGATAACGAAACATAACATGACCTCGGATAATAATCGAAGATCTCGGATAAAGCAATCTCGAATAATCAAGGTTCTACTGTAATATGATATTAGAAACGTAATCCACTTTTATTAAAGAATGACATTTATTAAATTAAAAAATGACAGACTGTTTATTAAAATGCAGGAAAAAATGCATTCTATTTGTAGTTGGCATAAAAATTCCTGATATGATTAACGACCTCCATAGTTCTCTTGGCAAAGTTGATAACTTCACTTTAAACTTGTGTATTTTACGGTTTGTCATAAAATGTTGAGTTTTAATTTTATGTTCTTCGCTTGAGTTCATAAGCACTGACCTTGAACTCGGTCCACGGTGCTAAAATTACTATGGGGTATTTGTGCCTGACTCAACTAGGCCGGAAGCTACGAAACAGCTCTGGATCAACTTCGTGCAATAACCTTAAATCTCAAGTCGACAATTATTGCTAAATATTTCGCCGGTTTTGCTAAATCTTCTTCTACAAAATGGAGTAAATAAAATACAGAGCACTATTTTATTGACATTAATAGTGACAAGTTTCACGGATGTAAAATAAAAGTGATTGCGTTTATCAGCAAAATGTTGTATCGCGATCAAAAGCATAATTTAGTATCCTATGTTATATGTCTTCACCATATTTTAGACTTTCCATAAATCCCAATTTTCACTTCTTATATCCCACTTTTCATTATCTACATCTCTTTTTTCATTTCCTACATCCCAATTTTCAATTTACACGTTCTAATTCTCATTTCCCAAATCCAGATGGTCGTTTCCCATATCCAATTTCTTACAATCCATTTTTTATTAATTGCAGAATAATTCTAGCTCTATCATAATATTAGACAGGAAAATGGTTTCAATTTAGAAATGTACAATGCACAATTTTTTGATTTTTTTTCAATAGGGTTACTTTTGAACGGTACGGAACCCTAAAAATGGACGTGGGTTAAAGGAAAATAAAAGTGGGATTTGGTAAATACAAAGTGAAGAGTGGGAAAGTATGGGTGAAGAAGTGAAAATGGGATGGAAGAAGAGAAAAAATAGATGTGGGTAATGAGAAGTTGGTTTTGGAAAATAAGAAAATGCGGTGTGAGAAGTGGAGAGTGGAATATGGAAAGTTAAAATTGGGATGTAAGAAGTAAGAACTAAGATGTAAGAAGAGAAGTATATATGAAACGTAAAAAGTAGGATGCGGAGATTAAATGTAAGCATTAAAAATGTGATGCGGAAATTAAGATCTGCGATTTGGATTATGAGATATGAAACATGGGAGAAGGTGTTAAAGATTGGAATGTGTTAATTTTTATATGACACATTAAAAGTGGAATTTGGAAAATAAATATTGGGATATGGAGTGTGAGAAAAGGAACATGGTAAACAAAAAGTGAGTTATGGGAAGTGAAAATATGGGTGTGAGATATAGGAACATGGATATTGGAAATGAAAATGGAGTTACAGATATAAAAAGTGTGACATGAGGAGTAAAAATTGGTGTATGGGAAATAAAAAAAAGGGCATTATGAGTAAAAAGTAAGATGCAAAATGTAGAATTTATATTGAAAGAGAAAAGTATAACACGGGAGTGCAAATTTAGATGCGGAATATGAAAAAAGGGATATGGTAATTAAAAAGCGAGTTGTGGGAAGTGAAAATTGAGGTAAAAAATTTGGAACATGGATAATGAAAATAAAAGTGGAATTAGGGAAATAAAACGTGGGATATGGTAAGAAAAATTGAGATATGGGAAATGAAAAAAGGGATACGATAAGTGAAAATTAGGATGCAGGAAGTTAAGTATGGTTTATGGAAAGAGAAAAGTAGAATGTGAGGAGTAAAAATTGGGATGCTGAATGCAAAAAATGGATATGTGATAAGTTGGTTATAAGAGTCAAAAAACGGTACAAGGAAAATAAAATAATAGAGTGTGGGAAGTGAAAAAAGTGAAGCGACAAAATACAGTGGGATGTAGAAAATGAAGTTTGGAATGTGTAAAAAAAAGTAATAGAAAAGAAGTGAAAAAAGACTTTAGGAAATATGTAATTGTGAAAATTAGGAACCATATAATTAGGAACCTATTAGGAAATAGGTAATTTAGGAAGTAGGTAAAGTATGGAAAGTCCGAAGTAGAAAATGATATACGGGATATGGGATTAAGGAAGGACAAATAAATGAAAAGGGTTGTTAAAAGTTAAAAGTTGGATGCGGAAACAAAAAATGTGGAAAATGAAAAGTGAGATGTGGGATGAGGGAAGAGAAAAAAGTAATTTTTGAAAATTGACTTGGAAGTAAAAAGTAGGATGTAAAAAATGAAAAGATGGATGTGTGAAAGGAAAATAGAGTGTGGGATGTGAGGGAAATTGAAAGTTGGTTACGGATATATGTAAAATGGGATAAGGGAATAAGAAGGGAGTAATGAGAAGTTGGATGTAACAATAAGAAGTAAAATGAGGAAAATGAAATTTATGCTAAAAATCAAAAGAGGAACGTGGAAGTGAAAAATTATCTTTAAGTAACCAAATGTGGAAATATAAAGTGCAATTTAGGAAGTGGGATGTATTAACTGGTATGTGCGATGTACAAAATGGGAAGTGGGATTTGTTTTTGTAATTGGAAAGTAGACGTAAAAAGTTGGATATGGGAAAATGAAGAGGAGGATGTTGGAAGGTGAATGTAGGATAAGAAAAGAAAAGTGTGGATTAATATTATTGATATTATTTAGAAAAGTGGTTAAGAGGAAAGAGCGATGTAGGATGTGGGATGTATGAAATAAAATATGGGATGTGAAATGTGGAAACTGGAAAGAGACAAATGGGTTGTGGGTAATACAAAATAGGATTCAGGAAGTGGGATAATAATCAAACTATCCTTCTATTTATGGGTATTTTATCTACAAAAGGGTATTGGTTAATCACTTTTAATGCTAGCATTATTGCAGTTTAAGTATCACGTTTCAAACATCACTGAATAAGCTTAATCATCCTAGCTATTCAAGAATGTCTGAAAGTTTAAATAACAGGACGGCTTGAATGTTATCAGTGATTGTGACGCAGGCGGTATCAAAAGATCGTCTTCTGTCAAAAGTCGATAGGGATGGTTGCCTATTTGGAGAAGCGATTTGAGAAAGTGGGGTTTCAAGTTCCGCATCAATTTACTTCAGCTCTATCGAATCGAAACCGTGTCTTTGTCACGACACGAATAGAGGAACATTCCTTCTGCCATTTTTTGTCATTCATCCTTCATAAAATATAAGATGCTATAGCTGGAGAAAGATTCTTCCTTTCATTTATCGTCCCAATTTTTGCAAGAAGTTACTAAAAATCAGGTTAAAGAAGAAAATGATTTTGTCAATTAATTTATGTAACCTCTTTTATTTCCTGTTCAATTTAATGTTTTGGTAAACAAGATAAGGGTAATTTTTATTTTCTTTTCTGTTTAAGGAACATTTCACTTAAAGTCTGCTGACGTTTCTGCTTCACCTGCTTCTTCTCGGTTGTAGCCTTGATGACATTCCGGAAACCACCAAGCATGTCGAACCAAATGATGGAGAAGGGGCAAGTGTAAAGTAGAGGGGGAAATAACCGCGATGAGAAACGTGTTTGTCAATAGTCCGTTAATGCTCTAAGCCATTAATCATTGCTAGCGCCCATTCCTGTCAACGAGGGAAGCGAAACTAACCCCTACTACTCAGTATCACAGGAGAGATCCCGTGAAGGCAGAAGCGATTGCCGATTTAACAAAAACACCCTTTTTCTTTTAATAGAAAAGTCGACTTGGAGAACTGATACGAAATCATCCTTAAGTGGTTTTGTAAATAGTATTATAACTAAAATATTATTAATTATTGTAGTTAACAGGCAGGGTCTCTCTATACCGTAACGGACGAACAGCTAAAAGCGTAACAGGCCTATTTGTATCAAACCACGCCCCTCGTTGTAATATTGCAAGTATTTTTGTTGAATTTGCACCTAATATGCTAATTCCTTCTGATTTTGAAACAAACCACACCTTGTTGAGTTTCATTTGTGCCCCAATTTTTTTAAAAGTCACATTCCAAATTTTGCAGTTAATCATCCACTTTTTACAAGCCACTCCCTTCACATTAAAATCCGCCTTTTTGAAAAAAACCACGCCCTTTTGAACTCTAAATTCCACCTTCCAAAGAAAAAAACTTTCTTGAATTTTTAACATTTGGTAAATAAATTAATCTACTCAGGTTACACAAGTTAAAAAAATATGATTGTTTAAACAAAAGAAGACTGAGTATTGACGCGAAAAATTTAAACAGTTTTTCTTCTATACAACACTTTTTCGAAAAGTGATTTTATAATGAAGATTGGAAAATGACTGTTTTCGGGATGGGGTTAATAATAATTCAACATGGTAAGATTATTTTGAATCAGTAGAGTGAATATGGAAACTGTGGTGGGAGAGGGGGAAATGGGTACTTGGAGGACGAATACAGACTGATTTGAGAGGGTGAAGCGACTATCCGTGGCAGGCCTGGAATTCCAGTATTCACGTCTCTTGCCATTGGGATGGATGCTTTTCATATTATACGAATGTCTAGAGTGGTAAGGGGTGGAGGGTGGCGGGGTATAGGTAGTTATCCGTCCATGGAGGTCTATATTGAAATTCGACGGGCCAACGATATAGAGATCATCGTCTTTTTTGTTGCGAGCCACTTTGGTATTTGATTGAATTACGTTATCCGCGCAGCCCATAGAGCGCGCTGCTCCATATAATGCAAACATTTGTTCGTGTGTTGCGACGTGCATCTCCAGGAGAGAGAAACTATTATACACGTCGTGTGTGCGAGTGCTACATGTAGATGTACCAATGTGAACTTTTTTTCTCTCTTCAGAGGAGCTTGCGGATTCGAGAAGCGAGTCTTTTTATGTCTCTGCCGCATTTCCCCCCGAACCCATCCGACCCCGATCCTCTTTGCCTCTTCTTTTCTCTCTGGGAAAATTGTTTCTGCTTTCACGTTTGTTGATTACTGTCGATCGCTGTGGATTTAATTTAATTTCCTTTCCTGCTTACGCTTAACAAAGTTTTGCGCTGCTTTGTGGATAATGCAGGTGCCTTTAATGTCGAGGAGCAACGCCATCTGACGTGGGAATCATTGTGGATCATCTAGGCACTGGTTGTTACGTTTCTTAACTATCAGTTATTGACCTTGGAGAAAGAACAACATCTCTCCGATGTGCAACGTAATCATAATGACAATTATCAGACTTTTAAAATGTAAAAGGTGTAATCAATTTTTATTCAGATGAGTTTATGTGCGAAATAAACCACCTGGTGACAGGTTAGGGATAAAGTACCATTTTGTTTCTATACTTTATAAAATAAAACGAATGTTTACAGATAAAAGATCAAATCAACCTAAATCAGTCATGGACATCCTTTTTATTGGTTGGATAATCAGCGCCAAAGAGTATGTTTGTACTTTCTTGGAAATTGTGTTACTTCTACTAATTGCCATAGTGAGAAAATACGTATTCACTTGCTACATGATATGAAAAAGACAACGAAAACGAAGTAACAACATATAAATGATCTTAACATCTCTTCCAAATCTGATGTTTCATTGAGGACAACAAGATTTTAAGGAGGGAGGAAAAACACCAAAAAATTTACATAAAAATTTTTCAAATATACTGTTACAATACGACAATATTATTGTATCCACCATTAGTCTGATGTTACAACTGCCAACAACTTCAAGCGAGTCTATCTACCGTCAACACCCAACAACACTGGACAATAAAACGACTGCACGGCATTATGCAGTAACTGCTCAAGTAAACTGTAAACGTTAAAATTGTTTATCGAATAATGCTTTTTTGTAAAGCGCAAGGATGTCAGAGAAAAGTGTAACCTCAAATAAACATTTTAATTAGATAAAAGTAAATAAAAAATGTTAAGTACCCAGATAAGGAAGTCCACCCTGTCCACTGATATTATTGCATTCAACAATGATTTTGTGTGTGCTCTGAGATCGACATATGTTCAAAACATTAATTAAATTGTTCAAAAGTATAATTTATATCTGTAAACCTCGATTTGGTCTTTATACACGTAAAAATTAAAATGCGTATTTTGAATACTTATATGACAAATAACGCACCAGACAAATATACCAATGATATAACTCACCAGATAAACATACTGGTATGTTTATGATTAGTGGTGTGATGATAATGATAGTCAGAAAGAAAATAAAATGTTATTCGTCAATTTTATATAAAAATCTATTCATAATTTGTTTTGTTCAAAATTTTGATTTTCATAAATCAAAAAAGCACACAGTAATTAATAAAGAATTTTTAGTTTCAATTATAGTATGAGTATTTTACAGAATTAGTAGAAGAAACCTTAGTTGTTTGAAATCAAATTGTAAATTAATATTGTTGCATTCGTGTCAATTCAGAGGCATCAATTTTCCTAATCGATCAGAATCTTCTGGCTCTTAGTAGTCCTAAATCCTTGAAAACAGTACCATCACGAAGAAGAGAAAATTCTCGCAATCGTCTGTTTCAAATCGGACACTATCAGGGCTCCAGGAGCCCAACGGATGTCCGTATAATTTCCGATCGACTTCTTTGGTAACTTAACGACCATTCCAAAAATCAGACTTTATGAGGGCCTCACGTTTTTCTTCTTACAGTGGCTACACTGAGAAAATAAGATGACTAAATATAACCAATTTTTGATTAAAGGTAACCGAGAAAGGTTGTTGATACACTGCAGTGGCTAATGAGGTTAACTTAATTCAATTAAAAAAGTTTTTAACGTAGAACGAGAAACGAAAGTTCTATTAGTATGGAGTTCCTTAGACTATGAGTACTAGATAGACCTTAGAACATTTTTTTAACAACACTAGCGCGACCAAGGGGGAACGGCACTCACTAAAACTAAGTTATCAACCGAGAAATTCGACACTACCATTAAACTAGAAAAATTTAAGGGAAATTTGGTACTTTTTTGGTTGAAATTTAACTCGCACTGTAGAAGAAGATTTTTAGAAAATTATTGGCATGACCTGTACCCGAGACTGAAGAATCCGCGTATTGCGAGAGCCACAGAGGGAGCGAGTGCCTTTTCTTTATCCACTGAGAAATAAAGGCAGGGGAGAGATTGTACACAAAGCGGGTCTTGTTTGGGGTCTGCAAAGAGCAGATCCGTGGTACGTGGGCGTGTACGTTACTGTTGATGCGATACTTTGTAATTAATGCGTGTGTGGGTGCTCGTCTGTGCTCCCGTCTATGAATGCTTTGCGCTATGATATCGAACCACTGTGATCTTTAAAAGACTTACACAAAACGGACGCCAAAGCCTCTCTACCTTCATCAAGAAAAAGTTCGTAAAACCTTGCTTCTTTCTAAAATCACTCATTGCTATTTCTTCTCTTTTATATCACATTCTATTCTCTCATTTCGAAATTATAGTCCATCTTTATACAACTGTTTTTTCATCCCAATTCTCTTTCCAAGTAGGTTCAATTATTTTAAATCTTCTTTCATTTTAATATTCAAAGGGCTTGACTGTTTACTCACCCAATTATTATAAATATGTATTTGATTGAATTTTATTCTTACCTGTACATTATTTTTATCTTACATTTAACTTGCACAAACGACTCACCAAATTCGAGCAAGAAATCGAAAACCGATAGCAAGTTTATTCTATTAATTGAATGTACAATTTGGCTTCAGAAATTGAAAGTGGAAGCAATTTTCAGTTGGAGTTGGATGTCGAGATGCGGGGATTGAGAAATAGCCTTTATTTCTGCCAAAAGTCGAAGACAGACGGGAAAATGGAAAATCATTCCTATAGAAAGGTTAATAATAATAATCATAATAATTCTCTTCTCCTTTCACAAGGTCTGTTCGGTGCAGCCTTTTCATCGGGATATGAATGGGTCGAACGAGTTGAGCCATATCCTCTTCTAGGTTCTCTTCACCCCTCTTCAAAACTCCCACTACCACCCTGCAGAGCATCCTTCGCCGTTCTTTCGACAAGGAACACCCAACCGTATCCTGCGACCGATTGTGCGCCTGCATACCTCTGCCAATCAAGAATCGTACATATCACTAAAGTCTAGAAGACTTTTATTCCTCTTGGGAAATTCAACTACTCACTTTTTTTTGTTCCTGCATTTGCATCCAGCAATTTTCTTCAACGAATGAAAAGATCCTTACTTTACAAATCCACCTTTTATTCATCGATTTATGTTTTATTGTGTACCATCCGATTAAATTCAAATTAATTTTCTACAGAAAGCACAATTTAATTTTGAGTTGTTTGATTTGTGATCTAATTTTAATCAGCTACAGTTTGAAGCGCCTGCATGGATGCAACCAGTGAATTGATTAGGCGCGCGCATGCTCGACTAGTTCTAGAACCACGTGACTGACTGGATGGTTGTTGATTGGCTCCGAGGATCTTAATCAAAGATTGCAGTCTGCTACCTCTCACTCTTATTCCAACTGCGGTGGCTACATGTCTTTTAATATTATAAAAAGTTCTCGACTCTTATGATTTTTGTTAAAAGAGAAGAAACACTGCACCACACACTCAAGTGTGAGCGTCAGTTCTAAAAAAAATCTTTGATTTTCTAGTTTGTATCGAATCGGTAATTTGTTTTCCTATATAAGAAATCAGCCAGCTATAGGCCTGTTACGCCTTTAGCCGTTACGCTCTTCGTCCGTTACGGCATAGAGAGACAAAGATTGTAGGTAGTTTGAGATACAATACAAGCTTTCTGTAAAATTGTTTAACAGTTTATTGCTAAATGAGTAAATTAAAAAACTGATTATTGGATTAGGAGATTTTCCATATTGAAAAATTGACAAGGTTTTCGAAGCTTATTATTAAAAATATTTTTGATCCTGAGAGTAAGGGTTCTAAGTTTTGAAATTAATTTTGCAAAATTTAAAATTATATTTGGTTTAAAAATTTACTTTTAAATAGAATGAAAATTTGTGCTAGAGAATGGAGCGGTTTGCTTGAGAGGACAATTTGTTTCAAAGGAACAATACGCGAAGGTTGCTGGCAGCATTGAAAGGAGGTTCATTCTCATCGCAAGTAGCTGCCACCAATGACATGTCACGTCGCGAGTCCGCGTCTCTCATTTGGTTAAGAATAACTTCGTCAATCCGTCGCTCGGCATACAATAATAAGTGGCTTCCCAATTTATAGTTCCATCTTTTGTCCTCATCTATTGCGCAACAAGACACTGGAAGAATAGCAGACTTATGTCCCGGTGAGAAAAGAGATCAGTTCGACTTTGACGGCGACAATAAAAACAAGATGTAGGCAGCAATTTAGAGAAAATAGATTTCAAACCGAGGCCAGAATAACAAGAAGCATTCTTTTCTTGTGTTTACTGAATCTTGATTTGTTAATTAGGGATTCTTTTCAAGTCGGGAAGATACTTGAACTAATTTTGAAAAAGCGAACAACAAGGATTATATGACATATGTTATTTGGTTGTTGAACTTTTTGTGAGCAATTATAAAACCTTGGTAATTTTCAAGACGTAGTCTTGTACAATCTTTATGTAATTTTCTCAGTAAGAACAAATTATTTTATGAGAGCACAATATCAAAGTATCAAAAAAAAAGAGATGTGATATTGAGAGGGTCTTGAGCAGCATCCTTAATTTGTCAAGACGCTGTCAGCAGTCTGTAATAACACGATGTAAGATGGAAAGAAAGACGAAAGAAAGGCGCGGTGAGAAGACTCCGATGAGGTATTCCGGTCACGGGGTGGTATCACTGGCACTGTCATAAGTACAAGGGGCGGGGGTTGGCCTCAGCAAAGAAGTCTTTATAGGGGACGAGGTATCTCATCTCCTGGACGACTTGCTATCATATCATAAAAATAATCAGCCCCATCCAATGAAGCCCGGTCTACTTTGATCTTTCGCATTTGTTTCTTCCAGCTTCCTCGCATCTTTTTACCGTAAACTTTCAAATTGTCTGATGCTTTCAGAATTACTTGGAAACAGGGGATGAAGTGTTGTAATTAACACAAAATATCAATCTATTCAGAAAACACAAACTTCAGACCACGGTTATACATTCTGTTGATAAGAAATTATCAGTAAAAACATTTATAAAAAATTTTAATTTGTAGGTACTCCTGTTTTGTAGAAGAGAATTTCATGACTAATAGTTGTTGCCTGCTAAAAGTAAACAATTAATTAATATGCGTTTAGAAAAAAATAATAATAGATAGGCTGATGTTTTAGGACAGGCCCACCAATGCGTGTCTTTTATTTTGGACACGCTCACTAATAAATTGTTCCTGTTGAAGAAATGTTTAAAATAAAATTTGAAGGCTTCCTCTGTTGAATGGTTTACTTTGAAGAATTTTATCATAAACGAAAAGGTGGCTAATTAAACAGACACCAACAAGTAGTAGCCTGCTTACAATTTAGGTACGCCCAAAAGTATTGTTGTTCAGATAGGACACGCCCACATGTTGTACGTTCATCTGGAGGAGTCGCCCCTAATGTTAATAAATAAAATTTTAGCACTTAAAAAAATTGTCAATTTAATTTGAGGACAATCTGGGAACCTCAGTGTGATTGAAAAAACGCCCTTGAGGTGGTTGTTTCTAACTTAAACAGACTTGATTCTCAGGGTCACGCCCACCCGTGGGTTGTTCCTATATAAGGAACGCCCTAGGGGTGGGTGTTTTAACTCAAATAGACTTGATTTTCAAGGACACGCCCACGAGTGGGTTGTTCCTCTATAAGGAAGAGTGAAAAAAAAAGCCCTAAGAGTGAAAAACACGCCCCAAGGGTGGGTGTTTCTAACTCAAATATACTTCATTTTCAGGGACACGTCCACGAGTGGGTTGTTCCTATATAAGGAACGCCCTAAGAGTGAAAAACACGCCCTAGGGGTGGGTGTTTCTAACTCAAATATACTTCATTTTCAGGGACACGCCCACGAGTGGGTTGTTCCTATATAAGGAATGCCCTAAGAGTGAAAAACACGCCCTAGGAGTGGGTGTTTCTAACTCAAATAGACTTGATTTTCAGGGACACGCCCACGAGTGGGTTGTTCCTCTATAAGGAACGCCCTAAGAGTGAAAAACACGCCCTAAGGGTGGGTGTTTCTAACTCAAATATACTTGATTTTCATGGACACGCCCACGAGTGAGTTGTTCCTATTTGAGGAACGCACTAACACGCCCTAGGGGTAGGCGTTTCTAACTCATATAGACTTGATTCTGACTCTGAAAAGAGATTAGGAAATCTGTCAAACTTAGTTCCTTACAGCAGAAGTATTATAACCTCCGAATAACAGCAAATCCACTTTGGCGTTGCTCCTGCATTATTTTGGTACATATATTGTACCAAACGTGTTCCCCAGGACGTAAGATAGCTGCTGCTCTAAACTTTGGTACGACTCCCGTACCAAACTGAGACAGCTCTGTTACCAAATTGTAATCATCTATTTATATCGTTCATTTCGAACATATCGTGTACTAAACTTTTTTCGGTGCAGGAACACTCCCACGAGTGGGTTGTTCCTATTAAAGGAACGCCCCAAGAATGAAAAATACGCCCTAGGGGTGGGTGTTTCTAACTTAAATAGACTTGATTTTCAGGGACACGCCCACAAATAGGCGTTGCCTATTTAGACCCTGCCTTTAAGTGGGATCATGCCGTAAAATAAACATTAATTTTTACCTAAAGGCAAGTCAGCATATCTGGTTTCTATCCAAATTTCATTCAAGATAATTTTTTTTTTGACGACACGCCCACATAAACTCTAAAGCCAAAGTATTTGTTAAGAAATATACTTCCACATAAGGCGTTAATTACAAATTTTGTCTCTTAAAAAACTTTTCCTCACACTTAAATTTATATTTTTGACGCAAATTGTTGAAAGGCTAATAAAAAATAAAATATTTTTGATAGTCACTTGATGAATTGATTATTTTTTAGTTGAAAAATTGTTTATTACTATGAAAATTATTATCACTTTTCCCAATGTGGTTTTAAGATTAATATCCTGAAGGGAAGAAACATCGGATGCGATCAAAGTTGTGGGTGGGGATAGACGGATGAACTTTTTCCGCCAAAGCAACTTGGTGCTTTCAAAATAAAAAGTTAATGAGAAAGGGGATGATGCTATTTAACTCAGGTCGATGAGTCGAACGAGGATCAATGTAAGAATTTCTCGTTTCCTATTGGCCTGCTCGAAGTTGAGAGCACCACAACCCGTGTAATGTTATACGTGTCTTGTTTCATCGGAAATGGCATTTTTCGAAATTATTTATTTCGGACCTAGAATCTGTAATGTGAGTTAAGTGCATTTCAACGGTATTTATTGCAGGGTATTAATTTCCAAGTTCGTAATCTATTAAAACGGAACGGTGAAAAAGTCGTGATGAGATGGGATTAATTTTTCAACAAAGTATTGAAGTATTTTTACGTTTTTTGTCAAAGTAAATAGCTTTTATTAAAAACGTACCTTGAATTCGTCACTGCTGTACCATTATTTTTACAGATTCTGAAACAGAAAAAGAAATAAAATTGTAATATCGAACGAGAATTTTGTTTTTGTGAAATAAAATTTTATTTACTAAAATCTAGAAAGTGATAAAGCTAAAATAGAAAAAGAAACTTTGAATGCAATGTAAAATCAGTTTTCAAAAACTCTGTTTTTGACGGAGTCTGGTTTTTAAAAATTGTTATTTACTCCTCCGATTTACTTAGTTCCGTTTATGACAGTCGTGTCGATTTATTTTTTTCCCAGAATCGTATCAACTGGACGAAAATTTGTATCGTTTTCTATTTCTGTGGAGAAGCGAACTGTATGTCCCTATCGACTGATTCGTGACATGTACTGGCTTTGAAAAATAATTCCAAACGATGCCAGGAATATGGATTCGCTGCAAATCCTTTATTCAAGCCGAATATTTCTGCTTAATCGATTGCATCAAACGTGTAATGGTATATAGACTGGTAGGGAGAAAGGGAGATGATAGAATACGAATATCTGTCCGTGGAGTATTCACCTATTGAATGCACAGAAGGTATCCTCTATGCACGCGACACAAGTTAATGAGAGGATCGAGTTCATTATGCTTTACTATGATATAACACAGTCAAAGTGCTGAGACCTATTTACAATATACAAGTACGCACTAGATATTCTCTATCAAACATAAGCATATATGACTTGATTATAGAGCATACGTGATGCCTGTTTATCTAATAACCTCGACTACCTGGTGCGCAAATTCATGACGCTTCTATTCCAGGCAAATAATTAGACACGTTAACAGATTAGCAATAAGGTAGTAAAAAGGCTTCCTTTTGACCTATTTCAATATTGGATATAATGTTGAGGAAGGATAGTGGCTTTAGGGTCAATTTGAAGAAAATAAACTTTCTTTAGTTTAAATTAAATCCATACGTGAAATAAGGGAAAAAAATTTTGGTAGGTTTTTACAAACTAAAATAACATTTAAGATCAAATAAAAGTCAAACAAGACTATGTCATAAGCTTATATATCGAAAATAAATTAAATTAACGTTATAAAGATTAATTACTTTAAAAAATTTTAATTTACGAAAAAAGAAAAAATTTTTGTTTTTCTTTTACAACCAAAGACAAACCAAACATCAAATGTTACTCTCTTCATTTACTACGATATTTATAAGTTAAATATTACAGTTAACACAAAAATGTCAGAACTAAACAACAATTACACTTCAATATTGTACAATACCAAAAATATTAATTTTGCAGAATAAAATTTATCCACTGAAGAGGGCCCATATAGGGGTCGAAACGTATGGATTTAATTTAAACTAAAGAAAGTTTATTTTCTTCAAATTGACCCTAAAGCCACTATCCTTCCTCAACATTTTTAACTTGGGTCACGAAACCAACAACCAAATTATTGGATATAATTCTTTAATTTCTTGCTTTTTCCACAAGAAAGATTTCAATTTTGAACTGGTAATAAAATTCCACGTTGTTGTAACTGTTGTCTTGTTTATATCCTTTCAAAGAAGTGTGATCGTTTTCAGGTGACTTTAAAATACGTGTGGTTTTCTGTAGATGTCACCAAAGTAGGCGGAGTCTCTTCTGTACGCCGCCAAAGTAGGTGTGGTTTTTATTCAACCTCGTCAAATTAGGTAGGGTCTTTGTTAACGTCGCCAAAGTGAATGTGAGTTTCTTCACATGTCTCCAAATTAGGGGTGGTCTTTTCTTAACACCGGCAAAATAGGTGTGCTTTTATTTAAATGTCACCAAAGTGGGCGGAGTCTCTTCTGTAAGCCGCCAAAGGAGGTGTGGATTTCTTTGAATGACTCCAAAGTGGGCGGAGTCTTTTGTGATAACCACCAAAGTAGGTGTGGTTTCCTTTTAACGTCACTAAAGTAGGTGAAGTCTTTGTGAACGTTGCCAAAGTGGATGTGAGTTTCTTCACACGTCACCAAATTAGATGTGGTCTTTTCTTAACACCGGCAAAATAGGTGTGCTTTTATTTAAATGTCACCAAAGTGGGCGGAGTCTCTTCTGTAAGCCGCCAAAGTAGGTGTGGGTTTCTTTGAATGACTCCAAAGTGGGCGGAGACTTTTGTGATAACCGCCAAAGTAGGTGTGGTTTCCTTTTAATGTCACCAAAGTAGGTGAAGTCTTTGTGAACGTTGCCAAAGTGGATGTGAGTTTCTTCACATGTCACCAAATTAGATGTGGTCACTTCTTTACGCCGCCAAAGTGGGAGTGGTTTTTTATGAACGTCTCTAAAGTGGGCGGATACTTTTGTGAACGACGCCAAAGTAGGTGTGTTTTTCTATACACTTTACCAAGCTCGACGTGGTCTATTGTAGGTGACAATCAAGTAAACGACGTTTGTTTTACGACAACCAGGTAGGCGAGGTTTTCATTAAGTGTCATCAAATTAGGTATGGCCTTTTCCTAAAACCTTTAAAGCGGGTGTGTATTTCTTCGAATGTCACCAAAGTGGGCGGAGACTTTTGTGTACGCCGCCGAAGTAGGTGTGGTTTTCTTTGAACGTCATCAAAGTAGGCGGAGTTTTTTGTGAACGCCGCCAAAGAACCTTCCAAAAAGTGCTAAGGAAGGTACAGAACATAAGTTGTATTATTAACAAATTCAATCTCTGTTTTTCAAATACATTCTCTCTTTAATAAAAAAATGTTGTCAATTAAAAGTAGTTTCAATATAAAGTAAAATTTACAAAGCGTGTGTTGTTTCGACCAACAATGTACACACTTATAATGCAATAATCATTCCAGTAAATATAGGGGATAGAAAGTTTGGTTGTAAGGTCATGAAATATTCAGATGGAATCAATCCTAACTGGGGACGTTTGAAGCAATGGACATGGGGTTGAAAAAAGAGGAAAAGGTGCTCCCAAGAGCCGCTTTATTGAACTGCTCAAAACCATTATTTATTGTCCCTGCCAATCGAAAATTGTTATGTATTATCTTTGGTACATATATTTATCTTTAGAAATTGGAAAATAGTTACTGTAATATTTTTCTAATGTCAGTGGTTGAAAAGAGTCTCTGAATTGATGCGGATAAAAATATATGTCGCAGATGAGATAAATGTCTTTGTGTACGGTTTTAAAAAATGATCAAAGTTGTGGGTTACCAGGGACAGTTTCATAATGAAGTGCTAAACTTGCTGATGTTGCAGAACTTGGAGTTTGCTTCAAGGGTTAACATAAACTCATAAAGAGAATCAGAGGCTTGCTTAACCCTCGAGTTTATGGACAGGGTTAAAGTAGTTATGTTTGTCCTTTGAGTTGATAGGACCACGCTGCAGGCCAACCTCACTAACCCTTCGGGATTCGATCTATCTACCCTAATGAGTCTAACAGTCTACAATTCTAGATATACATATCTTCCACGCAACAAAATATATTTCATTTTTAATTTAAACTGTTAGTATTTGATAATTGCACAAGAAATGATTGTTGATTTTAATTTCGATGCAGGAGTGAGAGAGATTGAGAGAGAGAGAGAGAGAGAGAGAGAGAGAGAGAGAGGGAGGGAGATATAGAACAACAAATTATGTAAATGGAAGCCAAGCAGCATCGAAATAGAAGATAAAAAAAAATAAAAAGGACGTAGGAAACAGTGGCAGGTGAAATCACCTGCCCAGTTGCTTCCTATATTCACTCTTTTCACGCTCCTAATGGAGAAAGTAATTACACGAGGGCGAAGGTCACTCGAAAAACCCTTAATTAACGCTTCTTTGATTCAAAGCGAGGAAGAAACACGAAGGCGAGCGTCTTTTGTTTGCTCTGCTTTTTCATTCTCCTTCCGCCTCTCGCCTTTGCTATTTACGTCCAAGAAAAGTAGCAGCCATCATTCTGTCTCTTCTTCTCCCATTGTCCTCGGAAACTCGGAGACGTTTAAGAATAATAATGCTTGTAATAAACGCAATTAGCGCAATTGTGCTTGTAACTGAATTCATTCTGCAATTACGAGCTGTCAGATTTGTAACATTATTATTTATGTTTAATTTATGAAAGTGACGTTAAAAATAGTGTACAGCAACTGTATGTAATATTTTTCTTTTATCTCATTTCTATTGAAAAACAAGCTTTGTGATCTTGCTTCTCATTTTTTTTACTTGTTTTCAACTCGGTACTAATAAGGAGTTAAAGAAACTACATTTTAAGAATTAAATATAAGTATAATACTATATAATTTGCTTCCTATTAGAGAACGTATTGTTTCCTAAATTTTTCTTATGTTTTGATTGAAATTAAAATTTATTTTTTTATCTATTTTAAAACTTAACTGCTTTTTGATTCAATAGGACCGCATACTAAAAACGTCTACTTTCTCTACGCGATGAATTAGTATTTTAGTAATAAGTATCAAATGTCATAAAAAAATTTAAGTAAATTTAGCCTCTCCTTACAATAAGGCTCTGCCCATTTTGTAAAAACAACCCAGCAAATGCTTACCATTTATTACACATCCACTCGTCCGTCATTCATAGCCAAGAGAATGTCAATCAATTCAATTGATGTTGAAATTGAAATAAGTGAAGTGGCCTGGAAGTAGACGTTTAAAGAAATTTGAAGCGGAAGTGAAAAAGTAAAAGTAAAGTGAATCTGAAGTGTAATTGAAGTGGAAGTGAAATGAAATTAAACTGGACTTGAAATGAACTTGAGGTGAACTTGAAATGAAAATGAATTGAAATCGAAGTGGAAATGAAGTGGCAGTAAAGTGAATGTAAAGAGGAAGTGAAGTGAAAGTGAAGTGGAATTAAAGTGGAGTTGAAATGGAATTATTGAGGAAATAAAGTGGAAGTGAAGTGAAAGTAAAATGTACTTGAAGTGGATTTAAAGAGGAAGTGAAGTGAAAGTGAAGTGGAGATGAAGTAGAGTTGAAATGGAATTATTATGGAAATGAAGTGAAAGTGTAGTGAAATTGAAATGAAGTTGAAATGGAATTATTGTGGAAATGAAGTGGAAGTTAAATGTCATTGAGTGAGTGGACTTGTATTGAAATGAAATGAAGTGGAAGTGAAATCAGAGTGAAGTGGACTTGTAAGTGAATTAAAGTGTAAGTAAAATATCAAGTGGAAGTAAAGTGAATGCGAAGAGACGTCTAAGTGAAATTGAAATAGACTTGCAGTGGAAGTAAAATAGATTAAAAGTGGAAGTAAAGTTGATTTCGAGTGAATTTAAAGTGTAAGTTAAGTGAAATTGAAGTGGAGTTGAAGTGTAAGCAAAATATCAAGTGGAAGTAAAGTGAATGCGAAGAGGAATTGAAGTGGAATTGAAATGCACTTTCAGTGAAAGTGAAATGAACTTAAAGTGGATTTGAAGAGGAAGTGAAGTAAAAGTGAAGTGGAATTGAATTAAAATGAATGAAGTGAAAGTGAAATCAGCGTGAAGTGGACTTGAAGTGGACTTGAAGTGTAAGTAAATATCAAGTGAATGTAAAGTGAATGCGAAGAGGAGTCTAAGTGGAATTGAAATAGTCTTGCAGCGTAAGTGAAATGGACTTAAAGTGGAAGTAAAGTTGATTTCGAGTGAATTTAAAGAGGGAGTGGATTCAAAGTGGAAATGAAGTGAAATTGAAGTGTAAGTAAAATTTCAAGTGGAATAAAGTGAAAGCGAAGAGGACTTGAAGTGGATTTGAAAAGGTCTTGAAGTGAAAGTGAAATGGACTTGAAGTGGATTTAAAGAGGAAGTGATTCGAAAGTGAAGTGGAATTGAAATGGAATTGAAATGTAATTATTGTGGAAATTAAGTGAAGGTGAAATGGAATTGACGTGGACTTGAAGTGAAATGAAATGAAGTGGAGTAAAATTAGAGTAAAGTGGACTTGAAATGTTGAAATGAAATTGAAGTGTAAGTAAAGTGAATGCGAAAAGGAGTCTAAGTGAAATTGAAATAGACTTGCAGTGGACGTGAAATGAACTTGAAGTGGAAGTAAAGTTGATTTTAAGTGGATTCAAAGTGGAAGTGAAGTGAAATTGAAGTGGAAGTGAAGTGAAATTGAAGTGGAATTGAAGTGGACGTGAAATATAAAATGTTAGTGAAATAAATGATAAGTGGAATTGAAATAGAATTGATAAATCAAATCCATATAACAAATAAATCCATCTAACAGCCGCGTAACCCTCGATTGTAGACTTTATGCGCCTGCCTTTTTTACTGGTTTTTTATAGCAAGTTAATAATCTTTAGAAGCTTGCAATTTATAACAAATGAAAACAAATTCAAGCGATTCTAATTTAAATTAGTACCTTCGCACGGATTTCTCAATTTATCTTATTACGCCACGTATAACAGTATGTTTCGAGTACATAACTAATAAAAATTATTGCTTTCTATAGCGAATAATACTGCGTTGGAAAACAGGAAGAAAGCAATATTAAGAAAAGAACTAGAAAGAGAGGAAGAGGGAGTGTATTGCGTAGTTAATGAGTCGCAGGATGATTGATTCGCTCATTCGCGTTACAGCCGGACTTTCACTCCCCTTTCCTCTCTCTCTCTCACTCTCTCATTTTCTTTTATATCTTCATCTCGACCTAAATTAATTTTCCATTTATAATTATAATAGAAAATGCAAAACTATAGATCAAACACTATTGTGAATCGGAAATCAAATATCGAAATCTGGATCTCGCTTTTAGGAGCAGATTCGTTAACGAATATAAATGACGTGACGAATTTGTTGCGGATAATGGGCGACATAAGTTGAGCAAAAAGTCTGCTGAGTCACCTGACGCTGGAAGCTTACTCATCGGGCTTTTATTTATTACTCGCTTATCTCTGATGTGCTTCAATCTCAGTGCGTTCGAAGCTTAAGGCCTCGCCCGTTGGTCTTTCGACACCTAGGACATTTCATCAGCAAATACAAATACGTATCGCTTGCCTGAACTTACTGTGCAAATCCACAGGCTGGAAGCGTATTCATTTTCCAACTCCACGGTGAAGTGACGTAAAAGCGTTATCGGACCATTGTTGGGCTGTCGGCCTGTCGCCAGAGAGATGGATCACGTATTCCTAATATAATACCGCAATGTCGAGCAATAAAGGTCTTTTTGTGCACCCATGACCGAGTGCTTTGCACTTTCGATACGCCACGACTTTGCGACCAAAGAACAGATATGTCTTTCAATTTTCTTTCTATAATGTTTATTTTTTAAAAAATGTTTGATTTATAAGAAAACAGCGCCCTGGATTCCAATATTGCTCCTGGATAAAGAGTATCACTCTTTAAACAAAGTGGAGAAGAAAAATGAAAAACTTGGGTGACAAAAAGACAATTTCCTTTGTCGGTCTCGAATGACCGTGACGCTATTTTAGCGGTATCGGCGTTAGGGTCACATAACTGGTGTCCCGTGAGATATAGTCAGGTATGGGGCGGACGAAGGGAACAATGTGGCTGCCTCGTGAATTATTCTCTTTGATTGCTCGCTTTCGTCTCGCTTCGCTCGTTCGACGTTTCAACCTCGTAACGCATTTCGCGACCCCAACGATCGGCGGTTGTCGCATCATATACAAAACATGTATTCTACCTCGACGCGGGACCCTAGAAGAGGGTGAAACATAACCCAGTTTTAAGATCCATTTCACTTTTATTCATCTGCCACAAATTTTCCGATTTTTGCAAATCCACCAAAATCCACTTTTTCAACGTTTTGTTATTTAAATTTAAGAAACAGAAAATGCAGAAAATTATTAGGTTTTTTTTCATAATCACTAATGATTTGATCCCATCCATATATCCTGTCCATATATTAATTGTTCAAGGGGTGAGAAATGCTCCGCCCACATACATTAACACTTTTATTTGTGGGCGGAGCTAAGCCTGTGTGACTCACCCTCAAGTAAATGATTGATGATACACTAAATATGGTTCCGCCCAAATCTATTGGCACCTTATTATGTGGAAGGAGCTAAGTCAGTGTAACTCCGTCCTTGAATAAAAGCTTGCCTGTATGTGTAGTTCCGCCCATGTGTGGGAGGGGCTTTAACAATGTAAATCCGCCCTCAAACACAGAGCACCCTGGAGCACCCCAGTGCACCCTGAATCACCCTAGTACACCCTAGAGTACCCTGGAGTACCTTAGTGCACCCTGGAGTACCCTAGTGCACCTTGGAGCACCCTAGAGTATAAATGCCATAGTGCATAAACACTTTTAAATGTGGGCGGAGATATACCCTCGGAATTGTCTCTAACCCAAATGCCTGAAAGTATGCATGTTTTTCCAACGAGGAGGTGGCATAAGTTGGTATTGCTCCGCCTACATGAATCAAAACTTGTAAATGGGGGAGGAGTTAAATTTGTGACTGCAAAAACTGTTTCCAATGTGGGCGGAGTTTATGTGACTCCACCCTCATTTTAATGCTGTCTCCGCCCTAATGCATTTACGGTTTAAAATATAGGTGGAGCTGAACCAATAGGACTGCCCGAGCGCATTAACACTGTTAAATATAGGCGGAGCTAAGTTACTTCAACGAAATGTATTGGCCCTTATATTTGTAGGCGGTAGAATGTTAATGTGACTCCGCCCATATTCGAATATGGGAGGAGCTAAATCCGCGTAACTCCGCCTCCGTATCGCCACCGCTTGGTATGACTCCACCCATATGAACTAATACTTCTTAATATGGGCGGAGTTAAGTTCTTATGACTCCGCCCACTGGCATGCACATTTGCAGATGTGGGTGGAGCCAAGTCCATGCAACCCCGCCCACAGCAAATATCTACTAAATTATGTTTAATAAACCAAAAAAGGAGATACATCGGGAGGAGAAATTTCTTGATTGTTCCTCTTTTTATATTTCATTTTACCAAATTTTTCAACAATAACAAAAGTTTAAAAAAATTCCTATCAAAGTTCCTTTTGAAAAATCCAGCTTTTTGTTAGATTAGCCAATTATTAGAATTACCTGTCAGTTTGTTGATAATAAAATTAATTATATTTATGAAGTGTCCTTTATATAAAGAAGCATAATAAAATAAAATATGAAGACTTGAAAGTTTCAATGAAAAGCTCGCCCGGCTTAAAAAGAAGAAAGAAGAGAAAGCGGGATTTTTTTCTATACCAGTTGTCAAACGTCTCTTGTTGTACGTGTCTCGTAATAAAATCTCGGCCCTAATTAGTTTTGAACAATGTCGCGGGACGAAGCTGGCGTTAATTTTTGCAATTAAGCGTCGGCCGTTCCTGTCTCTCGCGCTTTTATAGGGACTATGGGATAGGGTGGTGGCAGGGTGGACTGGAATGAGAGAAAGGGTTGGGAGAAGGGGGGTATTACTTGCTATATACGAGCCACAAGAGGGACGACTTATTTATTAAGCCGTGTACGCCCGTAAATGCCAACTACGCCTCCGTGTGTACTGAGAATGCAAAACCGCTTCGCTGACTATCGCAATGAGCTTAAAGCCCTGTATTATTTATACGAGGATGTAGGTCCAAACCACCAAGCCTTGCATTCCTACTGGTTCGTCGGTTTCGCGCGAGAGGCACAATCCGGTTCTCCTTTTGTAGAAAAGACTAAAGTGCTTGCATTCTAATTGGTTCCCTCAAACATACGGGACGATTCCTTTATTTCTACGACCTTTCAGAGACATCTTTTACTACGCGACTCACTCTTTGGAGATATTTTGCATTTGGATACTTTTCCCTTAATTTAAAGCCTGCAAAGTAAATTTTATGAATCTATTACTCAAAAATTTGACTTTTATGATTAGTTGATTATTCGACTTGTCTTTAATATTGATAAAGCAATTTTAACCCTTTCACACCCAAGCAAAATTGAAAAATTAAAAAAACAAAAGTAAAATGGTTCTTATAGTTTTTGGGGTCGCTGATTATGAATCCGGTGTTAGTTTTCGAAAATTCAAAATGGCGGATCCAATATGGCGGACGAATTTTTAAAACTTTTAGATTCGCCTGAAATTTGTTACTCGGAGGTTTTTGGGGTCGCTGATTACGAATCTAGTGTTAGTTTTTAAAAATACAAAATAGCGGATCCAATATGGCAGACAAAAAATTGAAGAATCCTTTAGATTCGCATAAAATTCATTACACGGGGTTTTTTGGGGTCGCTGATTACGAATCCAGTATTACTTTTTGAAAATTCAAAATGGCGGATCCAATATGGCGGAGAAACTTTAAAGAAGTGTTTAATATCGCTTAAAATTGGTTAGTCAGGGGTTTTTTGGGTTGTTGATTACGAATTCGGTGTTAGTTTTTCAAAATACAAAATCCAATATGGCTGACAAATTTTGAAAAAGTGATTAAAATCGCTTAAAATTGGTTACTCAGGGGTTTTTGGGGTCCCTGATTCTAAATCTAATATCAGTTTATTTTATTTTATTTTTTAAATAAACCAACTGGCTTTTAAAGACTTGATGGCTTCAGTCAGTTAAACATATGAATTTTCAAGAGCTAACACCGGATTTGTAATCTGCGACCCCAAAAACCCCTGATTGTGAGTAACAAACAGGCAAATCTAAAATGTTTTCAATATTCGTAAATTTTAACAATTATTTATATTTTTTTTTAAACAAAAGGAAAATTAAAGCCCAATTCAATCTACATATTTTTAAAGCTTTTTCCTTTCTGAAGAGAACGCACCAAGATTAAATGAAAAATATTAATTTACTTCGAATATATTGATGTTTTTGTAGGTGAGACATATATGTCTTATGAGCGTGAAAGCATTAAATGCCGAATGTTTAATGCTGATACTAAACAGGAAATTATCGACTCATAATATCGATTCTAAGTATAGAATTGACGATTTTCAAAGTTGAAGGTTCGACAATGAATATTCAGATATCGATTCTGTGTATCGAGATATCGATTTCGAATGTCAATTCCGAATATCGAAGAATGGGTCGAACCTGAATGTTCAAGTATATCGATTGTAAATATCAAGGTATTAATTCAAAGTATTGAATGTTTCGATTTGGGATATCGATGCAACAATTTTAAATCTTCGAATACCAAGTTTGAATGCCGAAATATATATTCTGAATATCAAATTTTTGATTTTTAATATGGAAGAATCGCTTTTAAATATTAAAGTATATCGATTCTAAATAAAAGAGTATCGATTATTATTTAATTTACAATTTCATATACACAATAGATATTAATTCTAAATATCGAAATATCGACCCTAAATATCGAGATGTCGATTCTAAACATTAAAATATCGATTTACTTTTTCTTTGTCCTTGTCTTCTTGTCGTTGATATTACATTTTACCCTCATCAAACAAAAAAACTATTTTGTAAATTTTATAATAACTTTATTTTAAAAACTTATAATTTATTCAAGTAATTTTTTTTATTTATTTCTTCTACTTGTCTAAAAATTCTATTTATTTTTAAGTTTATGTCAATTTATCATTTTATTTTTAATTTTATTCACATTGTGATTTAATTTTAATTAAAATAAAATTTTATTTAAATTACTTTCTTTTAAAAGTTCTGCTTCTCTTCATTATGTTCAATTTACTGTTCTGATTTATAAATTTTTGTAAAATAAATATTAAAAATAAATCATATTTTTATTTACCTACTTTTAATCGTAAATAATATTCGATTTTAGTAACATTATGAATTTTTTTTCATTTAATAATTTTGGAATTTAAAAATAATTAACTTTAAATGTAATCATTAATTCTATAAAAACTTTAGTTTAAGTTTTTTTAAAATAGGTTATGTTCGTTTTCGAAGTGTATATTTGAGGAGCACTTTTTCAAAAGTTGATAAATCCATATTTTGTTATTTCGAGAAAATTAAACAAATGTAGTTTTTCACCTAACCCCTTGAGTTAATTATAAAATATAAAAACTACAAGAAACTATTGATATAAAAAAAATTTTTTGAACTTAAGGCGATTTGTTTTTAATTAAAGTTTATCACAATGATGGAATTAAAAGGGTTTTGTAATTTTATATAGGAAAAAAAAATTAAAATTTGGAGTCATCTTTGTTAAGTCCAAATTTTTTTAAATTGAAAATTTTTTGTTAATAAAATTTTTTTCTTAAATTTAACAGTGACAGATCGATTTGCAAAATTCTTAATATGTGAAAATTTCGTTCATCTCTACTTTTTTGAAAAATGTATTTATCAACTTTTGAAAAAGTGCTCCTCATTTAAAAAACTCGTGAAATAAACATTTTTCAATTTCTGCCGGAAAAGGAATAAACTAAAAAATATTTTTCTTTCGTTTAATAATTAATTATATGTATAAATTTTTGACTTTTTACGTTAATAAAACAATTGTCAATATTCATGTTCAATGTGATTTTAGTGAATAATTGTGCTGTTTTCTTTGCACTGTCTTTCGATTTTTTTTTATTAATTGGAGTTTTTCCATTTTTGCCGAGATTCTCGAAGAGTCTTTTAGAAAAAATGATATTCCTAGATTTTTAGTCGTCAAATATCAAAGAATTGTGATGAAAAGAAACGAAAAAAAAAAGATACGTGACGAAGGTAGAATGGGAAAAAGAACTGTAACAGTGAAGGGGGTCGAAGGGCATAGGGATTTGAGACGTGTGGGGATGAGATTACACGCGCCGCTTGAGGGATTACGTCGCTTTGATTCTATGATAAGAATGTCAAAATAGGCTGTCTCTTGTCGCCTTGTAATCCCTCGATGGTTGGGATGTGCGATCCGTGTAATTACATTGTAACGATGACGCTCTCTAGGCGCAACTAGCCCTCGAAGCAAGTTCCTGCTTTCGACAGTCATATATAATGTCATACGGACCAATAACTGCAGTCGTTCGACGTCGTTTCCAGTACAGTATACTAAGTACGCGCACAGGGATTAAACTTATGTATGACGACGTAAATTATACTTAATGGGTTTACTCGCTCGGACGCGTCGTTATAAATAATCTCCTAGGTACCTGCAAAGACTTTTCATACGCAGAACATCGCCACGGAAATGAAATAATTTGTCGTACCTGCTCTTTTCTCTTTGCACTCAGTAACAGAAAAAGAGAAATAGATAACTGCCTATGTGGAATTTTTGAATTAACGTTTACCTACCGCAGCCAATTAATGGCTGTTTTTTTGCTTCGTGTGTAAAATGATATAATTTACCAGAGATATCAATTATGTCTACAATTTTCATAAGTGTTTTATTTTGCGATTAAAGTTTAACATGGGATTACGTTTTAATTTTCTGTTTTTAGTGTTTTGTTGAAAATGGTTCGAAACCTTTATAACGAGACTTTGATGCCTGTCCGTCCATCCATCCATCCGTCTGTCCATCCGTCCGTCCATCCATCCGTTCGTCCGTCCGTCAATCGATCCATCCATCTGTCCGTCCATCCGTCCCTTCATCCAATCGTCTGTCCGTCCGTCCGCCTATCCGTCCGTCCATCCATCCGTTCAACCGTCTGTCCATCCGTCCGTCTATCCGTCCAGTCGTCCATCCGTCTGTCCATCCATCCGTCGGTCCATCCGACCATTTATCCGTCTGTTCATCCGTCTGTTCATCCATTCGTCCATTCGACCGTCTGTCTATCCGCCCGTATATCCATCCGTCTCTATATTTATGTGTCCATCCGTCCGCCCATCCTTCCGTCTATTCGTTCGTCGTTCGTAGCCAATAGCTGTGCAATTGAAGTTGAAGTGTAAGTAAAATAGACTTGAAGGATATTTCAAATTTTATACCAACTTGAAGAGCAAGCGTCGAGCATCCGTGCCCTCTCCATTGTTTCATTTAAAAATAGCGCAACATTCAAAATTCGCCTGGGTTACGCTAACCCAGTCCGTACCCTGATGGTTAAATTACCTCTACTTAAAATCTTAATGCCAATATCGATCTAAATATCAATTTATGTACAAATCTACCATAGAAATTTGTGAAAAGAATTCGTGATCGGTGACACGTCCTTAGTACGAAAGGCCACCGAGCTTCTGTGCACCCTCAGTAAATACGATATTATATTATAATCCCCGGCAGCGACTTTAGTAGTGCGTCTGTAGCGGTAGCAAGAGGGTGGGTAAACAGGGGCAAGGGTGTGAGGGGTACAAGGCTTGTCTGGAAGATTAGCACCTCATACAAAGGTCCTGCAGTGGGAACGAAGCGAAGCGGGTGGAGCGCCTTCGTCGACGCGACTTAGGGGTGAGGGTACCCGTTGGGTGAAGACGGTTGGAAAGAAAGTCCGCGAAGGGGTAGAAGACGGCTGAGAAAGTGAGGCTGTTCCTTATACACTTGTACGCTTGTGAGGCACACCTCGTTGCGCCCGCTGACTGGGAAAATTAGTTTTCAGAAATTTTTCATGAAAGGCGTTGAAAGGAAAGTGTATACGAGGTTCCTTTTCTCATTGGCGGCTATTTTTGTCCGGATAGGCATGGGAGTCGGAATTGCAGCAGCAGGAGGAGGATCGGGATTCAATAGCCTTTATTTTACTCTCGTGTTAACTCGCGCGCCACATTCCCTTCCTCTTTTCCCTTTACTTGACTCTGTTTCCTTTTTTCGCTTCGTTTTATTATTTTTTCCAGCACACGAGTTCTTTTCCCTATCCAGTGTCGTTACCGAGGGAGCTGCGTTGGTTCGCGGAAAAAAGACTTTCTTGAGAGGTTTCACTGTTCGTTAAGGTTCCTTCGCCTCTGCAGAAATTGCGTTTTGTCGTCCCGAATAATAAGTATCAGTAATTACAGGATTACCACCCTTTCGTTCAATGTCATTCAACAAGACGGACGATTCTTTAAAATTAGTAGAAGCGTTTCAAAAGAGCTTTTCACTACTCAAGGGCTTTTCTCTTTATTGTCTCAAATAATTGATGTGAAGAATTAGCAAATAATTTTCTTTTTGAATATCAACGGTACAGTTACCATATTATCAAAATATGAAATACAGAAAAATTTATCCACTTGGCGTTCCGGTCCGCTTGGCATTCTGGTCCACTTGGCGTCGTGGGCCGCTTGACGTCCTGGTCCACTTAGCGTCCTGGTTCGCTTGGCGCCCTGGTCCACCTGGCGTCATGTGCCGCTTGGCGTCCTGGACCGCTTGGCGTCCTAGTCCGCTTGGCGTCATGGGCCACTTGGCGTCATAGACCACTTGGCGTCATGTGCCTCTTGACATCATGTGCCGCTTGGCGTCCTAGTCCGCTTGGCGTCCTGGTCCACTTGGCGTCGTGGGCCGCTTGACGTCCTGGTCCACTTAGCGTCCTGGTTCGCTTGGCGCCCTGGTCCACCTGGCGTCATGTGCCGCTTGGCGTCCTGGTCAGCTTGGCGTCCTAGTCCGCTTGGCGTCCTAGTCCGCTTGGCGTCAGGGGAAGATTGGCGTCATGGGCCGATTGGTGTCCGATGCTTAACCGCTTTACTAGTATTTGACTTTAAAAACTTTTTAATATTTAAAATTTGTAAATGTTGAAAAACTGAGTTCTGAAAAATTGTATGTAGATCTAAATATTTCTCAACAATTTTGAACATACACATAAATCAACATATCGCTATTACAATGGAATTCAAAGTAGAAATTAAAATAAAAATTGTTAAAAATCTCAAGTCTTAAAGTTAATGCAAATAATCAGGATTAGCATTAAATAAATGCAGCGTTTGTGAAACGTTATTCAGTATTCGGTGAATGTAATCAGATTAAATTCCCGAAATATTTGCAAACGCAGGTGTTAGGTGAAAAAAGACCCGAGTATCTGAATCTAGAAAGTAATTAAGGTGTTTTGATGAACGCTTCTAAATAAATATTTCCGAGCGTGTGTATCGGCACTCAAGGAACGCGATCCTAGTCAAAGTTAATTTGAATAGGGATTGCGAAACATACGCACACATGTGCCCACACTAGTGTCGAGAATTTGTGTTCGTCTCTCTCCAGCCCCTGGGTTACGTGTAACATAATGTAACCTTGTCAATGAGGGACCTCTATTACGATTTCCAAACACCCTCTTATTCGCACAACTCTATACTCTCAATGTTGCTCAAGTTTGTATTTCTATTCGTATAGTATTTCAACACCCCAATATATCGTCTATTCAACCTTTTCTAGGTTATGTTAATGCATTTCTCTCTTCAAAAACAATTTTCAATCCAATTTTAATTTAACTTTAGAACCTTTCTGATAAAGCGAATGTTTCAACAACTTTCATTTCAAATTTAATCTCAGAATTAATAATGATAAAACTGCCTTTTTGGTCACTGTTGTGGTAAATGACGATTTGAAATTTTCATTTTTAAAAATTGTTTAAACTTGTAAATTGCCTAAGGTAAAAATGAGAGTCTAAAAATAAACAAGAATTGAGATTGAAAAATATATATTTCTGTCCTGATGAGGAAATAATATTTCTTTTGAGCGAGAAAGAAAAGGGAAGATTGTAACATTGTGAATGAAGGCAATCATGTGCGCAATTAGGAACCTTGTTCGACTGGTGGGTCGAACGAACGGACGCAAGAATCGAGAAAGAATGATTCGTCTTTGGTTTGGTTTCAACCAGCTTACAACCCCCCTAACAAAACAGTTATTTTATGTACTTTCTCGCTGAAAGGAGTGCCGATGCTGATGTTACTGCTCGATCACACTTATCAATATCTCTGCTTTGTACGCAAGGTAATTGACTTCAACGAGGCTATTGTTTGGCTGCTGGCTGGCATCTACTGTCCTGACATAACACGACAAGTTGTTTAATTATGGCTCGATTCGAGCCACAAGGGAGGGGTAATTGGATTGAATTAATACGGAATATTCACTTCGCTTGCAACGATTTATAAAAAGGATACTAAAGATAAAGTGGAGCGGATAAACTCACTAACAATTGCACAACAGGTGAAAGTATAGCTTTCCTTTAATAAAATTTTCATTGATTGTTTATTCAATTAGTTTCCTGGTGGGATGTAATATTGATATAAAGATCGTAAAACATTGACTTAATTTGTTAAGTAACATAGCGTCTCAATCAGCATGCTCCAAAAATTGAAACTTGGAAACAGAATTCTGACTCAATTACTATAGTAAGCTGGTACGGTTCTTGAAGAGAGTGGGGAGAGTCGTCTCTCGCGCGTCGCTCTCTTCCCCCTCTTCGCAGCGGCGAGTAGAGGCAGTCTATATAAACGGCTGTCGCACGATGATTCGTCAGTCTCTTGGCTGACGAGACTCGAGGTTCACGTCGAGTTCCTTGCTTGGTTGTTCACGGAGGGTAGACGTTTCTCAAGTTTACTTAAATAGGGCTGCTGACCAGCGGTGGACTTGTGTATGAGCGTACCCGACATAACTTTACATTGGTACTGAATGGCTTAACGAAAGGCTAAAAGAAATCATCTGGAAGATGTTAGAAGTGTACTTCCCTCATCATTCTAATGTTTCATCCGGGTCTATTTAAAATGAAAGATGACCCAGCCCTTCTCCAAATTATTAGAGAATTACTTTCTGTAATTCGAAGAATGTGGAGTGAGCTATACGTCGTCTACGGGGTCACCCATGCCGATGCAAAATTTGTTATTCTGGGATCCCAAAAAGCTGTAATTTGTTTATAAAAATTACCCTTATGCGTTTTCAATCTAAGCTTTACTTGTTTTATTTCTTATCTTAAAACATTTTTTATTTGTTAGAATATACTTTATAAAATGGGACCAGAAAGTCACGGGCTTTATTTCACCACCTTGATAAATGCCAAAAAACCACTGCTTCACATTCTTCTGCGGATTTTGATTACCTATCAGACTGTTGAGGATCTGGGACTATAATCTATCTCATCCACTTGGATACAGCCAATGTTCCTGACTCATCATTTAATTGTATGTAAGCGAATTGTATGTAGCACGTCTCATTATTGTAAAATCTAAATTTTAATATGACAGTAGATATTGGTTAAATGGTTTGTGAATTGAATAAATGTGCATAATGCAAATTGAATGAATATCCACATTTGTATTTGGGTAATTCTATGGATTTGTTTGAATGAATAAATTCGTTAATGTAAACAAGAAATTTAGATCAAAGAAATATTGTAATTTAATAGATACATTTGATCAACATTTTAATACAATCTCCATTTAAATATCGACTATAATTTTAAGAGTTTTATTTCGTCCTTTTAATATAAAATGTTTAATTGGTCTTTGAAAAATATACCCGGGTCATAAAAAATCTTATCTCCATCCGGCAAGTAAATTTGCGAGCAATAACAGTCGAATCATTACAACCAAAACAAACATAAGTCCAAGTTTCATTATATTGCATAGCCCTTGTGTGAGAAGATCTCATATTGACGGGAATCCGACTCTTTGATATAACACCTAAATGGCAGATTGGCTCGTATTAAATTTTAGGGCCTGACCATCTTACATGAAGGGATGATTGCCAATTAGTCGTGGGGTCGTTGTGGCTTGTAATGACAATGAATACTCATTACAAGGACATCTCGTTGATACATAAACGCGTCTATATCCGAAACCGCTTAGGGGATCTAAATGACACAATGCTTGGAGAATAGTGATTATTCGGGGGGGATTATGGGTAGGTTATATGTATATCCAGGCTTCTGTTCACGAAGCGATACACATATGGAGGCGCGGACAAAGTGCGGGAGAGTTGATGGAGGTGTGGAACGTGTAGGTGCATATTGTACAAGTGGTTAATGTATATTCGCATGCGGACGTTTTGACACAGACGCAAGCAGAATGATGTTGACATTGGTAGATCCGGTCGCGGATTACAGCTTTGTACGACACAAAGCGTCGACACAATGCCACTGCACCCTCGACCTCACACGCATACCCCGACAACGAGCCACATCGTTTCCACCGTAATCACACACTCTCTCCTTCCCTATCACAAATTCAGAGATGGACACTGTTTTAAGGCTCAATGTTTCGAGTGGCTTTAGTCTCGTCGTCTTCCATTTCAATTTACGTTGCAAATGTTGAGGACCCGCTCACAAACCAACCAACTGATCGGATTCAACTGCAGACAATGAGACACAGATGGCAATTTTCCGTCGATAAACTCCTCATCTGGTCATATTGATTGAAATAAATGATTAAAAATGAGCACCAAGTTTGAAATAACTAGCAAACTGGTAGATTACTAGACCAGAGTAATAAATATCAATTGGTTTTTAAACCGAGGTAATCTTTAATTGAAATTTTAATTTACTTTAGGAGAAAAGTGTTTTATGAAATAAAATCAGTGAAGTGTTTAGTGGTTAATAGTGTTTGAGTTTTATAAGAGAAGTAGTGTGTGCTTCACGTGTAAATCTTCTGCAGATTTATACGGCTGAGTAATAAGTACAATGTTGTTGTAAAATGTATATAGTTTTGTTAAGTATTTGTAAAGTTCCATTTTCACTGGCCCAGAAACACGCCGAATCATTATATATGGTTAGAAACAGGAATGATGCCGATAAAATTATCGATTATAAAACGCGCATTGAATTGGTGGAAAAATGTATTAAAAATGTCGAATGATAGGATTCCAAAGATCTGTTATAAAAAACTATTAGAGCTGGATCCGCAAAACAAACTTAAGTCATGCTATAATTGGGCCACTCAAATTAGGGAAATTACCCAATGGGAAATTGCCAATGATCACCATTGGCTAAATAATGGTCCCATGATTGGCGGCCAACAGTTTTTTCTTGGCAAACTATTGGCAACCAATATTGGACCACAGTTGGTCAATCCTTGGGATGATAACGGGTTTGCCAGTCATTGGCAGCCATCATTGGTTCAATATTGGTTGCCAATGATAATGCCAATAAATAAAATTTTTTAAATTAACAATATTAAAATCTATATTTTCATATTGTTAATTTATTTATTGTTTAAAAAAATTTTTTTTTTAATAAATATTTTAATTTATTTATTAATGCATGTCAAGTATTGGTACAATAATTGGCTTTCAATATTGGTCCATCCTTGGGAGCCAATGAATAACCAACAATCTTATTTTTACAACTCTATATGGAAACAGAGTTGTTAATTTAATCTTCAGCCAATATTTGACAATGAAGATTTGAGTGTTGGACACATTAGAAATGTATTTTCAGAGGTACGGGATCAGGCCTTATATAAAAGAGCTGAAGAAACTCGATCGTGAGAGAGGCTGACCGATGCGCGCCCTATGCCAGTTTCCGAAACCACAAACGCGTGAGAATCCTCGGCGCGCAGACGCGGCATAGATGCGGCGGGAAACTTCCACTATTTGAATTTGAATTTTTTATGCATTTAATCAAAAACAAGAAAAGAAATATAATAATACAAAAACTATACAAATTCTTAAATTTGTATAGTTTTCTGATTGTTATTAAAAAGTAATACGCTTAATTATAAAGAAATACTTATAATAAATATCCTCCATAAATAATTGTTCAATTCTTGAAGATTTGAAAAACTCTTAAAGGTGTGTGCTAAGGTTAAAAATTATTGTTCTAAATCTACTTTAATCGATTTTCATGTTATAGAAATTATTTAAATTAATTAATTAGTTTTAAAGAAATCAGAAAGAAATTAAATTGATGAAAAAATAAACATTTAATATTAAAAATAATATTAATAAAAATAATCACATTAAAACTTTGCTTGTAAAATAAACAGAACGAAAAATTTAAAATTAAAAAATTAATGAACAATTACAAAATATTAAAGAAGACTTTAATTTTATTAAAATGTAAACTTAAGTCACATAAATACAAATATTCATGTAAGTATTTAAATTTTAAATTCACCATTTTTTCTGTTTAAATTTAAAGTAAAATAACAAATTGTAAAGAACGATAGTTAATAAATATTTAACTTTATTTGTTATTCTTTTCGTTTTTCACATGCAAAAAATAATCATTTTTTTTTTATAAAACTAAGAAACAAATTCTCTAAATTTGAATACAAATTAAAAATGAAAAAAATTTAATATATGTAAAAAAATTTTAAATTTGAATCATTTAATTAAATAATTTATTTTAACAAAATGACTTTCTAAATATAACTATCCAGAATATATAAAAAATATAAGCAAAAAAAATCAAAATTGGTTTTTAAAAATAAAAAAATAAACTTTTTAAAGTTCAAAATAAATTAAATTTTTTTTAAATTTTGTTATTCTAAAATTAATATTAAACTTGAATAATAATTTTCAATACAATTACTTAAAGTTAGTTTTCAAAAAATTCAATTATCATTAAAATGAATCTTTCCAAATAATAAAACTTAAACAGAAAGAATTAATGGTTTCTTTTAAATTAAAGAAATAATAGATCATTAAACATAGTTAATTTAATATTTTGAATACTATTAAAAAAAATTTAACTTTAAAAAAATTAATGATATCAAAAATATTATTTTTCGATCCTAATTAAAAAATGTAACTTATTTCAATTTAGCTATTACAAAACGGCATTGAGTTTTAAAATTTAAATTTGTATAGAAAGGTTTAATTTAGTTCACATCTTATTTCCAGTTTAACTTAAAAGTTTAAAAAATTTAAACAAAGTTTTTACTTTCTGAGCACATTTTTAATAATATTCGAAATGTTTACTTTAAAATTTTAAAATTTTTGATATCATTAATTTTTTTAAACTTAATTTTTTTTTAATTTTATTCCAAAATTTTAATTAACCATGTTTAATGCTCTATTATTTCTTTAATTTAAAAGAAACCTTTAATTTTTTCTGTTCAAGTTTTACTATTTGTAAAGATTCGTTTTAAAATTAATTTAAGTTTTTGGAAACTAACTTTAAGTAATTATATTTGAAAATATTATTTAAGATTAATATTAATTTTAATATAACGAATTTTAAAATATTTTTAATTCAACTTTAAACTTTAAAAAGTTTATATTTTATTTTTAAAAACAAATTTTAATTTAATTTTAATAAAAGATATGGACATAAAAGATAATAGGATGTAAACTAATTTAAAGCTTAATACCTAGACACAAATTTTAAAATTTTAAATTTAAAAATCAATACTGTTTTATAAAGCTAAATTAATATGAATTTTTTTTTTAAATTAAGATCGAAAAATAATATTTCTGATGTCATTAATTTTTTTAAACTTAAATTTTTTTAATAGTATTTAAAACCTTTAATTTTTTCTGTTCAAGTTTTACTATTTGTAAAGATTCGTAATTTTAAAATTAATTTAAGTTTTTGGAAACTAACTTTAAGTAATTATATTTGAAATTATTATTTAAGATTAATCTTAATTTTAATATAACGAATTTTAAATAATTTTCAATTCAACTTTAAACTTTAAAAAGTTTATATTTTATTTTTAATAAAAGATATGGACAAAAAAGAAAACGAGATGTAAACTAATTTAAAGCTTAATACCTAGACTCAAATTTAAAAATTTTAAATTTAAAAATCAACACTGTTTTATAAAGTTAAATTAATATGCATTTTTTTTTTAAATTAAGATAAAAAATAATATTTTTGATGTCATTAAATTTTTTAAACTTAATTTTTTTTTAATAATATTCAAAACATTAAATTAACCATGTTTAATGCTTTATTATTTCTTGAATTTTAAAGAACCCTTTAATTTTTTCTGTTCAAGTTTTACTATTTGTAAAAATTCGTTTTAAAATTAATTCAGGTTTTTGGAAACTAACTTTAAGTAATTATATTTGAAATTATTATTTAAGATTAATATTATAATTTTAATATAACGAATTTTAAAAAATTTTCAATTCAACTTTAAACTTTAAAATGTTTATATTTTATTTTTAAAAACAAATTTTAATTTAATTTTAATAAAAGATATGGACATGAAAAAAAATAAGATGTAATCTAATTTAAAGCTTAATACCTAGACACAAATTTTAAAATTTTAAAATCAACACTGTTCAATTAAGCTAAATTAAAATGAATTTTTTTTTTAAATTACGATCGAAAAATAATATTTCTGATATCATTAATTTTTTTAAAGTTAAATTTTTTTTAATAGTATTCAAAATTATAAATTAACTATGTTTAATGCTCTATTATTTCTTTAATTTAAAAGAAACCATTAATTCTTTCTGTTTAAGTTTTATTATTTGGAAAGATTCATTTTAATGATAATTGAATTTTTTGAAAACTAACTTTAAGTAATTGTATTGAAAATTATTATTCAAGTTTAATATTAATTTTAGAATAACAAAATTTAAAAAAAATTTAATTTATTTTGAACTTTAAAAAGTTTATTTTTTTATTTTTAAAAACCAATTTTGATTTTTTTTGCTTATATTTTTTATATATTCTGGATAGTTATATTTAGAAAGTCATTTTGTTAAAATAAATTATTTAATTAAATGATTCAAATTTAAAATTTTTTTACATATATTAAATTTTTTTCATTTTTAATTTGTATTCAAATTTAGAGAATTTGTTTCTTAGTTTTATAAAAAAAAAATGATTATTTTTTGCATGTGAAAAACGAAAAGAATAACAAATAAAGTTAAATATTTATTAACTATCATTCTTTACGATTTGTTAAATTTTACTTTAAATTTAAACAGAAAAAATGGTGAATTTAAAATTTAAATACTTACATGAATATTTGTATTTATGTGACTTAAGTTTACATTTTAATAAAATTAAAGTCTTCTTTAATATTTTGTAATTGTTCATTAATTTTTTAATTTTTTTCTTATTAAAATTAAATTAAAATTTGTTTTTAAAAATAAAATATAATCATTTTAAAGTTTAAAGTTGAATTGAAAATTTTTAAAATTCGTTATATTAAAATTATAATATTAATCTTAAATAATAATTTCAAATATAATTACTTAAAGTTAGTTTCCAAAAACTTGAATTAATTTTAAAACGAATCTTTACAAATAGTAAAACTTGAACAGAAAAAATTAAAGGTTTTAAATACTATTAAAAAAATTTAAGTTTAAAAAAATTAATGACATCAGAAATATTATTTTTCGATCTTAATTTAAAAAAAAAATTCATATTAATTTAGCTTTATAAAACAGTATTGATTTTTAAATTTTAAATTTTAAAATTTGTGTCTAGGTATTAAGCTTTAAATTAGTTTACATCCTATTTTCTTTTATGTCCATATCTTTTATTAAAATTAAATTAAAATTTGTTTTTAAAAATAAAATATAAACTTTTTAAAGTTTAAAGTTGAATTAAAAATATTTTAAAATTCATTATATTAAAATTAATATTAATCTTAAATAATATTTTCAAACATAATTACTTAAAGTTAGTTTCCAAAAACTTAAATTAATTTTAAAACGAATCTTTACAAATAGTAAAACTTAAACAGAAAAAATTAAAGGTTTCTTTTAAATTAAAGAAATAATATTAATTTACATTTTAATAAAATTAAAGTCTTCTTTAATATTTTGTAATTGTTCATTAATTTTTTAATTTTAATTTTTTCGTTCTGTTTATTTTATAAGCAAAGTTTTAATGTGATTATTTTTATTAATATTATTTTTAATATTAAATGTTTATTTTTTCATCAATTTAATTTCTTTCTGATTTCTTTAAAACTAATTAATTAATTTAAATAATTTCTATAACATGAAAATCGATTAAAGTAGATTTAGAACAATAATTTTTAACCTTAGCACACACCTTTAAGAGTTTTTCAAATCTTCAAGAATTGAACAATTATTTATGGAGGATATTTATTATAAGTATTTATTTATAATTAAGCGTATTACTTTTTAATAACAATCAGAAAACTATACAAATTTAAGAATTTGTATAGTTTTTGTATTATTATATTTCTTTTCTTGTTTTTGATTAAATGCATAAAAAATTCAAATTCAAATAGTGGAAGTTTCCCGCCGCATCTATGCCGCGTCTGCGCGCCGAGGATTCTCACGCGTTTGTGGTTTCGGAAACTGGCATAGGGCGCGCATCGGTCAGCCTCTCTCACGATCGAGTTTCTTCAGCTCTTTTATATAAGGCCTGATCCCGTACCTCTGAAAATACATTTCTAATGTGTCCAACACTCAAATCCTCATTGTCAAATATTGGCTGAAGCTTAAATTAACAACTCTGTTTCCATATAGAGTTGTAAAAATAAGATTGTTGGTTATTCATTGGCTCCCAAGGATGGACCAATATTGAAAGCCAATTATTGTACCAATACTTGACATGCATTAATAAATAAATTAAAATATTTATTAAAAAAAAAATTTTTTTAAACAATAAATAAATTAACAATATGAAAATATAGATTCTAATATTGTTAATTTAAAAAATTTTATTTATCGGCATTATCATTGGCAACCAATATTGAACCAATGATGGCTGCCAATGACTGGCAAACCCGTTATCATCCCAAGGATTGACCAACTGTGGTCCAATATTGGTTTCCATTAATGCGCCAATATTGGCACCATTGGCTCCCAATACTGGTCCATTAATGCGCCAATCGTTAGTTTCCCATTGGGTATAGAATCAGTTGATAGCAACGGAGTGTGGCTTCAACAGTGTACCCTGAGCGATAAAGAAATTGACAGAGAGAGCAAATGTATTATAGCAAGATGGGAAAATAAGTTAAAAAGTGATATTATTTATCTTATCAATAACTCAAAATACAGTAACATTTATAAACACATTAGTAATTTGCAATTTGAAACTAAGATTGTCATACCATTCAAGAATAAAAATTAGTCATAATAGAATAATCTATCTAATAAATTCAAATCAAATTTGCACCCTTTGCAATCTAGAAGCTCACGAGGATCTGCAACATTTTTTGTTGGAGTGCCCAATTTACGCACCTCTTAGGAACAGATATTTAAAACATATATGCAATAATGTACATAACAAACTCGAAATGACTGAGATGCTTCTATCAGTAAAATGTGCGGAACAAATTAATAACTTATACTATTATACGGTAAATGCGCTACAAATCAGATCTTTTATAATCAACGAATAATAATTTTACGAACACTATGAAATGGATGAAATTTATTAAATTGTAATAGTTTTTCTTATACAAATAAACAGTTATTTAATCTAATCTATTTGTAAAGTTAAATTTTTTTATTTTTCGTGTACACTCTTAAAGGAAGCCTAATTACAAGAATGTCCTTCCTTACGGTCAGGGTCATTTAATACCTGCGTCTTCTTTTGAGAATAGTTACCCTTATCTTTATGAACTTTTGTATTGACGCTCAGTATTAGTCTGTCTTCGAACAAGTGAACAAATAAAATTTGTATAATTCGAACAAGTTTTCAATTTATTTAACGAAACTAATTTCAATAAAGTAAAATTTATTGAAATGTAATTAATAAATCGCACAGTTTTTTATTGCTTTCTTTTTCTTTAATTAAATTAATTATTAATGCTATATTGAAACATAAAATCAAGTTAATAATTTTGCACTTTTAGTAGTAACGTTTAAGGTTAGAGTATTTTGTGTTATTATTCAAGTTCAGACTCTTAACAATCCTCCTTACATTTGATGTCAGGTGAGTAAAAATAATAGTATACAGTAAATAATTAATTCTCAATATAGTGTTGCCGGATTTTCCAATTTTGTTTGAGCTAGTTGTGGGTTATCGATTTGTTTAATATAATTTAATTTCAAATTTAAATCTATTCCCCTAGGCTTTTCAAACTACGATATTTAATTATCTAAGAGTCCCTTCTTTTAAATGAATTCTAAACTAACAATTTGCTAGCTACTGCCACATGAGGTGCCGAAAGTAAACCGTGGATAAGTCCTCCCAAGCAAAAGGCGGGCAAATCTCGCCTAAATCCTCCCATTGAATCGGGCTTCCTCGAACGAAGATGCAGTACGCGCAATAATGTCGGGGATTATCCGAAAGGCTAGAGAGAGGGGAATAAAGGGAACGCTTTCGCTGTGAGATGGAGAGCAGGGTGTTAAAGTTTGAGCATGTACTCGTGGGGTTTCTTTGTGGTGGCAATTAATACTAGATTACCGACTCCGATGATCCGAACAAGCCTGGGGCTCTTTCAAGACGGAGGAAATCCGAGAAAAAGTAGGATAAGAGTCGAAATTGCAAAGCGGAAAGAACTAGAGGGAGACTAACAAAATGGATTGTCGCAAAAAGTCACGAATGTTTAGACAGCATTTTCACTTAAAGCGAAATAATGAGAGCCACTAGAGGATTTTTCAGGCAAGTGGTATTTCCTCCATGGCTGAAAACCTCAACAAGATCCTTTTAATTTCCCGTCCTTTTCGGCTCGCTCGTTACTTTGGCGAGTTGTCGAGAGTAGCGGGACAGGGGAAAGGGGGAGACGAAAAAAGCCACGAATGGTCAGAAAGCTTCAAACGACGCCTCTGATCCCTGTGAGCATCCTCGACTTTCTCTGTCTTTTTAGTATTTTCGAAATGAAGTTGCGAAAAGTGAGATGGGCCGTCGGTGCTGGGAGTGATGGTGGTAGGTAATATCTTGGTAAGCTCCGTCTTTTATGACAGGACTAGAGCGCCTCTCAAGGATATTGGTAATCTTCAGGCTGGCAGTAATATTGGCGGCGCAGTGATCTCTCGCCCCAAAGTCCTCACCCACCCCAACCATCCCGCTGCATCCCGCCTCCCTTGCCGATACAGCGGCGCACCTTCAAGCCACTATCTCGCCCTGAAACCTCCACCTTCTAACCTCTCACCATAGCATAGCCACTATAGCACACTTCCTTCCTTCCTTCCGTCCTTCCTTCGTTCGAGCAACTGTATTGACGTGGCTTCGCTGCCACATTCCGGCTGAGGACACAAGACATTCAGCTCAGATACCTATAGATCCGCTTCTCCATTTTCGACCAACTCCACTTTTCCTTTGAAACAAGGTAAGGCAACTCCCTCTCTCAAACTTGTCAATAGTTAATGAGTTTCCAATAAATGTTTGACGGTTACCCTTTCATTAGATTCTTGTTCTGATCACTATATTACCTTCAAAACACATTAACATGATGGACCGTTTCATTCAGGTTGATTCTCCTACTTATAAATTGTCAAGACTAAATCCGTTGAGCAAACTTCAAACTAACACTAGCAAAATCCTTCAAAACTTAAATGACAATGATTTTTTAAATCGCAAATATCATCATAATGAATTAACTTTAATCAACACAGTTTTAGCTAAATGTTATCGACTTCCAAAAGTTCATAAAAAAGACGCTCCTTTTCGTTTGATTATTTCATTAGTAAATAGTCCAACATATTTGTTAGCGAAAATTCTATATAACGATCTAAAACAAAATATTCAGCTATCAAAATCACATGTAAATAACAGTTTTCAACTTATTGTAAAATTCCGTTTGCTGATATTGTGAAATGCTCAACTTTTCTTTTTGAAAATACGTTTTCTGTGTTCAATGACAAGTATTACCAACAGATTGATAGTACTCCTATGGGCTCACCCATATCACCAATTTTTGCCAATATTGTTATGAATGATCTGGAAAGTGATTGTTTACAAACATTAAAAACAAAATATAATTGCTCTTCATTTTTTTTATCACAGATATGTTGATGACATAATTTTAAGCATACACAAAGACCATCTTGATCTGATCATTAATATATTCAATTCATTTAATAAACATTTAAAATTTACTCACGAACTAGAGAATGATAAACAAATTAATTTTCTGGATGTCACATTTAAAAAAAGGCAATAAAATCTTTAATAACTGTAATCAAAAACCCATTTCTTTAGGATGACATTAATCAGGTTTCAAATCATCCTATACAACAATTGATTAATACTGTTTATAATTTAGTTGACAGAGTTATCCTGCTATCTGACTACTCTTTCCACAGGAATAATCTAGTGAAAGTGAAACAAATTCTTACAAAAAATGATTATCCTTTAAATTTTATCAACAAACATATAACACGCGTACTGTTATACAAGCAAATGCCGAAAGTTGGCATATGTTGATTTCGCTAGATTATCTAAAATTTTTAAATCAGCGAATATTCAACAAATTCCTATTGTAGCAAAAAATTTCAAAAATATTGTAAAACTGGGCAAAGATTCTACAGATAAATGGAAAACTACGAAGATTGTATACAAAATCGATTGCAAAGATTGCTTTGTAGGGTGGTCCAAAAAATTAAATTAAATTAATTAATTAAAATAGGAACTTTAATGCTCTCATCCCCTAAGATTGTTCTATATTGACAAAAATATCCCTGTTTTTTTTAAAACAAAAAATATTTAGAGGTCGCTCAAAGCCCTCAAAGTTTCCCATATAAAATGCATAGGCAAAAAACATTTTTTGGAATAAATGGTATAGAAACATTGAAAATGATTATTTTTCAATGGGCCACCTCTGTTTCTCTTCATTAGAGGTCAAAGAATATTTATAAATGGTTTATTTAATCATTTTTTAATATTAATTATTTTCTAAAAGGTTCCTAAAAAACCCTATAAATTACAAAATCACGAAAAAATAGTTTAAAAATTTTTTTTACTACTTTTATTAAAATTTTTTCATAGATTCTAAATAAATAACATAAACATTGATTTTTAATCATTATTCCATGTTTTTGCTAATTTGTTTAAACAAATTATTATTGTTTATTGTTTATTTGCAACTTTTTATCAAATTGAGCTACAGAGTTGCGATTTTTTCTCAATTTTACAACTTTTTAGGCCAAATATAACCAGCTACTAACAGCAAACTAAGAATAAAAAATTTAAAATTGTTTAAACAAATTACTATTGTTTAACTTCAACTTTTCAACAAATTGAGCTACAGAGTTGAGATTTTTACTCAATTTTGTAACTTTTCAGGCCAAAAATGAATAGTTACTAACAACAGATTAAGAATAACAATTTTAAATTGTTTAAAAAAATTATAATTGTTTAACTTCAATTTTTCATGAAATTGAGCTACAGAGTGTCGATTTCTTCTCAATTTTGCAACTTTTCAAGCCGAATATAACCAGTTACTAACAACAATCTAAGAATAACAATTTTTAATTGTTTAAAAAAATTATAATTGTTTAACTTCATTTTTTCATCAAATTGAGCTACAGAGTTGCGATTTTTTTCTCAATTTTGCCACTTTTCAAGCCGAATATAACCAGTTACTAACAACAATCTAAGAATAACAATTTTAAAATTGTTTAACTTTTACTTTTCATCAAATTGAGCTGCAGAGTTGCGATTTTTTCTCAATATTGCGAATTTTCAAGCATAATGTAAACAGTTCCCAGCAACAATCTAAGAATAACAATTTAACCAATTGTTTAAAAAAATTACTATTGTTTAACTTCTAGTTTTTATTAAATTAAGCTACAGATTTGCAATTTCTTCTCAATTTTGCAACGTTTGAAGCCGAATGTAACCAGTTACTAACAACAATCTAAGAATAATAAATTGGAAATTGTTAAACAAATTAATATTGTTTAACTTCTACTCATTATTAAATTGAGCTATAGAATTGCAATTTATTGTAAATTTTGCAACTTTACAAGCTGAATGTAACCAGTGACTAACAATAATCTCAGAATAACAATTTTCAAATTGTTTAAACAAATTACAATTGTTTAACTTCTACTATCAAACTTTTTTTTTTAGAGCGAGATGATTTAATACAATACGTAATTATTATCGTGTAAAAATTGTCAATAAATTATTATTATGAAAATGTTAAATACAAAAATTTTATTTCCATCATTACTTTTAATAATGTCTGTTTATTAAAATCTGAGAACTGCTCATGGTTTTCTTTAATAACTATCAGTAAATACTGATTCTGTTACTCGACTCTGGTAATTGGTTTATTAAAATCGAAAATTAATTTGACATTACTCTCCGCGACATCTTAGATTACTGTTAGTAACCGGTTACATTCAGCTTGAAAAGTTGCAAAATTTACAATAAATTTCAATTCTATAGCTCAAATTGATAATGAGTAAAAGTTAAACAATATTAATTTGTTTAAACAATTTTAAATTTATTATTCTTAGATTGTTGTTAGTAACTGGTTACATTCGGCTTCAAACGTTGCAAAATTGAGAAGAAATTGAAAATCTGTTTCTTAATTTAATAAAAACTAGAAGTTAAACAATGGTAATTTTTTAAACAATTGGTTAAATTGTTATTCTTAGATTGTTGATGGGAACTGGTTACATTATGTTTGAAAATTCGCAAAATTGAGAAAAAATAGCAACTCTGCAACTCAATTTGATGAAAAGTTAAAATTAAACAATTGTAATTTGTTTAAACAATTTTAAAATTGTTATTGTTAGATTGTTGTTAGTAACTGGTTATAATCGGCTTGAATAGTTGCAAAATATAAAAAAAATTGCTACTCTGCAGCTCAATTTAAAGAAAGTTGAAGTTAAACAATAGTAATTTGTTTAATCAATTTAAAATTGTTATTCTTAATTTGTTATCAGTAACAAACAACTATTTATATTTGTCCTGAAAAGTTGCAAAATTGAGTAAAAATCGCAACTCTGTAGCTCAATTTGATAAAAAGTTGTAAATAAACAATAATAGTTTGTTTAAACAAATTAGCTATTACATGAAATAATGATTAAAAATCAATGTTTATGTTATTTATTTAGAATCTATGAAAAATTTTTAATATAGGTATTAACAAAATTTTAAATTATTTTTTCGTAATTTTGTAATTTATGGGGTTTTTTGGGGCCTCTTTAAAAAATAGTTAACATTAAAAAATAATTAAATAAATTATCATTTTCAAGGATTCTATACCATTTATATAAAAAAGTGTTTTTTCCCTATAAGCATTTTACATGGGAAACTTTGAGTGCTTTGAGCGACCTCTTAATACTTATTGATTAAAAAAAAGCGGGGGTATTTTTTTTTGATATAGAACAATCCTTGGGGTTGAGAGCATTAAAATTTCTACTTTACTTTTTTTGGACTACCCTATACTGCTCTGCGTGCTATATTGGCGAAACTGAACGTATTAAGAAAACGTACGTACGAACCTAAGTTAAATTGTAAAAAAATGATCTTGTTTGCAGTACACATTAATCTGAGTACAATCACGAATTCGATTGAAATAACGCTCAAATTATAGATCGTGAATGAAATTATAACAAACGTGTTTTTTTCGAAATGTTGCATATAAAAAATCACGGTTTTACTGTTAATATAAATGAAGATATTTTATGAGCAGTTTTATGAGATTATTTCAAAAAGTTTAGCCAATCTGGTTATTCTGACTTTATATTCAGATTCAGCGGCTATAAATACGTATAGGAGTACACTAGCATATAGTGCTTCAGACGAAAAATATTTTTTATCGGGTTTTTGAGAGTTCTTTGAGATTATCAACAAAATTTTAACCAATCTGGTTATTCTGACTTTGGATTCAGATTCAGCGGATTAAAATACGTAGGAATACACTAGCATAGTGTTCCGGACAAAATATTTTTCATCGGTTTTTGAGCAGTTTCTTGAGTTTATCTCAAAACTTTTAACCAATATGTTTATTCTGACTTTGGGTTCGGATTATCTCAATAATTTTAGCCAATCTGGTTATTCCGACTTTATATTTGGATTCAGCGGAAGATCAGTTGAAGATTCAGTTGAAGATTCAGTTGAAGATAAATATAAGGTTTTTTGTGTGTAGGTTAAATTACAAGTTTTAAAGAAGTTTTCACTATATCTTAGGTTTATGTACTATAGTTACAGGAAACACGATCGAATCGTCGCGATTATATTTTAAAGTTATTTCCTACTATTTCCGAAATATCTAAGCAAAATATCCAAGGTTGACAAAATGCTTAATGTTTAATTTAATTGTATTTTTCTTTGTAATTTATCAATAAAGATTATATTTTCCATTAATACAAAATTATGTTTCTAGCAAACTTACGTAACCCAGTTAAAAATTTCGTACGTGTTCCCACGTGTGTTCCTGTATGGGTTCCCGTATGGGATCCTTTAAAGGTTCCTACATGGGTTCCCATATGGGATCCTGTGTACCAGAGAACTTTGGCACGAACCCTCGAGGGAACACTGTATGTGTATGTATTATATTCTTAACAATAATCTTTTTGTAGATTCATTTAAATTGTTTAATAAATTAAGGATCCTGTAAGGGAACACATATACATACCTACATGGGATCCTATGTACAGTGTTCCCTCAAAGGAACACACACGAAATTTTTAACTGGGAATGTTACGTTCACTAATCAAATTTTTCTGAACCTCAGTGGTATACTTATAGCTATTTCAATCAGTGATTATACGCTGACAATCAGTGAGTAATTCAAATTTAGAGAGTAGATAATTTTAATAGCTTCTTTATAGTCTGAAAATCAGAACAAGAAACACGACATTAATTCCAACATGTATATTTTCTTAGTGAAGTGAAAAAATGCATGTCTCATTCAATCATACATCGTTTTTCCTGCTTTTTGAAATGAAAGGATTTTGTCCGCTCTTGGAATGGGCTCTAAAAGCATTCAGAATGGATTGGCTTTAATAGATTCGTGTATCGACAATTTGTCCCTTTCGCTTTGAAGGGTAAACATGAGAGGTGGAAAAGTGGATAGTGCAGGACCAGTAGTGGCAGTCGGTAGCAACTAGACCGTTGGCAAGTGCAACTGCAGCAGCACAGTAACATTTTGCTGTTGATGCACTTGCCGCTTGCAGCAAAGTTAACGGTGTGTATCCGCGCGAGCAGCGTGCAGTGCTTTTAACGATTCGCATGTCGTTTAATTTAATTTGACGATTGCTCGTTAAAGCCCGCGTAGACAGGTATTAAATCTTCTACCTTCGGGCATTGCGTACAACTCCTCCACTCTTCACTTCCTTCTTTATGACTTCAGTATACCACTTTCAATTGCAGTCAATAGATTTCTTTCTTCCTCTAAGTGCAGCCAAAGACCTTCTTTATCTCGCGGCCACCACTACAACCTGTAATCCAGACCTTCTTCCTCCCATCCTCCTCAACCGTGGCTTTTTATCTATGCCACTTTTAGTGATTTAAGGTGCTTCAAAATCATTATTTATGGCTCATTTCAAACTCAAAATTAGCCTGGATTATTTTATTACGCGTGCACATTTGCCTCGATCAATCATAATATGCGATTTTGTTGGTATAGCCTTACAAAATCGGGCAATTTTGCTCTCAACGTAATGGATGTAATTTGCAAAAATGTATGCTGTATGGCAGTATAAACTCTATTACAATTTTAGTATGAAAGGATTTAATTTTCAATGTGCTTTATTCGGTATTAAGTTTTTTGGGTGTACTTCCACCCCCCCCCCCCACTATTACAATGATTCAATTTTCACTATTATTTTTGTATTCAGCGCAAAAAAATACGCAAGTATACTAAATTTTATTGAAATCGGTGGGGGGAGGGGGTCGGAAGTTTATCCGTAAAAATAAAAATCACAAGAATAGTGCGTCTAATGTACATGTTCGATATAAAACATTTTTTTCGACAGTCCAGACTATAATTAAATTACTAAAAGAACAACAAGGCATTGGAATTTACAATTGAGTTTCACAAATAACTCAAGTAGTTTTAAATACACGTATAATAAAACAAATAGTTTTACAATAAAACTAGTTAATGATTGGAAATGTGTTCCAAGTTTCTGGCTTTCTCCTGACAATGCAAATTGTACTTATCTAAGAATGAAATTTATTTCTACCTTTTCAAACGCCAGATTACAATCAGAGACGATTAATACATGTGGAAGTTGGTAGATAAGTAAAAACAATAATAGATTAGTAAAAGGATAATGTTAGATGTGTGATAAGATATCAATAAAGAGAAGAAGACAATGGGGACCGGGAACAAAGACAAGGATGTATAGAGAATAGAAGACAAGGAAGAAGGAGAGACACGGCAACGATAGACTTAAAAATAAAGAGTAGAGAAAGGAAACAGAAAAAGAAAAACAGTAATAGCTTTATTAGTCCTACACATGGGGCATCTAAAGATCATTGATACCTGTATCGTCATTGGCATGATTGGATTTTACCGTTATCGTAAGTGAACCTCTCGCATTATGCTCATCACTTCTGTAAAGAAAGTCCTGTGGAGGCGCGTCAATTTCCCAATTATCTTGCAAATGTGTGGATTATATTATTGGTCGAGATCCTCGTCAGTTCTTTGCCACCTTGTGTTATCGCGCAACGGTATCCAGTTCTACGAGGCAATGAGGAAATGTCTCTGAACGCGAACTCTGTAAGTTTAGCTGGGAATAGTCAATGGGTAACGACTTCCGACAGAGTGACACCAGTTACTAACTTGCCATTACCATACTAACGTCGATGTACTATTTATCACCATGCTAGCCACCGATCCCTTCAGGACTTCCTTGTGATTAGTCCCAGAAGAGAGGAATGTCATCTCGATGTGCAAGGACGATAAATAACAATCGCTGCTTGAGTCTTGTAGCCGCGAGGTTACAAAGTCTCTCTAACCCAGTACTAGGAACAGCAAAATCATAAATAAAGGGTGTCGAAAATTTTTGAAATTTTAATCTCTCTGATTTGATCCGTTTGGAACTTAACCTTCAGGGTACGGACTGGGTTAGAGTAACCCAGACAAATTTTGAATATTGCGCCATTTCTAAACGAGTCGATGGAGGGAAAAAAACTTTGAGGTACCAACCGAAGGTATCTCCTTTGACGGAGCTAGTCGACGCTTGCTCTTTAAGCTGGTATTGATAAAAATTTACGTTCTGATTAACTTCACCCAGTCCGTACGGAACGTTACAATGTCAAATTTTTTTGAATTATCGAAAGTTTCCAAAAATAAAGAAACATTATTTATGAATTTTATTACAATTTTTAAAGTGTGAAGCAGAAATGTTTATGTAAAACTGGACCTACTTTGTAATGCTTTCAAACGATTTTAAACACTATTGTTGATTGGTATGTATATTTACACTTGCTACAATGTATTTACAAATATTACATTGAATATATTTATTCCAATGTTTCTTTTTTATAGTCATTGTTAAATGTTTTTCAAAAGATGCTACGTCCGAAAACTAAGAGCGTAGCTGGTCTTGAATAATTTTATCGTGAGGTTAAGAAGATTAGGAAGAAGCATCTGATAATGCCAGCGACACATTGCCTAAACTGAAATACATTTTCTTTTTGTAATTTTACGATTTTTATAAATCCTTGTCCACTTGAAGAATAACAATTTTTCTAATCAATTTCTGTCGTTTCTTTATGTTATAATCATCAACTTTGTCCGTAATGAATGTTTACTATTTTATAGAAAAATTTTTTTTACAAAAACTTTAATGAATTTCTTAATTGACTTTTTTTTAATATTTCAAAAATAGTGCATTCTTAAATCTGAAAAAATATACTTTTTGAAATGAATTAAAAACGGCTAACGCTGTCTTAAAGATAAACTTTTTACCTTTCCAAAACCTTTACCTAAAATATTTTCATCTTTTTTTTGGACAGAAATAGCAGCATTTGAAAAAAAAGTTTTTTCATGGAAATTTTTGGAACCTTGTTAGTATTTTTAATAGTAACTTTCGTAAATAAAAAAGATCACAAATCTGACAAAGCTATCATATTTCTCAGAAAATTTTAAATAAATTTTTAAAAAAATGTTTAAATTCATCAAATTACTGCTCACGATATACAGGCGACCAAAGTTGCTGGGTTACGCTAACCCATGTCCGTACGGACCGTTACACTTTTATAGTCCGTACCCTGATGGTTAACTAAATTTTCAAATTGAATCACTTATCCTCCTTTAACAATCTGTTCAATAATTAGTCGCATAAAATTAATTTGTCGTGCAACAGAAGTGTATTCAGTTTCAAAATTTCGTAAAAATTCCTAAACGGGAATCGACTATTTTAATTCCTTGCAATTTTACAATTACAAAAATAGCAAAAATTTTAAACCTATAACTAAAGATATCATGAAGCCAACATCCAGCATGTTATAAGCAAATTTTCAACCAAATTCTAGACCAACTATCCATTCTTTCCAGAATATTAAGACATTTAGTTTCACTTGAGTGCTTGCAGAATAACACTTTTCGCGCGCATTGCCTAGAGCCAAAAATGTTTCTCCATTTCTTCTTTGCTTGCAAGTGTAATTTTATCCCGGAAACACTTTGTACAGTCTTCTTTTCCCCGAGGACGGATTGAAGTCGGCACACAACACACGCGAATCCAGACAATATAAATGAGACGCATCATAATTTAATGGAACATCCTTGTAGACAGAAGGTGAAGATGAAGACGAGTCGCTGGATTGCGGGTGAGATTCATTTAAAACGTTCCTTTAGATGGGTTAGTGTCCGTGACACGAGGAGTTACATTTCAGACAATAATAATTTGGACACGTGTGTCCCATACGTGCCCGCCAAGTAAAATCAAGGACAGGATATAGACACAACAGGGTCGTGTCACTTGCCTCTGTTCGGCTTGGCTTTCAAAAGCTTTCAGATTTTATGCGCCTGCCAGTTAATGCCAACTATGAATATAATGAGATTGACTAAACCCACACACATGTGTGGTGATTCCAGCCGGAGAATCACATTTCTTTCTTCTCTGTCGGATTCGTTTTTCTCGAGACTAAAGCCCCTGTTTCTTTTAAGGGCATTCGAACTTTAGTCGTTTATTAAATCAGCAGGTATAATGGGAAAATAATTAATTTATTTATTTATTATATTAATGGGAAAACAACTTTAACCCTCAGGGTACGGACTATAAAAATGTAACAGTCCGTACAGACATGGTTTAGTGTAACCCAGCAACTTTGATCGCCTGTATTCTTGGACTGTAATTGATGCATTTAAACATTTTTTTAAAAATTTATTTAAAATTTTCTGAGAAATATAATAGCTTTGTCAGATTTGTGATCTTTTTTATTTACGAAAGTTACTATTAAAAATACTAACAAAGTTCCAAAACTTTTCATAAGAAAACTTTTTTCTTCCAAAGCTGCTTTTTCTGTCCAAAAAAATATTAAAACATTTTATATAAGGGTTTTGAAAAGGCAAAAAGTTTATCTTTAGGATAGCGTTAGCTGTTTTTTAATTTATTTTAAAAAGTATATTTTTTTTAGATTTGAAAATGCTCTATTTTTTAAATATTAAAAAAAAATGACAATGAACAAATTCATTTAAATTTTCGTGAAATTTTTTTTTCTATAATTCAAAAAACATTCATTACGGACAAAGTTGATGATTATAACATAACGAAACGACAGAAATTGATTTGTAATATTTTTTTTCTTAAAATTGACAAGATTTTATAAAAATAGTAATATTACAAAAAGAAAATAAATTTCAGTTTGCGCAATAGCAGCAAATCTTTGCAACATGCTTCCTGTAGATTGGCATCGGACGTGGCATCATTGGGAAAAAATGTACCAATGAATATAATAAAGAAACATTGGAAAAGATATATTAATATTTGTAAATACATTGCAAAAAGTGTAAATATACACACTAGTCAACAATAGTGTCCAAAATCCTTTGAAAACATTACAAAGAAGGTCCAATTTTACATAAACACTTCTGTTTTACACTTTAATAAATTGTAATAAAATTTATAAATAATGTTTCTTTATTTTTAAAAACTTTCGATATTTCAAAAAAATTTGATATTGTAACATTCCGTAAGTTAGAATTCTAAGACAGATAACACAGGTCCACAAAAAATAATTGTCGGTGGGTTCCTTTGACCAAACCTGGTGTATTATATGTTTTTGGGGTCGCTGAACACGAATCTGAAGTTGGTTTTGATCCATCACGTCATGATTTTTTTCTAACCTCAAAATCAATAAAATGACACTTTTTGCTCATTAGGATCTGAACCCGACTTAACATTAATATATGCCTATGTCTAGTAGAAAGCTTGAATTATTCCCTTTAAAACACTTTTTTAAAAAGTGTTCTACGATGATTTTTAACGAAGATATGATGTTTTACTTCACATATATGATTTTTTTAAAATGCTAAAAACACGTGAATAATGAATTATGAACAAAAATTACTTTATGGAAAACATCATATCTTCGTTAAAAATCATCGTAGAACACTTTTTAAAAAAGTGTTTTAAAGGGAATAATTCAAGCTTTCTACTAGACATAGGCATATATTAATGTTAAGTCGGGTTCAGATCCTAATGAGCAAAAAGTGTCATTTTATTGATTTTGAGGTTAGGAAAAAATCATGACGTGATGGAGCAAAACCAACTTCAGATTCGTGTTCAGCGACCCCAAAAACATATAATACACCAGGTTTGGTCAAAGGAACCCACTGACAATTATTTTTTGTGGACCTGTGTAATCTTTGGATAACTCTCTTAAAATTTTTAGAATAATAATAATGTTATAAGATGCTTGTTTTTTTTGATGCGCTGAATTCAAATCTGGTAACGAAAACCTCCCATCACGTCAGGATTTTGAGAAAAGTGGGGGTAAAACTCCCAAAAATCACGTTTTTGTCACTTTTTGAAAATTTGTACCGAGCAATTCCGACGTGCTAGAGACTTGTCATAGAGGTTATATTAAAGCTTGAACCCTATACTTTACGATGATATAATGATATTGGCAACAACATGCTAAATAACTGTCAAACATGGTTCTTTTGACAGTTGTCAAGCATAAAATATGTCTTTCACTGTCCGTAAATACAACTATTTTAAAAATTGATTGGATTCGCTTGATACTTTTACTCGGGGGTTTTTGGGGTCGCTGAATACGAATATGTAATCAGATTTCAAAAATTCAAAATGGCGGATCCAATATGGCGGTTCTAAACGAAACCAATCAATTTTTAACAAAATCGTCCGCCATATTGGATCCGCCATTTTGAATTTTTGAAATCTGATTACATATTCGTCTTCAGCGACCCCAAAAACCCCCGAGTAACAAGTATCAAGCGAATCCAATCAATTTTTAAAATAGTTGTATTTACCAACAGTGAAAGACATTTTTTATGCTTGACAACTGTAAAAAAAACCATGTTTGACAGTTAATTTAGCATGTTCACTGCAAAACCATGGTGTCTTAAATTGGCCAAAAATGTCTTAAATTAAGATACTTTTGGTGTCTAAGACACGAAAAATGTCTTATTTTAAGACATTTTTGAACAATTTAAGACACCTGTTTTTGCAGTGTTGTTGCCAATATCATTATATCATCGTAAAGTATAGGGTTCAAGCTTTAATTTAACCTCTATGACAAGTCTCTAGCACGTCGGAATTGCTCGGTACAAATTTTCAAAAAGTGCCAAAAACGTGATTTTTGGGAGTTTTACCCCCACTTTTCTCAAAATCCTGACGTGATGGGAGGTTTTCCTTACCAGATTTGAATTCAGCGCATCAAAAACTACGGGAAATGACTTACCGATCTCAAACAACAGAAAAAAATTTTTTTTTGCAGGCTTGTGTAATTAGCTGTAGTGCTTGAGATGCTAATGATTGTAATAAAATAGTCAGAAGGTAAACTTAACAACAGAAATTTATTTTTGAGATTTTTCTGAGTAAAAGATGCGCTCAGGACGAAAGCGGACCAGAGACTAATTTAAAAAATGTCATCTGCACGTGTTAAAATGCTCTGGAAAGATAATAGAAAAATCAAAATTCAATTTTAGGATCGATGTTTAGAAATTGAATAATTAATGAAATGATCGATTTTTGATTCAGGATGAATCCAGAAGACGTTGTGGTTCATGACGTAACCTTGTTTTCCCTTCTGTTTGGTAGAGTATAAAGCAAGTTGATGAAACTGTGAGGGAGATAGAAGGGAATGGTCGAATAATGAGGAGCAAGTGCAAGTTGTCGTGATATACTAACCGCAAAGGGTAAAGTTTGAGGTAGTGAAGGGACGGGGGGCCAGTCTTTAGTTTTGGCACGTGCGCTCTCTGATCACCGGATGCCGAGTTTCCATGAAGGGTTTGCACGGTATTTATTATGTTAGCAGGCGGTTACCTCGCTTATGCCAAGACGAATACTCCAGCGACAGCCTAGCCTTCTATAACTCATTCATACTCGTACCCTCAGTCCTCTCAACTCACAAAGACCCTCGCGCACTTTCACTATTCATTGCTGCGAATTCAAAATTCAAAACCATTTTTTACGAGAACGCGTCAACTCCCTGTCTAAATACTGATAGCCTTGTTAAAAAAAAATTGATTTGATACCTTACATCAACATTAGGAATATTTTTTTAAATGTTAATTTACTGTCTCATTTGAATTTCAATGTCATCTACATCACTTTGTAATTCTAATAATACAAATTTAAGTTTACGAGAGTCTGATGTTGATAATGAAAGATGATCTCCTTCCAGATTTAATGAAATAGGACAATTGGAAAGAAATTATTTTATCGGAAAGGAAAAGGAATAACTGACAATTGTTTCTAAAAATAATTGAAACAGAGGAAGAGTGAAAAACTGTCGTGCAAGTTTAACAGAACAGAAAAAGAAGAATTAAGTGCTATGGTGCAATAGTAAGCAATAAAAAAGATTCCAAAAAGATAGAAAATAAATTGTAATGCAGATCTTGGAAATTCTTTCGTGAATTCTATATCCTTAACATATTTGCAGAGTGTTTCTGATTTCAAAAATTTTAAAACTAATTTGTCAATATTCAATTAAGTATGATGTTTTCTCTATTATGAATTTTAATGAAACAAAAGACCAAGAAAAATAAATACTGAATCTAGAAAATTATTAAAATTCAATTATCTTAATTTAATTGTTTTTATAGATAATAAGTTTTTCAGTGACAGGATTTACGATTTTTGTTGCCGCCTGGTGTGAAAAAACAGAGTCCCATCCAAACTTTGTATTTTCATCACAGTAAACGACAGTTCAATAAATTTTTTTGAAATTTCATAAATAGTTGGAGCTCCCCAGAACTCCCCTTTCAAGGTCACTATCGTTAATTACTGTTTATTCATTAACGAATTGTTCTTTGTTATCCTTGCAGTTAAGAGAGTCCACAGTACCAATCTGCCGCTTCTGTTTATTCCATCGGCTGATCCCAGTCAAAGATAGAGTCCGCGAGAATGATCGAGAGTTAATTGTAGACTTAATTAAAGCATCGCGAATCATGACCAGCTGAAATTGCTCCGGTAGAAATCGACTTTTCTCTGTCCCTCTTCGCTTTTGTTTCTCATCTCCTCTTGTTGTTCGTTTTAGTAACCACGAGCAACCTGAGATTCACCTCCCCTTTTCAATTGCAACTGAAATTAAAAAGGCGGAATTGGAAAGCAGAGAATCAAGAATTAAGACACGTAGAGTCGTTTCGCAGGTCTCGTGCATTTACTGAACACGAAGAAGGAGGTGTCGGAGTAATTAATTTTGCGGGACCTTCAAAAGAGCTCTTACTTTCCAGCTCAATTTTCTAATTGTGATTTATGCGCTTAATGCAATCAATGCCAGATGATAACGGGACACACAGAACAGGTTTTTGTTCACTTTTATTAGAACGCCTCGCGGTTCGCGGTTTTCCCATGTCGGAAGTGATTCTTTTTCAATCTACTCCTTTCTTGCTGGCAATATTTCTTATAATCTAATATACGTATCATTATCTGCATATTTCAGATAAGTCGCCTTTATTCTATTTCTTCGCGAAAAATTGATCACGTTCCGCTCACTTGTGTTATTGCTTTTATTAATCACTTTTGGATTTTGTAGTTAGATTTTTGTAATGGTATTGAGAATAATAAATTGTCAATTTATTTTTCTCCAGGAGATCAAAAAGGCGGTGCTTAGAAGGACTGCAGACAAATGTGATTGGTGTTTTCTAAGTTACTAGGAAAATTCTCAATAAGAATTTGCTAGTTGACTTTTCTCCGGGAGATCAAAAAGGCGGAGCTTAGAAAATCTGAAGACGAATGTGATTGGTGTATTCAAAGTTATTGAAGAGAACCCATTGGTAATTTAGTAAGAGACCGAAGAAGGACAGTTTATAGTCAACCTTATAACTTCATTTTGTAATGATTTCTCTCTTAAGAATGGCAACTTAAAAACTTAAAAGAATCATTTTAATTGGATATACTAACATCGAAAAAATATAAATCTTTTAAAAGTAAGTTTAATTTTTCTAGTAATTCAATACATGTTTATTTTAATATAATAATCATAATCTAGTGTTTATTTATCAAAATTCAAATTTTGAACAACTTAGAAAGAATGTTAACGTTTATTTTTCTTAAACACAAATATTTGTACGAATTTTGTGCATATAAATACTTAAAATGTGAACGACTATTGAGGGTCTTTTATTATCGGAAATCTGAATGGACTCGTGTGATTTTATTTGTACCCTAAGCTGGACGGGAGCCTATAAAGAAGAACGAAAAGGCCAAAAGGGACAAAACATGAGGTCTATATCGGTGCCACTTTTGCCCCATGATCTTTTCCCCCTTTCCTTTCATCGATTTGGTCAAGAAGCATCTTCAGCTGTGTGTGAGAACTGAGGTTCCCTTCAAGCCAGTCTTGGGCGTTAATGAGGAAGGCGCTCGGCTACAACATTACGCATACATTAGGATCCCACCGATCACAGTTTCGATCAGATCAGTAGAAATTGCCTTGCCCGTCCGCCGTTTCTCCTTCATTCTTCTCGCTACAAATTACATTCTCAACTTTAAAACTTTCGAAACAATTTTACCTACTTTATTTCAATTTTCTGTTAATCCTATAACTGATGATGACTTGCACAGGAACGGCTTAACAAATATTTGAGAGGCAAATACTTATCGTTTTATTTTTTGGGACGGTGATTTCTAATTAAACGTTCTCTAATTTCTCTTGAAATTTCAATTTTTATCTGACGTGAGAGAAAACCAAGAGATTTAATTTCAACGGTCATCCAGAAACAGTCATTTGGAGATCGAGATAGTGATGCCGTTTATAATCTATTCCATCATAATTCAGATAAAAGAATTCTTCAGGTGTTGTTAGAAGAAAAATATCAACAAATACTTCTGAAATAAGAATATTTGTGTTTCTTGTTTATGAAGCCAATGTTAGAGCTAATCCAAACTTTTTTTAACATTTGAATTTTCATTGGTGCATTGAAATCTTATAATAAAAGAAAAGGATCAATAACTAAACCAGAATTTTTATTCATAACTTGAGTTTTTTAAAATATTTATAGACCGGATGAGAGGCGGTAATGAACGCCATCAAATCAAGATACCTTATAATAATAATTCGTCGAAAGAGCACTAACTAGATACTTACAAATTTATGTTTAGAGTTATTTACCCAGTTAAAAATTTCATTCATCAAGTAATTGTATTTCCTTTGATAATTGATTAATTTGCTACAAGTTAATTTAATTTTTCATCACGTGAAAAATGCGGTTGCAAAAGATGGAAAAAAGCAGGTTGTTGAGCTTGTGGAGAAAATGAATCATTGACTGCGCGTCTGATCAGAGAACGGGTAGTGCAGGAGTTTGAACGCTGTTGTAAAGTGTGGTATCGAGTAGCGAATTAGGATTGGCTCGCGGTCCCTCGTGTCCGAAGAAGGATCCAAAGAAGCGGACGGGGAGATATCTTCCAAGTGAGATGCGGAAAAGAAGAGAAAGAAGAGGCCGCTCAAGGAAAAAGGGGGCCGGGCAAAGGGGTGGAAGAGAGTGCTCCTCTCGAGCAGGGAATAAATACCTGGAGATGTAATCGCTGAAGGAAACAAGCGGCGGGATTGTTCGGGGAATAATTGAAAGCGCCGCTTGAGAGCTTCTCATTCCCATTCTCGGCCTGCTGGCGGTCCACGCTTTCTCAAGAGATGCTGCGCTGCAATAACGCTCTCAGGGCCGCCCGTCCTCAATGCGCATTCAATCCCCGTAAAAATCACTTTTTAACTAGACTCCCAATCGGGACACGTCAGGGTACTTGAATTTTATCAATTTCCTATTCTTTCGCATCTGGCGCAAAAATAATCCCAGTTCCCACCATCTTTCATTTACTTAGCAGAATCTTACCCTGATCAAATTAAGATCAATTTGATTTATATTAGAGAGGCTGCTACCGATTGGGATTATGTTAAACGACAAGCTGAAGAACATCCTAAAAGATTTCAGTTTGTAATCGTGTTTGCCGAATTAGAATGTTTACGACTGAAAGTTTTAGCTAATGGAATAGCAACCGACGACAAACTTGACTAACTTAACTCTAAATTTTATTTTCTTCTTTTCTGTTTACTGGTCGGATTTACATAGGTAACACCAATCATAGGGTTTCATCAAAAGAATAAGCTCCACCTTTCTGATCTCCAAAAGAAAACTGAACTGGCAAATAATTATAGTTCAGTAACGACGGTAGACTATAAACTGACCCTCTTCGGTATCCCACTAAAGTATCAATAGGTATCTCTGTGATTGTTAAAACACCAATTACATTCATGTTTAGTTTTTCTAAGACCCGCCTCTAGCTCCACCTCAAGCTCCACCTTTTTGATCTCCAAGGAAAACGTACAACTGGAAAATTATTATATGTACTATGACGCATTCTTTCACATTATGTTTATAGTTTAATTTTTAAAAAATCTACAATTAAATTTTTAATCAAAACAAATAAGCAATACAAAAATAAAAACCTAGCGCCAAGTTATTTTAATAAAAATTACTAAACAACAAAATAACAAAACATGGCACGGCCATTTACAAAAAGACGCGCACTGAACACTGACTTTAAATTTAATGTTTATTTGGAGATCGACTCCATCAAAAACAAAACAAAATTAATTATTGGAGCTTACCTGGAATGGCACTGAACACTGACTCTAAATTTAATGATTATTTGGAGATCGACTCCATCAAAAATAAACCAAAAATAATTATTGGAGCTTACCTGGGATACGCCCACTAATAGAACCCCGTCAGTAATATTGATTACATGTTTATAAATTTTTAACACTTATTATACAAGAAACCGATCAGACGGTAGAACATACCAGTTCAGAATACCTACGATAGCGAGAATACGTTGTCGATAAGTTCATGTTCGGCGACACATGCGCCACGGTGCCGCTCTCACAAATCACATTTCAAAATTCGAGAATTCGCATTACCCGCTGATGGAAAGATCGAGCAGCAATCGACCGGGAAGTGTGAATCAGATGTAGTGGTGGCGCTGACGTCAAGCGCTAAAACAAGATGGCTGCCACCAGTGTTTTGACAGTTTATAAACACGACTGACGACATTATTTTCTGGTCCTGCCACTATTGAGAGAACGGGACTCACATCCGGTTCTATGTGCTAGGATAATTCCACGTCGACCAGGACTGCTAACAACGACGATGACGACCACCAGGACCACCTCGACGATTCATTATGATGTGGAAAACTCCAGTCAAGCAGTGTTCGTGCGTGTAAAATAAAACTGCGAACATTTAATGTTCATCGCACAAAACAAATAATTGTCCGATTTGACAAGTTGGCAGATAAAACCCGGAAGTTTAAATAATAATATTATCTCAATATTTTATTTAATCAAATACAAAATCAAAATAGAAATAAATCTTAATTTAACAAAATCTTAAATTCTTAGGTTCAACTGAAAAAAGAAGATTGAAAAGTAATGTTGGGGTGCATTAGAAAGCACAACTCAATCATCTGCTTTATAAAGATAAAGAATCGTTTTTAAAGCACGTGACCAGTTTTTACATAGAAATTTTATTTCCAAAAGCAGGAAACTGGGGTGAGGTACGCGAACGTCGGGACTCCATTACTAAAACAGTAGGCAGCGTCGATAAATGGTAGCAATGATCCGGTGGATCTGAACTTTAGGTCGATTGTAGAGTAAAAAAAATATAAAATAAAGGAGGATGGAGGATAAAAAGTGATGGAGGCTCGCTTTGCAATAAATGATCACCCTTCTTTCTTGGCTGTGGCTATACTCTGCGGGCCGATAAATACAGGTCCATCCGTTTCAGGGTGGAGAGGCAGCACTCGCCCACGAATTATAGGCGTTTTAAAAATATTGTCCCATTACTTATTCAAGGGGCGGCTAAGGTATTGCTTTCCAATAGTATCCTTCGATCACAATTTCCCCACCTCTGTATTATTGAAGCTCTACTCGGTCCGAAAACCAAGGGCAGCAGAACGGGTCACACATTTTTCCCAAGTAGCAGAATATATTAATCGGATTTTACAGTTTTAGAAGATTCGACCCAAACTAAAAAGTGTTTTTCAACAAGAAACATTCTATACTTATTGAAAGAAAAATATTTTCTAAACTTGATTAAATAATGATAGATAAACCCGCGAGTTTTATTGAATAAACAAAAACAGAGTTGATCAGACTAAAATATTCTCGAAAAACAACCAAATGGGGTAAATAACATGACTTTTTGAATTAAAACAAGCTGTGACGGAAAAGACATGTAAACTTGTAATTTTTAGATAGTAACAAAAGTGGTAGTGAAAAAAATAAAGTTTTAGATTTCCTTTGCGTAATATGCAAAGGATAATAATTTTTAGAATGGTTGAGTTGTTGAGAAGGTAGGAAAAAGAAGATTTGCTTTTCGAAATGGAGCATAAAGGTTTATATGATAGGCGTGGCTATTGGTCCATATAATGCAGGTTGGTGCATATCTATACGCATACATAGAGGGCGAGATGTGCCGAGGGCCATCACGCTGCTGGATCAGGTACACACTGGTAGTATACGGAAGGAGATACGGGAGTCGCTATCGCGGCAATAAATTTTTTTTCTTCATCTGGCAAAGCTACTTTTTGCACCCGTTCGCTCTCGGCCCTCAGGCCCCAACAGCCATGGATCGTATTATAGTATTATACGGTGCATGTACATCTAAAGCTACAGTATAAATATGGATACATTCAGGATCGGATTTAACTATCCATTATCATCAAAAACTACAGATTGAGTCCTCAAGACTTGTCTTCATTCCTTTCTCTTCATTTTAGTCAATTTGGAACCAATGAAAATTCATCCAAATGAAATAAATTATTTCCAAATTGAAAAACTGTTCAAGTTGTTCTTCATCAAAGATTTAAAATTAGGTAGCTTTGGTTTGCTTTTAACTTTTCTTTCTCGCAAGTAAGTTAAGCTACTGAAATTATGAGATGATTTCGTTGGTTCTGCTGCTGATTCAAACAATTTTTGGTTAGGTATCAATCATTGTAAAACCATAAGGCATTCGGTATTTCCCCTACCACGATTAAGTCAAGAATTTTTAGGCCAGTCTTTTACAATTATGTAAATTTTGATTCTAGCCCTTTTTAGAAACATAAATGTAAGTACATTCTCCTCAAAAAACATAAAATTTTAGTACAGTTTCTTTGAAAGATTTCAATTTTAATAGTCGTTCCTTTTAAAAACGTGAATGTGAGTACATCCCTTTCGAAAAACACTAATTTTAAGTACAGTTCCTTCCAAAAACTTAAATCTTGAGTAAACTTAATTATAAAAACATAAATTTTGATTCTCATCCCTACCAGAAATGTAAATGTGAATATAGTCCGTTCCAAAACATAGATCTGACTACAGTCTCATTCAAAAACATACATTTTTAGTACAGTTTCATCCAAAAACGTAAATTTTCAGTTAAGTCTATTACAAACACGTAAATTTTGAGTACAGCCTCTTTAAAAAAAAGTTTTGAATAATGTCCCTTCCAAAAACATAATTGTTAGTACAGTCTCTTTCAAAAACACAAGTTTTAAGTACAGTTTCTTTGAAAAATTAAAATTTTCATACTAGACCCTTCCAGAAACATAAATATAGTAAGTACAGTCCCTATCCAAATCAAAAAGAAGTACAGCCCTTAATGAACAAAAATGTTGACTGTAGTCCCTCTAAAAGTATAAATTTTGACTACAGTCCCTACAAGAAACATAAATGTTTGTAAAGTAACTTCCAAAAACATACATTTCAAGTACAGTCTCTTTCAAACATATACATTTTGACTTTATTTCCTTTCACATACGTAAATTTTGAGTTAAATCAATTACAAGATCATACATTTTTATTAACAATTCCTTTCAATAACGAAAATTTTTAGTACAGTCCCTTCCAAAAACATAAATTTTGACTACATTTTCTTCCAAGAACGTAAATTTTGAGTAAAGTCAAATACAAAAACATAAATTTTTAGTACAGTTCCTTTCAATAGCGTAAATTTTAAGTACAGTCCTTTCCAAAAACATTAGTTTGAAGTACAGCACCTTACAAAAAAAATGTTGACTGCAATCCTTTTAAAAGTGTAAATTTTGAGTACAGTCCCTTTCAAAAACATACATTTTAACTGTATTTCCTTCCAAAAACGTAAATTTTTACTAAAATCAATTACAAAAAAGTAAATTTTTGTACAGTTCCTTCCAATAACCTAAGTTTTGAGTACAGTTCTTTCAAAAATATAAATTTAAAGTACATTTTCTTACAAAATCATCAATATGGACTGCAGATCTTCTAAAATTATAAATTTTAAGTACAGACTCTACGAGAAACATAAATGTAAGTACAGTCACTTCCAAAAACATACATTTTGAGTACAGTCACTTACAAAAATATACATTTTGACTTTATTTCCTTTCAAAAACGTAAATTTTGAGTAAAATCAATTACAAAAACATAATTTTTTAGTACAGTTCGTTACAAAAACGCAAATTTTTGGTACAGCCCCTTCCAGAAACATAAATGTTAGTGAAATCTCAACTTTCTTAATTTATTTTTTGTTTATATTTGTAAACCAAATTTTGATTTTAATTTGGAACATGGCCTTAAATCATGAAATAACTCTTATAACTAAGTCTTGTGAACAGTTTTCTTTGTTAATAATACCTTTATATTTATTTTTAAACTCATTATTACATCGATATTAATGAATAAGGTACCGAAGATTTAATAAATCGATTAGTCGGTATTTAAAGTCAATATGTCCAGCACTTAATCGGCAAAGAAACAGATACCAATTCTATAAATTGAAAAATTGTTGGATTATACGCGAAACGTTCGTCGGTTAGTTTACTTCGTTTAGATTACAAGTTTATTAAATGCTACACATATATATGTCCTTACTGTATATATAAATCGCTGGTGGTCTTAGTTGCAATCGTGATATCACTTGGGGCTATAAATTACTCCCGTAATCGGTAATTAGTCCTGCGGTAAATTACTGATTGTGGATGTTTAATTAATGAACAATTTCATGTTATAGATTTTCCGGAAATTTATTAATTATAATCCTTTAAAAAAAAATCAATCAATTCTCACGACAAGTCATCTTTGATTCAAATATTCACGGATTTATATTCTTCAGAAATTTTGTAAAAGACTGTAAATCTTTCGTTCGAATACATTTTTAGTACTTTTATTAAAATTTATTTTATCCTTAGTAAGCAAATATGACAGAAATTGAAGAAAACAAAAATAAAACTTGATAGTACTATGCATTAAATTATATTTTCCGTTGTAGAAAATTTGACAGCCATATAAATTTTGAAAAACTGACTTATTTAGAACATCGGATCTAATATGTCCGCCAAATTTTCTACCAAGGAAAAAATAAATTAATATATTTATAATAGTGTAGTCTCTTCTAATTATTCCAACTTATTCCTGATATGAATATGTAAATTAAATTACATTGTATCTTATTTAAATTGCTTTTATTATTGGAGCTTCTTAAAAATAGAATAAATAATTTATTTCATATCTTCTAAAAGTATATAAATTTATCGCTTCCTCCGTGAGGAGACTTTTTTTTGCATACATGAAAGCAAAATTTTTACAAAATGATCATAAATTTCAAGTTGTTTAGATATTTTTGTATTTAGAAACTAGCTTGCAATTAGTTCAGATGTGCCATTTTAATCTAGGAGTATACATTTAAAAAAATATTCTCGTTTCGATTATATGTGTGGTAATTACTTTAGTAATTAAAAATGATATAATATGGTTAATTACACAGTCCCACAAAAAAAAAAAAAAAAAATTTTGTCCAAGACACTCCAACAGTATATTTCAAAGTATTTTTCTTCGCTGAATCCGAATCCGAAGTCAGAATTGCTAGATTGGTTCTGCTTCTTGAGATAATCTCAACAACAAAAATTCTAACAACACAAATTAAAAGCAAACATTTTTTTTTCTTTTTTACCTGAACACTATTCTAGTGTATTTTCACGTATTTTTCTCCGCTGCATCCGAATCCGGAGTTAAAATAACCAGGTTAGCTAAAATTTTTATGATAATCTTAAAAAACTACTCAAAAAAGAGAGAAAAAAAATTTTTTTACTCGGGACACTACAATAGTGTATACCTACGTATTTTTCTCTGCTGAATCCGAATCCAAAGTCAAAATGATTAGATAAGCTAAAATTTTTGAGGTTTTTCCAAAAAGCGATTTTTTTCGTATTTTTGAGATTATCTCAGAAAGTTTAGCCAATTTGATTATTCAGATTTCGGATTCAGATTCTACGATATTTTAGACATGCGATAATAAATGATATTAAAATGTGTTTAAAATGAATATCGCTTTTCCACATTTACGCTTTTCTAACCTCGAATAATACTAACTCAAAATATATGTATTAATTTTTTGTCTCACGAAATTACAATAATAGAAAACAAGGTAACACAATCTCTTTTTTTTTTAAATAACTATTATGATCATACTTCGATTATCCCTAAATTCTTATGTTTTATTACAAATATAGAAATTTAAAAATGCAAAAACTGTAATTAAAAGTTTCTTAGTGTATAATGTCGAATCTAATATAATTTAGTATAATTTCAAAATTGATGTAAAAATAGCATCAATGAATTTAAATATTTTTCCTTTGCAAGTAAAGAGAATAGTTGAAAGATTTTGTTTCGTGTCTTGAGATGAGAGTCCGTTCCTGTGATGTACGACTCGTGTATGTACAAACATACGCGGTCGAGAGAAGAGACAACGGGAAGTACAATAACACCGATGACTCGGGACGAAGGCAAGAAGCGCGTCGTCCTGCTTTCACACAATCCAATACGGACTCGAGAAAGTAGCCGGTCCATCCGCTTTATACATACCAATGGAATAGAAAGCCAGATTAACTTTATTTTATAGGTAATCGAAATCGTAAACCGATACGATCTTGAGCCGTCTTCTAGAATTTAGATTACCTTTTATTCAGTCAAACTACATCCAATTCCTTGAAACACACATTTTTCCTCACGTCAATCAGACCATGTGTTTTTTGAAATCTCCAATTATGAGTTTGGAGAGACCAGGTCGCTTTGGAAAACACTACAAATCACGTATTGAATCAACCTAAGGGGACTTCCAAAAGCGTAGAAAATCTCCAAAGGAAGACGAATGGATAAAGTTCCAAAAAGTTCGAACCTCTAATTTTATTAAAACTACGTATATTTACGTATTTCGATGCGCTGATTACGAAAATTATAGTAAAAATACCAGCAAATTTGAATTTCATGGTAACAATCATAAAAAAATACCATAATTAACAGTTGTTTGCTATTATCTCATTAAATATTCAAAACTTTAAAAAATGCGCCAGATAAAAGTTGTAGATCTGATAAAAATACATATTTTATATATTATGCATTTTTTCATGAAAACGAATAGTTTCACAGAAAAATGCAAAAAATTGTAAATAACATATACGCTGCTTAGGCATGTAGCTAGAGGGTGGCCTAAGGAGCCCTGTCCTCCACAGAAAATTGTCTTACATGGTGAAAAAATCCCCCCTCCCCTGAAAAAATTTCTGGCAACGGGCCTGACACTGCTGTCAGAGTAGGCATATATAAACTAGGAGATAGGCCTAACTATAGGCTATTTTCATGGTGGTTAACCATTTTTTGCATTTTTTCAGAAAATTATTGACTTTTAGTAAAAATTGTATAGAACATAAAATGTGTATTTTTATAAGATCTACAACTTTCGTCTGAATTATTTTTTGAGTTTCTGAATATTTGATAAGATAATAGCAAAAAACCATGAATTATTAATCTAGTTTTTTACCATGAAATTCAAATTTGTGGGTATTTTTACTATGATTTTCGTAACCAACGCATGGAAATACGTAAGCATACAGAATTTAATATAATTTGGAGTTTTGAACTTTTCGGAACCTCACCCACGCGAATTCTAAAAAATTAAAAAAAATTTTTGATAGTAATAATTTAATCAGACACGTGTTAAGACTTTCGGTATAAGATGGTCACAAAAATAATTAGGTTATTTATGTATAAATTCGAACCTTTTGTTCAACGTGACATCTTAATAAACAAGCGCGCATTTAACATAACAGGATGTTAAAAGTGCAAAATTAATTTTTAAAATATTGCATTAAATATTGATCTGACAATATTTTTGTGAAATACTTTTTTGTAGACAATGGTATTATCTACAACTTTTATTATTAACATTTTTACCTAACTCTGATAATTTAAAAGTTATAAACAAAAGAATGGTCAAATATAGGGGATGAAATGCTGTCGAATTGATTTACTCTTTTGTTTTCAATGTTACGATAAAATAAATTTTTAAAAAATTACAAGAACAATTGTTTAAGAATAATTTGCTCAAAGAATTTGCTCTTTAGTTTGGGTGGGTCATAGGTTACAGCCTCTTGTTTATTAGGGAGTTCAAAAAAAGGAACTAAGTCATCTTCCTATAAATTTGAAGTTCTTAGCTAAAGTCATGATCACCGTGACACCTTCCTCCTCAGTATTCGTCAAAGTAAATTCTACAGGTATTTGTAATCCGCTTCCGGTTCTCTTACTTTAAAATGCAAACAAAAATAGGAATCTTTTACTCAAAGGATAATTCTTTTACGCAGAAACAATTAACAAACGAATACAAACAAATATTGTACAAAATTGTTGAGAAAATGTATTCACAAGTATTGGTAAAATAAAATAAAATGTCATCTTGGTAGGATAAGTAATTGACGTAGACTTGAGGTTAATCAGCAGCTGTCCTGCCGGTTCAGTAGCAGAGGTTCTGGTCGCTACTAACCTAATTTAAATTAATTAAAGAAAGGAATCATTGGTATCGGAAGCCTTCAAGGTAGGTTTACTTCATGCTACAAATGGCACTAAAAAGATGCAAAAGGAATCAGCTTACTTCACTTGTTGGTGAAAGTGTTGAGATGGAGAGAACTTTGACTTATAAATAGTGGTTTGAACAAATAAATTGTAGTGCAAAAAGAAGTTGCATTATTCATTTCCGGAATAACGGTATCCAGACGGTGAAATTGAAAATGTGGTATTAATTCTCGAAAAGGAGCCGATGAGTTCAGTCAATTCATAATTATCATTAAATTTCTTCTTACAAACATGCAAAATCTTCGATTGGTAACTGTTCCCATCTCCAAAATATCCCATTCCCTACCGTGCGGAAAACGATGCGCAAAATACTCACACCAGGCGTAAAGCATTGACACCATATAACAAAATGATAACATCGTACAGCAATTTTTGAAATCGGTTAATCGAATAAGTTTTCTCATTATTCATTAATCTGCAAAAAGTTTAGATTAAAAGTCACCATTATAAACAGAATGCAATCGCCAAATGTTAATATTTTGATTACCCCATAAAATACAAGTGAATTCCCCTTGAGTTAATGATAATCAGTGGATGGGAGTAACGCAGAGTTACTTCTCTGGTGATAATTAAAGTATCTTCATTAGACATCAAAGACGGATCTCGCTCTCCTGCATTCTCTTCCGCTTGGCGTCCGCATGCATTCGGCGCTCTGTTCGAGTTCCAAGAAATACCCATTTGTAAATTACTTGCTTCTCCTTCTCCATGGCAAGATCGAATCTCACTGTATGGCATCCTGCCTTTTTATCAATCGCGTTCTCAAAATTAAGACTTTTGCCGCATACCTCCGATCTTCCCTTTGTGCATGCCCTCGCCGATTAACCTTACATAATTCCGCTTGAGTCGCTACTGAAAACACGAACCCTTCCAATTTCCAAAAATGCCAATTCCTTTTTTCTTTATTCCGTTAATCTTTCCGTTAGAATAATTATAATATACTTTAGACCAACAGAGATAAAAAAATCGATATTCGGCACCGAACAATGTTTAAGGGGTTACATACAGTTAGGATCGACCAAAAAATGCATTTTATTATTGCATATTTTTTAAGTATGCAATTAAAAAAACCGTCGTCATTTTTTTGTTGTTGCAAATTTTGATAACCTCTTCGTTTATCTACTAAACAATGCAATATTTTTACAAAATTTTTTTGGTATTTTCGTTTCAGATGAACAATTTTTTAATCATGTTATAATGATTGTGACGCATTTTACAGATTATGTTTGATGTTTAATGTTTCTTAATTTAATTTTTAATATTTAATCAAAAACAAGTAAACAATACAAAAACTTTTACAATTTAATTTGGAGCACGACTCCAGCTTAGTCAATAAATTAATTGTTTACACAAGGAGCTCACCTGTTAGGGGTCGGCGACCTCGGATAGAGCCTCTACCAGACATTTTTAATTTAATAATAGTATAATATTTTACAAAAAGCTACAATGGCAAAAGTACTTGCGTGACAACAAACACACCAGTCTAGAATCAATTGACAGGCTCAACGCGCCGTAGTCAAGCCACGATTCTACACACAATTAACCCCTGGCGCAACAAGCCGGGGACACAATCGTTCCAAGTTCGTTAGTTGCGGTGAGATCCATCTCTGTTACGTAGCAATCTCGAGCGACCGAACTCTGTCGCTCGGCAAAGTGGTGGTCTCGTCCGCCCAACCCTGTGTATCCGCCGTCTGCTGCTATTATGGCGGGTCGTAAACAAACACCGTCAACATCGTCTTCTGGTCCTGGCACTTCTGTCAGGACGATCCTCAGGGCAACTTCTCAGCAAAATAAAAGTAGAGAACTCTCCACTTATTCATGTGGAGCAAGTCAGTGTTCATGTAAAGTAAAATAGATTTTTGTAAACAAAATGTTGTCGTCAACAATAACAATAATTCCGGATTGTCAAGTTGTCAGGTGAACTTAAGTAAAATTAAATAATTGAAATAAAACAAACAAATTTTTAAATTGAATATCAATTAAGGTTTAATCAAAATTAACGAATTAAATTAAATAAACCAATTGAAAAATAAATTAAATACAACTTTCTTTGATTTCAGAGTGCTAGCTCAAAATTAATAAGGCACAGATCACCAAGCTTACACCCGACTGTACAACAGTCGAACGAAATTGATTCCAGACTGGTGTTTATAAATGTTTTTAGTAGTTAATATGAAAACATTGTGCGAGGTATTCTTTTACTTTGTCACACGATTAAAAACTATTATTATTAAATCTTTAAAATCGCACATTTAAATTAATAAAAAATTGCAAAAAAAATATAAATAATGATAATAAAATTTAACAATAATAAATCAAGATAACAATAATAAAAATAAAATAAAAGCCATATTTGATCGTCAATTATAAAATTAAATTCGTCAAAAATTAAAATCACGAAAATAAAAGCGAGAAATAAAATAAATATAAACTAACCGGCAAACACATACTTTTCACACAACAATCGTTTGTTATTTTATATAGAAAAATAAATAATAAATTATAAATAAACGTACATGAAAATTAAATTTGCATACATAAAAGCTTAAGAAAATTAAATAAACAAAAAACAAGACCAAGGTCAATTAAATAAATATAAACTCATCGTTTCCGGCGATATTTTTCCATTTTTCTTTGACGATTGGGTCGATTTCCGGAGAGCGTTGTTACTGACGAGCAAAAATTTGTGAAAAAGAGCATCCTTTCTTTTGGCGTTGTCAACTTTCTTTTCTTTTGCTCCTGATTAAGTTTCATTTTCCTAATCGAAATCTTGCTCTCCTTGTATTAAAATCCACCCCATCGTCCTCATTTATTCCAAAATCGTCAAATATTAAAAATCGCCACACTGATTAAAAAAGGATAAAATAAATAAATATACAAAAATTACACAAATACATTATCTGAAAATAAAATTATTAATTGCAAAATTTACTCCCTCCCTTCATCAGTTCTCACGTCCTTAATACCTCTTGGCGACCAGGTAATGAAGAGACTCGTCATATTTCTAAATTTCAAATTAAATTATTTTTCGTCGACAAATCGAATCCCTTCAATGTTCACCGCAGGGCACTTAAAAAAACGCGCTCAGGGAAATCAACAATAACTCTCACAATTTTCTTATATTTTTAATTTATATAGTATTTTTAACAAGTTTAAGACATGAATAATAAAGTAATAAAAAAATTTTTTTTAATAAATAATTATTATCTTCTTGAAAAAAATCGTTAAAATTGCGTGTATGTAACCCTTAAGTTAAATTACTTGGTTTTCTTTAAGTAAGTTTATTTTGGTATGAAATTTCAAGATAAGAGAAAATAAATTTAAAGGGGAAGATTTGAAAAAATCAAGGCTCCTAAGCAGAAAAGGAAACAAATAAGCAGGAATCGGACAGTCTTTTGCTGCTCAAGAGCGACAGACAGGGCGATCTATCATATGCAGCTGTTTCTTCCATTGTGTTGTTAGTCTTATGTTACGCTGTGGCTCCTTACGAACGATTTTCGAATCAACGAGTGTGCAACATGTGTTTGTCCCACGCCTTCCTCTCTTTCCCTCTTCTTTTTCACTCCTACACTCTCCCTATTCTTTCCTCCCTTTCACTATAATTTTTTTCACACTCTTCTCTTTCATGTACAACAATATTGTTGCCTGAAATCAGAGCTAAGAATAGCAAAGAACGCAGACGCTGCTACAATACTTTCAGCTCCATTTTTTCTTCTCCAAAGAATTTCAAGCCTCTCCAACAAGTCCGTGGCTATTTTAATTAATTACTTGTTGAATTTCGAGTCACGAAGTTCAAGGTCTGTCGTGAATTTTACACACATTGTACAATCAAAAATTAGGGGTTATACCTACACTGTAAGAAATTTTGGGATTTAATAATTTTCATTTATAAAAATTAGGGAAAATTCCCGAATCTCATAGAAAAAATTCATTTACAGAAAAAATGGGTTTTTTACCTAATTTTTTGGAAAAAGTTCGAAAAAGATTAGGGATAGAATAATTCTGTTTTAAAGTAGAGAAAAATTCCCAAAATATTAGGAAATATTAAAATTGTTGTCGGCCGCGCGGTTGCTTTCTGTTACCTACAATTTTTGTGTTTCTTCAGAAGGTTTTTGTCATGATTATCTTTGCGCTAATTTTCACCACGATATTCGTAATCAGCGCTACAAAATACGTAACTACACGATCTTCCAAAAAAATCAGAGGAATCTCTTAGAAGTACACCCTCAAGCTCGCCCTCAGGTTTTAATGTGATTGTAAGATTGCCTTTGTAAGCTGGTCTTTGGAAAACATGCACAGCAGCGTCCCAAAGAAGCTTATGTGGACCTTAAAGGTCGATTCGTGCGAACGAACCGGACGGTCGCGGTCGAAGGGATGACTAAGACCTCGTGACTAATTAATCTCCAGATGGAAATCGTTCGCACCCGATCCCAAGCCCATTGTATGATGTCTTTCTTTAGGCTTGTTTACACGGAAAAGATTCGAGTTACCTGATTTAAGCCTTTTTAACACGGGAATTAAACTTTCACAAAAAGAGGTTACGTCATGTCTTTTGAATTTTAAAATTCCTCTGACAATACCTTTATACCACAAAATTTCAATAAAATTGCAAGTTAATCTATTGGAAATAGTAAAAAATGTTAAATCTACAAAATTTTTGGTACATCCGTCACTGATTCGAATTTCGAGTGTAATGAACTCGATCGCTATTTTGAGAAACAATATATAGCCGAAAAGGCTATTTTTCTTGGAATAAAAAGTTGCTAGTTATAAGAGAGGATTGGAGGCGATTTTAGTGAATGAATAATGGGGGAATAAAAAATGTGTCGGTTTAATCTGGCATACATTTGAACGCATCACAATAGGCAATGCCTCACGGCTAATGTGCTTTTAGTGGCAATCTAATGTTCTCTCTCGCTTCATCTCTTTCTCTCTGAATGTTAACGTTCGGACTGAATACATAGAGCGCTAGCCGGAGGGCTTTTGTGGATGTTCAAAGCCTACAATGTCCACGGTACACAATAGCTTCTCCACAACTGGTTAATATGAAGGTTGTTTGAAGGGTAACCTTCGCGATTGTCCCTGTCTTGGATGTTTTGGCAGAGTGGATCATCTCAAGGACTCGAGGAACTATTTAACGCAAATTTTATTAAAATCACCTTCTTCATTTGCATAGATGACCATTAGTTATTTATGTCGAGAGTTTATCAGAAGAAACGCAGACAATGTCGGAAACTTTAAAAATTGGACGTACTCAAATTTATTCATCATCAATATAAAATTCAATTTTTAATCGCAACTTTTGACACCTGAACCGCAGTAATATTGGTCTTCTTGGCTGCAATAAAATGTGGGTATTCTTTCGAATCGAAACCCTAAACTCATAAAAATTAAATTTTTTGCTTTAATCTTCAAAAATGTAAACAATTTTAAAAATTTGTTCTAAATAAAAGTTGTAGATCTAATTGAAATAGACATTTTATGTTGTTTTAGGTTTTACAATATTTTTATCAGTTTTCGAGAAAATTGAGACTGGAGTTGATAAAGTCACTTTAGCCTCACATATTATGGTGCTACGAGTCTTAACATCATTTCAACAATCAATTTGTTTCCTTTTTAAAACTAGATATTTTTACGTAATTTGATACGCTGATTACGAATATGATAGAGAAAATTGTCGACAAAGGTCAAAATCATAAAAGTACACCTCAAATTCATGGTTTCTTCGTTTATTGCATTTTTCTCGAATCCTATTCATCTTTACGAAAAAATGAATACTATGTAAAATATGTATTTAAATAAGATCTACAACTTTTATTTACAATATTTTTTTTAATTATTTATATTTTTAGAAATAATTGCAAATAACCTAATTTTTATGAGTTTTTATGGTTTTGACCTTGAAGAAGACCTTGTAAACAATTTTCACTATAATATTCGTAATCAGCGCATCCAAATACGTAATTATACCAAGTTTCAGAAAAATCGGTTAGGGGTTCGATGTGGAAGTTTATCCACGCAAATAATCGAAAATTATGGAGATAATTAAAAATGTGGTAGGAGCTAAAATGTTATTAAAATTTAAGGAAACTAATTGAAAAATTAAGAAAATTAAAAAACTAAAAAATAACTAGATTTAAAGAAGAGGAACCAAAGATAGATAAAAGAGTGATGTTTGCAGAAAACATTTGCAACAAATGATTGAAGAAAATAATTAAAAAAATTGAAAAATACAATTGACATTTCTGGAAAGAAAATACAAATTTTTAATAAAATAATTGCAACAAAAAGAAAGAAAAATTAAAAAAAAATTTAAACTGGCAAAAAAGTTCAAATCTTAATAATAAAATAACAAAGAAGGAATAAAAGAATGTTAAAAAATTGAAGCTAATTAAAAATATTTATTAACGAAGAAATTGGCTGAATATTAAAGTATATAATTAGTGTAATTTGAAGAAAATATTTTATTTAAATATTTTATTTCCAAGAAGAACTTTAAGAAAATCATTAAAATAATTGAAAAAGTCCATTAACATTTAAACAAATTAAATAAAGATTTTATAAAATAATGCTTTAAACAATAAGTAATAATTAAAAATAATTGAAATTTATAAAGAAAAATTGACATTTGAAGAAATTAACTGAAAAACGAAGAAAATAATTTTAAAATGACATAGCTAAGTGATAAATAATAAAAATTATTTGGTATTAAAAAAATTAATTTAGCTATTGAAGAAGATTATCGTAATTTGAAAAAATAATTTAAAATTTATGAAAGTGATTGAAAACTGGAGAAAAAAATTGAAAATGAGGGAAATTGATAAATGAAAAAAAAAAGATTAAAAATTAGACAAAATTGAATTGAAAAAATAAAAGAATGTAATGGAAATTTTCTGAAAGTAAGTAAAAATGTATGCAATAAATCGTAAAACAATTGAAATAATGAGAACATGATGAAAACAATACTGTGCTCTCTAAATCTGATTTAGTGATTTCTTACTAATAAATTAGCGAGAAATCGGTTACTATTAAGGGCATGTGATGGAGTATGACGTCACTGATATAGGAAAAAATTGTCCGTAACTTTTCTCTTAAAGTATTGAATATTTTGTCACAAAACTTGGTAGAATTACTTAAAATATCATTAGGAAGGTCTTTCTGACCCAAATTTGTTTGAATTTTGGCTCAAAATTAATTTTTGAGAAATTTTCGAAAAATAAATTTTTTTTTAAAAATCACTTTAGACCCAAAAATCAAATAAATTTGGGTCAGAGAGACCTTCCTAATGATATTTTAAGTAATTCTACCGAGTTTCGTGACAAAATATTCAATATTTAAAGAGAAAAGTTACGGATAATTTTTGCCTATATCAGTGACGTCATACTCCATCACATGCCCTTAAATAGTGAAAATTTGCACTATTTTTTAGTAAAAAGCAACTAGTTAATAGTGGAAAATTACTAATTTTGAAGTGAATTATGTATTAATTGTAATAGTGAAAGTTTACTTTTTCAATTAGTAGATACTTCACTTTCAAATTAGTAGTTTTCTACTAATAATTAGTCATTTTCTACTTAAAATTAGTGAAATTTTTCACTATTTAATAGTAACCGATTTCTCGCTAATTCATTAGTAGAAAATCACTAATTTAGATTTAGAGAGATGAAATTTTAACCTAATCTAAATTTATGATGCCTAGAGTTTTAATTTTTTTCTAGCTTCATTTGGGCATGTAAAATTATCTTATAATGTCAAAAATAAAAATATGAAAATTGGGACAATTTTATAATTTTTATTTTTCAAAAAATGAAAATTTTTGAAAATCCAGATCCTTCCAAAATTCTTACTTTTTTCTATCGACAATTTTTTTACAGTCTTTTTTTAAAATTCTGAATAACATTACGTATGAATATTAAAAAATTATAATTTTCTAAACAAAAAATTTTTTTTTTTGAAATGTCAAAAAAATTTATTTTTTAATTTTTAACAATATACTGTATTTCTAGATTGAAAATTATGGCAAAAAAAATTGATATACTTCAGCAACAAGTTGAAATTTTGCTGGTAAAATGTTGAAATTTAAAAAAGAAATTGAAAATTTTAATACCAAGCAAAAATTATTTTTTAATTTTATTACTGTAGGATAATTTGGAATTCAAAATGTTGCTAGAAAAAAATTTGGCATCTCTGAATGACGCGATTCATAAAATGCTGAAAATTCACCAGTTTCTCTCTTTAGAAGAAAGTGATAAAATTTGAAATAGGTAAAAAAAAGTTGAATTTTAGTGACAATCTGTGATGAATATTGTAATTTAAGGATTTGTTTTAAAAATCAAAATGATTTGAAGGTTTGTAATGTGAAAGAAAATTTCAAGGAGAACTACATACTTACTTAGGGTGTTGTGGGGTGATGTGGAACATGGGGTGATGTGCAACACCTTCGATTTCTGATCTACATTTCGATATTGGACAGAACCGAATACTGTCATCTGTTTGTACTCACAGTAACTTGTTTTTGATACATAACAAACGAGACAGTACGCAGCCTGGTTTGCTGTACGTAAAACGAATTAAATTTTTGGAGTTCAAAGTATTTTTCGCTTTTGACATTTATAGCACATTCGTGAATTGTTTTGAATTATCTTGTAGATAAAATTGTTTATATTGTTGGTTTTTTAAGTGTATTTTAATATCCAAAAAACTTTGTGATTTTCTTACATTGTATTGCTGCCACAGCAGTCTGCGCAAAATATCCTATTTGGGGTGATGTGCAACACTTTTTTTGGAGTGATGTGCAATACACATTTTTACCTAGTATATCGCTATTTTATGGTTAAATATGTATATAAAAAGAGGTTCAGTACATTTTCCAATGCTTTTAGTCAGTATGCTACGAAAATAAAAGAATAAATCAAAAATCAAATACAACATTTTTTTCTCTTTGTCGAAATTTCCACTTTTCAGAGGTTAACTATATCGTAGTGAAATTTTTTTCCTGCGGAATTCGATTAATTTGCATTACAGAAACCTAAATTTAATATTTAAAGTGATTCACGCCGATATTGATCAATTTTTTCTGTGAATTATACCTTCGTTGCACATCACCCAAACTTTTTGCAAAATGCCAAAACGGGTGTTTTTGAAAATACGAAAATTTTTTAAGAAAAATTCAGAATTTTGAAAATCTAATGATGCAGAAATTTAGTATTTTCCTTCCTCTACATTATTCAATTATGAAATATTCAAGAATTTGATTATAGAACATGTTTTACGAGCAACAAAAAAAAAAGTGTTGCACATCACCTTACAACACCCTACTTTTAAAAACCTTCTTTATTTATCAAATCCAAATATAATATACAATCAGATAGTGTACATTAATTTCTTATGTTTACTAATTCCGCGCCTGTTGTTTTGAAAAACAACTTATCGAAATGTTTTTAATATTACCGACATAAGTGTTAGTAATGCGGAGCAACGTTTGTATTTACTAGTAAAAAGGTCTACAATTAGAAAAAACCCAATATAGGGGAGAGTGGCCATCAATGTACCAGTTTTTTCAATGAACCATTTCAATTTTCTCAGAAACAATTTAATAAAAATTCTCCTAATTTTAAATATAAATGAAGTTTGCGTAAACACACTACGTCCATAAATTTGAGACGTGTGGATTTATTTTTTACAGAGAAAACTGGAAAAAACTGTTTTTGATGTACTGAAGAAAAAATTTACCTAAAATACAAACACGTTTTTTAATTAAAATAAGGCCATTTTAAAATAAATGTACTTACGATTTATTTTGTTTTGGGCCTTAACTACAATATTCTAATGAGATAAAGATTTTGAAATATTGGATTAAGTTATAAAAAAACATTTTTGTTGCAAATGTCATGTTGATTCAATGTACCGGGGAACAATAAACCACCTGGAATTTCAGTGTATTTTCGATTTCCAGAGTGGTATGCTTGATTATAAAACTAGGCATGCGTACAGCATGTTACAGCGATTGTTATCAGTACTTTTCTCAACATAGCAAAACTAAAATGCCATTTTAGCTAGTTAACTTAAATTTGAGGTATATTTAGGTTATACATTATCAATTAAAAAGTGTTAAGTAACAATTTTTTATAGTATTTGATAGAAAATAAGTTTTTTTACAAAGTGAAAATTGCAATATTATTATTGTTGAACATTTTTAGTATTTTTATAGAGGTGGTTCATTGTGTACCCAGGTTGTTAAAAATGAAAATAGCTTGTTACTTTAGAAAAATCCTAAATTTAATTATTTAATCAAAATAAATCGTGTATAATATGTGTGCATTACGTAGATAAGTGTTCTAGTTTTATATTGATGCAAAGAAGTGCTTGAAATTGGTGAAATTCAATAAGTACTATGACCTTGAAAAAAACCCGGTACATTGATAGCCACTCTCCCCTATACTTTTTCAAGGAGAACTAAAAATTTTGCAAGATTTTTCAAGGTCGCTTGACACCCTAACAGAATACCAGATAGATGTATATAAATATATATTTTTTATTCGTTTGACTAAAAAGGAGGATATGGATTTTAATTTCTTAATTAGAATCCAGAAAAATGTAGCGCATTTTAATTACTAATTAATAAGTAAGTTGAAAAGGAAAAGAACAGTGCATATGATTACGATAAAGTAGAAGGGAAAGAACGACAGGGACCAAACAGACACAGACGGTCTAATTAAAAAGCGTATGGTTCCTTTAAAAAAGTTATGGTCCTTTGGTCGGTTTGTAAACAGGATTGCATCCGTGATTCAAAGGGAAGGGAATGGGAGAAACAGAGAGACGGAGAAAGAAATGAATAAAGGAGTGAGAGAAATGGGGAACGAAAGATAGGTTATAGAGAACTGTGGACAAGGAACCACCGCGAGAATCAGGGGGTGAGATGTGAGGCAAGAGGCAGGGTTGAATGGAAAGAGGCAGAGCTAGGCAGAGGAACAGAGAGATTTTGTTCTCTGGGGAGCAGTCAAAGCGCGTGGCCCTTGCCATGACGATCTGAGCATCAAACAGAGCTGATGCTTTGCGGCTTGGGCAACACTGAGTGTGTACCGTGCACGCAGTCTATACAAATGCGGCACACACCACACTACATATATGACTCCTCTACCGTGCCATATTACACGATAGGATGCCATGCACCCTGATCGTATCTCTACCTACTTACGATGCGCTCCGACAACCTAATGTATAATCATACGGCTTAATACTGAAGCGAGCACAAGACGAACAGTCCTCTCGACTGGAAAGAGAATTATTTTTTTCCGTCGAAACTGATTTACGCCCATGCTATACGCGATATTACTGCTTCACCTCTCAACTCGTTTATTTTCAGAACACGCTCCCGATTAAACGTGCACTTTAATTGCTCTTATACCGAGACTTTGTGGCACGGCTTCTTCTGTTTTAGGCTCTCACATGGACAATTATGAAAATCTCAGCTGAAGGATGTTAGAAATATAGAAAGCAACGATACTCACACTCACACAGATTGTAAGTACGCAGGCAAAATCATGTTTACAATTCGGGCCTAGATCTGCGAGGACCGAAAGGATCAGTTCCAAAATAACTACGGTTAAGTGCGGTTGCAATTTACTCTTTCAAAATTTGAAGTTAAAGTTTCATTACAGTTAAATCAAAAGAACAATATTCAAAGACAATAATTTATTATCTCTTCGGTACCTTCACGTGTAAAACTGTGTACTAAAGTTTTTTTTGTGATAATTGTACAACTTAAAAATGATATTCAAGATGCTTGTACTTATAAAATAGTGTAACCTTTTTCCCTTTATCCTGTATAGATTATTATTTAATTTTTAACAGAGGATAATGTAGACATTTCTACATTTTCATGTTAAAGTTAAAGAAATGTAATATTTTTTGTGATAAAGTTTCATAAAACGTTGCAAGACTACAGTAACTTTGCTTGATAATATTGCCAAGATTGCAGTATAATGTTCAATATGTTGCTTCAATGTTGACAATAGTCTGCATTGGGTTATGTCAAGTTTGCTGCAACATCGCCATGTATTATTGCATTAACGATGCCCTTAAATTTTTCTGCTACATTGCAGTAAAATGTTGCCAAGATTGCATTAGCGTGTTTTCTAAATTTTAGCAATATTAAAGCAATATTAATCTACAAAGTTACTGCAAAGTTGCCGTACAATGTTGCTTCGATGCAAACAAAAAAAGTTACACTGCAATGTTGTCAACATTGAAGCAACATTCAATTGTAATATTCTCAACATTAAAGCAATATCAAACTACAATATTGTCAACATTAAAGCAAAATTACTATGCAATATTGCCAACATTGAAACTAAATAACATTGCAATATTGTCAACATTAAACTAACGTTACAATTCCGAATATTGTCAACATTAAAGAAACAGTGCAACGGTAATATTATTATTAATAAAGCAACCTTACATTGCAATTCTGTCAACATTTAAGCAACATTTTATTTTAATATTGTCAACATTGAAGCAACAGTATACACTGCATTATTGTCAATACTAGCAAAATATAACACGCGATTAGTTTTGCATACATTTTAGAAATTGAACTATAATAATAAATAAAACAAATCGATAAATAATATTTATCCAATAACGAGGGCTGCCAGTGGATTTGCAGATTGAAAATAGTGAAAAAAAGACTTTTTAATTTAAAAAAAGTGAGAAAATAATGAGTTTTTAAGTAAAAAAAGTGAGTAAATAGTGAGCTTGTAAATAAAAAAAGTGATTAAATAGAAAGTTTTTAAATAAAAAAGTGAATAAGCAATATAGAGTTTGATAAATTGATGATCTTAAACTTAAACTGATCTTAAAATTAGGAGGCGCCAGCAGGAAAAGACATTCAAATTTTAAAAAAACAATGTAAAAATCGCAACAATAAATGAAATATTTAAAAAATATTTAAATAATGACAAAAATAATTCAATTTGAAAAAAAAGTTGTAAATGACAAAAATAATTCAAATTTGAAACAAATGTCTGAGACTGGTGTAAAAAATTTAAATTTTCGCACAATAATGGAGATATTGAAGAAATAAATAAAATGTAAAGAAACTAATTGAATAATGACATAAATAATTATAAAAGCTGGTGTAAAAATAACACTTTTTAAACAATAGTTGAAAAATTAAAAAAAATAATAGAGTTTTCAATAAGAAAAGAATTCAATTTTGAAAAAAATAATAAAAAAGTATCCAAAAAATGTAAATGTGTAGAAAATAGTTGAAAAATGACAAAAATAACTGAAATTTAAAAAAAAAATTAATGAGAAATATTCAAAAATGAAGTAAAAAAATAAAAAATAAAATACATTATTTGAAAAATTGTATAAAATAATTGAAAAATTAACGATACAATTAAAATGTGAATAAACTAATTAAATAATGACATAAATAATTGAAAACTGATCATCAAAAGTTAATAAAAAGATTGAAGAAAATGACATGTGGAGAAAATAATTCCAAAATTATTTAATTCCCCCCCTAGAAAGACAGTTTATATGAGAGAGAAAGAGATAGCAATATGTCTCTCTCACTCCAACATAAAACCCTCACCAAGAAAATTTTCTGGGTACGCCCCTGGAAATATTGAAATAAATAAATCAAAACTGGTGTAAAAATTAAAAAATTATAGACAATAATTCTAAAGTTAAAAAAAAGTTTATAAGTTTGAGTAAAATAATTGAAAGTTGAAGAAATTAATTGAAGTTTGAAGAGAATAATTGCAATTTGAAGAGAATAATTCAAAAATGTTAAAAAAAATTAAATATAAAAAAATAATTAAAGTGTGGAAAAAATAATTGAAAAATGTGTAAAAAAATGAATAAATTCGTAATAATAATAAAAATAAGCATGAAAATAATTGAAAACAGGTGTAAAAAATTTAAAAGTTCATGACAATAAAAAAAATTTAATAAAATAATTGCAATTGGTAAAAAATACTTCTAAAATGTCAAAAATAACAAAAATATTAAAAAAATAATTGAAAAATAACAAAAATAATAATTGATTAATGACAAAAGTAATTGAAATTTGAAGAAAATAATTGAAAAAATAACGAAAGTGAATTGAACTTATGAAGGAAATTTGGATATTGCTTACAATAATTTGAAGATTGAAGAACACAATTGAAATTTAAAAAAAATAATTAAAAAGTTTTAAAAATAATTGAAATTACAAGAAGATAATTAAACAAAAACAAAAATATTTGTAATTCTAAAAAAATAATTGGTAACTACGTAAAATTAAAAATTTAAAGACAATACTTGAAAAATTGACCAAAAAATTGAAATCTTAAGAAACTGATTGAATAATGACACAAATAATTGAAAGCTGGTGTATAAATAAAAAATTTATAGAGAATAATTAAAATTTGAAGAAAATAATTGAAATTAATTGAAAAACAATGTAGAAATTTAATAAACTTATGTCAATATTAAGAATAATAAAGAAAATGATTGAAATTTGTAGAAAAAAATTAAAAACTAATATAATAAATTTAAAAATTCATGGCAATAAAAAACATTGAATTTATTTATTTAAATTATTTACGGGCAAAAGTCCATTACAATATAAAATTAAAAAATTTATTTCAAGTAACAATAAAATTAAAATTTGATAAAATAATAATAATTAATATATTAAATATTAATAGGTCGCATTCAATTATTTTGAATAAAATAATAACTGAAATTTGTAGAAAATAATTCTAAAATTGCAAAAATAATAGAAATATGAAGAGAATAATCGTAAAATGACAAAAATACTTGAATAATGACAAAAGTTATTGAAATTTGAAGGAACTTATTCAAAAATTAACTAAAGTAGAATAGAAACTGGTGTTGAAAATTTAAATATTCCTGGCAATAAGGGAACGTTCACAAATTACGTAACGTTTTTTTAGGGGGGGGGGGGGTACTTCTGTCATTTAAAAATGACAGAAGTAAATGAAAACTTATGTAATAAATTTAAATATTCATGACAATAATTTAAAGACTGAAGAGAATAATTGATATTTGAAAAAATTAAATTCAGAATCGCAACGTAATTTGAATTTTTATTAAATTCGACTATTCGACACTTGAAATTAATCTAAATTATTATTAAAATTCATATAAGTGTGTAATATATAAATTATTATTGTTAGTCATAATCAATATCTCGTTATTAAGGCTACCTCATCTGCATATTTTGTCTGTAAACTAAAATAATTTAAAAATTTTCTGATAAAGAGAATCAAAATTATGAAAAAAAGCATGGTCTAACTTATCACTTTGGATTTTAAAATGTGGACAGAAAAAGATGAATAAATATAAAAACTAACCAACTTCACTTTAAGTTTTAAAACGTGGACAGAAAAAAATGAATAAATATAAATACATATTAACTAACTTCAAGAGTTTACGGAGATTATTATATTATTTAATAATTGAGGCAACATTACATTGCAATTTTGCCAACATTGAAGCAACAGTATATTTTAATATTGTCAACATTAAACCAACATTATATTGCAATATTATCAACATTAAATCAACGTTATATTTCCGAATATTGTCAACGTTGAAGCAACAGAACACTGCAACAATATAAATATTAAAGCAACATTACATTGCAATATTGTCAACATTAAAGCAACATTGCATTACTAATATTGGCAACAATAAAGCGACATTACCTTTCAATATTGTCAACAATAAAACGACATTATATTTCAATATTGTCAACATTGAACCAAAATTATTTGCAATATTTTCAACAATGTAGCAACATTACATTGCAATATTGTGAACACTGAAGCAATATTTCACTGCAATATTGTGAACGTTGAAGCAGCATTACATTGCAATATTGTCAACATTGAACCAAAATTACCGTAAAATATTGTCAACATTGTAGCAATAGTTCACTGTAATATTACCAGTATTAAAGCAACATTACATTGCAATATTTTCAACATTAAAGCAATATTCACTATTTCAATATTGTCAAAATTAAAGCAAGAGCGTATACACTGCATTATTGTCAATATTAAAGCAACATTACATTGCAATACTGTCAACATTGAACCAAAATTACATTGCAATATTGTCAACATTAAGGCAATATTACATTTTCGAATATTGTCAACATTGAAGCATCAGTACACCGCAATATTATCAATATTAAAGCAACATTACATTGCATAATATTGTCAACAATAAATCAAAATGACATTTTAATATTTTCAACATTGAAGTAACAGTACACTGCCTCACTGCCTATATTGAAGCAACATTACATTGTAATATTGTCAACATTGAAGTAATATTGTATTTTAATTTTGTCAACATTGAAGCAACATCAGTACACTGCTTCACTGCCTATATTTAAGCAACATTACATTGTAATATTGTCAACATTGAAGCAATATTACTTGGTAATCTGGCGAAAAAGATGACCTGCAAATAAGAATTCGTCTGCATTAGTAACATAATAAAAACATCGTACTATTATATTTGCAACATTGTCGTGCAACATTGTTGCAATAATACAGAATCGTTACCAAGTAATATTGCTACTCCGTAGCCTTGCAATGTATATCCATATTGCCGAGCAACATAAAAAAATCTTTATTACTTTATGAAAAATATTTTAAAATTCCTGGAATTTTTAGATGTCAATCCTCGCAGAATTTTTCAATATACGTAATAACAATAAGTCATGGTTAATAATAAGAACAATAGCAAAAATAAATGTAATGTTGCAATGCTGCTGCAATGCCACCAAAAAAACAGCCAACATGTCGTTTCAATCTTTAATTATTTTTATCATTAATTTCCTTTTTTACATGCAGTCACTACTCAACTGTAGTAAAAAATCTCAAGAAAAACGATATTTCTCTGTTTTCCTCTGTCAATCTAATTTTGCAGGTTAGAGTCAACACAAGGGTGAGAGAGAGCGAAGAAGAGAAAAGAGACGCAACTGAATATGCCATGTCGGAACGACAGTCGTTTCTTCATAATATATGGGAGAGCACACGACATAAAATTCTCCAATTGCAAAATTGATGCGGCTTATGTTACGTCCGTAGGACGTGGCTTCTTGGGCGTTTGCTCTCAAGTTGGTCTGTCTCGCGGGTCCCCTCCTCGTTTCACTGTAAAAAGCAACTTCTCGTATTGTACAGGGACGCGTAATTCATTTTTTACCGGACTCGGCTCAATTATTTATAAATTGCTGCTCCCTCGAGAAACTACCACGACCCCGTGCCGGTGTATTGCTGCTTTGCCTTAACCCCCTCTACGCCCTTCTCCAATTCACCGTTCCATACATGCACAACAGTTTTCATCCCTCGCGAAGCTATTCTCCAATGAACCAAGCCAATGATATCGAATCCCCGTTCCCGCTCCTTTAGAAAAGAAACTAGACAGAGAAATAATTCGCATGCACGTGCGACACTCGATAGCAAACTGTCCTAAAAAAAGAATCGAGCAGGGAGAGTGAATAAATAAGCGGAGATACAATCTGACCATCTGACCACATCATTTTCTCAATTGACACGGGAAAATATTCTTTTTCGGGTCAATTGACATTATTAGACCCTATTCGTCAGATTTATCAAGTTATGTCTTTTTTATGATGATTAGGATCTTTTTCATATCGACGATATGATAGCGGAAATTCAAGTACAAAACTCTATAAATTTATTATAATCAATTATTACTACCGATTTGTGTTTTAAAAATGGGTAATTGGAATTCGTCAAATATAACTAATTTACAGCAAATAGTAAAATAACAATTTTCGTCATTAATGAAGAAAAGGCCATTTTCTACACTAGCAGAAGATGTGACTGTTTCTGTCAATAGTGTGAAAAGTGACCATTTCCAACAATAGTATAAAAAATAGTAATTTCCCTCACTAGTGAGAAAATACCATTTCCGTAATATATTAGGCATATAAAAATTCTCTGATAGTGTCAAAAATAAAAAATGAAAATTTGACACTTTTAGAATTTTTATTTTCAAAGAAATGAGAATTTTTGAAAATCTAACTCTTTCCACAATTTTTACTATTTTCTGTCGACAATCTTTTACAAATTTTTTTTTAAGTTCTGAATAACATTAAGTATGGATTTTAAAGAGTTTTGATTTTAAAAAAAATTGAAAATTCTAACACCAATAGGTCTGAAAACGAGACGATACGATATTATTTCCTTCGCTAGTGTGAAAAAGTGATTATTTTATTCACTAGTGGGAGAAATGACCATTTCCTACACTAATGAGAAAAATGAAAATTTTCTACAATAATAATAAAAATGACCATTTTCTACACTAGTGAGAAAAATTACTCATTCCGTCACTAGTAAAGAAAAATATAATTTTCATTATTTGTAATTTTGTATAGAAAATAGTTTATGTAGTCATTAATAAAAAATATCGGCTTTTGTCAATAGTGAAAAAATGACCCTTTTTGTTACCAGTGTGAAAAATGACCATTTTTTTGACTAATCTGAAAAATGACTATTTCCATCACTAGTGTGAAAAATGATGGTTTTATTCATTAGAGATTATTCTATTACCGGTGAGCAAACTTAATACTTCCATCACTAGTGTGGAAAGGACGATTTCCTTTACTGATGGGACAAATGATTATTTTCATCTCTAGTGTGAAAAGTGTCCGTTTCCTTCACTAGTCCGAAAAATATTTCTGCAACCCTTAACTACTGTTGACTCGTATTGCGAAAAAAATAGTTGATATTAAAAATGATTTGGTTAATTTAATCTAGAATAAGACAATCATCTCGAAAAATCAATATTTTTTTTTTAGTTTAATGGTATTCTTAATGTTAATTGTTTGTTAAAAGTGACAGTTATTATCAGTAGCGTAACTGGGAGGGCAAGGGCCCTGGGGCAAAAAGAAAAATGGGGCCCCAATTATATATATAATAATTTACAAGTTTCATTCATTCATTTATTCTGTCCCCACCTGACATTTGTCACTAGATACTTTTTTCATTTTAAATTTTAAATCATATTTCACCTTTTTAAAATGTTCTAAAATTTTAATTTCTTCTAATTTCAGTTAATGTGAGCTTACATTGATTAAAAATTCAATTAATCCACGCTTCAAATATACTAAATTTGAATTGAATTAAAAATTTCTTCAATTTTTCATAATTCTTTTCTATTATGATTTCAATTACTTAAGCTACAATTTTGTACTATTTTTATCATTTTTCAATTATTTTCTGCAATTTTTAATTATTTTTAAATTGTTTCCCTAAATCTTAAATTTACCTTCTTCAAATTTCAATTATTTTGTTCAGTTTTTTCAATTACTTTTTAAATTTTAATTATTTTTCCCTTGACATTAAATTAGTTTAATTATTTATTCTTAAATTTTATAATATTCAGCGCGAATTTTAATTAATTTTTTTAATTTACCATTATTTTTGTCATTCTGCAAACATTATTTTCAATTTTTAATCGTTTTCATCATTTCTGAATTAGTTTTCTAAACTTTCAATTATATATTTCAGTTTTCAATTATTTTGTTCAATTTTCATTTCTTTTGATTATTTTGTAATTATTTTCTCCATCTTTTAATATTTTCATTATTTTTCAATTAATTTCCTACATTTTCTGTTATTATCTCAAATTTAGTTTATTGTCATCAATTTTCCATGTTTTAAACGATTTTTCAATTATTTTTTTTTCAAATTTGAATGAATTTTTTAATTAATTTCCTCGATTGTTAATTATTATTTTCTAAGATTTGTAAATTTTTTTCTAAAATTTCAATTATTTTTTTCAGCTTTTAATAATTTACGTTGGTTTTCATAATTTTCATACTTTTTGATTAATTATCGTAAATTTTAATTATTTTTAACTTTATTCAATTATTTTCTCCAATTTTTTTGTTATTCTCATATTTTTCAATTAATTTCTAAGATCTTCATGTATTTTTCTCAAATTTCAATTATTTTTTTTATTTAAAAACAATTCTGCAGTTGTTTCAATTATTTCACTCAAATGTAATTTATTTTTTACAATTTATCATTGTTTGTATCATATTTCAATTATTTTTTCAAGTTGTAAATTTTAAAATCATTTTTCAATTATTTCAATTTTTCATTTGTTTTATGATTTCAAAAACTTTTAACTATTTATCTGAAATTTCAATTATTTCATTCAATTTTCAATTACTTTATTTTTTTTCAAAATTTCCGAAAAGTTTTTAACTATATCTCTGTAATTAAAAAAATTATTCTCTTCAATTTTAAATTATGTTTATCTTTTTCATTTATTATCTCTAATATTTAATCATTTTCTTTTTTTTCAATGAACTTCTAAAAGCTTAAAGTACTTTTTTGAAATTTTCTTTAATTTTCTTTTATTTAAAATATTATGTAGTTTTTAAAATTGTTTTCTCAAATTTAAATTATTTTTTCAATTTTAAATTATTTTATTTATTCATTTATTAATAATATAAAGTTCCTAGGGCTAAGTAACCCTCTAAGGAACACATTATAATATTACAATTAGAGCAAGAAAGTTAAAATGAGTTGTAAGTTGATATTACATATTACATATATATTTTTAAGGTTTTTCAAGTATTTTTCTCAAATTTAAATTATTTTATTTATTTGTAAAACATTTTTATGATTTTTTAAATTACTTGTCCCAATTTTAAATTGATTTTCTTTTATTTTTTAAGTTTATTTGCAAAATATGCAATTATTTTGTTTAATTTTAATTATTTTTTGCAACTTTTTTTAACTCGAAAATTTTATAAATTACCAAGGGCCCCGGGGCACTGCTCCACTTTGCCCCTTAACAGTTACGCCATTGGTTATTGCACTTTCAGTGAAAAGTATTAAATTAAAATACTTGTTCTTTAACTTAAAATGCAAAAAGTAGACTTTTTGTCTCAAAGGTCTGTTCCAGTCGACGAGTTGAACAAAATAAAAAAAAACAATGACAATAGGAGAGTGAAAGGAAATTGAATGCTGTCAAAAACTGCAAAGTTGTTTTATTGTAAAAAAAAGTTGCAAAATGTTTGAAAAGAATTGAGGTTAATTAAAATACTCTGAACTCTGAATGCTGGTTACGTAAAGAAAATATACGTAAAATTCACCTACAACAAGAACTCGCGTGTCTCCTGTCTATTTAGTAACATATGTGTAGCATATAGTGTACGGTGAGTATGCAGGGTTCGAAGCGTAGCAACATGCCAAAGATTCCGGGGACAACTTATCGGCATCTGTAGAGTTTATATTCACTCTGCAACAAGTTTCTATACACAAATTGTCAGTGTACCGATTTCCTAATAAAAATGTATAATTTGTCCAAATTTTCAATTCATTCTTCAAATATTTAAATAAGAAATGGTGTACAATATTCTGTGTATTATTTTTTATTGGAACGATGTCTTCCGATTCTGTATGACAAATAAAAAAAATAAGTGCTTTGTATTTATCGTTGTGGCGAAAAGTAGAAAACTTATTAATAATATTATATAGTTAGGAATAAAGTTTATTGTTGTCCAATTTGTCGCTTAAATGTTTAATTGAATTTGTTGAATGGTATTATTCTATTACAAAACATAGGTTCTAAATTATCGATATAATAAAGTCAGATAATATCGATATTTTATTGATAAGTATTAGTTGTAAGTTAAAATGATGAAAAATGTGTATTTTGCGGAGGTTGACTTGACTGACACTTTGATTGGTATTGGGTTTATGTGGGTCCAGTTGTGTAAAACAAATCAAGCAATGTAAGTACGTTCTTGCTGCGACTTTATTATAAGGAAGCTTGAAATTGTATATGTTTTACGAAAAGCCAGCAATTTTATGCAAATTGGAGTTGAGTGAAGCGTTGTTAAGATTGTAGCCCAGATAGAACAGAATGTCAGGCACCTGTAGGTATAACCAGTAACCAGGCATACACTTCCATCCATCATACCAGAAAATTTTTATCTTTTCATACAGGATTTGCAACTAACTGTTTGTTATCTAGATTTCAGAAGAATATTTACAGAAACACGATTTTAAAAGCCGATTGAGTGGAGATTGCTCTTAATATTATATACAAGATGGAAAAGAACAGATGCAAATGTGTATTCTTGAATGAAATATGGAAGCTTTTCAATTCTATAAACAAAAGTTGAGAGATGAATAAGATTTCTTATCATTATCGGGACAAAAAATATAATTGCAAATAAAAGAAATAATGTACTTTGATTTTTAGGAAAATTTTTCTTAAATTAAGGGAATAAATTTTCTGCTTCAATAAATAGTGTAAGATTTGTAAATAAAAGAAAACGACAGTCTACGTTAATAAAATTATACGAACTGTCTTACTAAATTTAGTTTTATTCACATTTCACTATTAAGTGATCATAAAACTTCAGTATGGAACTTCTTCTGTAATTATCAGAAAAAAGTAACACTTTCATTATTAGTAAAACTGACCACTTGTAAGAAAAATTGACATTTTCATTACTGGTGTGGAAAAAAACCTTTTTCGTCTCTCGCAGGAAATGACCATTTTTATCACTAGTCTAAAAATATGCATTTTTGTCTTTGGTGAGGAAAAATACCATTTACACCACAAGTGAGAAAAGATAGCATTTTCTTCGCTAGTGGAAAAAATGACCATTTTCTTCACTTATAGGAAAAATGATCAAACTTCACTAATAGAAAAAATTATTATTTTCTTCACTAGTGGAAAAATTTACTATTTACCTTACTAGTGTGAAATATGGCCATTTTTATCACTATGAAAGGAAAGTAACTATTGGCTGCAATAATGCGAAAAATGACCATTTTCCACTAATACAGAAAATGACCATTTTCATCACTAGAGGGCGGTTCAAAAAATACGTAACGCTTTTTTTGAACTTTTTTGATCCCCCCCTCCCTCACATAATGCACTATAATTTTTTGCTGACACCCCCTACCCCCTTAAAGCGTTACATAATATTTTCATTTTAGTTAATCAATTAAAAAAAAAGGATTTTTGCTGGAAGTAAAGTTTGTCTTTATTAAAAATGCTTTCCTCTATGATTTATATAATAATTAATAATTAATTACATTAAACTTTAAACATCCAACAATCTTAGATTTATTTTAAATTTTGATTAGTATTTTGGCATGTAAGTACACTCAATAACGTTAGATAGTAACACTGTGTAACAGTGAAAAATTACTCTGAATCGGACCTAGCTTAAGTTCTTCGTCATGAAAAACTGAAAAAATGTGTATTAAATCCCCCCCCCCCCCAAATTGCAAGTTTTTGTATAAAATATATTGTTATTTCGTCATTTTTGATTCGATTTCAAAATTTTTCTTTTTAATTTTAAGCTGAAAAAACAAGGCTTTTTGTACCTAATAGAGGTTAAAAGTTTTTAGTAAAATTTATAGTAGAAAAAGAGTAAAACAATTTGAAAATTGGCAATTTTTTTGATTTTTTTTTTTTAATTTTTTCAACTTTGGCAATGATTTACGGTCCAATTTTATTTAGAGTATTTTTTTCTATGCTGAATTATTTGAAGTGTATTTAATTTTGCGTCAAATGAGCTTTTTTGGAATTAAATTGATGAAAAACTGACAGAGTTATTGCATTTTTGGCTTTATCGCTCAGTCAGTTTTTCACCAATTTCATCCAAAAAAAGCTCATTTGACGCAGAATTAAATACACTTTAAATAATTCAGCACAAAAAAATATGTTCGAAATAAAATTGGACTGTAAATCATTGCCAAAGTTAAAAAAATCCAATAAAATTAAAAAAAATTCAAAAGAATTTTCAAATTTTTTTACTCTTTTTCTATACAGTAAATTTTACTTGAAATATAAAACCTCTATTAGGTATAGAAAGCCTTGTTTTCATCTTTAAATTAAAAAAAAAAAATTTTGAAATCCGACCAAAAATGACGAACAGTATATTTTATACAAAAACTACAGAAAACTGGATTTTAGCTCTAAAATGAAATTGGGGGGGGGGGGATTTAATAAATACCTTGTTTTTAAAGTTTTTCATGACGAACAATTTTGGCTAAGTCCGATTAAAAGTAATTTTTTGTTCTCATTTTTTGTAACACAGTGTAATTATTATAGTTTAGGCATTAATCGAGGCATTAATTTTTATAATAAAAGCTTTTAATCTGCAATGATCGTGTGAAACGAAAAATTGTCCCAGCGAAGATAGTAAAGTTTTTATTCCAAAAAAGATTATTTAGGTACATTAAAAAAAAAAATTTCATGCTTTAAAAATTTACAATCTACGATGGAAAAAATTCATGTTTTACGTGAGTATTCCAGATTAAAAATCAGGGTAGTAATCTTAATAAACTCTCTAAATTTGAATTAGTTAAAAATAACTAATAATTAGTAAAATCGTCGCTGAGTTTTTATTTCAGCAATTAGTTAAAAATAACTAATTATTATTAGTAAAAAAATTAATAATTGTTAGTAAATAAATAACTAAAAAATATTTAAATTTTTACTAATTGAATTAGTAAACACAATTTTACTAAAATATTATTTATTTTGACATAACCTAAAAATGAATTTGACTAATAATTAGTTATTTTTTACTAAATGATTAGTAGAAATATAATATTTGAATTAGTGACTGAGTTTTTGCTATCAAATTAGTTATTTTTAAAAGCGTTACGTATTTTTTGAACGTATTTTTTGAACCCCAAGTGGAAAAAATAACATTTTTCCTTACTAGTTCGAGAAATGACTATTTTCTTCACTAATAGAAAAATTACTGTTTTCCTTACAAGTGGGGAAAATGACTATTTCCTTCACTAGTACAAAAAATTACCATTTTCCTCACTAGGGAAGAAATAACCATTGCAGTATGAGAAAGGATCACTTTTTCACTAATAGAAAAAATTACCATTTTCTTCACTAGTGGGAAAATTGACCATTTTCTTCACTAGTGGGAAAATTGACCATTTTCTTCACTAATCGGAAAAATGATTACTTTCTTTACTAGTGAGAAAATAACCAATTTCCTCCCCAGTGGGAAAAATAACCAATTACTTCCCTATTTGGGAAAATGATCATTTTCTTCATCAGCGTACAGTGGTCTGAAACTGGAATTTACTGTTCAAAATCGACTACAGGTCACAAATCTTGAACGATTACAAAAGTTTTTTTTTTTTTAATGATCAGCTATAAATTCTTAAAAAAATGATCTTTCTCGATTTTTAAATTAATTATTTATAACATTTATAAATGTAACAATTTAAATAATTAAATAATTATAATAATTATAATAATAATAATAATATTAAGTGAGAATTACATCCTTCCATGGTTAATATGTGTAAAAAATTAAATGATACTGGGAAGGTGACGTGAATAAAATTCAGAAGTTAGTTGTCAAGCAACGTTTTATCAGCTCATATTTGCTGACCTCATCAGGCTAGATTTATTAAAAACAAAACATCATTTTTTTATAAAAAAATTACAAACACTATAAAGATTTAACACAACTAAAGAACACAATAAAAAGAACGAAAAAACTCGTTATTTATCTGATTAGTTAAAATTATACACTTATTTTAACATGTCAAATTATAAAATAAAGTACGTTTGGATTCATAATAAAAATATTTAATTAAAATTTTGTATTTAGAAATTGTTTCAATATTTACACCACAGGACATTGACTTTATTTACAAAATCAGGTCGTTAACTCTAAAGTCATTAAGATTTTTAATTTTGAATTCTAATTTCAGTTGTCTCCTGTCTTTTGACTTGAAAATGTCTATTGACATTTTCACGAAAATTTTGTTTTATTTTATAAAAAAATTTTTTGGACAAGTTTCGAAAAAGAAAATTGCTTTTTCATTTTATAATTTGACATGTTAAAATAAGTGTATAATTTTAACTAATCAGGTAAATAACGAGTTTTTTCATTTTTTTTATTGTGTTTTTTGGTTGTGTTAAATCTTTATAGTGTTTGTAATTTTTTTATAAAAAAATGATGTTTTGTTTTTAATAAATCTAGCCTGATGAGGTCAGCAAAATATGAGCTGATGAAACGTTGCTTGACAACTAACTTCTGAATTTTATTCACGTCACCTTCCCAGTATCATTTAATTTTTTCACAATAATAATAATATAATTATTATAATAATTATATATTATAATTATTATATTTATTAATTATTATAATTAATAATTTATAATTATTATTATTAAGCGACACCAGAAGACTCTTTTACTGTCATGTTTGTCAAAGAAACTTACTTTATAAAAAAGTTGACAATTTCACTCGAAAGTTATATAATTAAGTAAATTGTTTATAACAATTATTTTATCCATATATACAATTGTTTATACCTTAAGCGATTGCTAAATATGATTTTGATGGTTAATATGTGTCTGTACTATTATTATTTTTATTTCTTAAGCACAACTATTTTTAAAAAAATTATATTTTCTTCTCCTATTTGTTTATTTATAAATGTTATAAATAATTAATTTAAAAATCGAGAAAGACCATTTTTTTAAGAATTTTTCGCTGATCATTTAAAAAAAAAACTTTTGAAATCTGTTAAGATTTGTGTCCTGTAGTCAATTTTGAACAGTAAATTCCAGTTTCAAACCACTGTGCAGCGGGTAAAATTACAATTTTCGTCACTAATAGGAAAAATTACTATTTTCCTCACTCGGGGGGGGGGGGGGGTCACTATTTCCTTAATTAGTAGGAAACATGGCCATTTTCATCACTAGTTGATAAAATGATCATTTTTCTGACTAGTGGGGAAAATGAGAATTCTTGCTCCTAGTGGGGAAACTAATTATTTTTTTCCATAGTGACCACAAATGATCATTCTCTTTACTAGTTAGAAAATTGACCATTTTCTTTCCAATTGAGGAAATGATAATTATCTCAACTATAGGAAGGAAATAACCCATTTCTTTACTAGGGAGCAAAATAAATATTTCTATGCCATATGACTTCTGGTAGCGCTTTATTCGATCTTTCCTAATATAACCAGCATTGCATTGTGCTTACCATGAGATTAATATTATATTATATGTCGCGAGTGAAAATTCGTTATAGTGGAGACTGACTAAAAAAGTGAAACGTCACCCCGTTTCCTGAGAGAGGAGTGAGAGAATATCGTCAGAGGTTAAAGATTATTTCTGGGCAATAGCTTTGCCGGGATTCCATCGAGCACGTCAATTGCGAATGATCAACGAACGGAAGAAGGAACAGAGAGAGGGTGGCAGCTACTTGGAAGGGGGTGGATACCATAAAAAAAGGGGGGGGGTGAATCCAGAGCCTCCAACTGATGTACAGACAGCTTATTCATTTTCCTTGGTATTAAAACACGACAGGACTCAAAGAGAAATAATGTCTCCCTGATTACTCGCCTCAGTTGAATTCACTACATTCTCCACCTCCATACCAGAGAGTATTTCCCCCCACCCTCTCTCCCACTTTTATACACCCCCACCCACCAGTCAACATCCAACTCCGAAACCCTCGCCTCGTCCGTCAACCAACTCCAAGAACGGGGATTAAAACGATGTTTGTGTGAAAGCCAAATGCATTACCAACTTTATCTTCTGAAGTACGGCATATTAGACAGACTCCCTTTTATCTCTTTCTCTCTTATCCACGCTCCTGTTCTACATATTTGTTTTCTTAATTTCGAAACGTAGGTAGACGTGCTCCAATGTTCGAGATGAAAGAATTGCTTTGAAAAATCTATTCTTTCTAAGTTTTTTTTGTAATTTGGTATTTTTAGTCTATAATGATAAATTCAAGAATTATTAACGAAAAAGTGGTTTTTTGGATTTCATAATTCTCGAATTTATATCAAAAGTTGATTTTATTTTGAAATTGATAATTATATTTCAAATAGTGTTGCCGCAAGATTCGAGCCTTTTCGAGAAAAGACGAGACCACCGATGTCAAGACCAAGACAAGACATGTATCTCGTCTCGTTTATTCAAGACAAGATATGCCAACAGTGGCAAGTCCAAGACAAGACCAAGACTAGGTTGGTCCATAACAATTTTTCTGCTCTTACCCTCTAGGATTGTTCTATATCGAAAAAAATAACCTAAGTATTTATTTATTTATATTTAGAGGTGACTCAAAGCGCTTAAAGTTCCATGTATTTTAAATGGGGAAAAAATATTTTTTCGTAGAAATAGTACAGAATCCATGAAAATGAATATTTTTCAATCAGATAACTCTTTTCTTCTTCAGGAGAGTTTAAATAATAAGACCCATTTGTTTATTTAACAATTTTTTAACATTAACTATTTTTTATGGATCCTCTAAAAATGGATTCTGTACAACTACGAAAAAATGTTTTTTTTATTTAAAATACATGGAACTTTAAGCGCTTTGAGCCACCTCTAAATATGTGACGCTCTCCGAAGAAATGTACCTTAAAAGCAAAAAATCGATTTTTGGATTATGATTAATTTAACTTCATTTAAGGTTTCTTTTTCATTATCTCAAGTCAGAAAATATTTTTATTACATATTTTCCAAATTATGACAATTCAAACATTAGCTATTGAAGGGGGTGAGAGGATTAAAAAAAAGAAAAATTTGTTTTCCCATGCAATACTAATACTGACTATTAGAAAAATAAATAATATATCTACTTAAAATTTTGTGAAAGAAAAATGAGGCAAAAAATCGGAACAAAAGTGAGTATAACTTCATATTTACTTATATTTAAATAACTAAGTTTAAACTTTGATTGCCTTTTGATTAAAGGCTAAACAGTTTAATTTTTAACATCTTAATCCATTGAAAAGTGCTTTTAAATAAAAATTACTATTTTCTGTTCATATAGGAAATAAATGTCAATTTTTAGGTTATTTTTTCTAAATCATTCCTTATAAACAAAATTTATAAACAAATCTTACATCTAACCGAGTGTTTGTATGACTCATCCTTAAATATACATTATTATTTCATTTCTTATAAATTTTATTTCTTTCACAGATAAATAGCTGTAATAAACTTTCTGAAAATCTAGTAAAAATCCCTAATTCAATTAGTCAGTGTAATTTTGAGGTTATGTTTTGTTTAGAAACCATCACTCTCCTCAGGATCTTCGTTTCTTTAACGATATTCTCTAATTAATACAAAAAATCTCGAGTTCATTTCAAAATTTAAAAATCTGTTTAAAAATAATCGTTTCTCTCTGGAAATTATCGTTTTTCTTTCAAATTCTCAAATTTAATGTGAAATTCTTGATTCTATGTCGAAATTTTTGAGTCTACATCAAAACTATAAATATTTTTTTTTTAAATTGTCTTATTTCAAACTTTTTGATTCCATCTCAGAATTCTCATTTTTGCCTCACAATTTTCAATTTTACCTCGAATTTATACCAAAAATCTCGAGAAGATTTCAGAATTGAAGATTTTGTTACAAAATAATTACGCAGAAAATTGATTTGGATTGAATTAAGCTGCAAAGCTTTTTTTTATACCAAATTCTTAAACTCTATTTTTAAACTCTTCGATTTATATTTATAACCTGAATTTTATTTTTAATTTCCGGATTTTATTTTAAATTTTTTGATTTTATTTCTAAATTCTCGATTCTATTTTAAAATTGTCTACTCTATTTAAAAATTCAAATTCCCTCATGAAATTCCCTATTTGATCTCGATACTCTCGATTCTAACTCGAAATGGTCGATTTAATATCTTTATTTTTTGTTCTCTCTCTTGAAATATTTTAAAATAAATTTTTCCCAGTTTTAATCGAAATATAAAAGCTGTTTTATTCTTTTGCAAATTAATTGTATTTATTCATGTTTTTACTTATTTCGATTTAAATTTTCAACGTATATTATTTCTTTTATATCTCTGCAATTTTTAAAATCAATATAATTTGAAAAATTAAACTTGTATAAATTAAATTAAATTTATTTCCGTTTAAAAGAAAGTTCTTAATTCAGGAAATCAGTGTTTTTTCAGGCGATTCAAATTCCCATGCCTAACAATCTGATTCTCACACGAGCTACTGAAATTTAAGAAGACCAAGTGGTCAACATCTTCAGCCGATCCCCCCAATGCCTAAATGTCACAAAGGCGATTTATCTTCGACACTTTAAAACTCACTACACTTAAAATTATGCATTCCAGGAAATGACATAAAATTGTCTTTAAGAGGGAAAAAGAACAGGAATTTAGAATTAGCGTTCCTATTTTTCCAGAATCTTGGTAAAGAACAGCAGGAATTCAAATACACTTTTTACTTTCTTTTGAAAGTCTAAATTCAGTAAAACCCCAATTAGAAATTAGAAATCCATTAATTGATATTAGTCCATTTCTAAAGTTGGTATTATTTGATTTCCATAATCGATATTAATCGATATTAATTGAACAAAAATAATCGTTTACTGTTAAAAAACATAGTGCGATTTCTATAATCGATATTAATTTTTTTTTTAAATGTATATTAATCGAGTTTGATAATCGATATTAATTGAGTTTAATAATCGATATTAATGAGGTTTAATAATTGATATTGATCGAGTTTAATAATCGATTTTAATGAGGTTTAATAATTGATATTAATCGAGTTTAATAATCGGTTTTAATTGACTTTGATAATCGATATTAACAAAGTTCAATATTTGATATCAATCGATATTGGATTTCGATTATCGGTTGAATTATATAATCGATAATAATCGATTTCTGTAAAATGATGACTAATTTTATTCTTTTTACAATTAGTCGTTTTTTATTAATTCAAATAAGGCGGAATCGTTGACTGTAAAACAATCAGAAAAATACAAATTTAATTAGTATCTCTGACTGACGAGATTTGATAACAAGAAGATATTTATTTTTAATTTCGAGAAATATTAAGGTTACTTTAAAAGAAGAGTCATTTTTTTTAATTTACAATTTATCAATGTTTTACTATTCTTAATGCAATAATATTGTCCTTAAAACAGCGCTTAAAGTTGCATTTGAATAGACATTAAAAGTAAATTTTAGGTTAAGTATACATGTTTTGGGTTTTAAGTTTAAAGTTTCGTATAATTTCACTTTTAAGATATACTTATATGAAAGTGCTAGAAAATTTATGTAATTTATTTATAAATATAAGGTAAATATATTCTTATTAAATATTAAAAAACAAGAATTTATGGTTTCTGTGTTTTTCGCAGTAATTTACTTTGAGAGTTTTAACTATCGACAGCTAATTACAGATTTTTTATCATATTTTGATTTTTTTTTATAAATTTCTTGGGGTAAAATCCCATGTGAGCAGAAAGAGCAAAACCGAAAGCAGTAAATCATGAGAGTGAGAGAGACAGTGATATCTCTCTGTCTCTCTCACTCTCATTATTTCTGATTTCGGTTTTGCGCTTTCTGCTTTCATAGGTTTTTACCCTTATGGCAAATAATGCTATGGAAAAATGACAGGAAAAATTACAGGAAAAATTACATGAATAGTAAAGTCTTCACAAACTTAAAAAAAATTGTAATTGAGCTGGCGTTCGTCACTACTCGACCAGACTTTCAAAATATTTGTAGTTTTTAAGTAAATTTCATGTTTTGACAGAATAATGTTGAGAGAAGTAAGACATTGTCACAGACTGACAAATTATCAAGATTCTTAGCGTCATGTCGAAAAGAAATCTGTGTCTCTGATTCGTCCGTAATATTGCCAAGAATTTTCTAGCCTTCACAGAGCAAGCATTGTGATTGTTATGATTTTATAAATTTTCTGTTTTTGAAAATTAATTATGTGAATGAATTCTTCTGACACTAAGGGTGAAGTCACATCTGAAGGATTAAGGGATCAGGGGAATAGATTAGACCAATCAGATAATTGTTCACATTGGAAAGCATTTTCTGATTATTCTATTCTACTTCCTGATCCATTAATCCTCCGCATCTGACTTCACCCTTACAGTAAATTTTAATTTCATAAAACATAATTTTAACGCAAATTTAAATACTTTAAAGATTGTTAAAACAAAATGTTAAGTAAATTGATTTTGAAACAGATTTTTAAGTCTTGATTACATTTTAGATAACTTGTAATCGCTACAATCGAAAATTCTCAATTACATAACCTAACATAACCTAGTATTTTTTATATTCTAGGTTTATTTTGATTAACGCATGAACTTTCTCATTTACTCCATATGATACCCAACTGAAAATGCGTTGCATCAAATATCAGTTCAGGTTTATTTTATGCTAAATATTGATCTACCTTGATAAATTCTATAAAATACTGAACAATCTCGGTAAATTCTTGGCGATACATATTTCGGTACTTTTGGAAAAAATTAAGAATACTGTGAAGGGGTGAGGGGGTATTATCTGCATTTAATGAAGGTTAAATCTGAAACTATTGGCGACACAGACCCACCCCGTGTATATTGCCTGGGAAAATAAATCTTGTGGACACTCACCGGGAGGGAGAATGGACATTGGACGCTGTCACCGGACACGGGTTGCAGCGACTGCAACAGATCGCGTGCGTGAAAGAGAGGACGGCTATCAATGGCTGCATTATACAATACCCGTGCGCCGATGTACATGCACCACTACACGGACACAATGCACCGACTGAGCACGCCATCGTACCGCGTACCTATACACTACACATATATAGCTCTGTATATACATATGTAGGAACCCGCTTCCACGGAACCTGCGCTGCACTACTCCACAGTCTCTTCCCCCCACTTCCCCCTTATAAGCTACACGCATGTCTCTCAGGTATGTGACTCTCGCGGTGCACCTCTCTCACCCTCTTTCTCACTCTTTATCATTCTCTCTTTCTTTCTCTTTCCCCCTCTTTATCTTTCTCTCACTGACTCGTCTCGTCTTCTCATTCTTTCCTCGCCGACTGCTCTTGTGCTCCTTTTGCACATGGAGAGAATAAGACAGGGTATGTATTCCGTTTGAAGGACGTCACGTGCACTCAAGTGGGGCTACTTTCAACATTTTATTTTCCTTTTCTTTTTAATTAAAGCCGCAATTAAATACTTCTCGATAAAGTTATTTACTGCTCTCCAAATTAGTAATACCTCACCAATATAGAATATTAACTGCACTGAAAACAAGATGAAAATTATCTTCATTCCATGAACACTTTGCTTTCATGTACGCAGGAAAAATGTGCTTTCTCATAGAGGAACCCTGTAAAACAGGAACCGGTAATTATGCAGTTAAGCGGCTTTTCCCAATTTTTGAGTTTTTTAATCTTGACTAAGCCAGGCGCGTGTCCAGACAAGATTTTTGGGGGAGGTTATATATGAGAGAGAAAGAGATAACACTATAGCGCTATCTCTCTCACTCTCATATAAATTTATGATTTATATGATCATGAACTAAGCCTAAGGGTGAAGTCCCATGCTTGCGTTCTAACGTCCTTTTTGTAACTAGCCCATGAGTGCGAAAGTGATAAAAGTATATCTGCATCTCTTTTGCACTCATGGTCTAGTTACAAAACGGATGTTAAAACGGAATCATGGGACTTCACTCTAATGGCCTATTTACACCTTCGAAATTTTTTTTTTTGCATGAGAGTAAAGAGGACAGATACACAGTCTGTCCTCTTCCCTCCAATGCGAAAACTTTTTTTTTCCGAAGGTGTAAACAGGCCATAAGTGGTGTATTTTAACATCAAAACAAATATTCCGGTCAGGGAGGTAATACTATAACGAACGAAAATTGTTATCCTTTAGCCCTATAAAGCAGATTGAATACGCGTACGGGACCAAAGCATAAGACAGAAAAGGACAGAAACAGTCTCTGTCCTTTTTTATCTCATGCCCTGCTCCCGTACACTGTAAAAACAGGTGTCTTACAAATGTCTTATTTTAAGACATAAGACGTTTAAAAAACGTCTTATAGGTATGTTTAAGACACTTTCTCAATGGTTTAAAATTAAGACACCCGAAAATGTCTTAAAAGTGAGGACAAAATAAGACACTTGTTATTAGAGTGTAACCGTATTCGTTGTACATTGGGCTTTTGTTATAAACGAAAGTATTCTCACCAGGGTTGGATGCATGCATTTCTTTCATAGACATGGAATAAAGCAACATAGAAGTGACACGCAAAATGAAAATTTTGCTAGTGGATTTTGTAACTACCCATCTCTGTGCATCAACAGTACTCAATCATGAGCTTATAGATTAGCTGTCAAAATTTGTGTACTATATGCATTTTTGTTAAATTAATGAGGTTAATATTCAGAATATATTATTTAAAAGTGATTTTCTCCAAAAAAGTGTCTAAATAAGATTTATCCTTACAGCTAAAAAACTGAAATTTTTTACTTCACTTTTTCAATCTCCCCCACTGCATTATTTGTTTTGGTGTTAAAATACATCACTTAGGCTTGGTCCAGATTAAAAAACTTAGAACTTCGGAAAATCCGCTTAACAGCATAATTACCAATTATTTACTACATAACCTAAAAATATGAATCGTAAAAAATCCAACAGTCTTTACTATCTTAGTTAATAGATAGCACTTAGGACTAATATATGTTAAAATCGAAATAATAGTTATCAAAATTATATTTTGTGGGAAATTTAATTAATTATCAAATTTTAACCTTTTAACTAACTTTAAGATTTTATTTGATTAAGTATTTAAAAAATAGCTTAAAAGACAAGAAATATAATTAATATTTAAGAACTAATATAAAAAATGTAGCCAATGTCATATGAGAATAATACAATTTTTAGGTTACGTTAGATTAAGTTGTTGATAATTAGCCACAGTTTAGACACAGGGATTTTTAAAATCACTGAACTAAATTTGTTTTAGGTAAGTACCTTTCTTCATCGAAAAATATTGTTTCTTGACAAAAATTGTTTTCACGCAAAATTTAATAAATTAAAAATTATAACCATAGTTTCATTTGACAAAATGTTAAATGAGAATTCTAGTAAATGACGTAATTTTTGTTAAATTCGAAGTTTTTAAAATAAAAAGACAGTTGTAAAGAAATTCTGTAAAATGAAAATTCTCTTAAATATGATTTAATAGCCGAAACCCTCATAACGAGAGTTTGGTGTCCGTCTCTCTATCCGTCATTCAAAGCCAATATCTGCGTATTTTCGTTTCTGGACGAGAGAACATGAATGTTTCTGAACGGTACCGAGTAACATTTGGTAAAAACCTCTATTAAGGTTTTAATTTCAATATAGGAAATAAAATTTCCAACCCTTAGTATTTTGAATAATTAACCAATCACATTGCATTATTAGCCTAACGCACAATGAATCGTAATCGCTAATCCTTAATCGTAAGAATGAGAGGAAGTAGGACAGACATATATCTCTATCCTGCTTCCTCTCATTCTTACGATTAAGGATTAGCGATTACGATTCATTGTGCTTTAGGCAATTTACAGGGAATCTAAAGAACTGATCTTTATCTCGAAATTCATCTTATCTTATTGAAAGTGAAATATGTGGACTGGAGATGGCGCCACAGAAGTTTATAATAGTCTCCACTCTAAGTACTTTTGTGTTCTCAGGCTAATTGATTTTAAATTCTTCACAATTTGCAAACATACATTTTCAATTAACTTTATTTTAAATTAAAAACAAACAAATAATAATAATAATTCCAAGTTTTGAAGAAATGAATAAAAATTTCCATTATTATTACACAACGTTTAAATATTCTTAATTATTAATTTGCTAATTAATCAAACTACTCGTAATCTTAAAAATTTATAAATTCTTTTTCTGTTTTGTTTTGAGAATCGATTTCTAATGGTAATTGAAGTAAATGTAGTTTAATAGAAAATGGAGAATAGCAGTATATTCTTCTGTTAAACGTTTCCTGTACCTTCTTCTATGGATATATCGCGGATTCACGGAACAATTTGTTGGCTTGTAGTCAGCGCTTATGTTACAAGTCAGCTCTTGTCCTGCATTCGTTGAAATAGACTGAGATCAATTTCCGGAAGATCGTGATACCTTCTCCAGTGTACCTTTCATTCCGAGTTAAGAATTTATGGAAATCAAGTTCTTCACAGGATTTAAATCTCTCTAAATTCCGTAATTATTCTCTCCAGGTGAAAAACACGCATTTGTCTAATTTTTTATTAGGACCTTCCTTCTTTTCTAATTATATTCAAAATTTCCCGGCTCCATTTAATCAACATTCCATTCCCTTCACTCACCATTTGTAAATCAACAGAACTCATCGTCATTTTCATTTTAACCGTTTGTTAACAAAATTAAACTAACAATTTTTTTAATTAAACCTATAACAATAAATTAGACTTGAAATTAATAATTCCGAATAAATATTTAAATTGGAGAGGATAAATATACATTTTTTGAAGCTTTTGTATGGGAACTGTATTGAGTTAAAAGAAAAGAAATGGTGTGTGTAATAAATTGAAATAGAAACAGGTCTGTTGACCAGATGCTGAAACACTTACTGAGTTCGATTTTCCTTCCAGATTCTTTTTACGGTCGGTACGACCCCATCCAGCGTCGAACAATTAAGACGAACATCAGGAAACAGTTTGTTCTGAAACAAGAAGAAAAACACGTTTTTAGAAAAAAGTTGAAGTAGTGGATTCTTTTTTCAAATAAATTTAAAAGCCGACTTAAGTTTTATGTCTCTTGTTCATTGTAGGTGTTAATAAATTATAAAATTCTAGGTTATGTTCAGTGAGAGTTTTACCTTGATTAAAAGTTCCTTTTTAATTGTGTAAAATCAAAATATGTTTTAATCACAAACATAACCTAAAACTTTTTCCTTCATAGGTCCCTTTCTTCATTTATCGTCACTTACGTATATATAATATAAAATTTTGTGATCAAAAGAAATAAAACATGTCTTTTTTAGAAAAAGTCATTGCCAAGATGGCTGACATTGAACATAAAATTTTCTCCTTTAGGCCCTAAGAAAATTGAATATGATTACGGAAACAGAGCATGAAACAGAACAGGACAGAAACAGTCTCTATTCTTTATTATCTCATGCCCTGTACCCGTAATCGTATTCATTGTGCGTAAGGGTCAATTTTGATAAGTAAACTTTCCACAAATATTCATTGATGACCGATTCAACCATAATAATATCTAGAATGAAATTCATATTTTGAAGTTTGTTTGCGAACAAAGGAGAAAACGAGAGAAACAATTATCAGAAACTTTTTTAAAAGGGAAATTTATGCTTGAAATTGTCTTAATTTATAGTCTGTTGTTTTGGCCAGTCTGACGCAATGCCTTCTGTTCCATATCCCTTGGCACTCGTTATCTTTCAGGTCCTCTCTGTTTAAACCGAAAAACTTGAAATGTTACATTGCCGGGAATCTAAGATTCCTCTTGGTGAGAAAGAAGCTGGAAAACATTGAATCCCAAAAATTCTGATGTGAGAGAGAGAGAGAGAGAGAGAGAGAGAACCACTCTTTACTGGAATTCCGTGTCATATATCAGATTCCTGTTTCACTCTCCCATCCGAAACCATTCTTTGTCTTTTTCCACGAATATTATTAGAATATATGACCTCAATTTTCATCAGAATTATTACTAAATCGTGAAAAAATATATATCGAAAATTGAAGGCTGATTAATGGCTTGTTTACACCTTCGAAAAAAAAAATTTTTCGCATTGGAGAGAAGAGGACAGACTGTGTATCTGTCCTCTTTACTCTCATGCAAAAAAAAATGTTTTTCGAAGGTGTAAATAGGCCTTAATGCTCTCACCTGATTTTAATGTTGACGCTTTTCGCTCTTAAAAGCGAAATTAAGTTAGATAATGTTAATTTTTAGAAATAATAAAGTGGCACAAGTAGTGGAACACTTCAATTTTGTTGTTAATATAAAAAAAGAGTTAAATATCATTTTTAAAGTATTTTCGAAATTTGGAAAAATTATTAAAAAGTAATATTTAGTTCCTTTTTTCACCAACAAAATTGAAGTATTATTGAACAAAATGAACAAAATTACTGTATTATTTCTAATAAATCAACATTAACTAAATTATTTTTTCTTTTAAGAGCGAGAAACGTCAACAATGAAATCAGGAGAAAGCATTTTTGTTTACAGGTTTGACAGTCGGGGACATTAATTCCTTCTCAGGACAAAAAATCTACTTGCAAATTTTTAAAATTCATATAATTTCTATATTGTTTTATTCCATGCCTTAACATTTCTACTATGGGCATAGAATAAAAAAATCTAGAAATGACACGAGTTTTAGAAAACTAGGGGAAAAATCAACTAGTTTTCTAAACCACGTGTCATTTCTGTATTATTTATTCTGCGCCTATGGTATAGAAATGTTGAGGCATAGAATAAAACAATATAGAAATAGTTCGAATTTTAGAAAATCGCAAGTGAATTGTCTTTATTATCGATTATTATTAAATTACAATTCGAATATTTCAATTTTAATTTAACTTACTAACCAGCAATATATTTTTTGTTAATTTAGAATGTCATTTTAATTTAAGAAGTTAATTTTTTCATTGTATCAATTAATTTAAAATATCAATTTTAAACGTCAATTATTTTGATGTATTGATAATTATTATCAATTTTTTAGGTGTGCAAATTTAATTAGTAGATCACAATTACCATTTATCTTAATTTAACGATCTTCAGCATCCAAATACTTATACTATCTCTATTATCAATTAATTAAATATATCGATTTGTCTTATTGATTACTTCAATTCGTCTAACATATCGAATCGATCGATATTATCGATTTCAGTGTCGTCTAATCCTATCTAACGATCTTTTTAACAGTTTAATTTGCCGATAATGTCCATTACGAATTAATCTAATATACGATTTTAATGCTTGTTTACAGAAAATAATTCTATAATGAGGGTATATTTGACCTTTTACTTCTCGTAAAAGCCTGTTTGAGACTATGAACAAAAGTATATTCTCACCTGATTTCAATTCTCGCTCATATAAAACAAGATAAAATGCGATGACAATACTTTAAAGGTTATTTTTTATTTAGTACGCATTGGCGCCATCTTGGAAAGGTGATATGCATTTTACAAAAAACTAAAGAATTAATTAACTTACGTAATTTACGTAAAAACACCAATTTTTCCAAATTTCGAAAAGTTATTTATACGTATGTAAAAATTATTTTTTTCATAACAGAAAAATAAGTTCTCACCACTTGTGCGGCTTTATTATTTTTAAAAATCACCATTTAATAATAAAGGACATTTAGAAACATGTGTGTGTAAGACGGAGAGAGAGAGAGAGAGAGAGAGTGGGATAAAGTGAGGGAGAGAAAGAGAAAGAAGAGGCAGAGACAGAAACGTAAATCGGTCAGATTGGAGACGCATTTGTTTAAACGTTTGGACTAGAGACAGTTCAAAGTGGTCCGAAGGATGCTAGAGAGTCCGCATGGTGGCGGCACGGCCAGTGCGGTCAGGTGGTTCGCAAGGACGCGGTAGGCCATTCACCCGTTCACCCGCTCTCTCGATTCGCTTCATCTTATGCTCCCCCACCCTGCCTTCCTAACAATTCTTCCCCTCTCCACCCCACTACAGTCCACTATTCCACACCAATGTTCCCCTCTTGTCAGCTTATCTCAATTCGTCTCTCTCTCTCTCTCTCTTTTTCTGTCTCTCTTTTCATCTCTTGCTTTCGCTCTCGCTCTCTCGTTCAGTGATATTTCTTTCAGCTATTCACTTTGTCCATATTCTCGATTCCATTTGTTTTTTGCCTTTAAATCACCACCACAGTAGCCATAATAATTCGATATTTCAAAATCGATACTTTATTCTCAACAGTTCAACCATAGTAATGGGCAGTGACCGTCTTACCAACTTTAAGGTAAAAGTGGTAAATTGTTTATTGTCATTGATAATTCAATCTAAATTTATAACAATACTTGTAATATCTGTACTTTTTAGAAAATGTAGCAGTTTTGCTGCAGAAAAACTTATCCGAATTTTCAATATGTATTTTATTTCTGGGGTCCAAATTTACTTTATTCATTTTAGTTTCAAAACAAATATACAGGTATTAATTTTTTGTCTTATGAAATCCCATTTATCTAAATTTTTTATAAAGAAACAGTTTCATAATAATTTTATTATTAATTATAGGTTTATTATATCTTAATAGGAATTTTAATAATAGTTCTTATTTTGACATATGTCAACAAGCTAATAGGTAGTATGTATAGTGACGCACAGAGATGGGTAGCGATGACCTGAAAATATCATTGTTTACGTAACACTTGTACCAATAATAATATGCGCATTTTTAAAAATAATGAATTAAAAAATTAAAAATTAATTGAATTCCATCTTCCGCAATATTACTAATGTGATAATACTATTATCTGTTACCAAAAACCCTTAAATACATTTAATAAAATTTTACAACAAATGAAGAATTAATTTCGTATGTTTTGACATAACCTAAACTGTAAAGTGACAATATTAAATGGAAGCTAAGTTTTCTCACTAGGGAGCGCATCGAAGTTACAATATAGTTATAGGGAATTGCGCGGAAAAGGTCCAAATTTCAATATTTAAATTAAAAAATGTTGGATTTTCTTTCACTAGGCAAGTAGCCATGTATTTCTGAGTTTACAACACACTCGATCAAATTCGAGTAATTGACACCGAGGGCTCGACAAAATCTCCCAGGAGCTTGCGGTTCGTATTGGGACTAAATGAGAGGTTACGAAAGAAGTGGAATAGAGTTGCATCTTGAAATTTGATTTTTCTATATTGGATACCTGAAACTTTCAAGAATCTTTTCGATTATTATCAGGAAACGTTCTTTATTTATGTTTTTTAATATACAATTTAACATTTTGTAATTTTCAAAATTTTAACCGTTAGATCAGTCCTAAATATTAGTCTAATATCAATTCCGTAGAGGACACTTTATTAATAAACAACGGGAGTTGAAACCAGAGTTGGGAGTGTGAATTGCGTTGAGTAAAATACGTTCCCAACCCTGGTTTTTAACATATATACTACATACAATCGGAGACGTATAAAGTAAACCAATGTTATGTCAAATGTCCGTAAGAATTCGTAATTCTGGTCAAGAAGAATTACAACGCACCGTGTTGCGTTGTAATTAGAGAGAAAAGGACACACATATACTTTATCCTTTTCCCTCTCATTATGAAGTAACTTAAAACGCAGTCATAGGATTTCACCCTTATGGCTTGTTTCCCTACTGAAAAATCCTATATAGGTATTGTCCTATAGGAATCCATGTGGATTCTCATAGGAATCTATGTGGATTCCTATAGGTCACCTATAGGACAAGTCCTATATAGGATCCTATGTGGATCCTCCTACCCCTTCCTCATGCGCAGTCGTCTTTTACGTATTCTACAATACTTACGCCTGCGCAGTAAATATTTTTCGTCCTTATAATGGTGCTTATTGTATATTTGAATAAAGTTGTTAAAAAAAAACAATTAATTCTGTGTTCATAATTTCTTTTGGGCGCCCATAAAAGATACTATATAGGATCCTATATGGGAACCTACGTAGGATCCTATGTAGGGGGGTGTACAAATTTTTTTTTGGGACGCCTATGTAGGATCCTATATGAGTTCCTACATGTATTCCTATAGGAGAGTCCACATAGGATCCTATATAGGACGTGTCCTATAGGCGACCTATAGGAATCCACATAGATTCCTATGAGAATCCACATGGATTCCTATAGGACAATACCTATATAGGATTCTATATAGGATCCTACGTGGATTCTCATAGGAATCCATATGGATTCTATATAGGATCCTATGTAGGATCCTATATAGGATTTTTCAGTAGGGATTACACCTTCGAAAATTTTTTTTTTCGCATTGGAGGGAAGAGGACAGACTGTGTGTCTGTCCTCTTTACTCTCATGCAAAAAAAAATTTGTTCGAAGGTGTAAATAGGCCATTAGGCTCAGAACCAAATAAACAATCAAAGTGGCGGATCTTTCTAACCTATGCTAAATATTCAACTGTATTTGGTTCTGCGCCTAACATTTTTGACAAAATGATCCAATTTTAAGGTTTGTGACGTCACACTGATTTACTTTAAACGTCTTCGTAAAGGTCACTAGAGTAATTATCACTTCTCGTGTCATTTCTATGTTGTTTATTTCATGCTTTAAAATATTTTACGTAGGTCATTATTAGAAGAAATAAATGAATATCCCTGACTGTGTTTCTCAACTTAATGTATATGTACTTTTCTACTTATATACATATATATATTAGGATAGAAAATAGAAATTAGGGTGAAGTCCCTTTGCTGCGTTTACATTGCGTTTTTATGAGATAGAAAAGAAGGGACTGGGACATTTCTACTGGTATACATTTTTCGTTTTGTACAGTCGGGGACATTGATGCCTTAACATTTTTCCACTAGATTTTTTATGGAAACACATGAAAAAATCTAGTGGAAAATGTTAAGGCATCAATGTCCCTGACTGTACATTCCAAAGAGTGTCAAGTGTATAAAGCTTGTTTCCAATTGTGGGCAGGGTTGAGAAGGTAATTCTCATTTTTAAGTTATCTTACATACCCAACCCTGCCCATAATTTGATTGAAACTTCAACTCTTGAGGTTCACATGTACAGGATGAAAAATATATACAGTAGAAATGTCCCAGTCCCGAAAATACAAAATATATGTGTGTCCTTTTCTCTCTCATTGCAACCAGTGTTGGGTAAGTAAAATATCTCATGTAAATTACCTGGTTCTCTACCTTAATTTACCTAGTATTTAACCTCAAAAGTTTTCTATACCATGTAAGTTACTCGTAAATACAACCTATAACCTATTTTTTCACCCTTCAATATGGAGTTAAGAGATGGCGCCACAGTATTTTATAAAAGTTCCCACTCTAAATATTTCGTGTTCACAGGCTAAGCATCCATCTACGAATTATCAGGGGACTTCTATTTTGGACACTTGGAGGAAGTATTATAGCACTCTACTAATTAAAATCATGTAAGTAACAAGTAAATAACCTAAAAGTTTTATTAATTTTTTATTAAACCTAAATTATTTGCCAGAAAAGTAAAGTATATTACTCTAAATTGCATTGAGAACTGGAAGCATTCTAAAGAAACATAAAGACACACGAAGGCACGCAATTCAGAAACGATATACAGTAACTGATTTTGCTGAGATGCTGGTATGTGTGTGTACTCGTATATGTGTGAAAGTGAGTGCCAAATACATGAGGACGAATCCCGGTTATTAGTTCCCTGCGGGAGAGTCTGCAACTTGCTCGATCCACTCTCTTGTCGTTCGACTCCTATTATTTCACTCGTGACGTCACACGAGCAAAAGAGAGCTGAAATAAACGGGAAAACCCTTGCATTCGACGTCCTGCCAATTGACGTCAATGAATCGCTTCTTGTCAGAAGGAAAAGAAAATTACTAGGAAGACACGTAGGAGTCGAGGCGAAAAATGAATGAATTGATCCCTACGTAATAATAGTCCTTCAAAGGACTGCCTACGCTCACCGGACATTAAGATCGATGCATTCAATTTTTTTTTTCTCAGGGGGAAAATATTACGCTTAATTTCATATTTTAATATGACTAGACACTTTTATTAAATGATAACTTTTCATAAACTATCAATTTAAATTCTTTAAAACCAATAAACATATTTTTCTTTCTTTTGCATAATTTTAATAATGCATATTCATTAACTTGTATGAACTCTTTGTAATTTTTTCGCTAATATTAATTATAATGCAATGTTCTACTTATTGTTTCAATTCCTAACAATATACATGTATGCATTTTATTCTAATGAAGCCAATAAGTTAAAAGAGTTTAAGTCCGATAATATGAATTACAAACTTAGATGAATGTCCCGAAATTTGACATTAATCAGTAACAAAATAAAGAGTTTATACTAAGAATAGTGAATTATTTTTAACATAACGAATTTTTTGCTCAATGTAAAATATTAAAATCTGTTTTATGAATAGAAGAATAATTTTATTATGAATAATAAATTAAAAATAATGTAACATAGTCTTGGTTAATGTTTAATGAAGAGAAAAAAAGTTAAGCAAACATCAATATGCATGAAGGAAAACAGACTTGAAAGAGAAAAAAAGTGGTCGCCTATTGTGGAATTAAATAATAAAGTTTAACAACTGAATAAGTGTCCTAGAGACGCAAATAAGTCACGGTTCTTTCACATCTACATGATTATAAATACTTACATGTGCAGAGAACGTCGATAAGGTGGAATGACAGCAAGAGGCAAAGAGTGGGCTTTGAGGGAACTATTATAATGATTTGCTTAGTTAATATTTGCTCACGCATATACGTGTCTCTTCTCTCTCGCTTCCAAAGTCGCTTCCTAAATCGAGGTTGTCGCATTGTCATTGCCTTCTTGAACGATTAGCATAACAATGCAAACACAATGACTCGGACGGATTTTTTTTTTTGTTTGACCAGGTGAAAATTTCGCTATGGCCAGGCTGAATTTATACCTATGTCTACCTGCCGCCGAGAAAAGAATGAATCCTCCAACAATAAAGCGGCAGCGCGTTTTCTAATGCAATTAGGAGATTCGCGCGAACTCTATGGCCTCGAAACTAATCAGAAATCAGCCTCTAAGAGACTTGTTAAATCAGCTGAATTTTTTTGAGAAATTTTTACGGCAATGCTTCTTACATTAGACGTTATATAAGTGTGATTGATGATCTGATGAGTCCGCTGAGGAAAGAATCCTTTCTTCATGCGCATTAGTTTCTTTATCATTTCTATTGGGAAAGAAAAATGCCAACGGTGCGTTGGCAAAACAGTGTTTTGAAACTTTAATTCGAATCAGTGCATTAGACACTAACAACACTACTGAACTCGGACTCAACGATTTTAATGAACCAATCTTTTTATGATAGAATGTGAAAAAATATTAGACACGTATTTTGTTTATTTGCGGAGACTCAAATTTAAGGGTGCAAACCACCCTTGAAAGGTGAATTTTGAAATATGTAGGAATGAAAATTGTAGATACTGGGATTGCAAAAAAATTATCTGATATGGATCATAAACTAACCAGAAAGTAAATTTTATAAAAAAAACCCTTACAGCTAAAAACTACCCCCTTTGTAGTTACATTAGATTTTTTTCCAGTCTGTTATTTATTTTAGGACTAATTCAGATAAACTTAATTGTCCCCAAGATAACACACCCATACATTGCTAGATTGGTTGTACTTTTTGAGATAATTTCAAAAAATTGCTATCTGGTTATTTTGACTTCGGATTCGGATTCAATGGAGAAAAATGCGTAGGAATACACTAGCATATTGTCCAGGACAAAAAAAAATTTTTTTGCGGTTTTTTCGGGCTTTGAGCAATTTTTTGAGATTATCTAAAAATTTTTGCTAAACTGATTCGAATTCGGGTTCAGCGGAGAAAAATAAGTAGGAGTACACGAGCGTATAGTGTCCCAGAGAAAAAGAAATTTTTTTTTGTTTTGATTTGTGTTTTTAAGTTTTTTTTTTAAATTATCTCAAAAAGTAAACAAATCTAGCAATTCGGTCTTCAGATTCAGATTCAGCGGAGAAAAAGTAATAATTCACTAGCGTAGTGTTCCAGAAAATAATTTTTTGTTGTTGTTTTTTTCGGGTTTTAAGCAATTTTTTGAGATTATTTTTAATAGTAGAACCAATCTAGCAATTTGGTCTTCAAATTCGGATTCAGCGAAGATAAAAACCTAGGATTATTATTTTTTAGTAATTATTATTTATTTTATTTATTCTTTTTATTTTGCAAGTGTTAAGGATTAAATAATGAATTGTTAATATAAAAGATGAAGTTATAATTTATCCATTGTTTAAACAATTAAATATTATAAATTTTATAATATATTTTAAATAACGCTCGAGGTGAGAAGTTATTTTTAAGCTTATCAACTTTCTATAATCCATAACATTAAGTTTATATATAAAGGGAGAAACTTAAAATTCTTTTATTTAAACAAAATATTGTTGTCATTAATTAATATTCTATATTCTAGATTTTATAAAATTTTTAAAACAATTGTTAAACATAAGTTTTCAAGTTATTGTTTATGTTCAGTTATTTCAAACATAAAAAGTTTTAAAATTCAGAAAACATTGCAACTCTACCTTCATTTTTTCAAAAAATAATAACATCAATAATTTATTATTGTTATAAATAAATTCTAAAGTTACTGTTTACTTTCGGCAATATCAAACACAAAAAGTTGCAAAATTAAGAAAAAATTGGAACTCTTTAGCTTCGTTATATGAAAAGTTAATAAATAACAACAATAATAATTTGCTTAAATTACAAATAAATTACAAGTAACTGTTTTTTTGTTTCTTTCAAAAATGAAAATTTTCAAAATTCAGATAAAATTGCAAATCTCTTGCATTAATTTCTTCAAAGAATAATAATAACAACAATAGTTTGTTTAAACAATTGTTATAAATATATTTTAAATTTACTGATTATTTTTGGTTATATCAAATATAAAAATTTGAGAAATTCATAAAAAATTGCAAGCCTCTAGTTTTCTTGTTTTTAAATTTGACAAATAACAACAATAATTTGTTTAAATTATAAATACATTTTAAAATAACCGTTTATTTTTGGATATTTCAAACATAAAAATTGGCAAAATTTAAAAGAAATTGCAAGTCTCTTGCTTTATTTTTCCAAAGAATAATAACTACAACAATAATTTGTTTAAAAAATTCTTATAAATAAATTCTAAAGTTACTGTTTATTTTCGGTTATACCAAACATAAAAAGTCGAGGAATTCATAAAAAATTGCAATCCTCTAGTTTTACTTTATCCAACATTGATAAATAACAACAATAATTTGTTAAAGTTATAAATACATTTTAAAGTAACTGTTTATTTTGACATTTCAGACATAAAATTTTCTAAATTCAGAAAAAACTGCAAGTCTTAATGTTTTAAAAAATAATAACAATTACTTGTTTAAACAATTGTTATAAATTTTTATGTCCTTGAATTTTCATGTCCTTAGTAAGTTATATATTTTTGTTTTTGTATCTTTCGGTAATTTTAGAATTTTTATTTTTTGAAAAACTTTCAATTTTTTAAAATCTATACGAGAGATTGGAAAAAATCATTAAAAAAGCGTATAAAAAAATTGACATTGAAAAATAATGAAAATTGTAAAAGAAGTTGAATATTTAAGGAGAGGGTCCCATGAAATATCAAAACATTTTTCAGATTTGCCAATTTTTTTTTTTACATAATTTTACATCTAAAATTATAGTATGTTATAAAAAATAAAGAAAAAAATTATTTGACCATTTTAGAAATTTTCAAAATTACTAAGGTCGTGAAAATTTAGGAGGGGTCGCAACAAGAGTTGGTGCCTCTCCTTAAGGGTAGTTTTATAAAAAACTATTTTGGGGAGTTTTAGGATGTTCTTAATTAGTCCTAAAGTGTTTAGAACAAATCCTTTTGAAAGGAATCTTATAAATTTTGAATTTCAATCTGTAAGGGGTGATTTCGTGATTAAGGGTGGTTTTTTGAGAAATTATCTTGGAAACATTTGAGCTGATCTGAAATATAAAATAAATAACAGACTTAAAAAACTAATTTAAATATAAAGGGGGTGGTTTTTACAGTTAGGGGTGGTTACAAGAGTTAGGGGGGACTTTTAGATGTAGGGCTTTTTTATAGAATTCAAATTTTGGTTTATTTATGATCCATATCAAATGCATCGACTATTTTTTCGCAATCCCAGTAACTACAATTTGAATATCTCAAAATTCATCTTTCAAGGGGTGCCTTCTACCCTTAAATTTGAGTCCATTAAATTGTACCCTTATTTTTTGGAAAAAAAATGCGTGTGTAATATATTTCAACGTTCTACACAAAATTTAGTTTATAAAAATCTTTGACTCTACACGGAAAGACTTTCGATTTTAATACTTAATATTATAGTATTTATTTTTACAAAATTTCGATAGGAAACCAGGATATATCGTTATATTTTCAGAATTTACTATTTCTATTTAATATTTACTATTTTCGATAGGAAATGTTAAAAGAAACTTGAATCGACATTTTGTTGGGAAAATTGCTATTGAGTTTTGGAATTAGTAAAATCGAGATTAATAAGTAATTCCTATAAAAAGGCAAATAAACCGATCTTCATGATTATTATATTATTATAGGTTACCTGTGGTAATTGACATTCCATATATTTTTAACACTTTTATATACATATAAACACAATCACCGTCACAAACGAAATCCTAACATAACCTAAATACTAACGATAATACGCACGCACATATATATGCTTAACGAATCGCACAATACATATAATGTTTGAAGGGAAAAGTTTTCTTATATACTAATCGACATAATACATTACCACTTTTGAGAAAAATCCACAAAAATCACAAGTTTCCATCTGTGAACAATAGTTGAAGTTTGACATCCGCCAAATTCAAAATTCACTTAAAAGTTTTTACATGATATAACCGGTTTATATTGAATAAAACTATCACGTAGAAAGTATTTATTGTGTTATTTTTCACCCACTTTAGATAACGTTAATGATTTAATCGTTTCATTTAAGAGAGAAATTATATAATCCGAATAAGCGAATCAACAGTGACAAGACGCGCACAACGGTTAAACTGTCATGGCCGCCAATTTTCCAATAGTTAATGGAATTTCAACAAAGCATTATTTTGAAATATAATCTTTTTAATAGTAAGATGTTCAAGATGAACTTATTTTATTGTTGCTTCCTATTGAATATAGTAATATTTTTAACCTATTTTTGTAAATATTTTTATAAAAATTATTATTTAATAAAAATTAAATAATTTTAATTATTTTTTTTAGATTATACTTTTTCCTAGTTTCTTTTTCCTTTTAAAAAAAGCAATCTTTCCAGTTTTAAATAGTAAATTTTAATTTCAAAATATATAAATATTAACTGTTAAAAAAGTATATTCTTCTAGTTCTGTAGTATAAAATACCATTTTACAGTTATATCCTGATTTACAATCGAAATTTTGTAAAAATACATATTATAATATTAACTATTAAAACCAAAAGTTCTTCCGTGTAGGCTTAATAGTGCTGCTTGTAAGTGGCGCAAACCAACTAGTGCCTGACACAAACCACCTGGTAAGTGATACAATCCAGATAGTGTCAGACACAAACCAGATGGTATTTGACACAAACCAGCTAGTATCTGACCCATACCAAATAGTGTCTGAGACAAAGCAGCCAGCCCCTAAAGCAAACCAGAAAGGATTTAAACTAATATTTAAGACTAATTGACAAATCCACTTGTGAGAGTTGGCGCGATCAATTAAGAAAGTCAATGAGCGGGAAAGGCGAGAAACAATAGAGACGGAGGAATGAGCACTTGTTTGACCGAAACGTGCGGGGCTAACGAGAAGCGCTAATAACGTTAGTGTGCCCGTGCAATTTGCCGAGCAGCAAGAAGCACTCGAGCCACTCGCTCTGACCAGAAAAGATTTTTTTTTATCAAGGCCGATATTATAAATGGAGGTGGTTCCCTGTTGGCTGCAACTTGAAGCAATCGTGCCAGTCCTTGTCTCTGACTCGACTCCGCACCCCCCGGCACCCCCGTCCCACGCGCCGTGTAACGCAATTACGATTGTTGTTTGAATGAACAATCAAGCGCCCTCGAGGCGCACCCCAATCATTCAATTTCTCTTCGATCTGATTCTCTCACTCCTTGTCCCCTTCTCTCCACTCCTCCCACGAACTCCTTTGCCAGTCGGCAGCCCTTCAGGACAAGCGCGACCCACCGTCGACTAACAAAGTGACTCTTTCTACTTCTTATTTCCTGCCGCTGACAGGGCGAACATTATCGGAAAAAAGCTAATAACAGGCCTAATACGGTAAGCGAATACCTGATGTCGTGTTTGCCCATGTGTGACGATGAACAAAGCAGCAAGCTCTTCATATAACTTTTCCAATACTTTGCCTACTGATTACTAAAACTAAGCTAATTTGCGTTTTAGTTTGATAAAGGGACATCCATCCGAGAAGTGACCGTATAAGAAGTTGCTTAAGGCCGGGTTACTCTGAACAAAAAAAATTATGTATATGTAAAAAAACTTATTACTTAACATTTTTTGTATTATAAATAAAATGTATTGAAAAAAATCATGTTTTTCAGAGTAAGCTGGCCTTAACCCTCAATGCACGCTAATTTATTTTAGTGCTATCCAAAATGCAAAAAAGGCCTCTGTAGCGTGTTTGGTAATTTTATAAGGGTTAAGAATACTTTTCAAATGAATTCTTAACTGTTTCCGTCTTCTGGAATTCTGTAATTTTGCAGTAGCTAATAGATTGCATCTTCGAAATTACGGATATCTGAAAAATGGGAACAGGTAGGATTTCATTTAAAACGGATTTTTAAACTATTAAAACCTACGAAATTCGCTACAGAAGCCGTTTTTGTCCGCTTTTTATTAATACCTATCTATTACCTGTTAAAGATAAAATCTTAGAAATCTATTGCGCGATTCGAAATTACAAATTTTTCAAATTAAGAAACTATTAAGACATTCCATTTGTGTAACATCTGTTTTAAGTTCAGGACAAAAATATTTTATTAGCGTTAGTATACGTTGCGTTGTGCGTCAAATTAAGATAGGTATCACAAAAATTAAAACAAAATGGTTTCTGTAGCCGGTTTTGTAGTTATTTATAGGTCAAAAATCAGTTTCAAATAAAATAATATCTGTTTCCGTATTTGAGAAATATGTAATTTCGAGTTAGGTAACCGATTCAATTTTTTACGCAATTCAAAATTACAGATTTCTCGAATACGGAATCTGATATAATATCTTTGAAAACGGAATTTGAACTTAAAAGAAAATACAAAACGCGCTACAGAAGCCGTTTTTGTCCTGACTTTTGTTAAAATCTGTTTATTGTCTGTACAAGATACAATCTTTGAAATCTAGTGCGAAATTCCAAATTACGGATTTCTCTGAAATGGGTTCAGATAAATTTTTATTGAAATCAAACTTTTATCCTACAAAGAATTACAAAATATGCTATAGAAGCCTTTTTGTCCGGATTTTTGTTAAAACCTATCTATTACCTATGTAAGAGAAAAATTTTGAAAACTATTGTGTAATTAGAAATTAAGGATTTCTCTGAAAAAGTTACAGATAAGTTTTTGTTGAAATCAAATTTTTATCCTATAAAGAATTACAAAATATGCTATAAAAGCCGTTTTGTTCGAATTTTCCAGAAAAAAATTTAGTTTCGCTCGCATTCTTGAAATGTGCAAAAAAATTATTTTCTTGAATTCCTTGTATACAACAGTTACAATAATGATTTATTTTAATTCTTTAAAGTGAACCGCTAACCAGATTAATAAAAATAATTAATTTAATTATCTACGGTTATTATTAATATTATTTACCATTTAATTAAAAAACTATAAAAACGTATATTAATTATATTATTAAATTATAATAAATAAATAATTCGCAATTAAATTACAAGTTTTTCAAGTGAAAGTTTAAAACTGGAAGAAAACGGTAATTAATTAAAATTAAAAATATTTGGAGAAGCGTTATTATTGTACGGGGACAGAAAGGAATGTAATGGTCATTAATTAGGAAAGAAGTCGCTTTTTGCGAAATTGTTTGATCTGTAAATTGAGGCTTGTATTGCGCGTTCTCGAATTTTTGGTGGCAAAGCAAGAGCGTTTGTCCAGCGGACAAGAATGAAGATCGTGGAGATCAAAGGACAGTTTTTACTTGCCATTGAATTCTTTCGCCATTGGAGGCGAAGTGCACATCGGAAATTTCTCATTTCCAGGTAATTAATTTACAATGAGCCGGACGAAAGGGGAGCTAATCCTTGTTTGGAGGGTTACTTATGGCCTTCGTTCTTCCATTAAGACTCGGGGTGGTCGATCACCGCAAACAAGCAGCACGCTCCGACGATAATTATTGACTGCCACTTAAATCAAGCTCCTTTCACTCCCGCTCCACCTTACAACCTTTTCATCTCAGACAAAAAACTTTTTTTTTATAATATGTTCATACAAGACTGCTTTAGAAATGCTCCATTTTATATTTACTTTCTTTCTATTTCTTTTATGTTTGCCCGTTTTTAATTTGTATTTTTATTCGATTCAAAGCAATTATTATTTGAAATTCAAAATTTCATATTAATTCGTCTCTATTTAATTCCTAAATTCAGAATAAATTGGGGATTTGTTTAAAAGGTGATGATCTTGAGAATTCTACTATTTATCTTTTTTTTGGGATTTTGAAGTTTTTCACCTGTAGATAAAAAGTGCAGTCACTTATCTCAGACTCATGCTGAAGGTGGGTTGATTGCCTTTCTCAGGTCCAGGTGATCCAACTCTCTGATAACTGCCAGATAGCCGTAAAAATTACCATGAGATAAATTTATCGGAAACTTATCGGGAGGTTGATCATCTGGCTCTCAGGAGTCTAGACGTAATTTTTTGTTAAAAACAAGCTGGAGACACAATCGTTCCAAGTTCAAAGTTACGCCGAGATTCGTCGACGTTACGTAGCAACTGTGAGCGACCGAAATCTGTCGCGCGGCGAGGTGTTGGCCTCGGCTGCCCACCCCTGTATCTCCGTCGTCTGCTACTTTGTTTTGATAGGTGGTAATAAATAATTACAAATTCTAATTTAATTATTGATCCTTTTTAACGTTGATATTCGAAAATGAAATAGAGTGGTATGGATTGGAATAAAATAATCTACAATGTCAGGATCCGAGAATTAAAATGAGAACTTCCCGTATGTGTAATTTGTTTATCATTTTAAAAAACAATTTGAATTCCTGCCAATGCTGACTATGATTTTATTTCTCTACCAAAGTTTCTGATAAGGGGTTAGGTCAAATAAATTAAAGAAATATATATCTTCTTAGTTTAACACAACGGGACATAAAATAGCGACAACAAATTTTGATTCTTTTTAGGCATGATAAGTGAGCAGTGATTATATGAGAGTCGAGTGTATGGATTATGGATGGGGGCGCGAACTTTGGAGTCAGAAAAGTAGAAAGGGTGAATCGCCAGAGGCCCCTCGATTCGACGTCGCCAACGACGTCAGACAGAGAGTGTTTCTGTGCCCCTGCCTATTCATCTCTCCTGTGTGATTGTCATTTTCCGGCCTACATATCCGGCACGGCGTTTTTCTCTTCTCGCCTAGCCTTTCGCATTTTCAATTATTTTTACGATCAAGAGAACCGTCTGCACGAACTGCAAAGCCGGGGAGGACCTCGTATCACCAATTATCACCTATCAACTGAAAATACTCCCTCTGGGGTGCTCTGCAAGGCACAAATGTCATTAACATTCGTTTCTATTTCCTTCTCGTCGCATTCCTACCATTTTTTACCTCGGAGCTGACTTTCTAAGAATTGGTAATTGTGGCGGACTCACTAAAATATTCTTGTGTATTTAAATTTCGACGACTTTGGTATTAATCACCTTTATATATTAAATATTTTTTGACTCGACTTAAGGAACTAAAATCATTACTGGACCTTACTATACCTACAAGGACGTGAAAATTACAGATTTTTTTAACCTTATGCGAAAATATCTATTGACTGACGAAAAGGGCCTGACAGATAAAGAGACAGCAGTCAGGTAGCGGGGATGCTAAGAGACAGTGTTAATTTCGACAGCAAGCAAAATAGAAGTGACCAACCCTGACAAATCTCATTATATGTAAACCAAAGCGTCCTTTTTAGTATTTTTCATTGTTAAAATCCATAATTCCATTTCCAATCTTTAACAATGAACAGTTATTAATTCAAACTCATTTATGTAAAGTGCACTAATTTTTAATAAACGGATTTTTATTCATGTTTTATAAATTAAAAATTTGGACTCAACTATAAATAAATTCAATATACTCAAATAATAAATTGATACTATTTTGACTAATTTTTACGTTGAAACCAGTATTCAAGGACGAAATTACAATTTCCAATAACTTATTGTTATTATGAATATTTAAAACGAATTACAAAGGCACTGATGACACAGTCATGAGAAATGTTTCTTTTTCGTAGAATCACCACAAAATGACGAGACAACTAAAGATCAAAGTCCGAGGCTTAATCTTATTACTTGTCCACGGACAGTGTAGCTCAAAGTGAAAATAAAAGATTTACAAACGCAAGACTAAGAATGGTTTCAATGGTCTCTTTAATTTATTTAAAGCCATCCTATCCGGATGCATAATATATGTATACAAATTTTTACCCTAACAAGGATACAGGCTACTTAATTTGTTGTTAAAATTAAGGCTATCTAAATTGCGTGTAATTTTAACACAATGTTGCAGAAGCGTTTCGTGGTAACTTTCAAACAACACTATTTGGCAACTTTAGGAAAACATTACGTTTTTTAAAAATAGTTAATAAATAAGAAAAACTTTCATTACAGAAAATTCTTTCAAGATATTTTGTTCCCATACATATATTAGTGGCGTATATTTGAGAAACAAGGTGGCAACACTGCAACGGAGAGTTGAGCTTATACAGCTTATATATTCGCGGAGCAACTGAGTTCGCGCTCGCGAGTGTTCACACAAAGCCGGCCATTGTAAACGCTCATAAAAGACGCCTGTTCTTCGCATGGGCTTTAAATAATTCAATTCAACCGAATGTCTCTTTTCCTTCTCGCGTCGAGCGTCTTCCTCCCTTTCATTCGTGTCTTTTTCTTCGCCTGCCGGCTGCCATCGCCTTTCTTCTTTTTCTTTAAAGCCTAGACTTTAACCACCCTCCCCCCTCACCTCATCTCACCTCACCCCAACCACCATCCCCCACAACTTACACCCTCTCGCTCTCGCCATTTATGAATTACTTTTGCCGTCCTCAAGGTGGCGCGACTTGTTCGCAAGAATTTAAATTGTCACAAGCAGAGAGCTTTTTCCTCAAAGAATATAATGTTCTACTTTAAAAGATGAAAAATATGGTAATTTTCAATTCATTTCCCGGCAAAGATTGAAAAGAAAACGCAAGAGAATATATGCGCTTTTCAATTATCATAATGGCCAGAGGTGTTCTCAGAATAATTAAAGTGCCTCTTTTTTATAATGTTAAACGGATTTTTAATGTTGTAATTAGTCAGATAAAATGTCTTATTGTTGGTGAAAATAAGTTAATGATAAACACATCAAAAGATAAATACATGTTAAATGATTTTCTAAAAATAAAATAAGTAATTAATTTATTTATTGACAATTGTTTGAGTTAAAAAAATAGTAATTTTGCTAATATTAAGAATAAACATTCGTAATGAAAAAGAAAAAAAAAATATCTGCTCCGAGATTTGAACCCTCTTCACACACAACTACAAATCCAGAGCGCTAACCACTACTCTACGCCGCATCTCGGTTTTTTTTTCAAAACCGATCATTAATTCTATTTTTTATATACTTTTTTATATTTTTTATACATTTCTTATTATTACTGTTTATGAATTCAGAATTCCCCCTCTCTAAATTGTGCTTACAAAAAACTTAAAAAACCATAAATTTAAAATTAATTAAATTGCAAAATATTAATTAAAGTAATTTTTAATTCTTACCATAACTTGAAAATTAGGCGAAGAACACATCCATCACAGGAGCTTACCTGTAACAAAAAATATTTGACTTAATAAATTAAAATAAATCAATGATTAGAAATAAAATCAAAAATTAAATTAATCTGATCTAAAACAAAATTTTCTCGTAATTTTTTAATCAACGTCTTTAAATTTAAAACTAAATGAATAAAAATATACAACTTTTTCCACTCGGACATTTTTTTGTAAACTAAACATTTTAATTAAAGAAAGCAAACGAAGGAAATGGTTTCCACCCCAGATTAAAAAATTTATCGAGGGAATTTTCAGTTTGTGAAAACTTCTTGCAACAAAGTTTTTCCTTTATCTTCAAGAAAGTGTTTTGTAAAGTTTGAAATTAATACGAGAAGAAATAAAGAGTTTGTAGGAAAAATCATAAAATGATGTTTATTACGTTATATATGAAGACGTTTCTGTAGTATATCCAAAGCCACGTGATTCTATGATTGTTTTAATTGTTTAATAAAAAATATAATTTTACTATTTTCCTTATAAGTTTTACGTTTTCCAGCACATTAATTTACTAACTTTGTAAAAACCTTTCTCAGTAGCAAATGAAAAACTTTGTCGAGAGGAGTTTTCTAAGAATAAAAATTCCATCGATAAATTCATGACCTAAAAACTGGAAAACGCATATTAACAAAAGTAGTAAACAATATGAACTTTTTTGGATTTATTTGCTGTCTTCGGTTCAATTAATTTAAAATGCCAACACTTAGTCTCAAATAATAAATCATTTTTATCTCTAATAAAAGTACTAAACTATTAAAGTTATTACGAATTTTTTTTCTGTTAACAATAAAAATAATTCAAGTTTTAATTTTCTAATTTTTCAATAAAAATTCTTTATAATGAATGGTTTAAATTTTCTATTAAAATATTTGGAAAATTGTCAAGTAGAAACAAATATTTGAGGGAACTTGTCAAATAAAAGAGATATTTTGTACTGGGTAAAAAAAAAAAGTTTATTGACAAAATTCGAGTGTTGTTTTAAAGGACATGGTCACGAATTATTCACCCGAAACTGTGGACTGTCAAACACGAGTGCGTTATTGCTGCATATAGTACAGGCGCTCAGAATCGACCAGCAAAGTAAATAATACTAAACAAACTTAACCAGATGGAATAATTATGAATTGATGAGTTTTGTCACTGATTAATTTTCCGATTTACTGCACTATCAACAAAAATAAAAAAAAACGTGTTTACAGATAATTAGGATATGGTAATCCAAAAAGCAATTAAAATTCAAATTCAAACAGTTTAACAATTAATATAATTAATAATTTATCAATTTAGTATTTTCAATCGTCTCAACCTTTAAATAATTTAATATTTAAATAATGATACAATTTTTACAATTTTAATATAATCAATACTTGATCAAAAAAAGAAAATCTATTTTTATATCATCAAAAATTATTTGCTACAATTCGGTAAAATCCCAAAAATTAGAATTTCGTATTTCAATACTGGGTTTTAAAATATGATTTAATATTGAAAACTTATTTTATCTTTTACTTTTATCAAAATTCCACACAGGAACTAGTTACTCTGATCAACTGATTGTATATATGGGGTCTAACTTTGAGCTTTTGTCCTTGAAAGTAATTGTCATGATATGACTGGTTGACTAAATGTAATTTGTGGCTTTCCGACTAACAAGATTGTTTAATATTACTAAGTTGAAATTTTGAACTAAAAGTTGTCTACAAATCTGCGTAGAAATCTGCGATCTGTAGGTTGTATTTGGGTTGTTGTAGCATATAATTTACGTTGCGTATCAACCACCTCAATGTATAGTACGTTGAGTAATTTTGACAGCACATTGATTTAACCTTATAATTTATTTCGTCAATCTAAAACTAACAATATTATTGTGTAAATTTCAATCTATCTCGCTTAGGACCTACTATTCCCTTCATTCCCTGCAATCCACTTCCAGAATTCCAAATTCCATTTTCTATATACCCGATTCCACATCCCGAATTCCATATCCCAATTTCTATATCCCAGATTCCAAATTGTCGACCCAGGAACTTCACAAAAGCTTACAGAGATTTCTCAGTCACTCCCATGGATTTTTCAAGAACTTCCAGAGATTTCACAGCATTTCCTAGAAATTTTCCAAGTATTTCCAGCGATTTCCCAGGAACCCCCAGGAAAAATTCCAGGGATTTCCCAAATGTTTTCAGCAATTTCACAGAATTTTCCAGAAAATCCCAGGGATTTTTCAGAAACTCTCAAAGATTTCCCAGAGATTTCACAGGGCTCCCCAGGAATTTTCGTTGATTTTCCGGAATGGCACAGGGATATTTTAGGAACTTACAAATATTTCTCAGAAACGCCAACTGTTTTCCAGGAATTTCACAGGAACCCCAGGGATATCGTAGGAATTTAGGCATGTTACAGGGTTTACTTTAGAAACCTCAGGTGTTTTCAAGGTATTTTATAGCAATTTCCACGGATAACCCTGGATTTTGCAAGGATTTCCTAAAAACTTTCAGAAACTCTTCAGGAACTCCCAGAGGTTTTGCAGAAACTCCCAAGAATTTCTCAAGAATCTCTTAAGGGATCATTCACATATCACGTGATACAAATTTTAGCTAATTTGAACCCCCTCCCCCCTCCTCGTGATACTTTTTCTATTGCTAAAAAATTTAATTTCCATGGACCGTGATATTTTGCCTACCCCCCTCCCGCCCCTAAAGATATCACGTGATATGTGGACGACCCCTAAGATATCCCAGGGTTTCCTCTGTAACTCCCATGGGTTTCGTAGAAATTCGCAAAAATTTCCCAGGAATTCCCATAGATTTCCCAGGATCCCCAGGTGTTTTCTAGGGATTTTCCACGAATTTCCTAGAATTTTCAGGAATTTTTCAGGAACAGTTAGAGATTTTGCAGGAACTCCCAGAAATCTCTTAAGAATATCTGGAAATCTCAAAGTGTTTCCTCAGAAATACCCAGGGGTTTCGCAGGATTTCCGAGGGGTTCTTAGGAATTTTACAGGAATTTTTAAAAATTTTTCAGGAACATCCAGGAGTTTTGCAGAAATTCGCAGGAATTTCCTAGAATTTTCAGGAATTTTTCAGGAACTTCTAGAGATTTTGCAGGAACACTCAGGAATTTCTCAGGGATTTTTTTAGGGATTTTTAAGGAACTTTCAGCAATTTTCCAGGAACTCCTAAAGATTACTCAGGAACTAGTGATTTCCCAAGAAATCCAGAGTTATCCTAGGTGTTTTCCAGGAATTTCCTAAAGATTCCCAGAGATTTCCCGGGAGTTCTCCAGGAGTTTTTCATGGATTTTTCAGTATTTTCCAAGCATATCTGGGGATTTCTGAGGAATTTTCAGAAAATTTTCAGGAACTCCCTGAGATTTTTCAGGAACTCCCAGGAATTTTTCAGGAATCTCTTCAGAAATCTTAGGGTTTCCTCAGGAACACCCAGGGGTTTTACCGGAATTACCAGGGGTTCTTAGGGATTGTTAATTCCGCACATTTAGTTTAATGTACCTCTCTGAATTTAAATATTCAGAAAAAGGATATCAAAAAGGTTAATTATGGTTAATTAAATGTTGACACGAGCACTTTATATAAACCATAAATTTAATAAAATTCCTTTTGTAATGTGTGTTACAATAAACTGTGGTATTGTGTGAAGTTTGTGTGAATTGACTAATTGTGTGTATGTACGAGAAATAGAAGATAGACATTTTCGGTGGTCTATCCCTTGCGACAAGACAAGTAAATCTGAAAATTGTCGGAGACGTGGTAAGAAAATTCCTGAGTTTAAGGAAAATTAAGGAGGGGAGGTTGCAATTTGGTAGAAGTGGTAATTGTGAAAGTGGGGAGGGGTTACAACGTGGAAGGTAGATTTTGGAGATTGCCGATTTGGGACTTAAGACCTGGCTAAATCGCAGTGCAATAAAGATTTGTCGAAGAAACCATTTGTTAACCTTGAGTAAATGGTTTTACAAGTGTAATGATTCTAGGAACGTTGACAAGTTAAAATAAAAATTTGCAGCTGTCGGTTATAAAACTTATTTTTGAAAAACGTGTCTTAAACTCAAAAAACAAGATTAAGAAAATTAAAAACATATTTCTAAATAATATTTCACAAAACATGAACCGTGAAATTCAATATTGAACAGGGATCTTACAGGGTTTTCTCAGGAACCCTTAGGTGTTTTCCAGGTATTTTTCAGGAATTTTCAGCAATTCTTCAGGTACTCCGAAAGATTACTCAGGAACTAGTAATTTTCCAAGAAATCCAGGGTTTTCCAGAAATTTTCCAGAGATTCCCAGAGATTTCCCAGTGATTCTCCAGAAGTTTTACAGGAGTTTTTCAGGGATTTTCCAGGAATTTCCAGGTATATCTCGGGATTTCTCACGAATTTTCAGAAACTTTTCAGGAACTCCCAGAAATTCTGCAGAAACTTCTAGGAATTTTTCAGGAATATCTTCAGAAATCTTAGGGCTTCCTCAGGGACACCCAGGGGTTTTGCAGAAATTACCAGAGGTTCTTAGGGATGTTACAGGGTTTCCTCAAGAACCCTAAGTGTTTTCCAGGAAATTTCCAGGAAGTTTTAGCAATTTTTCGAAAACTCCCAAAGATTTCGCCGGAACTCCCAGGAATTTCCCAGATATTCCCGGAGATATCCCAGTGGTTCTCCAGGAGATTCACATGAGTTTTTCAGGGATTTTTCAGGAATTTCCAGGCATATCTCGGGATTTCTGAGGAATTTTCATGAACTTTTCAGGAACGCCCTGAGATTTTGCAGGAACTCCCAGAAATTTCTCAGGAATCTCTTCACAAATCTTAGGGTTTTCTCAGGAACACCCAGGGGTTTTGCAGGAATTACCAGAGGTTCTCAGGGATGTTACAGGGTTCTCTCAGGAACCCTAGGTGTTTTTCAGGGAATTTTCAGCTATTATTCAGGAACCCTTAAAAATTTTGCAGAAACTAGTAATTTCCCAATATTATCCAGGGATATCCCAGGGGGTTTTTTAGGAATTCCCCAGGGATTCTCCAGGAGTTTCACAGGAGTTTTTCAGGGATTTTCGAGGAATTTTCAGGCATATCTCTGGATGTCTGAGGAATTGTCAGGAACTTTTTAGAAACTCCTAGAAATTTCTCAAGAAACACTTCAGAAATCTTAGAGTCTCCTCAGGAACACCCAGGGGTTCTCAGGGACTTTACAGGAATTTTCATCAATTCTTCAGGAACATCCAGGGGTTTCAGAGCAATACGCAGGAATTTCCCATCGATTTCCAGAGATTTCCCAGGGATTCTCCAGAAGTTTCCCATGAGTTTTTCAGGGATTTTCCAGGAACTTTTCAGGAACTTCCAGAGATTTTGCAGGAAGTCTCAGGAATTTCTCAGGAATCTCTTCAGAAATCTTAGAGTTTTCTCAGGAACACCTAGGGGTTCTGCAGGAATTCCCAGGGGTTCTCAGGGATTTTACAGAAATTTTTAGCTATTCTTCAGGAACACCCAGGTGTTTCGCAGGAATTCGCAGGAATTTCCCAGGGATTCCTAGAGATTTCCCAGGATCTCCAGTTGTTTTCTAGAGATTTTCATTGATATCCCGGTATTTGCCTGGAATTTTCAAGAACTTTTCAGGAACTTCCTGAGATTTTGCAGGAACTCCCAGTGGTTCTCCAGGAACCCCCAAATGTTTCTCAGGAATTCCCCAGGGATTCCCAGGTATTTTCCAAGGTGTTTCCAAGAACTTCCACTGATATCTCGGGGGTTTTCAAGGATTTTCAGAAATTTTTCAAGAACCCCCAGAGATTTCGAAGTAACTCTTAGGGTTTTCTCAGGAACCCTTAGGGGTTCTAGGGGTATAAAGAGTGGAATGATAAGATCTTATATGTTGCCGACCAAAATAAATGTAATATTTGAGAGATTAAAATAATGTCTTTATTTAATGCCTTATGATTTGAACTCGAGTTTCAAGTTTACTATGAGACAATGACTATTTGTTGCCATAACAACCTGGCGTCAAGGTTTTGGGACAATGATCAAAAAGGCGGAGAAAACGTGTTTCAGATGAATAGAAGAAAAGGATGGAGAATGAGAGGGCTAGACAGATAAGAAAAGTTCAGTTGGAAATTGAGAGTGAAGAGAAGAACATCAAAATAGAAAATGGAATTTGTGCGCGAGTGTGTGATAATTTGCCGTCAGCGAAGTGGACAGTTTTTCAATTGGACAAGGAGGCATTCTTAACCAAAGGAAAAGGATAAGGATAAGGTATAAGGTGAATCAGGAGAGCAGAGATGGCTTTCTAAGGGACCAAATACGGTTTGTTAAAATTATCTTAATTAAAGTTGTTATTGAAGTTTATTCAAGTTCCTTGAGCCCCCATAACCTTTAAGTAATTAAAATAAAAGAATCCTTCTGGTGTTGTTGGGAGGATAAATAAACGTACACCTCCAGTTGCGAGGGGATCGGAAATTCTAAGGAATTTTCGTGGTCCTAGCTTCCGGAGCCTACATCTGTGCTAACCATTAATAAATAATTTAAAGATATTCCCTAAACAATTTTCTTCAAAAGAATTCCTATAAACCGTAGATTACTTAAGTTAAATGTAACTCATTCCCGGTACGTGGTTTACATTATATCTTCAATTTTATATGTCTAAACTGGTATTCGTATCTGGATTTGGAACGTCTGGTATGAAATCTTGGTTTTGGAGACTGGGATATGAGAGCTAGGATATGAAATTTATCCAAGATTAAAAAAAGTATTGTAAAATTTGAAAAATTACTTTTTTCCGTGTAATTTGACGCTTAATATCTAGCTCATGACCTTGAGACTATAACTGTCTTAATCTACTTGTCTGGCTAAGGTAGCTTTTTCCACTAACCCGATTCAGATTAATGTTTGGCTACAATTAATTTTAAAACTGAAAGATAATATTTTTTATTCGATATTAGAATCTACTCGTCCTAACTATCTCGCCAGTAGTGTAATTACTTTAACCTAAAGGGTTTAAGCACCCTTTCATTCTCAAAAAGCATTTTATCAGACTGAATGTATTTTTTCGCTGCTTAGAAGAGTTTCAAGCGCAGTTTTAAAAAAAGCGGAACAGCTTAACATAATGCAATTAAGCGTGTACAATTTTTTCCCTTATTCGTTTCTCTACAAAAGCCATTCAGGGCAATACGTAACTGAAAAAAAAGACGGACACCGTTATTTCCCCGTAATTAATTCACATTTAATAGCGAGATGTAAATCTTGCTCGCCATTCTCCTCATGTTAAAATATTAAAAAAAGGCGCGAGGATATTAAAAACTATGAATTAGACTCGCTCGAGGCTTGCTTATTAAAATTATATTCATTGCGAGTATAGTAAAGAGGGAGGGTGGGCGGAAGAAAGGAAAGAGTGGAGAGAGATAAAAAAAAAGAGAGAGAGAGAAGGGAAAAAATGAGTGAGGGAGAGAGAGAGAAATGAAAAGGAAGAAGTACTGAAAAGCCTGATTGCGAACGTCAGACACAATAACTCTTCTGTTCGGAACCTTCGGCTCGCGCTCGGTACGGGACGGGGAGAGTTAATAAAGTGTGTAAAGAGAAAAGACCGGCAACAGGCCCACATCCACGCTGACCATTCATGTGTGTTTAAAGAACGGATTTTAAAAAAGTTGGCCTCCTCTAACTTCTGACACTTGCACGTTATGTACCTGAGCACGAGTCTCTGCGTGGCGCGCCGCTCTCGCTAAAGTACTAAAGAAACGCGCTGTAAATTTTATTTTACGCCGAGCATCCGTCCCGATGAATGGCCTGTTTAGCACGAATTATGATTTAGCATTCTTCTTCGGGGGCAAACAAGATTTACAGGAAATTACGCTGTCGGTTGTGCTCTCCCTCGTCATCAGATGTCGAACACTTTTTTTTTTAAAAATATTAATCATTCAAATATTGTAAATCAAGACGAAAATCTATCATTAAATCGTGAAATTACGAACTCAAAACGATTCATGCTGTTTATCAGGAAAATAAAAAGTGAAACCACGAGTCTTATTTTCCAATATTTTGTAATGATTGAAATTTAAAAAATTAATTGACTACGAAAATAATGAAAGCAATTAAAAATTGGAGGAAATAATTAAAAAATCATGGAAATATTTTACGATTGAAACAAATTTTTAAATAATTAAACTTTAAGGAAAATACTTGAAAATCTTAGAAAATAATTTTAAAAACTGACAATAATAAAAAATAGAAAACTTTTATTGAAAATTTAGAAATTCATTCGGAAATAGTCAAAATGATTAGGAATTGAAAAAAACAATTGAAGCTTAAGAAAAGTGATTTACAAAATTATATATGAAATGAAAAAAAAATTGAAATATTCTGAAAACAATGATAAATTGAAAGAAATAAATGGAATTTAAGAGAAATAACTTAAAAAATCTCAGAAATGTTTTAAAATGAAAGAAAATAGTTTAAATTTGAGGAAAATACTCAAGAATCTTATAAATTAATTGAATAAAATGAGAATAATGAAAAATAGAAGAAAGTAATTGAAATTTTAGAAATCCATTCGGAAATTGTCAAAATGATTAAGAATTGAAAAAAACAATTGAAATTTACGAAAAATGATTGAAAAAATTATATATGAGATAAAAAAGAATTGAAATATTATGAAAACAATGATAAATTGAACGGAATAAATAGAAATACGAGAAATAAGTTAAAAAATCATAGAAATGTTTTAAAATTAAAGAAAATAGTTTAAATTTGAGGAAAATACTTGAGAATCTTATAAATTAATTCAATAAAATTAGCATAATTAAAAATTGGGAAAATATTTGAAAAATGATAAAAATAATTGAAAATTGAACAAAATTATTTTTAGTTTAAGAGAAAACATTGCAAAAATTACAGAATATGTATATCTAAAATACAAGAAAATCATTGAAATAATTAAAAATTGAAAGAATAATTGAAATTTCAGACAAATAATTATACGTACTTTGGAAAGTATGGAAAAGAATGAAAATAATTGAAAACTGAATAAAATAATTGGAATGTAAGAAAGATATCTAAAAATCTGAATAAGTAATTTTAAAAAATGAGAATAATTAAAAATTAAGAAAAATAATTTTAAAAGTGATTTAAAAACTGAAATTTACGAAAAAGTATTAAGAAAATTACACAATATATATGAAATAAGAAAAACTAATAATAACAATAAAAAGAATGGTAAGTTGAAAAAAATGGAGAGAAACAATAAAAATAATAATAATTTATAATAATAATAATAATAATAATTTATTTTAAATAAAAAAAATAATTTAAGTTTAAGAAACATACTCGGAAATCTTAAAAACATAATTTGAAGAAAAGAGAATAACGAAAAATTGGAGCAAATTATTAAAAAAAGATCAAAATAATTAAAATTCTAAATAATAATTTTTTTTGGAAATTATAAAAATAATTTGTAGAAAAAATAAAACGATTAAAATACTAAAATTTTAACTTTTTTTTAAAAAATTTACAATTTTGCAAAAAAAACGTTACTTTTTAAATTTTTAAATGCGAAAAAAATAGTTGGAATTGATCGATCGGGTTCAAACTTATGTCTTAATTTGTCCCCCAGGGGGATCTATAATTTCGTAAAAAAACATAGTTCTAAGTATTATAGTTATCGAGATATTGGGCCAAAAGTAAAGTCAAAAAATCGCAATCGATAATTTCAGGGTAAAACAATAATTCCTATATGAAGAAGCAATAATTAAAAAATTATTTTAAAAATTTTAAAATTGAAAAGAACAATAAAAAACTGATTGAAATAATTCAAAATTTATGCAAATAATTGAAAATTTTGAAAATTGTGAAAACGAATGAAAATGATTAGAAAATGGAGTAAATAATTGAAAAGTGATAAAAATAATTGAACAAATTACAGAATATATCTAAAATAAAAGAAAATAATTGATAAATTATTTAAAAAATGTAAAGTTAAAGACAATAATCTAAGTTTGATATAATAACTGAAAACTTAGGAAATTAAAAATTGTAAAATAATTAAAATAATTAAAAAGTGGAGAACATGCTTTCAAAATGATAAAATAGATGCAAATTAAAAAAAAATTGAAAATCAAGATTAATCATTGAAATTTTAGGAAATTAATTTGGAAATACTGAAAATCATTAAAAATTGAAGAAAATAATTGCAAAATGATAAAAATTGAAATTGAAATTGATAAATAATTTAAAATTTAGAAATTTAATTAAAAAATAATGAAAATGATAATAAATTGGGTATGATAATTAAAAACAGAAGAAAATCATTTAAATAATTCAAAAAATACAATTAAAGTATAAATAAAAATTGAATAAAAATTAAAGCAACAATACAGTTTTTTAATATTGAAAAATATTTGAAAAAAGATTATAGAAAAGAATAATTGTATATTATATTGAAAAGGATAATTTGAAGAAAATAAGTATAATTTGTAAATTTCGTAATTAAAATACAATGACAAAGAATTAATAGAAATAGATACAATAAAATTAATGCATTGTGAAATTAATGTAATGTTCAAAAAAATAATAAAAATTGAAAAAGTAATTGAAAAAATAGAGAGAATTATGGAAATTTACGAGTGGTAAATTTAAGATTTAGGGAAAAAATGGTAAAATAATCAAAATAATGAAAAATTGAAGAAAATTATTGATAAAAAGTAAAGCAATTGAAAATTGGTGTACATAGTTGAAATCATAAGAAAAAAAAATATTGAAAATTGGAGAAATTTTGAATTTACTTGAAATTTAGTATATTTGAAGCGTATAGATTAATTGGATTTTTAATTACTGCAACTTCAATTTAATTTAGGTTTAAAGAAATTAAAAATTTTTTAAATTTAAAAAATCGGAGAAAAATGATTTAAATTAATCAATTAATTAATTAAATAATTAATAATAATAATTAATTAATTAATCATTTAATTAATCTACAAAGAACATCTTGTGACAAATATCCACATGTATGATAACATAATGGATTTATACCGCCTGGTAAGAGACACAACCAAGTGGCCTTACACCGATTGGCGACTATTCTTTAAAATTACCTTCTGAACTTCCTGCGCTTTAAAATTATTTCTTTCCATATTACGACAACTTAATAATAATATTTTTCTACTTTTCGATTTCTAAAAAATCTCGTCGACGGAAAATTGTTTGTTTTAATCGCATTTGTAGATTCAAACCGGGTATTTTCACAAGAGATGTATCTGTTGCTTTGTAAAAAAATATTTGCAAGATTAGATTCACAATTATGCTTTCTGCTGTTATTAAGTCTGTCTTTTTTTTTTAATCCTTATTGCGAGCTTCTGAAACTTCTTCATCTAAAATTCCAACAGGTAGCATGCTCGTGCTAATAATATATCAGCTTCATACAGAAGCAACTTATACAACATTGATGGCACATGATACTGGGGATAGAGACTTACATATTTTGCAGCAGCAGAATCACAAAGACTTTTAAATTAAAAAGAAATAGTTTGAAGATTAATTAAGGGCATGTGGTGGAAAATAACGCTATTGCAATATAGGCAAAATTTGTCCGTAAACTTTATTTAAAATTATTTTGTTATTTACTATAGTAATTTTTAAAAATATTTTAGTAAGCATTTTTTATTTTATACTAATTTCTTTTTTTTTTTAATTCTTTCTTTTACACTCGCTTGCTATTTATTTACATTCTATTATTTTGATTTATGCTTAATTCTTTACTTTTTTGTGTAATCTTTTAATTATTTTTGTAATAAAGTAATTTTTGTTCAATTCTGAACGTCCTTTATTCTTCTAGTAATTTTTTCTCAAATTTCAAAAAGTATTTCACTTCAGTTATTTTTTTATTATTTTGAGGTTCTTACTTTGCAGATGTTTTTTAACCTCCCTTAGATTTTAACTACAGAATTTATTTACATTTTCAATTTCTAATCAAATATCTTACTTTCTAATTATCCTTCTTTATACTGAGAAATTTATATAATCTAAAGTAAAATATCCAATATTATTTTCTTCTGATTTTCTAGATGTTTTTTTAGGAATTACTTACTCTATTTATAATTAATTTCATCACTTTCTAGTTATTTTGTAATTTTCTAGTTTTTTTTTCGTTTTCTATTTATTACTTTAAATTCCGTATTATTGTCTTTCTAGTATAATAGTTTTGTTTAGTTTTCTAGTTATATTGGTTTATTTTTTGAATAATTTTTTAAGGGATTTCAACATAATCTGGTTAGTTTTCTACTTTCTAGTAACTTTTCCATATTTTTTAGTTATTTCCTTCATTTACTTGTTTTCCTAACTTTCTGTTAATGTTTTGTTGCTACCAATTACTTCATTTATTCTTAAATTATTATTGAATTTTTTCAATTTCTGCACGTTTATTTAACTTAAATAATTTTTTCCTTTTTCAGTAATATTTTCGAATCTCAAAAAGTTTTTTTTTCTAGTAATGTTTCAATATATCTTAGTTCTTTCTTTGTAGAAGGTTTTTCACATCCTCTAGATTTTAATTAAAAAATTATGTTATTTTTTTAAATTCCAAACATATGTTTTAATTTTCAGAGTTGTCCTCTTTTATAGGCATTTACATATATTTTAACCTGAAGTTAAAAATCTAGTTTTTCCAATTTTCTACATGTTTTTATTTTGATTCTAGTTATTAATCTTTAATCCTAGTTGCTAGTTCAATTCGTAGTTATTTTCTTCATTTTACAGTTATTAGGTAATTTTTTAGTAAGTTTTTTCAGTTTTAACCATTTTCATTATTTTTCGTTACATTTTAGTTATTCTTTCTATAAAATCTAGATATTTTATTCTGTAATATGAAATCAATTTTTATTTATATTAAAAAGATTTTTTTCTGATTTGGTAGTTTTTAAAATGTTTAGTTATATTTCTGAAACGTCGAAGCTTTGTATTAATTCTATTGTATTTTATAGTTTTTTCGTTCAATTTCGAATACTTTTTTCACGTATTGGAATATCTCTTGTAGCTTTTTAATTTTCTAGTAATATTTCCCTAAATTCGAATTCTCTTTTAAAGGTTATATCAATTTTTTTTTTTTACATTTCTGTAATGTTTTTAAATTTACTATATTAACTCTTCACAAACTTTTACATATTTTCTTTATTTTATAGTTATTTTTCTCACTATTAAGTTTTTCTTTAATTTGTAATTATTTATTTACTTTTCAGATTTTTTTTACATTCAATTTCCATTTTAAAATTTCTATATGCTGTTTTTCTAAGTTTCTATTTATTTTCTAAAACTAGATATGTTTTTATTTCTAGTAACATTCCCGTTTTTTTAAAATGCTTTACTATATTTTCTTGGTAGTTTTTTAATTTTCTAGAATTTTTCTTTCATTTTTTAGTTATTTCTTTTGTTTCTCATCTATTTTTCACTTCATAGTAATTTCTTTCATTTCTAAGCATTTTTTAAAATTTCTAATAATATTTTTCATTTTCAAGTAATTTTTCTTCATTTCCAAAAAATTTGACACTTTCTAGTAGCTTGTCTCCATATTCTAGTTATTTTTTGTCTTTCTAACCTGTTATTCTGTTTCCCGGGTTTTATAAAATATTCTCAGTTTTCTTCATTTATGTATAACATTTAAAAAAACTTGAAACTTAAACGAAAAGAAGTTTTAGAATGTTGTGCCACTTTTTTTTTGTTGGCACAACTTAACCACAATTTGGATATAACTGAAATGCTCTTTTGGGAGAACATCTGCACCTCTAATTATTTTTCTAACAATATGATGCTGCTTTCGTGTCACAATGGGACAGCCAACCCTCTCACATTGTACTTGGTAAAGATGCTCTCATTATTTGGAAATGTTCCACAACACTTCCAAACAATGTGAGCATCTGTGCTAAGTACAAAGTGAACAATGACGTCAGTTTATAAAACAAGAGAAAGACACGCAACGACATTCTTAAAATTTTTTCGTCTATTTTACTCTCAACATTACTCAATTGAATTATCAAAATACTCCGTTTTCACCTCTACTCAATTTCTTTTAATTTTATAAATTAATTACTATAATTCTACTGCTCCAGAATACGTTTAGTCTATTCTGCAGGGGCACGAAATCAGAAAAGAAAACAATTGTTTATCTTAAAGTTTTTTAAAATATATCGATACTTTAGAAAGTTTCTAAAAGAACGCTTTTTAGATATTCCTAAATCTCCTCCTACAATGGCTTCTATTGCCGCAACTTCACAAGTCACTATTCTCTTTTCTTATATTTATAGCAGCAATAAAACCAAAGAAAGGGGTAGAGAGAGGAATTAATGGGTGTTAACTGTACATCTGAAAGAAAATTAGCCACGAAAAGTAACATCTCCTCCCTAATTACCTTTTATGCCTTCTATCGAGATTAAAAAATTTATTAAGGTGCATTTCCGTTCGAATGGGAGTAAAGCACGTGACCATCTTTGGTGAATGCAGCAGGTGCGCCAGAAGGTCCAAGTCTCCGAAGTCGATTACGCGAGAAACGATATCGATAAAGATAATAGGATGAAACAAGTCGAGGGTCCAAACTGGTCCCGAATTTTCTTCCTTCTCGGCACGTTGTTCGTAACCAGGGATGGAACCGGCAGAGTCACAAGAACAGACCATCAGAGCAAAAAGAAGCTGCGACCAGAAGATACAACTTGTCCGGTGGGCTCTTTATTTACTTTATTAGAGGCTGCTAACGGTATTGTGACTGCTTTCAAAAACAAAAGACATTTTTCAAACCAGTCAGGTTCAAGTTTTAATAATATTGTTTTATAAATACACTTATCGAATTACTGTACAAACCTAGAATTTACTATTTTCCGTAATTGTTTACTTTCCAGTTATTTCACGTTCTTCGGTTAATAAATAAAACTTCAAAGGCATCATGAGTGGCCAGTTACGTAAGTCACTCCTGCTGAGAAATTCTCGAGTATTTTGAAAACTAATACGCCTCAAGAATAATATTTCCCTAGCGAGTGAAGAGGCAGTCAGAAACTACAGGGTCCAGTTTTTACCTCCTTTTGGTAACACACTTTTGTTTGGAGACGACAATCGTGTCTCCGAGGTGACTGTCCTTTCTCTTATCCGAATTCTTTTCCAGAGATTCAACTTGGACGCATCATCGCTGCTGGGTACCGGCACAGTTGGAAGCCTCAACAATTATCCGCTTTATGGGACTTCGCGTGCTTAATGCCGTCCTCAGATAATACCTCAGTAACGATTAACGTACTTCTGTGTATCACTTATTGGTACTTAAATAAATTCTAACTGATTTTATGCAATATAGAATGACTAAATTAGACCAGTATAGGTACTCACAACTACTGCAAATTGAGTCTCAGAAATGTCAATCAATAATATGATTATTTCGGATGATTAATAAAAAAAGTCATCAAGCAAGATCAATGTAAACAATGTTATTTTCATAGAGCACAACTGCGCGTTTGTAACTATCATAGAACACTACTGCGCATGTGCAAATGTCATAGAAAACTATTGTGCATGTGTAACGTTTAGCGAACGCTACTGCGCATGTGCAACTATTAAAAAGTAGTGCGCATGTATAACTGTGAAAAGAACATTACTGCGCATGTGCAAATATCATAGAATACTGGTGCGCATGTTTACCTATTTCAAAAAAGTAGTGCGCATGTGTAACTGTCATAGAATGCTACTGCGCATGCGCGGATATCATAGAGTACAACTGCGCATATGTAGCTATTATAATACACCACTGCGCATGAGTATTACATTGTTTTGAGTAATACATTTTTGAGTAATACATTTTTTTGACAATAACTAAAATAAAACTTAACTTTCGTATCAGGCCCTAAATTTCTTCAAACAAATTTTAAGTGGTTTAGGAAAACAAAATCCAAAAATAACAAGAAAAAAATAATTTTAGAAAATGCGCAAAATCGCAATTGCGAAATTTTTTTCACTCTTCTTTGCTGTAAATTCCCGATACAAGTGATTGAAAGTTCCAAGAGTGATTCAAAAAACAAAAACTAAAGTATCCAATTTGAAATGACAAAATATTTTTATCTTCATCATCGCTGTAAAGTTATATTACAGTGAATCTGACAGTTACACAAAAAAAGCTGACATATCTCTGTTTCAGAGATCGGGAAAGATTTGATATTCCGTCTCTATTCCAAATGGAATAAAAAGTCGTTTATAATGTTCACTTTCATTTTAAGTAGTTGGACACCTCAAACGTGATTACTATCTTGTCCACCGATCAATTTCATGCCGACCGAATTATTACCGTTACCCTCGCTTCGTACGAGGTAATACTACCGTGGTCATCTTGACGGCAACCAGCTGTATATTTATTCTCATTGGTCACGGTCCAGAACGTCTTGTGCTGCTCGAGAGTGCATTAACAACAGACGATCCTGCTTATTATTGTCTCTTGTCTTGTCTGAGACATGATCAAGAGAACAAGGAAGGAATGAGAAAAAACAATAAGATAAAAAGAGAAGTTATCGTGAATAGAAGGAGGGCTGAGGAGGAGACAAGAAAGAACAAAAGAGCTCACAAAAGAGAATCTTGTTGCGTCTCTATGACCCGCGCGTAGGTGCCAATAAATTATCGTTCCTGTCGTTTCTCAACGACATAAGAGTGTACACACGTAGGTTTAAAGACCTACAAAATGACAAGTCGTTAGTTTTCGCGATTACTGATCATTTTTTTAAACAATGTGGCAGAATTATTTCGATAAAATATTTATTAGGTTAGGTTTTTTAAATTTTTATTACGAATGAGGTTAATTAATTAATTTTAAGTTAAATAAAGTGCTTTTCAAACATTAGAATCAAATTTTGTAGATTGACACTTTTTTATTTCTGGTTTCGTAGCAACCGTTGCCCTAGCAACCTTTGTCATAGCAATCGTTGTCATAGCAACCATTGTCATAGCAACCGTTATCATAGCAACTATTGCCATAGCAACCGTGGTAATAATAACCGTTGTCATAGCAACCATTATGATAGCAATCGTTGTCCTAGCAACCGTTGTCCTCGCAACCGTTGTCATTGCAATCTTCATCCTAACAGTTGTTGTCATAAGTACCGTTGCGGTAGTAACCGTGCCCTAGAAACTTCTGTCATAGCAACTATTGTGATAGTAACCGTTGACATAGTAACCGATGTCATAGCAACCATTGTCATAGCAACCTTTGTCATAGTAACCGTTGTCATAGCAACCATTGTCATAGCAACCATTGTAATAGTAGCTGTTGTCATAGTAACCGTTGTCATAGTAACCGTTGTCATAAATACCGTTGTAATAGCAACCGTTATCATAGCAATCGTTGTACTAGCAACCGTTTTACTATTAATCATTGTCATAGAAACAGATGTCATAGCAATCTTCGTCTTAGCAGTTGTTGTCATAAGTACCGTTGTTGTAGTAACCTTTGTCATAGCAACCGTTGTCTTAGCAATCGTTGTCTTAGCAACCGTTGTCTTAGCAACCGTTATCATAGCAACCATTGTCATAGCAACCGTTGTAATAGTAACCTTTGTCATAGCAATTGTTGTCTTAGCAACCGTTATCATAGCAACCACTGTCATAGCAACCATTGTAATAGTAACCGTTGTCATAGCAACCGTTGTCAAAGCAACCTCTGTCATAGCAACCGTTGTCATAGCAACTGTTGTCATAGCAACCGTTGTCATAGCAACCGTTGTCATAGCAACCGTTGTCATAGCAACCGTCGTTACAGCTCCCTTTCTTAATCGAAGCGCAGTCCAAAAGCTTTACTTCCATTGATAATAAAAAATAGATTCACGAGTACTAAGACTGACCGCCCCTTGAAGCATAAATCCAACATGAGATTTATCTTTCTATTTATTAATCGTCATTTTCCTCACTCACTTCAAACAAATTGGCAACAGGCCACTTTAATAATCTATCAACAGATGAATTCTGTTTCTCTTTAGCAGAAATGAAACGATTGCTTGATTATTATCTTCTGGAAAAGACTAAAAAATAGATGACGACATTTGTTTAGGGTCGAGAGTCAGGTAGATGTTTTCTTTGGGTGATTGGTTTGGGTCGAGCTACAAAGCAGCGTTCTAATCCCCTTCCGCTTTTCGAGTTACGTTCACCCTGATTTACACGAACTCACCTGTTCATCCGCTTCAAGTGTGGCCCACTTGCCACTCTGCCTTTCCGGTTGCCTTGCATACTTTGCGAGCTCGTTCTCAATAGCGTGACATAACTTGCGGCGCCCACTCGATCTCGTTTCGTTCATGCGGCAAAAAATCGCTTTGTCATGGTTGACGTAAACATTATCGTAACTCGGAGATTGCTCCAAGGCGAAAAAAATCAGAAGTCGAAAATTTAATCATCTTCATGCCTCAATGTCTTGATATTAATATTTCAAATTTTCTTTAGGTATGAAGCGAGTCACTTTTAATAAAGTGTATCAAAATGTGTAAATGCGTCATTAGCTGTTTAAGTATATCATAACTCTAATGAAATAAGAACGAAAAGTCACCAAGAAGCCAAAATTCAACTACTTTATACGCAGTAGTTACATTTTTTTATTTGTTCCTAATTTGTAATTTTTTTATATTCACTTGAAAATAATGCGAAAATAAATTGCAACCAATTTATTCATTGTTATGTCACTGATTTTTAAACTCTTTGGTATTTTTTGGAATTTCGGTATTCGTTTTGTTTCTAAAGTATGTGAACGCAGAATAAATAAAAGTTGAAAAAGCAATTTATAGCGACGATTTGGTTAAAAGTCTCTGCTTAACCGGACACCTGAATCTTGGCGTAATGGGCAAGGTGTTGAAGTAAAATGGCGTTTTTTTTTGTTCGAGACTCATCGAGGCGTCAGAGAGCAACGAAACCCTTTCGTGGACAAGCAGGACGATAAACCCGTATCTTTATGAAACGACATCGAGCCTTTATGCCTCGAGAAGATCGCCTTTGTTCCCCTTTGAATGTTTCGGCTCCTCCTCAATGTCCAGAATTTAAGCAGACGCTGATACCCGGACGTGGAAACGAGCAGGGATGGGCCCCATATTTTTTCCACTCGGCCATCAAAAATCCGACTGGTTGCCTCATCTGGAAGAATATAATAGTCGGCCTTTATCGCCGACTTGAAAACTAATTCCGAAAATCTTGAGAAAGCCGCAAGAATCATCAGGAAAATAAAGAATCCAATTTTCGAATAAACTAAAAATTATAACTGTTTTAAACCTATTTTCAGGAACATAAATTTTATGAAACCCTTTATCTCGTCGTCTCCAAGCTGACTTTACTGTTAGCTTGTGTGGCTAGTTGAAAGAATGAGAAATTCTCGAGAGGAATTTGAAGATTATCTACTCCGGAGCTAATTGGATATTTTTCCAAATAGGATTTTCTGATAGCTACCGAATAACTTGAAAAATGAACTGTGCTGGGAGTCATTGATTTCTGTAGTTCATATGTGGTCCATATAGAGGCAGAACATTAACCCGAAACGTTCCTACTGGCGGTCAATTATTTCCGTGATGCATTTACTGCATTCGCTCCAGTCGGTCCTTCAATTATGTCTGCCTGTGGAAGCGATTATACGGCATTTCGGTATTCGCTGTACCCATGTAAAGTTTCTTGACGATCCAATCTTATCGCGACCAAGGGCCGCACTCCGCTCGGTCCTTACATAAATTATCGCCACGAATTTCGAAAAGCTCCTCTTCTAAAGGCACACCGGTATGCCGCCGCTATTATTGCCACTGGTTAGGACCCCTGCTAATCCTTTAATCAACTGATTACACACTTTGAATCTTCATTCTACAATATTTATTTTAAACCACCCAAAACTTCAATTTTCTCAATGAGTTTTGATATATCAGCAAAGGATAAGTAATATAATGTACCCTATTAAAAAATCAAGTATCAAAAATGCCATCAGAAATAATATCAGAAATTATATCATTTCTAGTCCCAAAATCAGATACCATTTCTGATGTCATTTCTGATGTCCGATTTTTCAACAGGGTAATGAAATGTAATGTAATGACAATGTTCTGTCATCCAAAGCATTGCAATGTAATGCTATGCAAAGAAGTATAATTTTATGCCAAAGAATGTAATATAATGTAATGTAAACTAAGGTAATGTAATGTAATACAATGAGTTGAAAAGGCAAGAAATGTAATGTAATGAAATGATCTGTAATGTAATATAATAGAATGCAATACAATGTAATAAAATGTTACGCAATACAATGTAAGGAAAAATTTTATGAAATGTAACAAAACGTAATGCAATATTCTGTAATGCTATGCAAAATAGTGTAATGTAGTATAATGATGCAATGCAAAGTACCGAAATACAACCGTAATAAAGTAAATGCCCTATAAAACAATGTAGTACAATGTAAAATATAGTTATGTTATAAAATAATGTAATGCATAATATAATGAATTGCAATGTACTGCAACATAATACAATTTAGTTCAATAAAATGTTCTGTAATAAAATATAATTGAATCCAATGCAGTATAATAAAATGTTACGCAAAGCACTATAATTTACTGCAATGCAATGTAATGAAATGTTATTAAAATTCAAAAAGAGTAATATAACATAATTTACTGTATAACAATGGAAAACATAGTAAAATGTAGTGCGATAAATGCAAAGTAAGGTAATAAAGTAAAAATCAACTAAATTAATGTAGTACAATGCAATGCGTAGTTATTTGATGCAATGCAAAATAATGTAATGTAACATTATGTATTGCAATTTACTGTAATGTAATGCAATGTAATATAATGTAATCTAAAATATAAAATATAATGTAATGAAATGCCTTGAAATGCAAGAAAATAGAATGCAATGGAATATAATGTAATAAAATGCAATGCAAATGTCTTTATAATACAATGCAATATAATGTAATGCTGATGTTTTATATAGTGCTAGTATATTAATTCCACTATAATATAATATGTTATGCAATGTATTATAATGTAAGACAGTGCAATATCATGTAATGTAAAGTTATGTTTTACAATGCAAAATAATGTAATTCAACATAATGTATTGCATGTAGTGAATTGTAATGCAATATAATGTAAAACATTGTAAAAAAATAGTGACTTTATGTAATGTGATTTTATGCCGCGTACATTAATATAATGTAGTGTTATAGAATTCAATATAATGTAATGTTATGGAATTCAATATAATGTAATACAATACAATTAGGGTCACAATATGTTTTTTAATTTAACTTTATGACATGAAACATAATGTAATGTATTGAATTGCATTGTACTATAATTTAATGTAAAGTAATGTACAGCAATGTAATGTTCTACAATGCAATATAATGTAATGCAATATAATGTAATGCAATATAATTTAATGAAATATTCAGCAATGCCACAAAATTTAATGCAATGTAATATTATAATGAAACGTCATGTAATGTAAGAAAATATGCAATATAATGTAGTGTACCGTTATGCAAATGTCTTTGTAATAGAATGCAATATAATGCAATGCTATTATTTTATAGGGCATTGCAGTATATAATATAATCCAATATAATATAATATTACCTTATGTAATGTACATAAATGAAATGTATTGTAATGTATATATAAAGTAATGTAATGTACAATGTGGTATAATGTAAGGCAATGCAATACAATGCAATGTAATTCTATGTAATATATTGTAATGTAATGTTTTTTAATGAAGTATACTGTAATGGAACGCAATATAATGTATTGTAATGTACTGCAATGTAATGTAAGGCATTGTGAAATACCATAACGTAATGTGATTTTATGCCATGTACAGTTATGTAATGTAATGTTATGTTGTGTAATTAAATATAATGTAATTCAAAACAATCTAATGCAATGTAATTTTATGCAATGGCACATAATGTCATGCATTACAAAGTATATATAGTAATGTACTGTTATGTAATGCAAACGTCGTGTGCTCCAGTCCAATGTAACGTGATGTTATGCAAAGAAATGTAATGTGTTACAATGTACTGCAGTTATATGTAAAGTAATATTAGTAACATAATTTTGTACAATGCAGTATAATATAATGCAATGCAATAAAAGAAATGTAATGCAATGTAAAGTAATGAAATATTCAGCCATGACCAAAATGTAATTTAATTTAATGTAATAAAACGTCATGAAATGCAAAAAAAAAAAATAGAATGCAATGCAATATAATCTAATGTTATGCAAATATTCTATTATGCAGTACATTATAATTCAATTCAAAGGAATATAATGTAATGTAAAGTAACATTATGTAATGTAGTGGCATGCAATGCAAGATAATGTAGCTTATGTAATTTAAATGTCCTGTAATCGGGTGCAATGTAATGTAATGTTCTGGTATCCAATTGAACATAATGTAATGCAAATGTTTTTATAATATACAATGCAATATAATGTAATGCTCAGTATAATGTAATTCAATATAATATAATATTATTTTATGCAATTCAATAAAATGCAATGAAATGTAATATAATGTAATGTAATGCAAATATCCTGTAATCCAATGTCATATAATGAAGTTCAAATTAGTTTAACGCAATGTAAAATAATGTAATCTAATTTATTGCATTGTAAAGTAATGCAATGTAAAGTAATAATACTAATTAATACGAGAGGCTTGGATCTATTTGAATAGTTTCCGTCATTATTCGAGCAAGTTCAATAAATTGACTGGCAATTCTTTCAGTACGTATTAAGCCGTTAATTAGGAGAATTTGCAGTTTAGAAGAGAAGCTGGAGTCTGCGACTAATAATTTTATAATGAAGATTACGTAAGTGGTGAGTGTGCGGAGAGGTTCCGTGGATAAAATAACGGGACAAATTTATAATATAATAGCGAAGATGGACGAGCGCTACGGAACGCCTCCGAGGTACTCACCAGGGATCCCGTTTACATCAACAAAATTTATCCATGCAGTGCCAGTGCTAAGCTATCTCCAGCTCACATTCACATACTCACGCACAACTGGCACTGGCACTGGCACTCGATCCCATCTCGATAAATAATCGACATTCACCTCTCCTATCCCGTTCTCGGGAGCGATCAACAAGAATGGAAATATTCATAAATCAGCGATGTAATCGCTCAAAAACAGCCAAAAAGGAGACAAAATGAGAAAGGCACACAACTTTGTGAACAGCCATTTCTGACAACTCGAGACAAAACACACACGATAAAGACTCGAATAAAAAAGAGTATTATTACATGTGGACATACAAAACAAGCTATTTCACTGTCTTGCGAATTTTATTTCACTTTCGAGAAATATTTTTCGATTATCTTGAAACGTATGCTAATAATTTCGATTGTATAGTGTTTCAAAAGATATTCTATTTCCTTTCATAATTTTCTTTTATTTTGCTATTAAACAAACCTAAAAAAACACATACAAACGGACAGACAGACGGACGAACAGACTTACGTACAGACAAACGGAAAGACGTATAGATATACGGACAGACGGACGGGCAAACCGATGGACAGACGAAAGGACAGATATGCATACAGACAAACTGACAGATATATATACGGACAGACGGGCGGACAGACCGATGGGCAGACGGAAGGACGAATAGACATGAGTACAGACAAACTCACAGTCGTTCAAATACGCGGACGGACGGATAAACGGGCATCCTTGAAAATATCATTTTTGAAACTGTGGAGTTCAAAAACCAATTGAAAATGATAAACATTAAATTAACGCTTGGGAATATTTTATTCATCAATAAAATTTTTTAAACTCACCGGTTTTGTCGACTAAAATTTAAGAAGAATAAAAGTTGTATAAATAAAAGTATGAATTCACTGAATCTCTAAATGAATTGAAATTACTTTCAATTCATTAAAATTTCAATAGATTAAAATCTTCATATCTCAAAGTATTAAAATATGGATTGATTTAAATTTAGATTTATTGAAAGAAACGAATAAACCGTAATTTAGATTTTCATTTAGAAATAGGATTCGTTAAAAATTCCTTGATTGAAAATCATTAAAATTGAATGAATTTATTTTTTTATTAATTTAAAATAAAAATTAATTGTATTGCGCACATAAGACATAGACATTTAAAATGATTAAAATTTATATGAATAATTTGAGTATTATATTTTAAAATCTTGTTGTATTAAAATCTGAATTAATTCAAATTCGAATCAGTTAAAATTTATAAACTTTTGTCTAATAAGTATGCATTTTTGTGTATATTTCAAGAACATTTTGCTTTTTTATACAGAATGATTTTTTCGGTAGGAAATATGTTTTTATAATTATTTAAATAGAAGACTAAAAACTAAAATTCTTCTAAATGATACTTTCAAAATTAATTTTTGAATTTTCTAAAGGTCAGTAACTTCTTAAATCTAGATCGTAGAAGGTTTTAAAATAGGTCAATCGATGTGTTTTTGAAAGATCTGTAAACTGGTTACAATATATTCAAATAAATAAATAAATATATTGACTGAAAACTGATTACCTAAAATCCACAAAATACTACGCTTTTCAAAATTATAAATTTTTAAATTCTTAATAACTCTGGATATATTGACAGTAGAAAGTTCATTAATAAGTGAAAAGTTGCGTGTTATAAAAGCTTTCGATAAAGGAAAAGCTACATAAGTGCCGGAACCTTTTTTTTTTAAATATTGCCAAAAAACATTTTTCAACAGAAAAAATATATAAGTTATGGTTGATCAATTTGTTTAAAATAAAATTGTATACAATTTTATGTCCAACAGGGAGATCTGCAAATAAAAAAGTTCAACTCAATAGCTTTTTTGTGACTCGAGAAATTTATGAGAATGTGATGTTTACACACATAATTTTTTCTAAAAAAAAACGATTTTTGAATTCATAATATCAAAAAATATCAAGAAGTGTTAAAAATCAAAGTTGAAAATTTTTGGTAAAAGAATACTTCCTTTAGGTGGGAAAATAGACTAAAAATTGTATAACTTAAAGTTTAAAATAAAAATTTTAGATTATATTCTACTTACGGTAATTACCATGAGTCTTAAGATGATTTATTAATTTTTAATTTTCATTGAGTAATTAATTCATTTACATAATAATCTTCTTAGTTTATAACATTATTCTCAATTTATTTAATTTTTTCAATCATGAATTGGAAATTAAAAGAAGGGTGTTAACAGAGCGCATGAGTATTTCTTAAGAACTGAGTGGACGCACTAATTGTAATTGATGAATTTGAACATTTTTTTAAATCTATTTTAAATTTTGTTAGAAATGTGATGGCTTTGTCAGATTTGTGATATTTTTTTATTTACGAAAGTTATTATTAAAAATACTAAAAGAGTTCCGAAAATTTTCATGAAAAAGCTTGTTTTTTCAAAACCTGCTATTTTTGTCCAAAAGGAAGATACAAAAATTTTATATTAGAGTTTTGGAAACTTGAAAAGCTTATCTTTAAGATAGTGTTAGCCGTTTTTTAATTCATATCAAAAAGTATATTTTTTTTAGATTTGAAAATGCTCTATTTTTGAAATATCAAAAAAAAAAAAAGAAATTCATTAAAAATATTGCGAATTTTTTTTTTTATAATGTAGAATCATTACAGTTGCTCATTTCTCATCTTCTTCATCCTCACGATAATTTTACATAAACACTTCTGCTTCACACTTTAATGAATTGTAATAAAAGTTATAAATAATGTTTCTTTATTTTTGGAAACTTTCGATATTAAAAAAAAAAATTATATTGTAACGTTCCGAACGGACAGGGTGATATTTACTCAAACGTAAATTTTCAACAATACCAGCTTGAAGAGCAAAGGAGGTATTTCAAAGTTTTTTCTCCCTCCATCGACTGGTTTAGAAATAGCGCAACATTCAAAATTCGCCTGGGTCACGCTAACCCAGTCCGTACCCTAAGAATTAAAATTAATATTTTTAATTCTCTGAAATGTCATTCTCCATCACATGCTCGTTAAAAGATAAAGCATTTAAAAGCTCTCATCTGAAAATTTGTCGAGATCTGGAGACATGCCGATAAGCTGAAGCTCAGAAGATGAAGAGCAGCACGTCCCTTGGATATCGTCTTTCCAAGCTTGCTTGCCTCGGACTATTCCCAGTTTCATTAGTTCCTACGTCAGGATAATCCCTAACCCTGTAGCTCAAGTTTAAGTACAAGTCCAAGAAAGTACTTGGCAAGTACGCCAAGGGTGTAAACTGTAAGCGATACGCTCAGGCGAGAGGAGGGCATCTTATATTGCTCCAACGATTACCGGTCGTTCGATTAATCGAGAACGAGTTTTTCGAAGGGGGTTGATTGTATGGCAGGGGGACACGCAAAGAGAGAGAGAGAGAGGAGTCTGAAAAAGGTATCAGAAAGTGGAGGGGTTCTCGAGACAATACATTACATTGGCGCAAAGTACAGGACAAGATGCTGGGGCAAGAGATATTATCAAGGTGTTAAGAGAGGTTAAAGAAAGAAGAAGGAAAGCTAAGAGGGCTATAGAAGGCTAAACAGAAATAAACAAAGAAATAAAACAACAGAAGAAGGTAATGAAGAAAGCAAAGGTGCGAGAGGCTTTGAAGCAGGTGGTTAAGGAGGAAAATAATAAGTCTTCAAATACAGTCTTTAAGTCTAGTTTTTTAATCTGGTTTGGGTCTCGTTTAAACCTATTTCTCTATACTTATATGATCAGCTTCTAGGAGCTGTTTGGCACGTGTTATAATTTTGTTTGCTTCCGGTCAACAAATCAAATGAGGAATATGATGAAATATGTTTTAAGGTGGATTTTAATTAACTATGTAATTATTATTGACATTGTAATATGCTTGATTTTGGAGGTAGAATTGATTCAGAATTTAAGGATAAGGGAGACCCTCAGGAACAAGAAAGTACATAAAAGAGTTGAGGAAGAAATTGAAAAAGATGAAAATAAGGCAGATTCTAAACATTAAGTTGAACAAGATTTAACAGATATATTTATAAAAAATAAAAATTTTTATTAAAAACTTCTTAAGGATAAGGTTACGAAATAAAGATTAGGGAATGAGGTGAAGAAAAAAGGATTAAGGAATATGGAAAATTAGATAAAAGGAGTAATTCGAAAGATAAGGGTTAGGAATAAGGAAAAAGGATAAAAAAGAGGGACAGAAAGAGTATCCGGACAGGGAATTAGAAAAGAAAAATAAGTGGACAGAAAAAGAAAGGAAAGGAGCAAGAATAATGGATTCGAAAAAAAGTAAAATATCTTTTAAATAATCAGGCATATGGAATAAAAGAAAGAAATAAGGGATAGAAATCAAGGAAAATGCAACATGGAGTAAGAAATGAGGCTAAGCAAAAAGGGACAAGGAAAAGCAATAAAGAATGAGCAAAAACAGTGAGAAATGCAGAAAAACATAAGAAATATGGGATAATGATGAGGAATAAGAAATAAAAGTAAGGAACAAGGTAAGGGAAGAGGTTAAAAATATGGGTCAAGGAATAAAAATAAATAATCAATTTAAAAAATGAGGATTAAGAAATAAAGAAAGGAAATTGAGAAAAGATTCAAGAATAAGCAAAAGAAAATGAGGAATAAGAGAAAGGAATAAAGAAAAGCATAAGAAAAATGAATTAGAAAAAGGAACAAAAAAATGCTAAAGGGAATAAGAAATGGGTATTAAGGAAGGATTAAGGACAAAGAGTAAGGGAAATAAATAAAAAAAAGAAAAAAGAATAAAAGATACGGTAAGGAAATAAATATTAAAGACGAAAAAAGAATAAAGGTAACTATTAAGGGTAAAGAGTAAGAGAAGGAATAAAGAGGAATAAGAAAAAGGGTAAGAAATGTGAGTAACTATAAAATGTAGAAAATATTGATGAGGGATGAGAAATGACGGTTAGGATTAAGACTTAGGAATAAGGTCAAGGAAAATGGAATAAGAAAGAGATAAATAATAACTCTAAAAAATAAGGGTTATAAGGATTAACGAAAATGAAAGAATGAATAACAGTAAGGGGTAAGGGAACATAAATAAAAAAAAGGGGAAAAGAATAATCATGGGATAAGAAAATTAATATTAAAAGGAAATAACACGAGTTTTTGACAGACACTGGGCATTTTTAGGACGTCTTTAGGACGCACAGTGGGAAAAAATCAAAAAGTAGGGTTCAAATTAATTTTCTGGATGTAATTTTCAACTGATTTCAAAGTATTTTTTTCTTAAAATGCTCACAAATAAATTTGTCAGAGATCTGTCAGAACAGATTTTTAAATTTTTTTAGTATAAACAATTTAAGTTAACGTAAAGTGTAAAAAAATAGAGATTTTTAACATTTATCTGTTTCAATCACTGAAAAAATTTTTTCCTTGACTTCATATGTGTAGTGTCCTGGAGAGTAGAAAGAGAAAATAACAGTTTGTTATTTAAATATATTATTTTAAACAAATAATATAAACATATTTAGTGTTTCAAAACTTAGTAGTACAAAAAATCTCTTTTTTACTAAATCGTTAATTTATTATATACAAATTAATGTATTTTATTAAAAAAAATTTATTTGTCATTAAATTTTCTTTTTTGTTTATAAACAATTTTTATAAACAAATATACTATTTGATAATTTATAAACTAAAACTCTTTGCGTTTTCTCGTAATTTTGACTAGAACATACAAATTGAACGTTCTTTGTATAAAACTTGATTTTACAATAAATTTACCTTTTTCATAAACAATATGTTTAAACAAATAAATTAAAATACCATTTTTGTGACAAAAAAATAGCGTTTTTTTATATTATGCTTAGATTTGGCAAACTAAAGTTTATTATTAAGGAAAATTTGTTTTGCAATAAATATATTTTTTTTATAAACAATCTATCTAAACAAATGCTCATTTGGACATTATTAAGCTAAAACTTTTGCCTTTTCTGGTAATTTTGACAAGATCATACAAATTAGAACATACAAATTGTTTCAATAAGAATTTCGTTTGCAATAGATTTACGTTCAGGTTAAAGACAATTTCTGTAAACCAATAAAGTAGAATGACATTTTACTATATGCATTTTTCTAGATACATTTATAAGTATACTTCATTTGTTTATAGTAATTGTTTAATAAAAAAAGACAACATTATTTCAAAATAAATTTTTCTTTATAAAGAAGTTATGTATACCTAAATATAAGCGTAATATAGACAATAAGAAATTTGTTTACCCAAAACTGACATTTTACTTTATTTGTTTATAAAAGAACGTAAATTTATTGCAAACGAAATACTTACTGAAAGAATTGGTATGTTCTACTATGTATTGTACATTCTAGTCAAAATTACCAGAAAATATGCAAAAAGTTTTAGCTTGTAAATGCCCAAATATAGCATTTGCTTCTACAAATTGTTTATAAAAAAGAATATTTATTGCAAAATAAATTTTCCTTAATAATAAACTTTAGTTTGCCAAATTGAAGCATAATATAAAAAACCCTATTTTTCTGTCACAAAAATGATATTTTAATTTATTTGTTTATATAGATTGTTTATGAAACAGGTAAATTTATTGTACAATCAGTTTTATAAAAAGGACGTTTACTTTGTATGTTGTAGTTAAAATTACGAGAAAACGCAAAAAGTTTCAGCCTATAAATGAACAAATAATGCATTTTTTTTTATATAAATTGTTTATAAAAAAAGGAAAATTTATTGAAAAATAATTTTTTTTTACTAATATACTTTAGTTTGACAAATCTAAGCATAATATAAAAAAACGCTGTTTTTTGGTCACAAAAATTATATTTTAATTTATTTGTATATATAGATTGTTTATGTAAAAGGTAAATTTATTGTAAATTCAAGTTTTATAGAAAAAACGTTCACGATTCCTTAACATTGTTTATAAAGTTGTTTATAGTATTTTTAATATTTTTTTTAAATTATAAAGCTTGTTAAAGTTAACGAAAAATTAAAAAAATATTGTACATATTGGAGGATATTAAAAAAAACGAGCTTTAAACAACGAAAAACTTTAGGACTATGTATTTATTATTTAAGCATTATTTAAACAAAAAATGTTTAGAGATATTATCAAGCAATGAAAATTGTAATAACGGACAATTGTCTTTTTATTAATAATCCTCAATTAAAGAAAAAAGAGGACGCAATTTAAGTTCAAAGTTTTTTCTCGAACATTGTTTTTTAAATTTTTTTATAAATTTGTTAATAATAACTTCTAATTATGAAGATAGTTAAAATTGACGAAGAATTAAAGAAATATTGTACATATTATGAAATGTTTTAAAAGAACAAGCTTTAAACAACGAAAAACTTTGAGACTATGTATTTGTTCAGTAGTAAGCATTGTTTTAACAATGTGTAAATTAAAAAATGAACTTGAAATAGTATTTTAAATTATCATTATGTGAAAATAATTTATATTGCAAATTAGATTTCATCAATCACTTTATACGAGAAACTTCGAGATATAAATTGTTTATAACATAACAAATTAATTGTTTGTAATCTCAAATAGTAGTAAAAAATACTTTTAAATGCCAAATGCTGTAAATTGTGTTCAATTAAATCGCTAAATGTTTATAATCTTTTAACTTTTAACAACTTTTAACTGTGTAATTATGTCATTAAATTTTGACGTCATGGACCGTTTTTAATTTTTTTCTTCGTCACAGTGTTCAATTTTAAGTTTTTTGAATTTTTGTGTTATTTTACAATACTAAGGAACATTTTTTAGAGTTTAATATTACCTAATTATTATAAACTAGATATTATTAAATAAATTCAATATTAGGGTACTATTAAGTAATTAAACTCTAAAAAATGTTGCTTAGTATTGTAAAATAACACAAAAATTCAAAAAACGTATGAATGAACACTATGACGAAGAAAAAAATGAAAAACAGTCCATGACGTCAAAATTTAATGACGTAATTACACAGTTAAAAGTAGAATAACTTAGACAATTTTCAGCAAATTTTATTCATCCAGGGGTCATTTGAAGCAAAATTGACTAGGCTTTCGATCTACGATGAGAAATAATATACTTAAAATACGATAAGACACATAAATAAGTGTCAAAGTTGAAGAATTATTGAAAAAATGGAATTTTCTTAAAGTTTTTGGCCCGCATATTCATGAATTTAAATGATATAAAAACAAATCTTGCATGGTTTTAAAGGTCTGATTTTCAGCTTCCAAATGAAAAAAAAATTTACAATCGGACAAAAAATGAATAAGTTACGATGAGGTATTATGTACATGAATTTACCTAAAAACGGTTTTTAGGCTCTAAAACCAGATTTTGGGGGTGTATCGGAGATTTAATATATACCATTTTTTTCAGTTTTTTATTACCTACAACTCTCTAAATTTGGATTAGTTAAAAATAACTAATTATTAGTAAAATCGTGCCTGAGTTTTTGTTTCTGCAATTAGTTAAAAGTAACTAATTTTTAGTAAAATATGACTAATAATTAGTAAAAATATAACTAAAAAATAGTTAAAATTTGACAAATTGAATTAGTAAACAGAATTTTACTAAAATTTTAGTAATTTTGACATAACCTAAAAATGAATTTGACTATTAATTACATAGTTAGTTTTTACTAAATGGTTAGTAGAAATATAACTATTTCATTTAGTGACTGAGTTTTTGCTTTCAAATAAATTATTTTTAACTAATTCAGATTTAGAGAGAACCTTCACTTGGTCTGATAGAAAGTATATTTACTTTTTTTTATTTTGTAGCACCGTGTTATTATTTCTACAATACTAGCCTACAATAAGCAACAATATATGCATTTAAAGTACAGAAATATATTTTTTTTTAACGTTTAATTAACAATTGTTAACAATTTTTGTTTTAAAAAACTTTCATTTTATGTAGCATTGTATTATTTTGTTATGATTATTATTATTATTATTATTATTTTACTCGATTATTATTTTATTTTGGTCTGACACATACCATTTTAGGACGTCTTTAAGACGTCTTACTCTCTAAATTTGAATTAGTTAAAAATAACTAATAATTAGTAAAATCGTGCCTGAGTTTTTATTTCAGCAATTAGTAAAAATAACTCATTATTAGTAAAACATGACTAATTGTTAGTAAAAACATAACTAAAAGATAGTTAAAATTTGACTAATTGAATTAGTAAACAGAATTTTACTAAAATATTAGTTATTTTGACTAGAGATGCACTTGAGCGAGAAATCCGAGAAATGAGAAAGAATGAGAAAATTTGTTATTTCTTTTGTTTTAAATCTCATCTCATCTCGTCTCATTCCAACGAGATTCTCAAAATATCGATTTTTTTCAATCAACTGTCATCTATCGTAATAACACAAATTGATAATGAATAAAATAATATAAACAGTTTGTTATTTTTTTATAAAATTGAATTCCATTAATGTCATATTTATAATTGTGTTATAAATAAATTTTAAGAAAGAATATAATTAGTAAGATTAGATGTTTGTACTTATGACTTCCTATAAAAAATGCGAAATAATAAATTTTTTTTTAATATAACCCTAAATTTTTTTTCACATATAACGCAGCATTAAATGTTTTTTCAGAATAATTAAATGAACATTAAAGCAATTTGTGTAAACTTTAACAAAATTATTTTACTCTTTATTGTATATAGTTAATTAAATTAAAAAATTATGTTTATAGGTTAAAATTGTAAAGAAATGTGAAATTCTTTCCTGCCAGCTTAAACGTGGACGGTTTCCAAATTATTTTCAAGCCTACAAGAAGATGGAACGATGTATTTTATAGATGTGAAAATATAGAATATCTAATATATTAATAATCATTGACATCCAAGTAAAAAAATTGTGATCAATAGCAATAAAAATTATTTTTGAAAAATCTCAATATTAACAAAATCAATTAAAACACTTTTTAAAAAATCTCTTTTGAATAATAAATAGAATTTTATTGTTTATAAAAACTGGATTTTTATTTCTTAATAAATTTTTTCATTAAAAATGTACAACACAAATTGTAAATGTTGTAAACGCTAAAAATTATAATTCTTATGTGTAGTTCTGTGGTTTTTTTTATAAAAAAAATTTTCATTTTAATGTGTATGAGCAAATAGTAGACAATATATAATTTATTGAGAAGTCTATTAAGATGCAAACATACATTTTATTTAAATATCAGTTATATTACACAATTAGCACTGAAAAAAATTTTAATTCAATAAATAATTCTAAATTTATCTTCTTCAGATACTTAATTCTCGAAAAAATTATTCTTGTTTGATTTGTCAGGAACGAAATTCATATTTCTTGAAAATTTTAACCTGCAAGCACAATTTTTAAATGTAATTAACTATTAAATATTTATTAATATGTAAACTAATAAGTAATAATAGTATTATATGATATAATTTAAATTCAAATTTACACAATTAATTTCAACAATCTTTATTTAAAAGTTATAAAACATTTTCTACTGCGTTATACAAAAATTTGTAGGGTTAAGCTTCATATAAATTTAATATTTTCCAGTATTAATACATTATTTATAAAAAGATCATTTTACTCACATCTTTTCTTTCTCAAAACTTCTTAGCAACAAAATTTTGTATTAAATTAGTAGTTTACATAAAAAATAATCCACTGTTTATTCTATTTACTCTGCGGTTAGGTTCTTTGTCATTATTTTGACAAGACATTGATTATTTTTATATTATTATTTGACTTGACAGATCAGACATGATAATTTCCACGAGACTGAGATGAGATGAGACGATCAAAACAAATGAAAAATTGAGATTCTCAGTTTCGATCACGGTTCTCAAACAACAAAAATGATCGAGATTATTGAGATTCTCGTATCGTTGTGCATCACTAATTTTGACATAACCTAAAAATGAATTTGACTAATAATTAGTTATTTTTCACTAAATGATTAGTAAAAATATAACTATTAGAATTAGTGACTGAGTTTTTGCTTTCAAATTAGTTATTTTTAACTAATTCAGATTTAGAGAGATATTTACGTCCCTAGGAAATATCCTTTAACTTCACTTTTTGTCAGATACAGGACCTCTGTGGGACGTTTAAAGGACATTGATCTTTAAGGAGTCATATTCACATCCTTAGGATATACACCATAAAGACAAGTTTTGTACAGCCACAGGACGTTTTATTTACCGTCCCTAGAAAATACCCTTAAAGACAAGCTTTTGACAGGTACGGAACATTTGTGAGATGTGTTTAGGAAGTCTTTTAGACGTCTTATTCACTTCCCTAGGATATATCCTTTAAAGACAAGTTTTTGACAGATACAGAATATTTGTGGGACGTCTTAATGACGTCTTTAAGATGTCTTATTAACGCCCGTAGCAAATATCCCGTAAAGACAAGTTTGGGACTGCCACAGGACATTTTTAGAACGTCTTATTTACGCCCCTAAGTGAAATACCCCGCAAAGATAAGTTTTGGACAGACATAGGACACTTTTAGGAAAGTTTTCCAAAGTTCCGAAGATGTTAAAAAAATGTCAGTTTTTGGACGTCTTTTAGACCAGTGTTCCAACTGGGTTATCTTTGAAAGTGATAATAGATTAAAAAATAACAAGGATATTAACTAGCGTAGCACGAAAGGGTTGAAGAAGACTTAGAGAATAAAGTAGAGGGTTGACAAAGAAAATGGCCTGTAAAAAGGACAAGATGGAGCGAACGTAGATCGGTTCTTGGGACGTTAACTTGAGAGTATCCAATGGCTGTAAACTGTATAAAGCATTAAGCGTTAATCTCACCGGTGGACAAGATAATGCTCCAAGCCGGCACCGTGTGAGGATCCAGCAGAGTGGCTATTTATCTCGAGTTTAAATCGATTTGTATGCTAATCCCCTTGGTGAAATCTGCCTTGCGTACGCATAAAACAGAGACGCAGGTCTACAAAACTCGCCTCATGAGATTCCAGATATATCCCTGACTAATTAGGCCCATGGATCTAACCTTCGATTCTCTTAGTCTCCTCTGATTTCTGTTTTTCTTTAAATTCTTAATGGATTCTTTTATCTCTGATGAAGAAGCATTAACCGCCGAGTTAACAATATCCTATTTTTTATTCTGGTTATGCAAGATAAAAGCTGACTTTTGGCTTGGGAGAGTCTCGTTAGGAATTCCGTATTTGTGAAATTTTTGTGAAAGGGAAATTGCAGAGTGCATTTGATAAATTAGCCAATAGTGTAGTGTCGACGCTGGACCAAGTGACAGTGAATTAAGTATTTTCCTCACATGGGGACATTGACGTGTCTATTAAACAACACGACACGTGTACTTGGATATCAATATCACTGAAATTACATCTGCTCGCCACTCGTAATCGCACTTCGTTCAGAGAAGTTAACGTGTAAATAATTATTTGAGTGAGCGTTTCGCTCAATCTAATGTATTATTAGCGACAATTTCATTGAAAAAACGTCCATTTCGAAAGAAAACTGCTGTTTATTAACAATTCTGTATTTTTTGATTAATGTTTTCTAATTTGTACGTCGAATAATTTACAGATCAAATTTGTCTAGTTGTTAGGCAAAATTTATCATGGAAAATTAAATTGTCGTTTCAAAATATTTTCACGAAAAGTGCAAACTCTTGAGAAATAGACAGACTGCAGGTCAACAATTTTGAATTTTTAACAAAATTTATATCTTAATGGTTTATTATGTCTTAGGAATATTTGTCGCAGATTTCTGTTAAAAAATATTTAACATCAAAATATTTTGTAACTTTCAAAATGTTTGTTCCTTTAACATAACCTCAAACTAACAAGTAACTTTTAATAGTAGAAATAATATAATAAATATTTTTGATTTTTAGGAAATATAAATGCAGTGTTTTTTGTGTTTTGTAGCCTTAAATAATTTTATACTAGCCATAAGCAGTGGATCCGACATTTAAAATTTTTAAAATCTGACTTCAGATTCGATCAGTGACTTGAGAAAATCCTGAGTGTCAAGTTTCAAGCATTTTACGTCCGCCATATTGGATCCGCCATTTTGAATTTTTAAAATCGGACTTCAGATTCGTTATCAGCGACACCAAAAACCCCCAAGAAGCAAGAAATATGTAAAAATCCGTCTGCCATATTGTATCCGCCATTTTGAAATTTGAAATGTGTCAAAAAAACGGGCGATGGATTTACATTCAGCATGAAAAATTTCGGCAAAAAATGATCTTGTCTTTCAGTTTTAAACCAGTAAGTTTTAGATAATTCTGAAAAGTTTTAAACTAGGCTTAAACAGTTCGAAAAAGGTTCTAGACACTTTAAACTATTATTAGAAATTTTTTAAAAATCACGAGAGAGATTTAAGAACTTCCAAACAGCTTTAAGTAGTATTATACAGTCATATACAATTTTGAAAACATATATAAACAGATTTAAACAGGTTTTAGACAGTCCTGGACAGTTTTAAACCAGTTTCTAACAATTTGAAACAGATTCTAGGTGGTTTCAAATGTTTATAAAAGTTTTGAACCTGTACTGGTCATTTTTCAAAAATATTAAATTGTTTTTAGTAGTTTTAAACAGTCATGAATCGTTATAAATTCGTTATAAGAAATTTATAAACAGTCCTAAAAAGTTTTATAGTAGTTCACCTTCTAAGCCGTGATAAACAGGTTTAAAATGGTTATCAGAAGCTTTTAAACAGTTCAGAACAGTTTTAAAAAAGTTTTGAGCAGTTTAGAACAAATTTAAATAGGTTCAAACTGGTTATCAGCAGCGTTTAAACAGTTTTGAACAGTTTTAAACTAGTTTTGAGCAGTTTATAACAGTTTTAAACAAATTTTAGACTGTTTCAAGTAGTTAAAATAACTGAAAAGTATGCACAAGATAGCTTTAGAAGTTAAAAAAGTTTTAAGAAGGTTTAGACAATCCTTAAAAGTTTTAAACTATTTCTTAGAAAATTTTAAACGGTTCTGAAAATTTTCAAACTAGTTTTAAACAGTATTAAACAGGTTCTTAACTGTTTTAAGCAATTATAAGAAGTTTCAAACTTGTACAAAACAATTTTAGAAAGTATTAAATTTTTTTAAACAGGTTTAAACTAGTTATGAACAGCTTTAAAAGAGTTCTGAACAGGTTAAAAACAAGTTATGAACAGTTTTTAATAGTTTTGAATAAGTTTTAGACAGTTTTAGGTAGTAAATAAAGTTCTGGCTATGTACAAGATATAGTTATAGAAGTTGGAAACAGTTTTAAACAGATCTAAACAATGCTAAACAGTTTTAGACTAGTTTTAAACAGTTTATACAATACGTAGACAGTTTAAAGTATTTATAAAATGTCTGAATATGCATTGAACAGTTTATGAGATTTTTTAAAAAGTTTTCAGTAGTTTTAAACAGTCCTGAACCGTTCTAAACTAGTTATCAACAGTTTCTAAACAGTCCTGAATAATTTAAAACTAATTTTTGACAGTTTTAAACTAGTTTTAGGGTGTTTCCAGTGTGTATGAAAGTTTTGAATCTGTACTAACCAGTTTTTAGAAATTTTAAATTGTTTTTAGTAGTTTTAAACAGTCATAAATCGTTCTAAACTCGTTATCAGAAATTTATAAACAGTCCTAAACAGTTTGATACTAGTTCTTCTTTTAAGTAGTTATACACAGGTTTTAACGGGCCCGTATCATTTTGACACAAATTTTTTCAGGTAACTTGTTATATTGTACTCCCAAAGATGAATGTTATATTCTACTCCTACTAAAATCAAAGATTTTTAAGTTTTAATTATTCAATAATTGAACTTACTGGATTAATTAAGTCTTTTAATATTAATTTAATGCATTAAAATTAATAATTTAATAAATAAGACTTAAAAATCTTTGATTTCAGAAGGAGTAAAAAATAACATTCATCCTCGAGAGTATAATATAACAAGTTGCCCAAAAAAATTTGTGTCAAAATGATACGGGCCCGTTTTAACTGGTTATCAGCAACTTTTAAACAGTTTCAAACTGGTTATCAGCAGCGTTTATACAGTTTAGAACATTTTTAAACTAGTTTTGAGCAATTTTAAACAGTTTTAAACAGGTTCTTAACTGTTTTAAGCAATTATAACAAGTTTCAAACTTGTACAAAACAATTTTAGAAAGTTTTAAATATTTTTAAACAGGTTTAAACTAGTTATAAGCAGCTTTTAAAGAGTTCTGAACATGTTAAAAACTAGTTATAAACAGTTTTGAATAGTTTTGAATAGTTTTGAATAGTTTTGAATAGGTTTTAGGTAGCAAAAAAAGTTTTTTATATGGCAAGATAGTTTTAGAGATTGAAATCAGTCTTAAGCAGGTTTTAAAATTCTAACATGTTTTAAACTAGTTAGCAGCTGTTTTTCACTAGTCCTAAATAATTTTTAACTAGATTTAAACAGTTTTAAACACCTGCTTAATATTTTAAGAAATGAAAACAATTTTTAAACAAGTACAAGACAGTTTTAAAAAGTTCTAAGTAGTTTAAAATAGTTCCAAACTAGTTTAAACTAGTTAAAAGCATATTTTAAATATGCATAGTTTAAAAATAAAATAGAATAGAATGGATATTTAAGAATTTAAGAATAGAAATGAATAGTTTGGAATAGTATTGAAAAAGATTTAAACAGTTTTTAGTAGATACAATTTTTTTAAAATATGAACAAGATAGTTGTTAAGTTTAAAAGGGTCTTATAAACAGTTCTAAATAATCTTAAACAGGTTTAAACTATTAAATAGCAGATTTTAAACTGTTCTTAAGTAGCGTATCTAGAGGGGGGCAGGGGGCAGTCGCCCCGGGCGCCAACCTCGAGCCAAATGCATTTGGGGGCGGCAAATCGATGAAATAATTTTCAATAAGGGGCGGCAAAAATTACCTTTTGCCCCGGGCGCAAAAAATGCTCGGTACGCCACTGCTGTTCTTAATTGTTTTAAACTAGTTTTAAATAGTTTTGGATAGGTTCTAGATAGTTTCATGTATTTATAAAATGTTCTAAATATATACTGGCTATAGTTTTCAGAAGTTTAAATAGTTTAAAGTAGTTTTAAATAGTGCTAAACAGTTTTAAACTAGTTTCTAACAGTTTTAAGCAGGTTCTATCAAATTTCTAGTGTTTATAAAACGTTGTGAATTATAACTGGGTAGTTTTAAAAAATTTTAAACTATTTTTTGTAGTTTTAAGCAGTTTTAAACGTGTTACAATCAGTTCCTTAACAGTCCTGGATACTTTTAAACTTGTTTTTAACAGTTATAAGCAAGTTCCAGACTGTTTGAAGTATTTATAAATAGTTCTGAAAATGTACTGGACAGTTTTCAAAAGTTTGAAACAGTTTTAAGAAGTTGTTAGCAGTTTATTAACTGTTCTGAACACCTATGAACTAGTTCTAAGGTGTTTTAAAATAAATTTTCTCTGTTTTAAACTAGTTTTCAACAGAAAGTAGTTCTAAACGGATTTCTGAAGTTCTAAACAATCTTTTTTTCATTAATTTTAAAGAAGTTATAAATAGTTTTGAACTCTTTTTTTGGAAAAATTATTTTTTTATTGTATTTACAATCTAACGTTAAGTATAAGAATTTCTAATCTGTTTAATCGATTTTTTTACGCAGTCTATTTACATTCAAATAGTTTTTAATTTTCTGTAAGAATCTAGATTTTAACTAACTTTTGTAAATTGAATGCAGAGACAAGTTTATAGTTGCCACGGTTTCTATTTCGGTGTCCAGAAATCAATAATAATTTTTAGATTAAAATACTGTCTTTCTAATTTGTTTTCTATACAAATAAAACTTTATAACTTAAATACCATATTATAATTATTATTAATTAATTATTACCTATTTATTCAATCATATATTCGGTAATCGTTAATTAAAAAACTAAAATTAAACAATTGTTTTCAGGTGTTAAGAAGAAATGATTTACTTTACGCTCTGGGCCCATTATCTGCTATGTAAATTAAATATAAAAAGTCTTTTACGTCTGACAGGGTCTGATTATGATTCACGCCATTAAGCGGAAGGGACCAGAGGTAGTTGTATGTAACTTGTTCGCCCACCTGTGCACAGTCGATATTCAATTTTATTACCAGACGAAAGCGATTTCTGGATGTTTTCGAACCTCAAACGCTTTCAGTGTTATGATTTCCATCTCTTTTCTATTTATAAACAATTTTTTATTACTTCGCGATATTGCAGAATATTTCTCGATTTTTTGTTCCTACACCTAGTATTTTTAAAAATAATTACATTTTCAGTATTTTCACACATCGGGAAATATTTATTGCTGGGTGAAAACTTTATAGTACATTATCTTAGTAGATACCATGTATTTTTTACTGTCAGAGAACTGTAGTCAAGGTTGAACCACGTTTTGGCTTTTTCTATAAATCCCCTTGTAGACCAAATTTTGATTTTTACCACACATCGTTGCCAAGATTTTTTAAAATGGAATATTTTTTCTGAACATTGAGAAGTAATTGCATTGTAAGTTTAAAAGTTACGGACGGACAGACAGCAGGAGAGACAGAAGGACAGACTGACAAACAGTCAGATAGACACAAAAATTGAAATAAAATAATGAATCACTTATTTAAACAAAATGAATTTTATTCTGTAGGAAAAAGTTTGCAATTAGTAGGTATATTCTTTGTGTGTTGAGTTAATTAATATTTTGGTTAAAATTTATATCGTGCAGCTGACAGTGTGAGGCGAACCTCCCTTCTCGAATACCTGGCGACATTTAAGCGATCGATCAATTATTTTAATGCTTGGCTGGTTCTAATTCCGGTCCTTACGACGACGACGAACCTTATCGCGATTTATCGTCAGATCGAGGTGTGACTTATGCTTTATTGCCGCCTCTCGCGTTCCATTCTTTGAATATAAAGAATGCCTGCTTTCCAGCTACCACCGTGTCCAAAATAAAAGGGGGCCAGATGATCACGAGAGAGAAAATAAGGGTCTAGAGAATTCCATGATCGACGACTTGCCACCGAGATCGTTGACAAGATTGGTCATCTCCTCGAATGACCAAGGTTTCACTCAACTTTAACGGCATTTTTACATTTTAAGAATATAATAATACAAGCTCAAGGAAATATTTTTCTCATTCAAGAAATTGATACTTAGAATACCACTAATGCTGAAAAAATAACATACACTGAAAATATAACATTTTTATTAAAAATTTGTTCAATTAAAAATTGAATTCATAGAAAGTTCTGGAAATAACGAATTGATCGGTGCCCAACTTGGGAGATGAGAACATTTTGTAAGAGTCAACTAGTTCCGACTCTGACTACATTTTCCAACCTAGACGACTCTTCCTTCTTATTAGAACAAGACAAAAAAAAATTTATTTATTTAGTGGAATATATAGAATACACTTTTTTTAAAGAACAAATTAAAAAAAAATTAATAAAAAATTTGTTAATAGTTCTTTTTAAAAACCCTTGTGTCAGATTACAGATTTTCGTAGTAAAAATAACCATACCAAATTTTATTTGCATCCGGTAAACCGTTTTCGTGTTATCGTGTTCACAAGAAAAAGCACATCCATACATACACACACACACACACATAAATACATATGGATTTTTGATCAGGAACTTATATAACACATTTCTAAATACAGGACAGTTAATTTAAAGCATTATAAGAAATTTTTAAATTTGAAGAAATGCAAAGCTTATTATTTATAGAAATAATTGCAAATTGAAGAAAACAATTGAAAATTTGAGATAAATAATTGAAAATTTTTGAAACTTATTAAAATATAATTAAAATACTTCAAAATTAGAGAAAATAATTGCAAACTTTAGAAATTAATTAAAAAATAATAATTGAGGTAATTAAAAACCGGGGAAAATAATTGAAAAGTAATAAAAATAATTGCAAATTGAAAAAAAACAAATTTTTGTTAAAAAAAAAATTAAAACAAGCCAAGAATTATGTTAATTTTATAAACATTTTTTTCCACTTCAGCAACAAGATTTTCTTCCTCGTGGAAGACGTAGTAAGTCAAATATTAAAAAATTAAAAATTCCAATTTTTTAATAATTTGAAAAAGTGGAGATTACTGAATATTGAAACAAACAATTGAAAATTGAACAAAATAATTAAGAATTAAAGAAAATAATTGAAAATTGAAGAAAATAATTAAAATTTTAAGAAAGTACTTAAAACTTAAATACAATATTTGAAAACAGCAGAAAAATTTAGAAATCGACGGAAATAATTGCGAATTGATGAAAATAATTTAAAAATTCCCAATTTAAATAAAAATTAAAAGAAAAACATAATTTAAAAAAGCTGAGAATTGTTAAATATTGAAGAAAATTGAGAAGAAATTGAGAAACTGAAAGAAATATGACAAAATAATTGGAAATTGAAAAAAATAATTGAAATTTAAGAAAAAAATTTTAATTTGAAGAAAATAATTGAGAATTAAAAAAATCATTGTAAAAAGCCTAGAGTTATTGAATATTAAAAAAACAAAAATTGAAAATTAAAGAATGGAATTGAATGTCGAAAATTATAATTGAGAATTAAAGAAAATAATTCAAGAATTGAACAATGGGATTGAAAGTAGAAGAAAATAAGTGATAATTGAAGAAAAAAGAAATTAAACAACCCAGGAATTATAGAATTTGAAAAAAACAATAAAAAATGAGGAATGTAATTGTAATTTGAAGAAATTAATTAAAAATTGTAGAATACAATTTGAAATTAAAGAAAATGTGATTTTATGAAAATTATTGAATAATAATTGATGAATTGAATTCAATTTTCAAAAACATTATTGATAATTGAAAAAAGATATTGAAAAAAGCCGAGAATTATTGATTATAGAAGAAAATAATTGAAAAATGGAGGAGTTATAGAGATGTGAAATAAATAAATGATAATTGAAAAAAATAGTTGAAAAAGTCGAGAATTATTGAATATTAAATTAAATAATTAAAAATTGAAGGAAATAGTTGAGATCTGAAGAAAATAATTAAAAATTGATGAAAATAGTTAAAAATGAAGAAAATAATTAAAAATTGATTAAAATAATTGAAAATCGTAGAAAATATTTCAGAATTAAATAAATAATTTAGAAATTGATGAAAATAATTGAAAATTGAAGAAAATAATTGTTAACTGAAGAAAATAGTTGAAAATCGAAGAAAATAATTGAGAAATGAAGAAATAATTTTAAATTAATGAAAATAATTCCAAATGGAAGAAAATAATTGAGAATTGTAGAAAATAATTGGAAATTGAAGAAAATAATTGAAAATTGAAAAGAATTTATTATCCCAGAAAAAAAATTCCCGGTTTGACGGAAAATTCCCGGTTAATTCCCGGTTTTTCCCGGTCAATTTAAATTCCCGGTTATTTCCCGGTTAGTAGACACCCCGAATTAAGCAACTTTTAAAGAATAAGAAAAAATTTTATTATGAATTTTTTTTTACAAAATGGCGGATCTAGGATTGCATAAAGAGTACAAAGTTTTTTGCAGTCATCCACGGCGAGCAGTAGAAGTCCCCTGGAACGTTATTTGGAAGCATAATTTTGTTTTTTCATAAGCTACATAAGATTATCTAGTAAAGTATACACATGATCATAATTTTAGAATTTTTTTTGTAGAATTGCGAGACTTACAAAAAAAATCGACTTTAACTTTAAAAATCGTGTGTACTTAACTATAGATAATTTAACTAAGAAGCTACAGTTAAATTTTCAAGTCATTCGGATAAAACCTCTTTGAGTTCTACTGCTGTCCGTTTTGCAAAACATGGTTTCGAGAAAAACGCGTTTGAAGTTGAAATTGTCTACTTTTACAGTACCGGCCGAATTTGGCAGTCCACCCATTTTTTAAGAATTGAAAACTTCTTTAAGCGTAAAAAGTATAATTATTAAAATTTTGTTATTTTTATTTCCTAAAAGTAGATGAAATTCTGAAGAAAATAAGACCTGAGTGAAGTGATTTAGTCCATTTTTCATTAAAATATATTTAAAAAAGTGGAATTTTTACTGTTTCACAAAAATTCAAATTTCTGACGAAATAACGATGATATTTTAAAGTTCCTATGCTTGTTTTTAAGGTAATTTTCTAAGACATAGAACTATTATATAAGCGTTAAAGTGCAATTTTTATCTTAGAATATGCAGGGCTCGGAATTTGGACAAAAAAATGTATAAAAATTTGAAAACATTATATTGACATAAAATTAATTTTAAAAATTTTAATAAATATATTATATTATTTTTTTCTGAAATTTGTTGACAATTACTACTTTGTTATACTTTATATATCTGTATTTGATATCAAGACGTAAATTATAATTTTTCTATCTTTTTTGGTCCTAATTTCAAGCATTGCATATTCTAAGATAAAAATTGCACTTTAATGCTAATATAATAGTTTTATTCCTTAGAAAATTACCTTGAAAACAAGCATAAAAACTTCAAAAAACCATGGTTATTTCGTCAGAAGTTTGAATTTTTGTGAAACAGTAAAAATTCTATTTTTTTAAATATATTTCAATGAAAATTGGACTAAATAACTTCACCCAGGTCTTATTTTCTTTAGAATTTCATCTACTTTTAGGAAATAAAAATACAATTCTTTTAATAATTATACTTTGTAAGCTTAAAGAAGTTTTTCAATTCTTAAATAATGGGTGGACTCACAAATTTGCCCGGTACTGTTGTACACTTCAGCATTGCTCCAGAAAAATTAATTTTAAGAATATTTCCGAGTTGTTTTCATGCAAGGATTATTAATCTAGGGATGTTATAGTGTATTTTAAGCCAATAAAAAAATATATAAAAAAATAAAAAATTGCAATAATGTTCAACCCTTTAAAAACGAATAAAAATTGTTTGACTATTAAATAATAAATATTGTTAGAAATAAGTGGAATAGAGTAAAAGTAGAATTGTCTGATGAAAGAGTAAATAAATGACCAGGTTTAATTGCACGAATAGATTTCCTATTAGCAATTTGTCATTCTGTTTTTGTGCCCTCGATAAGTGGTAACTAAATGGTAACGAGTTGGATACATAAGGATTGTGATTTACGTTAATAAGGATGGTTGTTTTTGCGACTCGTAACATATAACCCGAGAATCAATTACTGGCGGCGAAACGGTTCTTGTTCATAGTCTACTAGGACATTGTTCCGAATGATTTTTATCCAGTAATAATAGAGTTCGGCTCAAACAAAGGATCCCATTAGGCAGCGTACGCATTTTCCATGCCAAGGCGAACTGGACTGTCTTGGAAGACGGATTATGGTCCACAATGAGACACCTTCATTGTACTCGGTACTCGCAACTCGCAGCACAAACTGCATTGGTAAACCACCTGTTTCGCAAAAGAGATTGCTCTACAGTCTACACACAATATTGTCCGCAACGTTCCTACTTTTATTTATTTATTCTTGTCGCTCCAATCGATTATTATTATTATTATTATTATTATCCTGCATGAACACTGTTACGCTCTCGCTATCAAAGTGTGACTGCTCTATGAGAATATGAGAGAATGTACCCTGTTCTACAATCTATTGCCATTTATGCTTCCACCTGGAATCAACGATCACTTACTCCATCGATTATATCTTTGCCGTTTCAATTGTTATTGCATTTCTGTATCCGCCTTTTCTTATGATCATTAGATTTATGTGGGACGAGCTACCATTCCTTCATACTGATGTTGGGTTCTTTTAATTTAATAAACTGACCATTTTTCATAAAGAGTTTCCGATTTTTAGGATTGATTTGAGTATTAGATTTTTAGAATTTTCTATTATAAGAATTCGAGACTGGAATTTATTATGTAGTCTTTGCAATTGATTTTAAGATTAGAATTCAGGTGACACAATTGCGAATTTGAAGTTAATTTCAAAATGGGATTTTTAAATATTCCGTAATTCATTTGAGACGACTTTCAAAGAATATTCAAGACTTTTCTTTAAAATTAATTAGGGGAATTTTCGAAATTCATTTGAGACCAATTTGGGACGAATTTTGAGAGTGATTCAAGGCTATTTTGAAATAAATTAATTCAGAGAAATTTCAAAATCAATTCGATAACAATTTCGAGAATATTTTGAGACCAATTTCAAAATAGAACTAGGAAATTCAGACTATATTTCTCAAAAATGATTAAAGACTACTTTCAAAGGATTTATTTAGAAAATTTTCAAGAATAATTCAATACTGTTTTCGAGATCTATTCTGCAAAATTATCGAGATTGGTTCCAGACAATATTCGAGATTAAAATTCGAGACAAATTGGATATATCGATTTTCGATTTGATATAGATGCTTTCCAAGGATTCCTTGGATTTCTTGAGGTAGTTTCCTTAAGATTCCCAGAGATTTTCTAAATATTAACAGCGAATTTTCCAGGGAGTCTCAGTGACTTTTCAAGAATTTCTGAAAAATTCTTGAAGGATACCACAACTTTTCCTGGGAAATACCCCGAAATTCCTCAGGAATTCCCAGGAATTTCACCGAAATTCTCAGGTACACCCATGAATTTCCCAACAATTTATCCAGAATTTCTACGAATTTCCAAGGAAACTCCCAGGAACTTCACAGTAATTATCAAGTGATTCCCTCAAATTTCCTAGAAGTTTAAAGGGATTTCCCAGTAATTTTCCTGGAATTTTTTTAGAAAATCCCCATAATTTCTCACAATTCTTTAGTAATTTTACCTAAAAATCTTAGGAATTCACAGGAATTTCCCAGAAAACACTCAGGAATTTCACAGTAATTATCAAGTGATTCCCACGAATTTCTAAAGGTTTCCAGGGATTACCAGGAATTTACCAAGGAATTTCCTAGAGATTCTTAGAATTCTCTCAAGCATTAACAGCGAATTCATAAGGACTCTCAGGGACTTTTCAGGAATTTCTAAAAAATTCCAAAGGATCCCACAATTTTCTCAAAAAATACCTTGAACTTTCTCAGGGATTCCCAGGGATTTCACCGAAATTTTCAATACACCCAGGAATTTCACAACAATTTATCCGGAATTTCTCGGAATTTCCCAGGAAACTTCTAGGAACTTCACCGTAACTCTCAAGTGATTCCCACAAATTTCCTAAAGGTTTAAAAGAATTTTCCAATAATTTTCCTGGAATTACTTACAAGATCCCCATAATTTCCCACAATTTCTTAGTAATTTTGCCTGAATTTCTCAGGGATTTCACTGTAACTCTCAGTTACTCCCAGGAATGTCCCAACAATTTATCCGGAATTTCTACAAATTTTCCCAGGAATTTGCCAGGAACTTCACAGTAATTCTCAAGTAATTGCCATAAATTTCCTAGAGGTTTAAAGGGATTTTCAAGTAATTTTCTAGGAATTTCCCAGAAAACACTCTCGAATTTCATAATAATTATCAAGTGATTCCTACGAATTTCCTAGAGGTTTCCAGGGATTACCAGAAATATACTAATGAATTTTCAAGGGATTCTAAAATTTTCCGAGAAATTACCAAGAAATTTCTCAGGAGTTCCCAGGGATTTCACCGGAATTCTCAGGTACACCCACGAATTTCTCAACAATTTATCCGGAATTTCTACGATTTTCGCAGGAAACTCCCAAGAACTTCATAGTAATTCTCAAGTGATTCCTGCAAATTTTCTAGAGGTTTAAAGGGATTACTCAGTACTTTTCCAGGAATTTTTTAGAAATTCATAATGATTTCGCAACAATATCCTAGTAATTTTACGGGAATTTCTCAGGGATTCCCAGGAATTTCCAGGTATATGCCAAGAATTTCTCAGAAAACACTTAGAAATTTTTTATTAATTATCAAGTAATTCCCAAGAATTTTCTAGAGGTTTCCAGGGATTTCCAGCAATTAACCAAGGAGTTTCCTAAGGATTCTACAGAATTTCCCAACGATTTCCTAGTAATTTCACAGGAATTTCAAAGTGATTTTCAGGAATTTCATAGGAACTCCCAAGAATTTTTCAGCAATTTCCCAGAGATTTCCGGGAATATTCCAGGAATTTTTTAGAAAACTCTCAAGATTTTCACAGTATTCGCAATTGATTCTTACGAAATTCCTAGTGGTTTCCAGGGATTTCCAGGAATTTACCAAGGAATTTCGTAGAGATTCTTAGGGATTTCCCAGGTATTAATAGCGTATTTCCTAGGGACTCTCAGGGAATTTCAGGAATTTCTAAAAGATTCCAAAGGATCCCACAATTTTTCAGGGAATTACCTTAAAATTTCTTAGGAATTCTTAAGGATTTCCGCGAAATTCTCAGGTACACCCAGGAATTTCCCAACAATTTCCCATAAATTTCCTAGAGGTTTAAAGGAATTTGCCCGTAATTTGCCAGGAATTTCTTAGGAACTCCCAAGAATTTCTTAATAGTTTCCCAGGAATTCCTTGGGATTTTCTCAGTAATTACCAAGGGGTTCCAAGAATTATTTCTGGAATTTCTCTGGGATTTTCCGGAGTTTCCCAACAATTTCCTAGTAATTTCACAGGAATTTCTCAGGGTTTTTTAGGAATTTTCCAATGAGTTTCTTAGAAATTGTTAGGGATTTCCAAGTGATTTTCCAGGAAGTTCTTAGGGATTCCCCGGGATTTTCTAACAACTTCATAGGAATTTCTTAGGGATTCCCACTAATTTTCCATGGACTCCCAAGAATTTCACAGTAATTCGGAAATGATTCCCACAAATCTCCTAAAGGTTTTCAGTGATTTCCAGAAATTTTCCAAGGAGTATCTTAGAGATTCTTATGGATTTTCCAGTAATTTTCTAGGAATTTCTCTGGGATTCCCCGGGATTTCCAAACAATTTGCTAGTTATTTCACAGGAATTTCCCAAGGAGTTTCCTAGAGATTCCTAGGGTTTATTTAGTAATTATTAGAAGTTTTTCAGAGATTTCCTGGAATTTCATAAAATCTCCTAGGAATTTTTCAAAATTTTACCAGGAATTTTTAGGAATTTCTCAAGGAGTTTCCTAGAGATTCTAAGGGATTTTTCAGTAATTTTACAGGAGTCTTTCAGGGATTTCATTGTATTTCCCAGAAAACTCCCAGGAATTTCCCAGTAATTTTCCATGGATTTCCCAGAGTATCACGGAAATATTCCAGGGATTTCCCATTAAAATGGGAAATTTAATTTAATTTAAATTTTTTATTTAGGGTCACGAATTCCTAAAAATGACGTTTCTGAGTGTTCCAAAATTGATTCAAAGCGATATTCGAGATCAATTTGACAAGATTTTCAAGAGCAATTTAAGAAACTTTCTAGTTGAATTTGAGACTATTTTTGAAAATGATTCAAAGTTTAAAAAAATTTGTAAATTTGATAATTTTCGAGTATAATTTAAGCCAATTTTGGAAAATGATTCGGGACTGCCTTCAAAGTTTAATTAAAAAGTTATTTGATATCAATTTGAGAATAACTTATTTTTTAAATTTTTCAAAAAATTATACTCCTTTAAAATTAGTGAAAATTTTAAATTTTAAATTTTAATTTTAATTTATATTTAATTTATATTTAATTTTAATTTAATTTTAATTTTAAATTTTAAATTGTTCGAACAATTTTTTAGAGAACTCTTAGAATTTTTCGAGTCAAACCAATACGAAACCAGTTTGTAAACTTCTTCTGAGGTTCACTTGAGTACAAACAAAACTTCCGAGAAAAATAAAAATAAATAACAATCGGGACAGATGATTTCTCTAAACAGACTCCAATCTAAAAATCACAATTCCCAACACTAATCCAAGGCTAATTAAAATGTGACCGAATAAAAGAACAAGTGGCACATCTTGAATTTTCGAAAGTTTCCGTCCGGATTATTACATAATAAATATACACGTTTCTAAAAAGCATTCTTTATAAATAGAAAGCACGCATTTGACACAAACAGAGAAAACCAGTTCCCTTTTATCTACTTTCGAAGAGATTTTGAATTCTTTCTCGGAATAATAAAATAATCTTGGTGATACTTTAGGCGCAGGCGTAAAGTACTTCTTTGGATCTCGAAAGACTTGAACTCATTACGACGTCGTTACCGCAGTAACTGTAATATCGCGACTGCCTGTTCTGGACCACTTCCAGCATCAAGTATACAAGATGAGAGTGCGGCCAGATGTAAAAGCTCGAAAACTGGAGCATTATTGCGCGTATGAAGCGTAGGAGGAAATTATGACTGTGAAGATCAGTTTGTCGGGAGGGGGGACCTAGAGGAGGGGGCAAGATGGTGCTTGGAAGGCTACTTGTCATGACTGAAGCTCTCCTTTTTTTCCTTTCGATTCACTGCTCCGCAAAGAGTTAAATTTACATGCTGGATGCTATTTCTTGTCATCCCGAAAAATATATTTGTCTTCTCCTTGAATCGACTTCCGCTAAAAGCGCCGCGAATTCTTAATTAGAGGAAGTAAATGCACAAATCTCGATTGATGTTTCCTTTCTACATTTTAAGAGACAGTAAAATAATAATCTTCAAACTTTTCAGACGAAAGAATTATTCATTCTTTGTTTATCAGATACACGGTAGCTTAAATTGAAAATAGATTTTGTTTTTATATGTAATTACACCATGAAGAAGTCACGTTGTTCATAAAAATGCATAAAATGGGACTTGATTGTCGAGGTGGATCAAGTAACTAGCGTGGTCACGTGACTCAAGTAACTTTATTAGTCACATGACTAAATAAACTTAATTTGTCCAGTAACTCAAGTAATTTACTTTAGTGACGTGATTCGATTAACTTACTAAGTCATGAGACTCAAGTTACTTTATTGTTCATGTGACTAAAGTAACATAATTTGTCCCATGGCTGAAGTATCTTAATAAGTCACGTAATTAATCAATGAATTTAATCATTCACGTGACTCAAGTAACTTTATTAGTCACGTGACTTAGGTAACTTAATTTGTCCCGTTACTCAAGTAACTTACTTAGTCCCGTACTTACAAAAGTAACTTTATTAGTCACGTGAGTCTATTAATTTACTCAGTCACGTGACTAAAGCAACTATATTAATCACTTGACTAAAGTAACATAATTTCTCTGTGACTTAAGTATCTTAATAAGTCACGTAATTACTAGAAGAATTTACTCAGTCACGTGACTCAAGTAACTTTATTAGTCACGTGACTAATGTAACTTAATTTATCCCGTAACTGAAGTAACTTACTTTAGTCACGCGAGTCGATTAACTCACTCAGTCATCAAACTTCAGTTACTTTATTAATTTACTCAGATAAGTGACTAAAGTAACTTTATTACTCACTTGACTAAAGTTCAATAATTTTTCCCGTGACTTAAGTATCTTAATAAGTCATGTAATTACTCAAGGAAATAATTCTGCTACGTGACTCAATCAATTTTATTAGTTACGTTACTAAAGTAACTTTATTCGTCCAATGACTCAAGTAACTTACAAAGTCACGTGACAAAATTAACTTTTTCCATCCCGTGACTAAAGTAACTTAATTCCTCACTCAACAAAAGTGACTTAATTTTTCACGTGACTGAAGTTACTTTATTAGTCACGTGCCTAATTAACTTTATTCGTCCCGTGAGTTAAGTAACTTACTAAATCACCTGAGTCGATTTATTTACTTAGTCACGTGAATTAAGTAAGTTTATTAGTCACATAACTCAAGTAACTTTATTAGTCACGTGACTAAAGTTGCTTAATTTGTTCTGTGACTTAAATAGTTAACTATGTCACGTACTTAAACAAGTAACTTACTCAGTTAAGTCACTCAAGTAACTTTATTCATCTTTTGAGTCAAGTAGTGTACTTAGTAAGTACTAAAGTAACTTTACTTGTCATGTTATTTAATTAACTTTTTTTGATCCGTGACTCAAGTAACTCATTTAGTCACGTAACTCAATTAACTTACTCATTGGCGTAACTCAAGTAATTTTAATTAAATACTCAAGTAATTTTATTCGGTACGTGACTTAAGTTACTTTATTCTACCAGTGATAAAAATAATTTAATTTGTTCCGTGATTAAAGTAACATAATTCTTCCTTGATATAAGTAAAATGTTGAGTCCCATAATGCAAGATAAAACTGCTAATTGACGAGAATCGAGTAACTTGTTAAAATTTGTGACTTAAGTAATAAGGATTAATTACGTTACTTAAATAAGTTGATTCATATCGTGATTAAAGTAATTTAATTTACCCCGTAATTTAATTACTTGAGTAATTTAAGTTACTCAAGTAACTTTGTTAGTGACGTGACCTCAATAATTTGATTCATCCCATGAATCAAGAAACTTATACTTAGTCATGTAACTCATGCAACTTGCAAGAAGTAACGAGAAACAACCAGTAACGAGAAACAACCAGTAACGAAAGTATCATGATTTGTCCCACGACTCAAGTAACTTACTTAGTCACGTGATTAAAGTAACTTTATGATTCATATGAATCAAATAATCTGCTAATTGAACTAAATCAAGTAATTTGCCTAGTCACGTGATTCAAGTAACTTGCTGAGTCATGTGACTAAAGTAACTCCTTCAATTAACTCAAGTAAGTGATTCAAGTAACTAAATTATTCACATGACTCAAGTAACTTGCTTGTCTATAAAAATTAAGTAACTTGCTTAGAAACGTGACTAAAGTAACTTGATTTACTTTGCAAATAAAATAACTTAGTTGGTCACTTGTCTTCAATATCTTGTTTAATTTTGGGACTAAAGTAACTTTTTTAGTCACGTGACTAAAATAACCTACGAAGACATATGAGTCTAGTAACTTGTGTGGTTACGTAACTGAAGCCATTTGATTCTTTCTGTGACTAAAGTAACTTATTTAGTTCTCTGACTTAAATATCTTGATTAATTATGGGACTCAAGTAACTTGGTCACATGACTCAAGTAACTTTCTTACTCATGTGACACAAGTAACTTACTGAAATACTTGACGCAACTAATTTTCTTAGTCACTCAATTAACATTGTTTTAACTCCCAAAGTCACAATTTTTTTCATAATCTTTTAAAATACCGCATAACATATTACTCACACATTTTTACTGTTCAAATACTAAGATTTTTTAAGTTATAGAAAATTAAAAAATCAAATTACTTTGTTTATTTTAATAATTATAATAATGTTACTTTTTTATTTAGAGATTAATTAATTTAGAAACTTTGTAATTATTTTAATAAAGAATTTTTTAAATTTAATTTTATAAGGTGTTTTACATATGAAGAATTATTTTCAGGTTACTATTCTTATTATTATTATGAAATATAGTTTAAGAAAAAAGATTACATATCGTCAGAGCGGTTGTCTTTTATAATGAGTACGTTTCTAATGTAATTGGGTGTTTAAAAAAAATGAGAATGGAATTTGGTCGTAGAAAAATTCCATATTAGGGTATTTGCTTGTTAATTTGGAAAGAAGGCTTGATTAGAGATTTTTCAACTGAGGAGCTCCTGCTGTTAGAACATAAATCTTGGCTCTCTGTTTTGGACAAGTGAGCAATGATTACCTTTACCAATAGGAACTGGTTACTCCAGTTACGATATAAAGTATGGCCTCACACATGTTTGTTTCTTCTAGCACCTATTTTCCATTTCACCAAATGAAACTCATTATTAAATCACTTGAAAAATGTCATTAAATTAATTTTCCAAATAAACTCGCAGCTTCACTACTTTCTCTGCAATTATTTTCTATCTTTGCTTAATATTTTTTATTTTATTATATAATAACTACAATCATTTTGAGAAATGCGTATTTACTGGTTAATTTATTTTTATTTTATTTCCTCGCAAGACATTTAGTCAGATTTACAATCATTATATTTTATTTTTAATTTTTCTCTAAAGTAGTATAATTCGTATATTTATTAATATTCCATAGTTAATTTTTCCGAGAGTTTAATATAGAAGTTTCATTTATAAAATTAAGGTCTGGCAAAGTCAACCCACAAGCCTTGAAGGGCATTTGAATCCCTTCCTTCTTCACAAAGAACAGTGTTGACAAGCCTTACACTAGAACGGACAACCCTTCTCAAATTTTCTTTGCAGAAATGATAGAGCGACAGAATGAGGCCTTCTCGTTTACGAATCCTTGTATTTTTGCCATTAAGGCCTATTAGAAGGTTCAGCACCTGTTTCCTGTTTTTAATGATGATTCAAATCCTTTAAAGATTTCTCGGTAATTTCTATTATCGAAATTAGAAAGCAACCAACCGTTTCATAATTAATTTCATTTTAAAATTTTCGAAGTAACACTATAATTATTATAAAAATAAGATTATAATTATTGTGACACAATTCACTTATATAAATTACATTACATTAACATTAATTAAAGAATTAATTTAAAATAATTTTCTCCTATATAATACTCATTATTAATTTTGTAAACCAGCTTTCAGGATTTAAATTTGGCGCCAGAAAATGCTGGCTGAGCACTCTACGGGGATGCTTTGGAACTAGCTAAAACACGATATTAAAAATGTTTAAATTTTCGAGAGAAATTCATAATCTGAAATACTTAAAATCTTTCAACTGATTACAAAATCCATTAAATGTAGAAGCTAATCTGAAATGCAAATGTCAATTATGTCAAACTTAAGTTATTAAATTCTTCACGAGTGCCAGATTAAGTTGATAAATACCACGCCTTGCGTTAAATTTGAAAATGAAAGTTAGTTCAATTCTATCAGCAGTATAAATTATTGTATTATTGTGTAAATTTCAATGCATGTCCATTTTTTAAAAGTTGTTTGTTTGCATAACTAAGAAATTAAGTAAAGAATGAGCGTTGGAAATTATTTACATAAAAAAATAATTATTTTAATTTCGAAAAAAAGCATTCTACATTTTTGTTAGTCAGATTGTACGGCGCGCTCTACAGGGACGCTTTAGAACTAATCGTGCGCGAAAATCAAATTAGTAAATTTATTATGTTCAGCAATAGGTATATATATATTAATGTGGGGAAGTAAAATAATAAATTATCTGCTGAATAATAATATTTTTTAATAAAAATTTTATCGTAATTGTATCTGCTTTTGACAATTTTCGTATTTAAATTTTGCGCCAGAAGATACTGATTGCGCACTCTACAGGGACGCTTTAAAACCAACCGTGTCGCAAAAATTAAATTCGTTAATTTCTTATTTTAAACAATATATATTGATATGTGGTGAAATACAATAGTAGATTATCTGCTCGATAATAATATATTTTAATAAAAATTTTAGCAAAATTGTATATCAGATTTTCACAAGGTTCATATTTAAATTTTGCGCCAGAAGACACTGATTGCGGACTCGACAGGGACGCTTTGGAACTATCCAAAACGCGAGGTTAAAAACTAATAAATTTCCGAGTGAAACTGTTTTTCTGAAATACTTGTAGCTTTATCTAAATAAATATAAAAATAAAATTTTATTAAATCTACTAAATTAAAAGTGAATCTGAAATGTAAATGTGAATTATATAAAAGTTTTTGTCACAATAGATTAATTTATGTTTTACTTGACATTTGAACATGAGAGTTACAATTCTTGCATCATTGTACAATTTTAGTGTATAATCATATTCTTCCAAAAAACTGTGCTTTTAAGTTCATAAATAATATTGACTGGTTCAAAAATAAAGGAAAAAACTTTTCGATAAAAGAGCATTCTAACTTAAAAAATTTGCAAGCAAATTACACTGTAAAGCTTAAAACGCCATTAGACACTGCGCGCTCTATAGGGACGCTATAGAACTAAACACGGCGCGAAATTCAAAATCAAATTTAGTTTTCTGTTTAAGTATCCGTTTTCTAAGATTATAAACGAAATATTAAAGAAAAATAATAACGACATGTAAACCCTAATAAAAAATGTGCATTTGAAACGCCATTAGACACTGCGCACTCTACAGGGACGCTATAGAACCAAACCCGGCGCGAAATATAAAATCAAATTTAGTTTTCTGTTTCAATATCCGTTTTCTGAGATTATAAACGAAATATTAAAGAAAAATAATAACGACATTTAAAATTTAATAAAAAATGCGAATTTCAAACGACATTAGACACTGCGCACTCTGCAGGGACGCTATAGAACCAAACCCGGCGCGAAATTTAAAATCAAATTTAGTTTTCTGTTTAAGTATCCGTTTTCTGAGATTATAAACGAAATGTTAAAGAAAAATAATAACGACATGTAATCCCTAATAAAAAATGTGCATTTGAAACGCCATTAGACACTGCGCGCTCTATAGGGACGCTATAGAACTAAACACGGCGCGAAATTCAAAATCAAATTTAGTTTTCTGTTTAGGTATCCGTTTTCTAAGATTATAAACGAAATATTAAAGAAAAATAATAACGACATGTAAACCCTAATAAAAAATGTGCATTTGAAACGCCATTAGACACTGCGCACTCTACAGGGACGCTATAGAACCAAACCCGGCGCGAAATATAAAATCAAATTTAGTTTTCTGTTTCAATATCCGTTTTCTGAGATTATAAACGAAATATTAAAGAAAAATAATAACGACATTTAAAATTTAATAAAAAATGCGAATTTCAAACGACATTAGACACTGCGCACTCTGCAGGGACGCTATAGAACCAAACCCGGCGCGAAATTTAAAATCAAATTTAGTTTTCTGTTTAAGTATCCGTTTTCTGAGATTATAAACGAAATGTTAAAGAAAAATAATAACGACATGTAATCCCTAATAAAAAATGTGAATTTGAAACGCCATTAGACACTGCGCGCTCTATAGGGACGCTATAGAACTAAACACGGCGCGAAATTCAAAATCAAATTTAGTTTTCTGTTTAAGTATCCGTTTTCTAAGATTATAAACGAAATATTAAAGAAAAATAATAACGACATGTAAACCCTAATAAAAAATGTGCATTTGAAACGCCATTAGACACTGCGCACTCTACAGGGACGCTATAGAACCAAACCCGGCGCGAAATATAAAATCAAATTTAGTTTTCTGTTTCAATATCCGTTTTCTGAGATTATAAACGAAATATTAAAGAAAAATAATAACGACATTTAAAATTTAATAAAAAATGCGAATTTCAAACGACATTAGACACTGTGCACTCTACAGGGACGCTATAGAACCAAACCCGGCGCGAAATTTAAAATCAAATTTAGTTTTCTGTTTAAGTATCCGTTTTCTGAGATTACAAACGAAATGTTAAAGAAAAATAATAACGACATGTAATCCCTAATAAAAAATGTGCATTTGAAACGACATTAGACACTGCGCGCTCTATAGGGACGCTATAGAACTAAACACGGCGCGAAATTCAAAATCAAATTTAGTTTTCTGTTTAAGTATCCGTTTTCTAAGATTATAAACGAAATATTAAAGAAAAATAATAACGACATGTAAACCCTAATAAAAAATGTGCATTTGAAACGCCATTAGACACTGCGCACTCTACAGGGACGCTATAGAACCAAACCCGGCGCGAAATATAAAATCAAATTTAGTTTTCTGTTTCAATATCCGTTTTCTGAGATTATAAACGAAATATTAAAGAAAAATAATAACGACATTTAAAATGTAATAGAAAATGCGAATTTCAAACGACATTAGACACTGCGCACTCTACAGGGACGCTATAGAACCAAACCCGGCGCGAAATTTAAAATCAAATTTAGTTTTCTGTTTAAGTATCCGTTTTCTGAGATTATAAACGAAATGTTAAAGAAAAATAATAACGACATGTAATCCCTAATAAAAAATGTGCATTTGAAACGACATTAGACACTGCGCACTCTACAGGGACGCTATAGAACCAAACCCAGCGCGAAATTTAAAATCAAATTTAGTTTTCTGTTCAAATATCCGTTTTCTGAGATTATAAACGAAATATTAAAGAAAAATAATAACGACATTTAAAATTTAATAAAAAATGCGAATTTCAAACGACATTAGACACTGCGCACTCTACAGGGACGCTATAGAACCAAACCCGGCGCGAAATTTAAAATCAAATTTAGTTTTCTGTTTAAGTATCCGTTTTCTGAGATTACAAACGAAATGTTAAAGAAAAATAATAACGACATGTAATCCCTAATAAAAAATGTGCATTTGAAACGACATTAGACACTGCGCGCTCTATAGGGACGCTATAGAACTAAACACGGCGCGAAATTCAAAATCAAATTTAGTTTTCTGTTTAAGTATCCGTTTTCTAAGATTATAAACGAAATATTAAAGAAAAATAATAACGACATGTAAACCCTAATAAAAAATGTGCATTTGAAACGCCATTAGACACTGCGCACTCTACAGGGACGCTATAGAACCAAACCCGGCGCGAAATATAAAATCAAATTTAGTTTTCTGTTTCAATATCCGTTTTCTGAGATTATAAACGAAATATTAAAGAAAAATAATAACGACATTTAAAATGTAATAAAAAATGCGAATTTCAAACGACATTAGACACTGCGCACTCTACAGGGACGCTATAGAACCAAACCCGGCGCGAAATTTAAAATCAAATTTAGTTTTCTGTTTAAGTATCCGTTTTCTGAGATTATAAACGAAATGTTAAAGAAAAATAATAACGACATGTAATCCCTAATAAAAAATGTGCATTTGAAACGACATTAGACACTGCGCACTCTACAGGGACGCTATAGAACCAAACCCAGCGCGAAATTTAAAATCAAATTTAGTTTTCTGTTCAAATATCCGTTTTCTGAGATTATAAACAAAATATTAATGAAAAATAATAACGACATGTAATCCCAAATAAAAAATGTGCATTTGAAACGACATTAGACACTGCGCACTCTACAGGGACGCTATAGAACCAAACCCAGCGCGAAATTTAAAATCAAATTTAGTTTTCTGTTCAAATATCCGTTTTCTGAGATTATAAACAAAATATTAATGAAAAATAATAACGATATGTAAAACCTAATAAAAAATGCCCATTAAATTCATTTTAAAAGTCTATAATTCGTTTCTGGTGTCCTATTAAAATGATAAATGACAGAAAATTTAGAAATCGAAATGACATTATCTGGAATCTATTCATGCAGTGAACAATTTGAGAAAGAAGATTATTTTTGAATAAATTAGAATTAGATAGACTGAAGGCAGAAAGTGAAATTTTCGAAAGTTTGAAAAAGCGCTGCAAACGTTGGAATTGAATGTTGTGAGCGGTCAAAGATTGAGAGCGAGGAAGAATGCAATTACTGCCAGTCAGTGGTATGAGTTGGACATATTGTCATCGTATGCGAGAAACTGAAGATTCCACCTGTGCTTTGACTTACGATGCGGACTAGCGATCTGTGCCAGACACTTTTCTCCCTTTGCTTAACGAAAGGCAGCCGAGACGGGTCTCCTATTCACGCGTTCACTCTCCCGTTTGCTTCAGAGACTTCAGAAGAAGCTTACCGCTGAGAACGTTTTACGACATTCGGTAGGGCCATAAATTGTTATGCACGGACCGATTTATGCGCCGATATCGGTGTACTTAAGTATACAAATGTGCCCTTAATTGGACTGTCTCCTTCGGTGCGTGTACTTTAAAAGCAGGACCGATCCCCTCCAAATGCGCCTCTCCTTATTCTTGCACGAGTCAATGCATTATTTTAAATTATCATTTTATCTTCGCTCTTTCTTTTAAATCATTTTTACAATATGAAATTCAGGATTTTTAATTTTTTTTTTCAATTCTTGCTTGTAATCGGATGTTGACTTTTGAAAAGATAAACAAATGAAAAGAGAATATTTAGGAGAATTTTTTGAATGACGCGGGAAATATTTTAAGATAGCTTTGGGACAATTTATTGATCGATTCGAAAGGATTGTAGTATTGAAAATTTGTCAAGATTATTTTTGAGACTGTTATCAAGATTCGAGATATGTTTTTCAAGAAAACTTTCGACAATGTTTTGAGAAAATTTTCGAGATATATTTGATACGAGTTTAGAGCCGGAAATTTTTTTCAACAGATGAATTCGAGTCTAAATTCGAGAATAATTCGAGAAAACTTTCAACTTAAGTTCGGAATTACTTGCGAGAAATTTGAGACAATTTTCGAGATTTATTCGAGACGATTATTATATTTTATTTGAAAAAAAATTTTAATAATTCAAGAGTAATCGAAGATGAAATTCGATATAATATTTCGAGAAGAATTTTACAATTAATTTAAGACTTAAATTTGACAGAAAATAGTAACAAAATTCTTAATTCGAGAAACTAAATTCGAGAAAAATTCGAGTCTAAATTTGAAAAAAAAATCATTTCATCATAAATTAGGACGATTTGCGACATTTCGAAAATAAATTCAACAGAAAATCGGGGTGATTGCAAAAAGAATTCGAAAATAAATTCGAAAATAAGTTCGAGAATAATTCGAGAAAAATTTTACAATTAAATTCTAGATTAAATTGGAGGATAACTTAACGTTAAATTTAAGAATAATTTAAGAATATCTCTAATTAAAATTCAAAATTTCTTGCAGCAATTCGATACTAAATTCGTGAGAAAATTGAGACTAAATTGGACAGAAATTAATTAAAAAATTTTTGATTAATTATAAATTAAATTCGAAAATAATTCGAAGCGAATGCGAAAATAATTCGAATACGAATTCAAGTATAAATAAAAAATAAATTCGAGAATAGTTTGAGACTTTAGTAGAGAAGAATTTCAAACACAATTTGTAAGTAAGTTGAGACTAAATATTATATAATAATTCGAGAAGAGTTTTACAATAGAGTTAAGACTAATTTCGGTAATTTGTAATAAAATTCGAGATTAACATGTCAATTGCTAAATATTAATAATTTTGAGTCAAAACCGAGAATAATTGGAGACGAAATTAGACAATAATTCGAAAATAAATTCGAATATAATTCGAGGTTAGAATTCTCTAACTATTATAGAACACAGTTAGAGACAAAATTTGAAAACGATTCAAGAAAATTTTCCAACTCGAGTTTGAAATTAATTCAGAAAAATTTCAGTTAAATTTCGAGATTTGTTCGAAACAACTATCAAATGAGATTTAAAAACGCATTGAAAATTATTTAAAAATAATGTTGTTTTCTTTTTTAAATAATAATTGTTAACGTTATTTTAAAATGATGTAAGATAACTAATGCTTTGAAATTACCTTTAATATTGATTATTTTGTATTCTTGGTAAATAAATAATTAATATTAATAATCTGAAACGACTATAATAATATAAAAATAAAAATAATAATCACAGTATGCCAATTATATAATAATATTGAATTTAATAATAGTAGTAAATTTACTTGTCTTTCTGTATTAAGAATTACAAAACTTTAATGAACCGCATAAATTAATTGTAAAAGGGCAATTCCTCGCAATTAATTACAAATTGAACGTATTAGAACTAAATGGCACAATGTGACATAATTACTTCATTATCCAACTATATCTATTTCAGTCTGAAATAAAGTATGCTTGATCATAAATTAATTGACTGACTTTATATTATATTTTGAATGCAAATCTACAAAGCATTTAAGCCATTAAGCATTCGATTTTGTCAATTTGTCAATTTACGAGTAGCTATAGCGGAAATGGATGTTATGTCGTTTACATAATAAATAACAAAATAAATGTCTCTAAATTGTAAATTAAAGCAGACTTTTGAAAATATGTATTTTGAGAAAGAAACTTTATAGCCTCTGTGCATTTATGATCCCATTTTCAGTCCAAACATGGGTTGTAAACGTGACTTAAATTACGACAATTTGCTCAACTAAATGTCAGTTATTCAGTCTAAGTAAGTGAAATAACTCTTGAGAGTGAAATGTCCAATTTTGTTTCTCGTTACACTATAAAGCGAGAATAAAAGCATCAATGTGTTTATTTTGCTTTGAGCATTATCCTATTATGACATACGTTTCTCCTGATCAATTAAATGGCTTTAGAAAGCGATTCCAAGTCAGAAAGAAAAGCATACCATCGATCCAAATCGGCAAGAAAAGGCAGAAACTATTTCGCGACATATCAGGAACGCAATTGGGGCCACTTGTACCGCTTCTAGGTTATGTTAGGTTTTATCCCAGAGTAGCAGTTTTCCGCCATTCGCTGAATTTAAATTTTAAATCCAAATTCGTATCTTTAGTTGCAGAGAGATGAAAAAGAGGAATAAATTAAGTTGGCTGCATTTTAATAATGAGGAAAAAGGAGCATAAATTGTGCAAACTTAACACCTAATTGTAGCGTCTCATTACTAATTAATTGAAGATATATATAGTAAATTAATTAGAACCATAGAATAAATTAATTAGAGATATATAATAAATTAATTAAAGGAACATTGGAAACTCATTAGCGACATTTCAAGCTCTAAATAATATTTTAACAGGGATTATAGATAGTTGTTAATATGTAAATTCAAAATTTGTTCAATCAGCATCTGTTAATTTCGTAGGAAATTAGAACCTAATCAAATTATAAAGATTCTAATTACCGCTAATTCATTAACTTAACTAATTCGAGCTCGAGAATGTTCATGTGAGTTTTGAGTCTGAATTCTGAAATCGATAAAATTTTTGAAATATTTAACAGTTTTCTATAATAAAAATGTCGAAAGGAAGTAATCTGGAGATAAAATGGTCGAAGAATGTTGATCGGTTATTTTGAAAGAACAATCACCCCTCTCATTGTCTTTCTATGAAAAAGGAAAAGACTCTTATGCGTACGAAGGTAATAATACAGGTAATAATGCAGAAGACAGATAAATCGACTGACCGTTAGGAAGATAGCAAGGAATTTCTATTTACGTTAGAAACGCGGCTATAACTTATGCGTCTTCGATTTATAATTTATTGCCTCGGGTTCGAAACGCACAGTCGAGTTTATGCAGACGAGGAGAATAAAACATATTTTCTTAAATCGAAATCTCAAGTCGGGACAAGAGAGCCTATCTGAAAAAATTCCACATCCAGGTGTCTTAGAAATTTTTTCAAATCGGTGTCAGATTAAAAAATATTAGCAGAAACTTTGTAGACAAATTTATATTTATTGTTCTTCTTTTAAATTTCGTAACAATTTAATCAAGCAATTCTTACCAACCATTCCCGTGTTTGATTTACTTGCAAAAATTTGTCGATTCATAAATCGATGAGTCTATGTTTTCGTTTTAATATTTGATTTTATATGTAGAAAGTTTTAATAAAATTTTTAAATTAGTAAAGATGAGTTTATGAACTATTATAATCGTATCCAGGATAGTCTATCAAGGTTTTTATTCCTTTTTTTTTTGACTGTTAAATATTAGCATGAGAGCTGGGAGATTGATGATTGAAATCTTAATGAAATTCCTGCGAGAAATACTTCCGAAGGAATTTTTATAGTATCTGCTGTCAATCCTGCGAAAATTTTTAAGAAAAACTGTTTTTAAAAATTTTGCAGTAATTCCAGCAATTTTAGGAGCTGGAAATTGATCCTCCTGTTGGAATTCTTGTTGAAATTACTGCAAGAAATTCTGCTAATATATCGGCAGGATATTCCGCTAAAAGATTTTACAGGAACTTCTGCGAGTTCGCTTACGGGACATCCTGCGAATTCTCCTATTGGAATTACTGCGAATTTTCCAACGTAATTTATGCAAATTCTCCTACAGGAACTCCTACAATTTCTCCTATGGAAATTGCTGTAAAATTTCCTAAGGGAATTGCCATGAATTCTTTTACGGGAATTTCTTCGAATTCTCGTATGGAAATTCCTGCGAAGTCTCCTACGGAAATTCTTGCGAAATATCCCACGGGAATTTCTGCAAATTCTTCTTCGAGAATTCCTGCAATTTTTCCTACGGGAATTCCTACACTTTTTCCTACGGGACTTCTTACAATTTCTCCTACGGGAATTTATGCGAATTCTCCTACGGGAATTCTTACAAATTATTATCTAATGGAAATTGTTGTAAAATCTCCTAAGGGAATTGCAACGAATTCCATTACGGGAATTCTCCTATGGGAATTCCTGCGAAGTCTCCTACGGGAATTACTGCGGAATCTCTCATGGAAATTGCTGAAAATTCTCCTACGGGGATTCCTACAATTTCTCCTACGGGAATTCTTTCAAATTCTCTAATGGAAATTGTTGCGAAATCTTCTAAAAGAATGGCTACGAATTCTATACGAGAATTGCTACGAATTCTATTACGGGAATTGCTAAGAATTCTGTTACGGAAATATCTGGGAATTCTCCTACGGGAATTACTGCGGAATCTCTCACGGGTATTCCTACAATTTCTCCTACGGGAATTCTTACAAATTCTCTAATAGAAATTGTTGTGAAATATCCTAAGGGAATTGCTACGAATTCTATTACGGGAATTGCTAAAAATTATGTTACGGAAATATCTGGGAATTCTCCTATAGGAATTCCTGCGAAGTCTTCTGCGGGAATTACTGCGGAATCTCTCACGGGTATTGCTGAAAATTCTCCTACAGGGATTCCTACAATTTCTCCTACGGGAATTGTTACAATTTCTCCTATGGGAATTTCAGCGAATTCTCCAAATGAATTTATGCGTATATTCATGCGGGAATTCCTGCAATTTCTCCTAAGGGAATTGCTGCGACTTCTATTACTGGAATTTCTTCGATTTGTCCTTTCGGAATTCTTGCGAAGTCTCCTACGGGAATTTCTGCGAAATCCCTCACAGAAATTGCTGACAAATCTCCTACAGGAATTCCTACAATTTCTCTTACGGAAATTTCTGCGAAATTTCCCACGGGATTGCTGCTGATTCTCCTACGGAAATCCCTAAAATTTTTTTTTTGGGAATTTCTTCGAATTTTTCTACGGGAATTCCTGCAAATTCTTCTACGGGAATTTCTTCGTAGTCTTACACGGAAATTCTTGCAAAATTTTCTTCGTGGATTATTTTGTGAAATCCTGTAGGATTAACAGAATTTCTTTAACAGAATTTCTGCGTCAAATTCAGTGTGAATACCTAAAGAAACCCTGCAGAACCTCTCGAGTGATATTTTGAGGGGGTTATTTAGAAAACACAAGTAGTTGTCGAAATTCCGTAACAACATTTAAGCAAAATTTGATCTAACATTCTGATAAAATATCAGGAAAAACCTTAAATATCTTTGTGTAAAATTCTACGGGAATTTCTTTAACCACATGAATTTGTTCAAATTAATTATTGAAGGGAATCGTGCGGGAATATTTATAAAATTCCTGCGGAATTTAATTTGTTAGCTCTAACGGTAATTCTTGCAGAAACTCCGACAAAAAGTTGTGCGGGAATTGTTATAGAATCTCAAGCGTTAATTCCAGAGAAAACATCCGTAGAATTCATTCAAATTGCTGCGAATTCTCTTACAGGAATTTCTTCGAATTCTCTTACGGGAATTCAGCGAAATCTCCTACATGAATTCCTACGAATTCTCGTACGGAAATTCCTGCAATTTCTCCCACGGGAATTCTTACAATTTCTCTAATGGAAATTGCTGTGAAATCTCACACGGGAATTTCTATGAATTCTCCTACGGAAATTCCTGCAATTTCTCCTATGAAAACTGCTGTGAAATCTCCCACGGGAATTTCTACGAATTCTTCTATGGCAATTACTGTGAAATGTCCTACGGGAATTTCTGCGAATTCGCCTACGGTAATTACTGTGACATCTCCTACGGGAATAACTGCGAATTCTTCTATGGGAATTTCTGCAAAAATCCTGCAATTTCTCCCACGGGAATTCTTACAATTTGTTCTATGGAAATTGCTGCGAATTCTCCTACGGGAATTACTGCGAATTCCCCTACGGGAATTACTGCGTATTCTCCTACGGGAAATACTGCGAATTATCCTACGGGAATTACTGGGAATTCACCTACGTGAATTACTGGGAATTCACCTACGTGAATTACTGCGAATTCTCCTACGGGGATTTCTGCGAATACTCCTACGGGAATTTCTGCAAAATTCCTGCAATTTTTCCCACGGGAATTCTTACATTTCTTCTATGGAAATTGCTGTGAAATCTCCTATGAGAATTACTGCGAATTTTCCTACGGGAATTACTGCAAATTTTCCTACGGGAATTACTGCGAATTATCCAACGGGAATTACTGCGAATTCTCCTACGGGAATTACTGCGAATTCACCTACGTGAATTACTGGGAATTCACCTACGTGAATTACTGCGAATTCTCCTACGGGGATTTCTGCGAATACTCCTACGGGAATTTCTGCAAAATTCCTGCAATTTTTCCCACGGGAATTCTTACATTTCTTCTATGGAAATTGCTGTGAAATCTCCTATGAGAATTACTGCGAATTCTCCTACGGGAATTACTGCAAATTTTCCTACGGGAATTACTGCGAATTATCCAACGGGAATTACTGGGAATTCACCTACGGGAATTACTGCGAATTCTCCTACGGGGATTTCTGCGAATACTCCTACGGGAATTTCTGCAAAATTCCTGCAATTTTTCCCACGGGAATTCTTACAATTTCTTCTATGGAAATTGCTGTGAAATCTTTTACGAGAATTACTTCGAATTCTCCTACGTGAATTACTGCGAATTCTCCTACGGGAATTACTGCAAAATTTCCTACGGGAATTACTGCGAATTCTCCTACGGGAATTCCTACAATTTCTCCTATGGAAATTGCTGTGAAATCTCCCACGGGATTTTCTGCGAATTCTCCTACGAGAATTTCTACGAATTTCCCTACGAGAATTTCTACGAATTCTCCTACGAGAATTTCTACGAATTCACCTACGGGAATTAGCACGACTTCTCCTACGAGAATGTCTACGAATTCTCCTACGGGAATTTGTTTGAATTCCCCTGCGGAAATTTCTACAAATTCTCCTGCGGGAATTTCTGCGATTCCTCTTGCAGGAATTGGTTTGTAAATTTTAACGAGAATTCCTGCAACTCTGGAGGGAACATTTGCTCAAACCCCTACAAAATGTCCTGCAAAAACTCCTGTTGGATTTCTTGCGGAATCTTTTGTAAATTAAATTCCATAAATTTTTTCCACGTTCCTTAATAAATTGAAATAAATTGACCAATAAGTAATTTTGCTGATGGAACGTTTCGCGGAATATTGTTGATCAGACACGTTTCCCGGGAACGTGATCTGGCCGCGCTGCCAGGCTTTTTCTCCGTCTCTTCGGCATAGAGAGCCAACAAATAATCGAGCGTGATTGCGTGCACCAGATAAGCGTTTAGACAATGTTTATTCCGCTGTCTACACCGAAGCTTTACGATGACTATCGACGTCCGACAATCACACAATTTATTACCTCATTTGTTACGTTGCTTCAATCTAGATTCGAGGCTCTCTATAACGTTAAGGAGCGGAACTTTTAGCGGCATTTACGCGGCGTGAAGGCCTAACGGCAGGTGTGAATACGTCGGCTCGTAAATTCCAGCTCATCGATGAGATAAGGTTTTCTTTGCGGCGAAAAACTATCATGGAAAAGTGCCCCACGAGCTCCACCACCGCCTCGATTCAAACTTCCATTTCTTAGGATAAATCTACGATTTTGCACCTTCGCCGCAAGATAGACAATTCCGCAGATATAAATTTTCTTTCCGCGATCTTTTCCCATTGGGCCTTCACTTCGACACGCTCTATTTCTCTGACATATCGAGATTTGATTATTTTATTGAAAACCGTCAGTAATGAAATAAATCTTCTTCCTGAAAAATTGTTATTTGTATCTACTACCAAGATTGCTATCTTTATTTTATTCACCTTGTAATTTTTCAATATTGCAGTATTTTCAATTAAGAATTTAGTTTAGGGGGATTCAGAAAATTGGTTAGAGGGAATTTCCGTTAATTATTCCTGACTTTGGATAAATACTTGTTCAAAGATCAGTTCAAGTAATTTTTCAAGATTGACGTACGGGAATCTTGAGGAATGATGAGACTCGGGAAATTGTATTCCTTTCGACAAATTTAATTCGAGACAAATTTCAAAATTAATTCGAGACGAATTTCGAGATTAATTCCGAATAAATTTTAAACATTAAATGCAGACTAATTTCGACATGAATTCAAGACGAAATTTGATGTAAATTCGAGACATATTTCTAGATTATTTCGAGACTAATTTCGAGATTATTAATTAAAGATTAATTTACTGATTAATTTTATACAAGTTTTAAATATTAATTCACGTCAAATTTGAAAGTCTATTTTGACTCAAATTTCGGTATAAATTTGGGATAAGTTTTAAAAATTATTTCCAGACAAATTTCGAGGTTAAGATGCATCAAATTTTAAAATACGTTTGAGATAAATATCAAAATTACTTCAAGTTTTTTTTACATAAACTCGATAAAAAATTCTAGATTAATAATTTAACACTAACTTTGAGATTAATATTCGAATCGATTTTCAGGATTTATTCAATACTTTCTACATAAAGTCAAGTCAACTTTTGAAATTAATTCGAGTCTAATTGCAATCTAAATTCGAGACAAATTTTGGGATTAATTCAAAACCAGTTTTAAAATTATTTCGAGACATAATTCAAAATTAATTTCCGAAAAATTTTAAGATTGTTTTCTTATAAATATCGCGACTAATTCGAGTCAAATTTTGAGGTTATTTTGAGAAAAATTTTGATATAAATTGGAGACATATTTTAAGATTAATTTGAGTCTAATTTCGATATAATTTCGAGACAAATTTTTACATTAATTCGAAACTAATTTCAAGATTATTTCAAAACATAATTTGAAATTAATTTGTGACAAATTTTAATACCGTTCTGTAATAAATATCAAGATTAATTCGAGTCCAATTTTGAGGTTATTTCGAGACAAATTTTAACATAAATTCGAAACAAATTTTGAGGTTAATTCGAAACCATTTTCAAGATTACTTCGAAACATGATTCTAAATTAATTTGTGACAAATTTTTATTTTGTGATAAATATTAAGATTTTCTCGAGTCAACTTTTGAGGTTATTCAATACAAATTTTACTGTAAATTCGAGAAATATTTTGAGATTAATTCGAGTCACTTCCAAGGTGGATTTCAAATGAATTAAAATAATTATTTTAAAAAGCGCAGAATTGAATTGATAAAAAATCATTAATCAGAACTATTTTTATATATCATTGAATATCTCAACCATCACTTCACAATTTTATCTATTGTACTAAAAGTTCAAATCACTATATAAATAAAATTTACATTAAAGACATTAAAAGACCAAGACTCGCTTACCAATTAAATGGATAAATCGGAGAATCAACTTTGCTTTTTATTCACTTTGATATTCATACTTAGCAGATAGTGATCAGTTCTGTAAACTCAAGAGTTTTATCCACTGAAGAAACGAGCGTATTGAATTAACGCACATTTATTAATTAATGAGTCAAGTTTTTCTAACTTTTATTTGTACAAATTAAATCCACTATGGGTAATTTTTCATCACTGCTTCACTATTTTGCGACAATTGCAAAAGCTTTCAGTAAGAAATCAAATTTTTGTTCTCTTTAAAATAAAAAAACCCATGTTTTTATATTCATTTGTCAAATTACAAAATACAGAATTCTCAATTTTTTAAATTTAAACAGTGTTTATAAAATATTTTCTTTAGAATAACAAATTATTTTAAAATTTAATAGTTTAAATTTATTTGCATCTTTTTAATCAAATAATACACTTTTAATTGAGAACAGTCGGTGAACTCAAAAACGGTAGATAAAATAATTAAAAAAATAATTTCCAGGTGAATTAACTTTTTAAATTTGTTTTACAATGAAATGTATTGATTTGCTTTAAAGACAAGATAAAATAAAGTCTAGTGAAATAATCACAAGTTTAAATAGTGACGTGACTATAAATTTTTACGACTTTGGAATAAAACACACACTCTTTGTGTATTCAAGTGCACGAATGCTTTTTTGAAATCCGATTTGTTTTCTTGCTGAGCGTACATTGTCTAACAATTCTTTTAAAAAACGATCATATTTATAAATTCTTAGATACTGAATTGCATTTAAATTTTCCTCCTTGCCACATTATAACTTGACATTTATGACACTTATTTTATTGCCTAATGAATAGTCAGTATAGAGTTCAAGTAAAATTGTGCTAATGTTTAGGAATGGAAAAAATGATAAAATTCCTTTCTTCTATCATTCTGTAATTATTATTATTATTTTAGTTATTTATTAAAAAAGTATTAGAAAATACTGATGTTTTTCAAATTTCAAAAAAGTTTTTCCCGCTTTTTAAAATTTCAAAATTTCGCAAAATTCAATTTATTTATTGACAAAGATATTAAAAATAATTGAGAAACAATGAGAATATTTTTGAATTTGAAAAATAATACTTTATTTTTAAAATAAATTAAATCAGTGATTTGAATCAGATTACCAAAAACTTGATTGACTAGAAATCAGACCGGAAATGACAACTAAAATTCCAGAAACATATTTTTAATGAATGCCGCTATTTAAATGTATAAACTATTAATTAAAATCGAGTAAAAATCACGTCAAGAGATTAGGTAATCTTCATGTTAACACGCTTTTAGAGAAAAAAAAAATTTTTTTTTGCATCGGTTTCCTGGTTAATCCAATTAAAAATGAGTTGTGGCCAAAAGATATCCATCTTCTTTGCTTTCTTATGACAAGTTCGACAGGACGTTTGACACAAATGTCCATTCAATTTGAACGCTTGTCGTCTGATTTGCAAATATTATTTAACAAAATGTTTAGACCAATCGGATAGCAGGAATTTTAGATTGGAACTTTACCTAAAAGTATTAGCTGAGACTGATTTCAGCTCTCTCGAGTCCCATGTACAAGTACTTCATGCTCTCACTTCGTAGCTCTGTAGCAATCGAGATAACGGGCAAGATCCACATTCCTGAATATCCTTTGCTTGTTCCTTAGATGTCACACATCGATTCACAAGCTAAACAGGAAAAGGTCTACTTAAAAAGTAGTTAAACCAGGGACGTGCAAAAGTGTCAATATTTCTTGTATTTATAATTTTCAATTGATAGATCGATAGATCGATATATTTAATCGATATTTTGATATTTTTGAATCGATAATTCGATACATTTGAATTATATTTCAAGATTCTGATTCGATACTTCGAGTCTTCTAAATCAATTCGATATATATGAATCGATATTTCGATATTCTTTCAATCGATAGTTTGATATATTTAAATTGATTCATAATTAATACTTCGATATATCGAAATGGAATTTCCATATTTTTAAACCGATATTTAGATATGACTGAATCGATATTTTTGAACAAATGTTTCGATATAAATTGATAATTCTTAATTAACTGACTCGATATTTCAATTCCAGTTCTGATAAATGAAAATCGATTATCAGATATATCTGAATCAATGCTTTTAATCCACAATTCGATATATTTGAATCATTTATCGATATTCTAAATCGATATTCCGAGATAACTAGATCGATTCGATATATATTAATCGATATTTCGATATGTTATTATAGATATTTTGATATATTTAAATCGATTCAATATATTTGAATTGATATTTCGATATTGAAACGGAGTATCCATATTTTTAAATCGATATTTAGATATATTTAACTTGATATTTCTATATTTTTGCACAAATATTTCGATACATTTTAATCGACAATTATATATAATTAAATCGATATTCAATTTCACACTCGATTGAAAATCGATTATCAGATATATATATATATTTCAATGTATTCATAATTCGATATATCTGATTCGATATTTCTGAATCAATATTTTGATATATTGAAATTGATTACACATATCTTGTCCGATATTATGCTATTTTTAAATCGAAATTTCAATATAACTGATTCGATATTTCTATCGATATTCTACCAATATGTCAATCGATATATAATCGACATGAATAAATCGTAATTCTAACATCAAAATATTTAGATAAAGCGATAATCTAAAATCGATCAATACAAATATAATAAAAATTTAATGTCGTTTATAATACGAATAATAATTTTTTCTAATTAAAACTGTTCTTCTTGTTGATATTTATAGAATATCGAAACCACACAATAAAAAAAAGTCCAAGCTGACGATAAATTAACTTCAATTATTTCCTGTTGAAATTCATTAATTGCCTGCCGAAATAATATTAATTGGTAAAAATATAACAAATTGCAAATAAACTGCGCAAATAATAATAAATAAACATTACTAATGACGAAAAACTTTAATAATTGACTGATAAAATTTACTAATTGCCTGTCAAAATTATTAATTGACTGTTTTAAACACCTTTGATTACCTGACAAACAATATTAATTACTATATATGAAGAAAAACATTCGATAATTAATTTCACTAAACATTCGTGAGTAAGTAAATTAGAAAATATTGTCACGATTGACAGTGAAGTGTTATTAACTTTTAAGATAATAAAAAAGGAATAATTTTGTTTATATATTAATGAAACTACGTGGATAAAGGATTTTAAATTAAATATTAAAAATCAAATAGTCCCGCAGGCTACCAAATCTTTATTTATTTATGCACTCTTTGTCAGGAGAAGAATTTTTTTTTGTTAAAAAAAAAATTATTATTTAACTAAATTAATTAATTATTTGAATTATTTATTTTTAAAATTTAATTTTTTCGCTATACAATTTTGATATGGAATATTTCTTTCTAGCATCAATAGATTCTGAGATAAAATTTTTTGTATAAACACGAATACATAATTTTTTATATTATTAAAATTCAATATTTTTTCCATAATTTTTCTATTAAACATTTCTTTCTAGCAGCAGTAGATTCTGAAATAGAAATTATTGAAGAAAGGGAAATTTTAGGTTTGCAAAATATAAGAAATTTAAATTTTAATTAAATTGATTAAAAACTTGCATTACATTTTCTTAAAAAAATATATTATTAAAATTCAATACTTTCCCTACCATCTTCATATGAAACATTTCTTTCTAGCATTAATAGATTTTAAGGTAAAAATTTTTGAGAAACAGACTTTGGGTTTATGAAACTAAAGACAAAATTGTTTTGTAATTAAATTAATTAACAATTTGCCTAACTACTTTTTGAAAAAAACATAATTAAAATTGAATATCTTCCCTGCAATTTTTATATGTAACATTTTTGTTGAACATTGGTAGATATTAACATGAAAATCCTCGGAAAAAGCAAACTTCGGGTTTGCAAACGTGAAAACAATTTTTTTTTTAATAAATTGACTAAAAATTTATTTAACCCATTTCAAAAAATTTTGTTATTAAAATTCAACATTTTTTCTATAATTTTCATTTTTTTCAGCATCAGTAGATTTCGAGATAAACATTTCTGAGGTAGTAGACTTCGGCTATAAAAATATTAAACAATAATTGTTTAAATAATTCAATTAAAAATTTGAAATATTGATATATTAAATAAATATTATTAAAATACAATATTTTTTCGACAATTTTTATATTTAACATTTTTTTCTAGCATCAATAGATTTCGAGATAAAAATTCCTAAAGAAAAACGAACTAATAGCAGTTATCAGGAATAACTAGACATGCGCAGTTGTGTCCAGTGTCAATTTTAATGCGCAGTGGTTTCTTCTGATTGTTTTCAATGCGCAGTAATGTTCATTGACAGATGGTTATGCGCATTGGTCACCAGTAACAACTAAACATGCGCAATAGTGTCCATTGACAGGTTTCTGTGCGCAGCATTAACTAGAAATATCTAAACGTGCGCAGTAGTGTCCCATGATAGGTTATTATGTGCAGAAGCAACCAGTAACACCTAAATATGCGCGGTAGTGTCTATTGGTGAATATTTTATGCGCAGCAAAGAAGAAATATCTAAACATGCGCAGTAGTGTCTATAGACAGATTTTTAGGCGCAGTAGTGTCCTCTGACAGATGGTTATGCGCAGTAGTGTACAGAAATATTTAAGCATGCGCAGTAGTGCTCATTGACAGATGTTTATGTGTGATAGTGACCAGAAATACCTAAACATGCTCAATTAGTTTTCATCGACAGATTTTTATGCGCAGTAGTTACTAGGAAATATCTAAAGATGCGCAGTAGTGTCTATCAAGAGATTTTTATGCGCAGTAGTAAACAGGAAATACCTAAACATGCGCAACATTGACTAGAAATATTTAAACATGCGCAACAGTGTCGATTTACAGATTTTTATGCGCAGTAGTGACCAGATACACCTAAGCATGCGCAGTAGTGTCTATTGACAGATTTTTCTGCGCAGTAGTGACCGGATATACCTAAACATGCGCAGTAGTGTCTATTGACAGATTTTTATGCGCAGTAGTGACCGGATACATTTAAACATGCGCAGTAGTGTCTATCGACAGATTTTTCTGCGCAGTAGTATCCGGATATACCGAAACATGCGCAGCAGTGTCTATCGACAGATTTTTCTGCGCAGTAGTGACCGGATATACCTAAACATGCGCAGTAGTGTCTACTGACAGATTTTTATGAGCAATATTGATTAGAAACAAACAGATGTCTTAAGAAGGTTCTATTCATATATAAATAGGTATCTAATCGAACGTTACCTAGATGGAGAAATTTCACTAGTTTCAATTAAAACACTTAACAATTCCTCGAAGCTCCTTTCAAATGACCTTCCAACCCAAACCTACGACAAGAAAGTCTCAGATTCACAAGGTGTAAGAAATTCCAGAATAAGACTCGTAATAATTTACGTGATTGCACGATCTGATTTCCCGCAAAAAGAATCTCGAAAGTGGGCACGTCCGAGTGCGGTTGCGGTTCGGTAGGAAGTGATTTTCGATTCTTTGCACCCGAAGGAGGTATTTCCGAAGAGTTGTCCGTGCCGTTATTCCCTAAACTCTGAAAGCTCCATATTTCACCAAGATGCTAAGTAAACTCACCGTCTGATCAGGTGGCTGCTTCCACTCCAACTTTCCGGACACACAAATCACTTCTCATCACAAATTCCTCGTTCAGTCGACGGAGCGGCACCTCAGGGAGTTGCCGAGTCTCGCACAACACACAGTTTCCGGGAAAATTGCCCGAAAATCACAGCACCAAATTCTCCAGATCAACAATCACGAGAAAGCGACACTCCCGGGACAAAAAACACTGGCACTGGTGACGCTCACAAGCAGCGCCTTCAGAAGGACATTCCTCGTTGAAATTCCTCTCTTTAAATTCTCATAGCAGGTTTCTACCTGCGATTCTCCGCTTTCCACGACGTCTCGGCAGAGCAGCGACGGCCGACTTCTGTGTCGTTCGCGTGTCACAGACGAGCCTGGCGTTCCAGAACAATTAACCCCAAAGTCTAATCGATTTAATTAGACGTCAAGCGGAGCAGATCAATCTGCTCGGTATGTCGTCCCTTGGCCAAGAAGGTCCGCTTTATTTTTGTCTCATGTGTCACCTCCCCACCAAAGTCAAATTTCAATTCTCCTGCTCCAGATCCTCTTGAGACGAAAACATTTTGTCCTGAGATTCAAAAAGCGAAAACTGGTAGACCGCTTTTCATAGTCGGATTTTCATTGAGCTGGTCAAGATCCTTCATCACCTGATGACAATTTTAAAAAACTGGTCAAAAATTCTTTCAAGCTTTCTGATGATTTTATTTGCTGTCGGTGTAGATCTTCAAAAATTGGTGTTGATGCTCAATTCCGATACATTTTTAGTAAATTGATAAAGTGACCGAAATTGACAGTCTTGGAAAATTAGACATCTGTCAAAAGTTGACAAAGATCTTAAAAAATTGTCAACAAAGTTTCAAAAATTGGAATCAAACTTTTAAAAATTGGCAACAAACTTTACAAAGTTGGTAGATGTTTTCTAAAATTTATTTAGAAAATTAGCAATGAGCTTAAAAAAATGAACAGGCATTTTTTAAAAGTTGTCAAGTAGTTTCTTGAAATTGATAAAGATGTTTAATTATTAATATTTGTTCAGGTTTTCGAACAATAATGGAAGTTTTCCAAAAATTGTCAAAGATCTTATAAAGAAATGTCACACTGGTAAAAATATGTAATAAAAAAAGGTGACTATCTTTTACTTTTGACAATATTCAAAGAAAGTAAGATGCAAATTTTTGAAATCTTTTGAAGACTTACAAAATTCTGATGTGTATCAAGAAAACTAAAAAAATACTTTTTTCTGATGAAGATGAAAAAACTTTGTTGAAGAATCAAAAGTTTTGATGAACACCAATAAATTATGATGAAAATAAAATAATTCTAATGAAGATAAAACAATTCTGATGCAGATAAAAAAAATGATAAAAATCTTTCACTTCAATAAAACAGAAGTTTTTAAAAGTGTTCGATGATTTGGACAAAAAATCCCCATTTTGTGAAAATCGTTAACAACTTGGTAAAAAATTTTAATTTGTAAAAATTTATTTAAACTTCATAAAGTTTGAAATATTTGGGAGAAATCTTCAACAATTTGTCAATAATTGTTAATTAATTAGAAATAGTTTTCAATAAGTTAATAGACTCTTCACATATTATAGATAATCATTAATCATCAAAAAATATGCAAGTGCTCAAAGCAGATGAAGATCGTCAATGAAGTTGTAAAAAAAATTTCCATAAATCTATGGAAATCACGAGATACAATCGAAGAAGATTCTTAAGCCACATTGAAGATTTATGTTAAAAACATATGTCAATTTGTTCAACAAATCTAAAGATCCTAATCTTCATCTTTGTGAATTAATTCTTCAATAAAAATTTAATAGTTTCGAAGAAATAACTTGAAGATTTTGAAGAAAACTTGAAGATCTTGGGAAAGAACTTGAAGATTCTAAATATGGGCTTAAAATCTAAAGTAAGAACTTAAAGATTTTTATTAGAAATTGGTGACAATATCAAAAATAAACTAATGAAGATCTGCAGCATGAACTTAGGAACTTTTAAACAAGTCAGTAATGAGATTATGAAAATCTCTACAATGAACATTTAAAAATGTTCGTCATGAACTTATGAACATCTCCATCATAAACTAATGAAAATTTTTATCATGAATTGATGAACATTTCCATCATAAACTGATGAACATTTCCATCATGAACTGATGAACATTTCCATCATGAACTGATGAACATTTCTATCATGAACTGAAGAACACTTCCATCATGAATTGATGAACATTTCCATTATGAATTGATAAACATTTTCATCAAGAACTGATGAGCCTTTTTTATCATGAACTTCTAAATATCTGTGTTATGAACTTTTTAAAATTTTTATTATGATCATCTGCATCATGAACTTTTGACAACCTCCGTAATGAAATTATGAAGATCTTCATAATGAATTTTTGAAATAATTTGGCATAAACCTAATAACATTTCTATCAGTCAATTATGAATATTTTCCTCGCAAACCTTTGAACCCCTTTGTAATAAAATTTTCAATATTTTCATCGTAACCTTATGAACATCTGCTTGATGATTCTATGAACATTTCCATATGAACTTTCAAAGATCTACATAAAAAACATAGAATAAAATCCACAATGAACATTTTAAATGTTCGTTTGAACTTATGAAATTTTCCTTTATGAACTGACGAATATTGGTATCATGAACTGATGAACATTTGCATCATGAATTGATAAACATTTTCATCAAGATCTGATGAAGCTTTTTATCATGAACTTCTTAACATCTGTGTTATGGACTTTTTAAAATCTTCATCATGAACATTTGACAACCTCCGTAATGAAATTATGAAGATCTTCAAAATAAACTGTTTTACACACACGGCATGATAATATTCCCATCAGGCTTTTATGAATATTTACATCGCAAACTTCTAAACCCCTCCGTAATGAACTTCTTAATATTTTCATCATAATATTATGAACATCTGAATCATGATTCTATGAACATTTCCATGTAAAATGAAATCTCCATAGAAAACAGAATAATATCCACAATGAACATTTTAAATGTTTGTCAGAACTTATGAATTTTTTCTTTATGAACTTATAAACATTTTCATCATGAACTGAGAAGCCTTTTTCATCATGCACTTTTGAATATTTTCTTTATTAACTTTTAAACACCTCATTAGGAAACTATCAAAATCTTTATCCTAAATACTTCCATTATGAACTTTTGAAAACCTCCCTAATGAACTTATCAAAAACTTCAAAATAAACTTTTTAAATCACTCGGCATGAACTTATGTATATTCCGTAGTAAATTTTTCAAAATGTCTCCAAGACCTAATGAACATCTGCATGACGCTTTTATGAACATTTTTATCTCGAACATATGGAAATCTTCACAACAAACATTTCGAAATGTTCGTTATGAACTTATGAACATCTCTATTGTGAACTCATGAACTTTTTCACAATGAACTTCTGAAGATTTTTATCATGAATGTATGAACATTAATGAATTTATTAATTCTTCGACACGAACATCTCTATGATGAACTTCTGAAAATCCTCGTTATGATCTGATGAAGATTTCCGGAATAAATTTTTGAAAATCTGCCATGATTCTGTATACACATTCACGATGATTTTGTGAATTGTTCCATCGTGAGGTTATGAAGATCTGTATAAAGAAGATTTTTTAATCTCCACGATGAGCATCTCCATCATCATTTTATGACCATTTTCATCATGAACTTTTGAACACTTATGAAATTATGAAGATCCTTATTATGAAATTTTTAAAACCCTAAGCAGGAGTGTAGCTCTATCATGATTTTTTAAACATTTTCTCATATCCGTAAGAACTTATCAAGACCTGCACAAACTTTTAAAAATCTTCATCATGAATATTAGGATATTTTCATCATGAACATTAAAATATTTTCATCATGAACATTGAGATATTTTCATCACAAGCATGGGAACACCTTCAACATTGAGTCGCATCAACACCAACTTTTGAAGTTCCCACCACAAAACAGTGTCAAGATCCCCGTCACAGAAGTGACCAAGATCTCGTCATCAACTGACCCTTTGCAGAAGATCTCCAAGACCCACACGTTGGAAGATATCACAAGAAAACTAAAAACGTATCCTGATCCGAAAACAATCCTAAAATCCGTCGTAAGAACACGATCAACGCAAGAGTCGTTGAAACACTGTGAAACTTGGAAGGCCTCCTTGGGACCTGACACTCCAGGATCCAAGGTCACTGAAGGTCTCACCACCGTGCAATAATCTCCACGTGTTCACCCGCGCACTGTCTCCCCCGCGAGGCCCGGAAATTCGTCACTAGGGCACATGCAAAGATGAACGGGCTGCTCACCCCTTCAGCGAAATTGGTGCGCGGTGCCGGTTTTACGCGGGCTGAGAGCACGACTCAGATAATGATATAACAATAGCCGTGCGTTCTCCGCAGGTTCAGATCTTACACTGAAGAGCAGGCTACACATACACATGTGTGTCGGGCCGGCCCGGCAGGCTGGCAGGTAGGTAGAGAGAGGAGGTTGCTAGAAGCTCGCCAGGTAGAGGAGGAGGAGGAGGAGGAGTAGTGCCGTGGCGGGGGAAGGGGGGCACTGACAGACACGCACCAACACTAACCCGCGCACACACACGAAACGTATCAGGACACAGGGAAGAGAAGGGGTGGGGGAAGGCTGCCAGAGACACGCGAGAATCGGGCCTGAGATCGTATGGGTAAGAGACAACCTGTAACTGCAGCTTCCCCCTCCCTCCCACCTCGGGCCCAAAGCTCACATACGAGCGACCACAAGGCAGGCAGGTAGCGCGCCGAGAGCGAAGGAGAGAAAGAGAGAGAGAGCGCTAGGGCAACAATCAGCGAGGGGCAGGGTGGGGGGAGCGGGGCCTTACCGCGGCAGAAGAGACGGGAGTGATGCTGCCTCGAGTGGTGGAGGGGTGTCTCTTGCTGCTTCCGATGCTGCCGCTGCTTCTTGCTCCCGCTGCCGTTGCTGCTCCAGCCGCAAGGCTTTTCAGATCCAGTCGTGCCAGTATCGAGAACCGATTCAACCTTCCTTCGAGGAGAATAGAAGAAAGCGTAAGTCCAGAAGTACCCGGTTCCAGCTCGCTACTAGATCATGCGGTCGGAATCACATCGCACTTTTTTCACGGCAAGACCTCACCTTACCGGCTATTGAAATCACCTTCATCTTCTACCTGATGTCTACACTTGCAAGCCACTCACAATTATTGCCCGCCAGCTTGTTTTTCGATGATTGATTGAGTTCATTTCACTTGACTCGAGTCAAGAATTATTTTTTAATGTTTTCCCACATCCATTTTACTGCGATAATAACACAGCCGAGCCGCACAAAAAAAAGTATTGGGGTTGAGGTATGAAACCCATATGGGGCAAAATTCCTGAACTGTCCAGGTCAAAAAATAAAATTTATTCAAACTTTGCTAAAATGTTTCCATTGTTAGTGGAAGTGTAAATACCAAATATTTTCAAATTCCATGAAATAGTTTTTGAGTTACACAGTTTTAAAATTTTGAATTTTTTTAAAATGTAGTTTTTTAAATTAATTATATTTCTAAGTATATTGCATAAAAGTTAACATATATATAGTGATTTTAAAGCTTTTTTTACAGGCTATTCGATAATAATAAATGTTTTTTTGTAAAAAAAAATTTGACCTTTAAATTCAAGGTCAAAGTGTTAATTTGATTGTATCTCGAAATCGGAGATTTAAAAAAAAATTTAACCTATCTCAATGGAAAGCTTGACTTTTTTCCTATAAGATATGTAAAAATTAGAGTGAAACTCTAAATACTTCTGTCAAAAATACATCTCAAATACCCGCGCGCGCTCGAATAGCGCGACCTCGCGCGAGTAACCACTGGTTAATCCAGCGCGCGCGGGTATTTGAGATGTATTTTTGACAGAAGTATTTAGAGTTCCACTCTAATTTTTACATATCTTATAGGAAAAAAGTCAAGCTTTCCATTGAGATAGGTTAAATTTTTTTTTAAATCTCCGATTTCGAGATACAATCAAATTAACACTTTGACCTTGAATTTAAAGGTCAAATTTTTTTTTACAAAAAAACATTTATTATTATCGAATAGCCTGTAAAAAAAGCTTTAAAATCACTATATATATGTTAACTTTTATGCAATGTACTTAGAAATATAATTAATTTAAAAAACTACATTTTAAAAAATTTTTAAACTTTAAAACTGTGTAACTCAAAAACTATTTCATGGAATTTGAAAATATTTGGTATTTACACTTCCACTAACAATGGAAACATTTTAGCAAAGTTTGAATAAATTTTTTTTTTTTGACCTGGACAGTTCAGGAATTTTGCCCCATATATTTCTAGGTATTTTGAGGCGCTGAATCCGAATCCGCCATCAGAATAGGCCTAGCACGACTATGTTTGACTCTACCTAAAAATGGCACTTTCTGTCTAATAGAAACTAAACGCGAATCCAAATTGACTTATATTTAAAGTAAATGGAAAGCTTGAATTATTACTTTTAATCTGCTTTTTTAATCATTGTTTTACGATGCTTTTTAACAAAGATATACTTTTTATTTAAAAATGGATTTTTTTTAACTTGCAAAAAACTCAAGAATTTTGATTTATGGAAACTTTCTTTCTTCACGTAGAATCAAAAAATATATTAAAAATTTTGTTTTTTAATAAAAGAACATTTTTTTACATTTTTTTAAAATATATATTTTTTGATTCTACATGAAAAAATAAACTTTTTTTCTCTTGAACATTTGTCTCCACAACACAAAATTCTTGAGTTTTTCGCAGTTGAAAAAACTCATTTTTAAATAAAATATATCGTATCTTCGTTAAAAATAATCGTAAAACAATTTTTAAAGGAGCATTATAAAGGTAGTAACAAAAGCTTTCCATTTACCTTAAATATAAATCAATTTGGAGTCAAGTTTAGTTTCTAGTAGAAAAACAGTGCCATTTTTAGGTGTTTTTGAGGTTAGGGTCAAGCCTATACGTGCTGGGCCAATTCTTATGACGGATTCGGATTCAGAGCATCAAAATACCTAGAAATATATGGGTTTTATACCTCAACCCCGATACTGACTGATGCCACCTAGTGAGATACTAATACAATTGTAAACATTAAAAAAATCATATGTTTTTAGGTTTGTATTATATCGGAAACATTTATAAATGAAATTTGTTTAATTTCACTTGTACTTTAAGAAAAAAATAAGAGAGGTTTTTTTTTGAAAATTAGAATTTTTTTAATTTTTGAAAATGTTCTATTTTTTATAATTTTGGACGGAAATTGATGGCTAACGAACTTAACCTGTATTTTTGTACCTAGAAAAAGTGTACCGTAGATGAAGTTGATCCGACAATTTTTAATCAAGTTATACGACGACAAAATTTGTTCTACAGACAGACAGACCGACACTTGCGTAAAACACATTTTTTCGGAATCAGGAGGTCTCAAAATGTCGAGAAATGGGGAAATTAGCAAAAGTAAAAAATCGCACAAATTAAAGACCTCATTTGAGATGAGAATGTAAAAAGAAAAATTTGTTACTATTTAAAAAACCACCATAAATGCAAACAAATTTCTAAAATCACTTCTTATTAATTTATTTCAGGTTATTCACTACAGTTATTGTATAATTTGACAAATTGTCTGTATTTGCTAATATTTAAATGTGTTTTTCATTAGTTAAAACAATTGATTATTATTATTATTATTATTATTATTATTCATAACAAATACTCAAATAATCTTAAAAAGGTGTAGTTTATTCAGAAACTGACAACTTCTTATTGTTGTAATAACAGGATTCCATGTTAAATTAATCGCAACAATCATAAACAATTTTTTTAATTATAATATTGTAAATTAACAATTCTTCTTCAAATATAGTTAAAATTATCGAGTTCTATACAATAATGTAAAAACATTGAGAGTTCAATAAATATTGTAATAATTATTTAAACAATTACTTGTTGTTAATAGCTAACTTTTATTAAAATTTGAAATTTCTCGAGCCATACTCATCATAAAGAAATAAATTCTGCTTCTCAGGAAGTAATTATTATTTTGACTAATATTTAAACAATTAATTGTTATTACTTTTTGACTTTTCTTAGAATTAACCTAAGACAGTAACGTTTGTTTACAACCAGACAATTTAGTACTAATAAAATATTTTTGCACTACCGACTGCAGGACTGTTCTGCAGATAATTGTGATACTCTTATATACATTTTATTCAAAACAACCACTCAAATACAACCCCATCTAAAGCATCAACTTTTTGTCAAAAATACTAAAATCAGAATTTTTTTAACGAATTCTTCAACTTCAAGATTAAATCAGAGACCATTTGTGATACTCTAATATTATTTTTATTTAAAACCACTCTTAAAAACAACCCCCGTTATTCAAGCCAAATGTAACCAGTTTCTAACAGTAATCTAAGAATAACAATTTTATCAATTGTTTAAACAAATTACTATTGTTTAACTTTAACTTTTTATAAAATTGAGCTACAGAGCTGCGATTTTCTCTAGATTTTGCAACTTTTCAAGCCTAGTGTAACCATTTATTAACAACAATCAAAGAATAACAATTTTACCTAATGTTTAAACAAATTAATATTGTATAACTTGGACTTTTTATAAAAATGAGCTACAGAGTTGCAATTTATTCTCAATTTTGCAACTTTTCAAGACGAATTTAACCAGTTACTAACAATAATCTAAGATGTTGCGGAGAGGTGCCAAATTAATTTTCGATTATAATAAATCAATCAGTATATAAGTGGTTACATTCGTCTTCAAGTATTGCCAAATTGAGAAAGTTACAAACACCGTTATATTAGCTTAATTTAATAAAATGTTGTAAATAAACAATAATAGTTTGATTAAACAAATTATCAATTACATGGAATAATGATTGAAAATCAATATTTATGTTATTTATTTAAAATCTAGGAAAAACTTTCATAAAAATAGTAAAAAATATGTTTTAATGATTTTTTTCGTAATTTTGTAATTTATGGAGGTTTTTTGGGGTCCTTTAAAAATAGTTAATATCTAAAAATGATTAAATAAACAATTTAGCATTATTGTTTGAAGTTTCCTGAAGAGAAGCAGAGTTTGTCGAATGAAAAATATTCATTTTCAAGGATTCTATACTATCGTCAAGTGGGGCTATTTTGTGCACAAATCCGCTCTTTTTCCACACAATGCTTTATTAAAATTCAGAAATTGAAAAAAAGAATTTATCCATTCAATTATGTTGTGGACATTCTTCTAAAGGTGTCCTATGATTTAGCCGACAAGAAAACAATTTTTGTCTTAGTTACAAAAACTTAAAGTTGTGCACAAAATAGACCCCATCATGGGGCTATTTTGTGCATCAAAGTTTAATTATTTATAAAGTTGTGTAAAAATTTTTTTTGAAGGCTTTTGCTGTATAAAGTATTATTTCTAGATATTCTAGAGCACAAGGAAGAAAAAAAATCCAGAAATATTTTTTTGTAGGAATTGTTTAATTAATTTCAAAGTAAAACACTAAAATTTCACAAAAATAAGACAAAAATTGGCAACAAGTATTATTAATACCTTTACGATTTTTTTTCTGATTTCTAATAAAGAATTCATCAATTTCATTTAATACTCTCGTAGGCTAGATATCAGAAAACATTTATACCAAGTAGCAAACTTAAACAACTGAATATAAAGATTTTATTCATTAAAAATTTCGCGTATACATTGACGGTAATTCTACGAAAAAGTGATTTTTCCTAATGAATTTTACATGGGAAACTTCCAGCGCTTTGAGCACCCTCTAAATATTTTTTTGATTTTGAGAAAAAAACAGGAGTATTTTTTTTCGATATAGAACAATCCTATAGGGAGCCAGGCCAAATTAAAAACTTTCTTTACCTTGTCTTAATTTTTCTGTTTTTAAATTTTCTTTGTTTATTTTTTCTGGCATTTTCTTCGATTTTCTTTTTTTTCTGAAAGTAGACTTTGCTAGACTGCTTTTTGGAAACTGAGAAAATGTCTTATACTTTGCTTTGCAGGGCCAATTAAAAAATTTGGACATTTTGGACCTTTTTAACAGTAGCTGAATATCTTGGCTATGCCACTTTTTAGAGCATTTAAATTGCCTGCAAGAACACAAAAATACAAATGATTGCAACTTGAATATTTGGAAAATGGTTATTTTATGATCCACTTTTTAGAGTTTCGTGGTTCGGGACCGACACCCTTATAGTGAGAATATTTCGTCCGTCCGTCCGCCCGTCTGTCTGTATGAAGGAGTTACCTAGTTCTACACAGTTAAAAATTTTGTGTATTTGTGTAGAAAACAGTCCTTGTTAAATTTTTTGTGTTAAAATGTAACATTTTTCGTGTGTTGATTTTACACATTCTTCAAATGTCATTTGATTCTTGAACATAACCTCAAATTTTTTAGTAGTAACTCTGTAATTTATGTTTATTTTTTTGTTGCAAAAGCAGAAATTCCTTATTGAAAATTCATTTTAACTTGCAAAAGATAAAATACAATAGTAATTGCATAAAATATACACGCTTTAAATTATTATAATGCGTAAAATAAGAGGTTAAAATTTGTATACAAAATTCAACATATTTTTTTGTGTTGAATTAACACATAAGTTTTGAGTGGACCGTTTGGGACATGTGAAAAATGTTAAATTTAACACAAAATTTTTTACTGTGTAGAGGTAAAAAATAGTTACGTGGTTCTAGAGGCAGAAGAAAGTTACGTGGTTCTTGGTGTATAAGGGAGTTACGTGGTTTTAGAGGTGGAAGAAAGTTGCGTGGTTCTAGACATAGAAGAAAGTTACGTTGTTCTAGAGGTAGAAGAAAGTTACGTGGTCCTTGATGTCTGAGGGAGTTATGTGGTTTTAGAGATAGAAGGAAGTTATGTGGTTCTTGATGTATGAGGGAGTTACGTGGTTCTAGAGGTAGAAGGAAGTTACGTGGTTCTTGATGTATAAGGGAGTTACGTAGTTTTAGAGGTGGAAGAAAGTTACGTGGTTTTAGAGGTGGAAGAAAGTTACGTGGTTTTAGAGGTGGAAGAAAGTTACGTGGTTTTAGAGGTGGAAGAAAGTTACGTGGTTTTAGAGGTGGAAGAAAGTTGCGTGGTTCTAGACATAGAAGAAAGTTACGTTGTTCTAGAGGTAGAAGAAAGTTACGTGGTCCTTGATGTCTGAGGGAGTTATGTGGTTTTAGAGGTAGAAGGGAGTTACGTGGTTCTTGATGTATGAGGGAGTTACGTGGTTCTTGATGTATACAGGAGTTACGTGGTTTTAGAGGTGGAAGAAAGTTACGTGGTTCTAGAGGTAGAACCACAAAAAAAACATTTTGTGGTCTTGTCTTATTCTTGATCCAATAATATAGTAAATTCTTGGATGGAAAAATAATGTCACAAAATTATCAATGATCAGATACATGGTTATTTAATATTTGTAATAAAATACTTAGTTCGAGGTATTGCAGTGTTTTGGTCCTTTCTTAACTGTCAAGAAAAGAGTGAATTGACAGGTCAAGTTGAAGGTTGGGTTTGGTCCTCTTTATCTACCTTATACTCTTCGGTCCGCTTCGTCCAGTTCACCTGTCATCTCCTCTTATCTCAGACAATCGTCCATCCATCTCTTGAGACTGCAGCGCCTCGTTTCCTTTCGTTCTCTCTTTTTATCCCTGTTGCTGGGTCATCAGAGGTAGTTTTTTTTCTTAATTCCTTTTCGCTACTCTTTTTTTTTCTTCTTTCTTTTCGATCCGGCTTCGGACTTGACACCCCTTGGTTACTGTGGTCTCGCAGGTGAAAACCACATGTGAGTAATTGACCTCTGCATGACTAAGCGAGAAAAACCCGAATGCTGATGATTCCTTGTTGTGATGACGTCAAATTTTCAAGGAATAAGCTAATTTTATACAAGATAGAGAAAGTGATACTCTATTTGCAGCATCAGATTAATCGTCATTGAGAATTTACGTTTATCATTAGCAGTTTAGAAATCTTCAGATTTGGGTCATCAAAATATTTATTGCGAGAAGTACTGTTTTTTCTCCGGTAGTCCTGGAATTGAATTGTTGATGATTTTGATACCTGTTGCCTGAATTTTGTCCAAAACTCAATTGTCATAATATTAATTTGACTGAGTTTTGTTAAATCGAATGACTATTTATTAGAAATCTAATTTATACGAACCCAGACAAAAAGTCCAAAGTTAATATAGTCCAAAAAATTTTAAAATATTTACACTTATTGTCACTAACACTGACAGTACTTTTTGCCCTGGTCAAAAAGTCCAAACTGAAACATACACGATTTATTATTTATTTTGTACTTTTTTCTTGAACATTTTAGTCTGGTAAATGATATTTCGTTAAATAAAATTTGTTCAAATAAAAAGTTTAATAAATGTCATAACAAATTTTGTTAAACAGTTGAAATGTAAACATTTTATTCTTTCTGTTTTTTAACGCATAGATACTTATTAGCGAAACTTCTACTTCAATTTTATAAAAACCAATTTTAAAATTATAACAAATAATTAAAAAATGACAAAAACAATTTTAAAAAGTATCAGAATACAATTGAAATTTGAGATACAGATTTAAAAATTTGAAAAATTGATTAAAAGCTAATGAAAATAATTACAAATTGAATAAACTAATTGCAAAATAATAAAATTAATTGATAATTTAAAAAAAGAATTGAAATTTGAGATAAATTAATTAAAAATTTAGGAATTGCATTAAAAATTAATTTAAAAAATTTAAAGTTGGAGAGAATAAGTACAAAATTAGAGAAATAATTGAAAATTAATGAAAAGAATTTAAATTTGAGAAAAATAGTGGTAAAATTATAAAACATATTTGAAGTTAAATAAAATAAATAAAAAATGATAAAAAGAACTAAAAATTAAAGAAAAAGGAATTAAAAAATAGACATGATTGCAAGTTTTGGAAATTAGTTGAAAAATAATGAAACCATTTAAAAAGTGGAGAATATAATTCAAACTGAATAAAGTAATTAAAAATAAAGGGAAGAATTGAAATTTGATGAAAATAATTGAAATCTGAAATATATAATTTAAAATTTATGATATCTATTCATACATAATTTAAAAATTTTTAAATTGGAGAAAGAATTAAAAATTTATAGAAATAATTAAAAATTGAGAGGAATAATTAAAATTTAAAATAATTAATTGAAAATGTAGAAAATTAATTGAATAAAATTGAGAATATTTAAAATTTGAGGAAATAATTGGAGATTTAGGAAATCAATTAAAAAGATGATGTAAATAATTAAAAATTGAAGGGAATAATTTGAAAATGCTAAATAATTGAAAATTGGAAAGAAGAATTATAATATAAGAAAAATAGTTTTAAAAATTATATAATTTATTTAAAATAAATGAAAATGAAGAAATGAAATGAAATTTTAAAAACAATGCAAATTAGGAAATTATTTAAAAATTTTGGAAAAGTAATTTGGAGAATTGTAATTAAAATGTTTGAGATACATTAAAATAATTAGAAATAAAAGAATATTATTATTCAAATCTTTAAATAAAAGAAAAAAATTACCTAATTAAAGTATGTATCTTGCTTGAGTTTCTGGATATACTTCCGAGTAATCGGAAAATAAATAAATATTAAAATAATTATGTGTTTTGATGCGCTGATTACAAAAATCGTAGAGAAAATTCCCGACTAGAATAGATCTCTAATATTTTCCGAGGATATCAATAGTGAAGTAGCTTTTGTAAAAATCACAGTTGCTTGGATATTTTTTATTAAAAAAACTACTATAGGCGACAAAAGCACGAGGCGCATGATTATTCCCTAAAACCCATTTAGTCTAAATCCCATTCAACCAAAAACCATAAAGCCTAAAATGCATTAAGCCTAAATCCCATTAAACCTAAAATGCACTCAGCCTAAAACACATTTCACCTAAAATGCATTTAGCCTAAATATCATTTAACCTAAAATATATTCACCCTAAAACTTATTTAACCTAAATCTCAATTAACATAATTTCTGTTTATCCTAAAATGCCATCAGCCTAAAACCCATTTAACCTAAATTCCATTTAACCTAAAATCCATTTAATCTCAAGTACATTCAGCCTAAATCACATTTAACCTAAAATGAATTTAGCCTAAATCTTATTTAACCTAAACCCCATTCAAACTAAAATGCATTCAGTCTAAATCCCGTATAATCTAAAATTCATTCAGCCTAAATCTCATTAAACCTAAATTCCATTTAACCTAAATTCCATTTAACCTAAATCTCATTTAACCTAAATTCCATTCGCCCTAAAATCCATTTGATATAAATCCCATTTCACTTAAAATCCAATTACCCTAAAATCTATTTACCGTATAAATCCCATTCAACCTAAAATGCATTTAGCTCAAACCTTATTTAACCTAAATCCCATTCAAACTAAAATGCATTCAGTCTAAATCCCGTATAATCTAAAATTCATTCAGCCTAAATCTCATTAAACCTAAATTCCATTTAACCTAAATCTCATTTAACCTAAATTCCATTCACCCTAAAATCCATTTAATATAAATCCCATTTCACTTAAAATCCAATTACCCTAAAATCTATTTACCGTATAAATCCCATTCAACCTAAAATGCATTTAGCTCAAACCTTATTTAACCTAAATCCCATTTAACCTAAAACACATTTAGCATAATACTCATTAAACCTAAAACTCAATTAACCTAAATCCCATTTAAACGAAAATGCATTCAGACTAAAAACCATTTAACCTAAATCCCGTTGAACCTAAAATGCATTTAGCTTAAATCCCATTTAACCTAAAATTGAATCCGCCTAAATCTCATTTGATCTAAATTTGATTTAACCTAAAATGCATTTAGCTTAAATCCCATTTAACCTAAAATACATATAGCCTAAAACCATTTCTTCTAAATCCCATTTAACCTTACATACAAATTATAAATTAGGTTAAATGGGATTTAAAACAAATGGTTTTAGGCTTTATGCATTTTTCGGTTAAATGGGATTTAGGCTGAATGCATTTTAGGTTAAATGGGATTTAGGTTAAATGAGTTTTATGTTAAATTGGTTTTAAGCTAAATGCATTTTAGGTTTAATGGAATTCAGGTTAAATGGGATTTAGGTTAAATGAGATTTAGACTAAATGCATTTTAGGTAAAATGGGATTTAGGTTAAATGAATTTTAGGCTAAATGGATTTTAAGTTAAATGTGATTTATGTTAAATGAGTTTTAGACTGAATGCATTCTAGTTTAATTGGGATTTAGGCTGAAAGCATTTTAGGTTTAATGTGTTTTAGGTTGAATGCATAGATTAAATGGGATTTAGGTTATTGAGTTTTAGGTTAAATGGGTTTTAGGCTAAATGCATTTTGGGTAAAGTGGGATTTAGGCTAAATGCATTGAAAGCTCTATGGTTTTAGGGTGAATGGGATTTAGGCTAAATGGGTTTTAGGGAATATTCATGCGCCTCAAAAGCACCCCCCATACCTCTTGAAAAAAATAAAGTAAAATGGAACAGGTTTTAAAAATTGGATTGTTTAAATTTCTAAAAGAGGTTTCAGTTCTGAAGCGTTTCGAGCAAAGTCACTATCTATTTTCTTGAAAACTATTAGAAATATAAAAAAATACGTTGAATATAAAATGTATATTTTAACTTTTAAGAAGACTTATAACTTTTGTGGATAAAATATTCTAAATTTTTAATATTTATTGAGATGATTGCAAAAAACTCAATGTTTATGTGTTTGTTGTGATTTTCAATATGTCAATTAAATTTAAGCCAATTTTCACTATGATTTTCGTAATCAACACATCAAAATACGTAGGTATATCAAGTTTAAAAAAAATCGTGTTTATCCATTATTTGGAAGTTTATTCATTTTTTTGCAGTCCTGACTAATTTTGTTGTAGTTAATGTTAATGCAATTTCTGTCGAAGTCTATGCAGTTTAACTAAAGTCAAGTGTTGCGGTAGGTCTTACAATTTTTATTGTACTTGGTGCTATTGTTGCTACCATTTTTGTAGTTTAGCAAATCTTTAGTTGCAGCTGTTGTTTATTTTTCCAGTTATAGTTCTATAGTTGTTCTATCACTTAGTATCTTTTTGTTGTGGTTATTGCTATTGTTGCAGTTGTATCGATTCTGATTAATAGTTCTCTTTGTTTTTTTTTGTAGTTCAAACTATTATTATTATTATTATTATTATTATTATTATTATTAATAGTTGCAGTTCTTGATTATTTTGTTTACTATTTTTATTCAAATAATTGCAATTTTGATTGCAGTTCCTTTTTCGTTATTGTAGTTCTTGATATAATAGTGTGATATTGCCCTTTTTATTGTAGTTTTTGCAATAATTGTTATTGTACATGCAATTTTCACTGCAGTTTTTATACTGTTGTAGTTCATGCAACGTGATGATGCAGTTTTTTGTCACTATTTTGTCGTCCCTAGAATTTTTGTTGTATTTATTGCTAATTTTGTTATAATTCTTTTTACATTTTTTGCAGGCATTGCTTTTTCTCTTATAACTGTTGCTTTAATTTGTGCATCCCTAACATTTTTTGATGCTGTTGTTGCATTTATTGCTTATTTTTTTGTATTTCTTTCCATTTTTGTTCAGCTCTTGCTATACTTGTTGTAGTTTATAGTTATTGTAGCTTTTGCTACAGTTGTCGCAGTATTTAATTTATTTTGTTGCAACTCTCAATTTTTGTTGTAATTGCTTCATTCTGCTGTTGTAATTTTTGATAATGTACATTTCGCTACTTTCATTGCTTTTCTATTAATCCTAGTTCTTCTAACTTTCATTTTAGTTTAGCCCTTTATGCTATTGACGTTATTGCACATTTTGTTGCAGTTGTTTCAACTTTAAATGTAATTCTTGGAATTTTTTGTGCTTCTGCAATTTCAGAATAGTAGTTTGCTTATTACAATTTTTGTATCTCTCGTTGTAGTTGCTTGCTACTGTACACTTGCAGTTTTATTATTTTTCTTTTAAACATTTCTCAACATCCTTTTCAATAATTTCCATTAATTTTTGTATTTTACAAATAAAAGGCAACTTTCTTTATCAATTTCTCATTGACTAAAATTGCATCTCGTAAAAGAAAGCAATTACAGCTGGAGCCAAAGTGATTCCTACATCGTTTCTGAATAATTTTCTGAAAGCTGGGTGAAGATAAGAGTGGAGATCCATTTTTTCCGAAGCGGACAAACTTCATTATTCCAATTCCATCTGTTGGCTGGTGATTGAAAATGAGATGCTATGCAAATTCAAGAATTGGTACCATAACTCATTCGTGCGATATCGTGCATATGCAGACGCGGTCGGTCAATCGGACATGCTTCACGAACGGACAAGACGAGACTTGGCAGCCAGCAGAAGATAAGAATACCGAAGAACGAGCGGCAATTACAAGCGAACGAGCGGGTTGCCGAGTGTTCTCGATTTTTACGCACACGCGTCCATCGAGAAACGATTCGATATATCGCGGGCAAAGAAATCGAGTCAAACTGACATGAATTATATGTGAAGCGAGTCTGTAAAAGTACCTGCCCACTGATGCCCCTATTAAAGTAGCCGCACTAAACCCACTCACTCGAGTGGATTTCCTAACGACTCACTTTTATTTTTTCCTCTATTATAATGGAAGAAAAAACATTAAAGGGATTAATATCTCCTTGATGCATGATCTCGGCTCTATTTTTTACAGCCACTTTACACATTTGTAAATTACCGGCTTTTTATTGGCTTCCAGTTCTGGATATTCTTCCAGAGAAGAAAACATCCAGACTGAAGACAAGATCGTGGGCCTTTGTTGACAGGGTTCTTTTGTCCGTGCGTCACCTATTCAAGAAATAGGATTAGTGAACTATTTGACTTGAGTGGCTGCCAGTTCTTCAACGTTGTGTTATAAAATTCTTTTCTAAATTTAAACCATGCTAGTTATAATTAAAGAAAGATGCTCCTCTGGAAATTTGCAGATTTAGAAAACAAATTCGTAATGTTACAAATTATCTGCTTGGTTTATTCTATTCCATTGATCCACTAATCCTCTGCATGTGACTACACTCTTAACAATTATTATTGGTGCCACTAGCCTAAAGCACAACGAATCGTAATCGCTAATCCTTAATCGTAAGAATGAGAGGAAGCAGGACAGAAATATATGTCTGTCCTACTTCCTCTCATTCTTACGATTAAGGATTAGCGATTACGATTCATTGTGCGTTAGGCAACTCACAAACTTTTGATTCCTCTTGGAAACTTCTGACACTGTTCGGAAACGTTCGGCTCCACTGGAAAATTCTCAACACGGTTTGAAACATCTCGGTAATTTTCGGTAACTTTAGATTTCGCTTGAAAACTCTCGGCATGGTTGGGAAGCTCCCGACTCCAATCAAAACGTTTCGACTCCGCTTGGAAATTTTCGCCACAATTTAGAAATTTTCGACTCCGCTGTGAAACTTTCTGCAAGGTGTGAAAGCTTTCGAGTCTTCTGAGAATCTCTCGGTAATAATCGGTACTGCCCGTTAATCACTCGAGTCGACTCGGATACTCTCGGCACAGTTGAGCAAGGCCTCAGACCCATGCGATATATTAGGAGAATAGATTTCGATCAATCAAACGATTTTTTTAGAAAATTGCAATCCTTTGATTAGTCAAATCTATTTCTCTATTCTCCTATTCTTCCGCATGTGCCAGTGTCCCTTATTTCGGCTCTAAAGTCGCAGACACATGGAGCAGATTAGCAGAATGGACTTCAGGCAATCAAAATTAAGTCTCTAGCGGTAGAATAATATTTGCCCCTAGAGACTAAATCTTGATTGGCTAAAGTCTATTCTGCTAATCTGCTTCATATGACTGCACCCTGAGCATCTGTCTAATATATACGCTTGTAGTTGAAATAGTCCGACGCACATCGAAAACATAAAGGCGCTAATATATCTCGTCCCGTAACTTTAGGTTTGTCTCATTCTAGTACACAGCAGTGGCATAAGTTTGTCTCGTTCTCGTACTAGTTATGTGCCCAGACCGTCCATACGCATAATTAGTGCGAGAGTGTGACAAACTTATGCCACTACTGTGTACTAGAATGAGACAAACTTAAAGTTACCGGACGAGGTATGAAAGCGCCATAAGACGTAAACTTAAAATTTAAGGGTAAAATCTCATGTGAGCAGAAAGCGTAAAACCGAAAGCAGAAAATATGAGAGTAAGAGAGTCAGTGATATATGCCTATCTCTCTCACTCTCATGATTTTCTGCTTTCGGTTTTGCGCTTTCTGCTCACATGGGATTTTACCATTAGAATGAGAGAAAGTAGGACAGACAATATCTCTGTCCTATTCTCTCTCATCCCTAAGTGGAAGACCCATTGGTCCGTTGTGCGTTGCGTTGTAATGAGATAGAAAAGGACAAAGTATATATGGGGCAAAATTCCTGAACTGTCCAGGTCAAAAAATAAAATTTATTCAAACTTTGCTAAAATGTTTCCATTGTTAGTGGAAGTGTAAATACCAAATATTTTCAAATTCCATGAAATAGTTTTTGAGTTAGGGGAGAGTGGCTATCAATGTACCGGGTTTTTTTCAAGGTCATAGTACTTATTGAATTTCACCAATTTCAAGCACTTCTTTGCATCAATATAAAACTAGAACACTTATCTACGTAATGCACACATATTATACACGATTTATTTTGATTAAATAATTAAATTTAGGATTTTTCTAAAGTAACAAGCTATTTTCATTTTTAACAACCTGGGTACACAATGAACCACCTCTATAAAAATACTAAAAATGTTCAACAATAATAATATTGCAATTTTCACTTTGTAAAAAAACTTATTTTCTATCAAATACTATAAAAAATTGTTACTTAACACTTTTTAATTGATAATGTATAACCTAAATATACCTCAAATTTAAGTTAACTAGCTAAAATGGCATTTTAGTTTTGCTATGTTGAGAAAAGTACTGATAACAATCGCTGTAACATGCTGTACGCATGCCTAGTTTTATAATCAAGCATACCACTCTGGAAATCGAAAATACACTGAAATTCCAGGTGGTTCATTGTTCCCCGGTACATTGAATCAACATGACATTTGCAACAAAAATGTTTTTTTTTAACTTAATCCAATATTTCAAAATCTTTATCTCATTAGAATATTGTAGTTAAGGCCCAAAACAAAATAAATCGTAAGTACATTTATTTTAAAATGGCCTTATTTTAATTAAAAAACGTGTTTGTATTTTAGGTAAATTTTTTCTTCAGTACATCAAAAACAGTTTTTTCCAGTTTTCTCTGTAAAAAATAAATCCACACGTCTCAAATTTATGGACGTAGTGTGTTTACGCAAACTTCATTTATATTTAAAATTAGGAGAATTTTTATTAAATTGTTTCTGAGAAAATTGAAATGGTTCATTGAAAAAACTGGTACATTGATGGCCACTCTCCCCTACACAGTTTTAAAATGTTGTTTTTTAAATTAATTATATTTCTAAGTATATTGCATAAAAGTTAACATATATATAGTGATTTTAAAGCTTTTTTTACAGGCTATTCGATAATAATAAATGTTTTTTTGTAAAAAAAAATTTGACCTTTAAATTCAAGGTCAAAGTGTTAATTTGATTGTATCTCGAAATCGGAGATTTAAAAAAAAATTTAACCTATCTCAATGGAAAGCTTGACTTTTTTCCTATAAGATATGTAAAAATTAGAGTGAAACTCTAAATACTTCTGTCAAAAATACATCTCAAATACCCGCGCGCGCTGGATTAACCAGTGGTTACTCGCGCGAGGTCACGCTATTCGAGCGCGCGCGGGTATTTGAGATGTATTTTTGACAGAAGTATTTAGAGTTCCACTCTAATTTTTACATATCTTATAGGAAAAAAGTCAAGCTTTCCATTGAGATAGGTTAAATTTTTTTTTAAATCTCCGATTTCGAGATACAATCAAATTAACACTTTGACCTTGAATTTAAAGGTCAAATTTTTTTTTACAAAAAAACATTTATTATTATCGAATAGCCTGTAAAAAAAGCTTTAAAATCACTATATATATGTTAACTTTTATGCAATATACTTAGAAATATAATTAATTTAAAAAACTACATTTTAAAAAAATTCAAATATTAAAACTGTGTAACTCAAAAACTATTTCATGGAATTTGAAAATATTTGGTATTTACACTTCCACTAACAATGGAAACATTTTAGCAAAGTTTGAATAAATTTAATTTTTTAACCTGGACAGTTCAGGAATTTTGCCCCATATGTGTCCTATTCTTTCTCATTACAAAGCAACGTAAAACGGAGTAATGGGACGGCGGCTTTAAGTTTTACGTCTTACGATTCTATGTGCGTAGGCCTAATGCACTGCTATTTGATAAAAGTTATCTTTTAGTTGCAGAAGCTGCGCTCAATATTTCTTTTTCAACCATCTGCTTGATTACGATCGAAATGTCAGTCACACTTTGTCAGCGCGTTCAGGTAAAAATTTAAATAATTCCAAGTGACTTAAAAACTACAATCATATAAGATCTGTGATCATTTTTGTGCTTTTGTGTTTTGAAAATTTATGTGTAAAAATTGTAATGCAGAGTATCTTCCGCCTCTGTCTATTCCTATCACTGAAAAACTTATTATTCTGAATAAAAATTGATGTCCATGGGACAAATCAATTAAAGACTCAGGGTCAAAATTTCTAAAAAAAATCAATGTTGGTTTTGGGTCTTTCGATTTTTTTGAAACTTGGTGAAAATGTAGTATTATATGACAGAAGTTTTGCCCAAAAATATTTTTTTAAAATTTTCAAAATTGTGGTTTTTACAGGGTGTCAATATTTTAAGTACCGTTTTTTTCAAAAACGAATAACTTTGTGGCATTTTAATAAATTTTGTTCATATTTATGGTGTTTATAAATAATATACCAACACTTTGAACGTAATATAAGACCAAAAAATTTGTTCAAAATTTGCCCCGAAAAAAGTCAAAAAATTTTTGATTTCATTTTTTCGATCAAAAGCACACCTACGATTTCTTTTTAATAACGATATTTCGTTTCCTTATTTTATCCTGAATTGATTAAAAAAAAAAAATTCTGGAGACTTTAAAAACAACCGAGATATTGGACTTTTTGTGACGCGGCCTACGCTCTCTGAATTACGCTCTCTTAACGCCGGGACACGGAAGCATTTTTTCAAGCATTTTGAACGTTAATTATTTTTATTATTAGGCATGTAAAAGGGTTTCGGAATAACATTTTATTACGTATTTTTTATCGCTCTTTCATAATCTGTCATCAAAATTGCAAAAAAATAAAATTCCAAAAAGCTATGACCACTTTTTTGGAAAAAAATTCCAATTTTTTACATTTTTTATTCAAAAATGATTTTTTTTCCACTTAACTAGTGATCAGAAAATTTCTGCACCTCAAAATATCGTGTCCACAATATCCAAGCTTCAAAAGGATGGACCATACATTTAAAAATATCAAGATAGCGGATCCAAAATGGCTACGACAGAATTTTTTTTCAAAAAATTGACACCCAGTGGATACTTATTTTAATTCTTTCTTTATTTGTATGAAAATGAGTATCTGAATATTTTTTGGGTCGCTGATTGTGAATCTAAAGTCGGATTTCAAAAATTCAAAATGGCGGATCCAATATGGCGGTCGATATTTTTGGAATTGTTCGGATTTATTTAAAACATGCTACTTGGGGATTTTTGGGGTCGCTGATTGTGAATCTGAAGTCAGATTTTAAAAATTCAAAATGGGGGATCCAGTATGGCGGTCGATATTTTTGGAATTGACCCCAAAACACCACGGGTAACATGTTTCAAATAAATCTGATCAATTCCAGAAATATCGACCGCCATATTGGATCCGCCATTTTAAATTTTTGAAATCCGACTTCAGATTCGTAATCAGCGACCCCAAAAACCTCCGAGTATCATGTTTCAAAAAAATCCGATCAATTCCAAAAATATCGACCGCCATATTGGATCCGCCATTTTGAATTTTTGAAATCCGACTTTAGATTCACAATAAGCGATCCAAGAAACATTCAGGTACTTATTCTCATACAAATAAAGAGAGAATTAAAAGAAGTATCCACTGGGTGTCAATTTTTTGAAAAAAAAATTCTGTCGTCGACATTTTGGATCCGCCATCTTAATATTTTTAAATATATGGTCCATCCTTTTAAAGTTTGGATATAGTGGACATGATATTTTTAGGTGCAAACATTTTTTGATCACTGGTTACGTGGAAAAAAAATCATTTTTGAATAAAAAATGTAAAAAATTGGCATTTTTTTCCATAAAAGTGGTCATAGCTTTTTGTAATTTTATTTTTTTGCAATTTTGATGACAGATTATGAAAGAGCGATAAAAAATACGTAATAAAATTTTATGCCAAAAACCTTTTACATGCCTAATAATAAAAATAATTAACGTTGAAAATGCATGAAAAAATGCTTCCGTGTCCCGGCGTTAAGAGAGCAATTCAGAGAGCGTAGGCCGCGTCACAAAAAGTCCAATATCTCGGTTGTTTTTAAAGTCTCCAGAACTTTTTTTTTTTAATCAACTCAGGATAAAATAAGGAAACGAAATATCGTTATTAAAAAGAAATATAATACTTTATTTACTCTCCCTTTAACGGGTTCGAGGGCTCCACTTTCTTTACATTTTTGTTACAATATATTTCTTATAACTACCTTTTTACAATCTTAATCTACTTAAATCTAAACGCCATCTTTACTTATTTTAACTTATTATTCGCCATGTGCCTGGGCTTCCATTTCCCGTTCCTTTTGACAAATCTGTCTTTATCCCTTTTATCGACCACCCTTTTACCTTTTACTATACTCTCTCACTCACTCCTTACTATCCACTCTTTTTCTCTCTTCTCCATTTATTCCACATTTGTCATTTACCCCCACACTTTGTTCCATTCCTAACATACCCATGCACTCCATACCTACACACAATCACACTTTTATAACCTCTCCTGTCTCTTCCCTCACTTTCCATCTTATTCCATCCACCCAGATACAATCTCTCCCCATCCTTACCTCACCCCCTTTTCTTCTTTCTGTCCACGCTTTCTCTTCCAAGAACCACCTGATCCTTCTCTCTCTCCATGTTCTATCTTCATCTATCCTCTTCCCACTCCCTCTCAACCTTCCCCTTAATTTCATGACTTCATATTTGTCCTTCTCATCTTCCAACTCCACTATCCACAATTTTATTGTCCCCTGATCTACTCCTCTAATTCCCGTAACCTTTTTAATTTTTACCTTGGCTCCAATTTCTGTAAGTAATCTTTCTACTTCCTCTTTTCCATACCTATACCCTACTTCCAAACCTCTAATCACGGTGTTCCGCTTTCTTTTTTCCCTCTCGAGCAACTCAACCTGACTCGCTAACTCTTTCATTTTCCTTTTCAAATTATCATCCCTTACTTCTCCATTCTCTCTACTTCCTTCCTTTTCCCCTATCTCTACAATCTCCAATCCACCCTTCTCATTCTTCCCATCTCCCTCACTCCAATCCGATATTTCTTTCTCTAACTTGTTCATTCTCTTCCACATATTTTCTTTTTCCATTTTCCAATTTTCCTCCCACTTTTTTAAATTCCTTTCCATCCCTTCTATCTCCTTTTTTATTACCTCCGTCTGCTTATCTCTTTTTTCTTCTATGTCCCTATCAATCTCTATTCTGTCCCACACCTCTATCCATTCTTTATCGAACCTTTTTACCAACAACTTGACAAACTCAAGTAAGTCGATGCAGTCCTGACACTTCATAATTTCCCCGTCTTTTCCCTTTCTTATTTCGCCTATAATATTTCGTATCTCCGATATTTTCCCGCTTATACTACTTGATTCAAATTTCGCCATTCTAGATCCCTACCTTACCTACAGTTCATTCGCTCTCCTCGTCATTCACTCTACCTCTCTCACTCACACCCCACTCTTTCCACCTAACCTCACAAATTCACGCTTTCCTTTTACCTTCTTTATCTTTCCCATTCATACTATTTTCCACTTACATTCTTTTCCAACCATTCACCTTACTTTGCACATCACTTTTCACTTACACCACTACCCACCCTTAACTAATAATAACCAAATTTTCCAAAAAACAATATACCCTTCACCAACGCGTGCACTACTGTACGGTACCGGAAACGGAAGCCTATTAAAAAGAAATCGTAGTGGTGCTTTTGATCGAAAAAATGAAATCAAAAATTTTTTTTACTTTTTTCGGGGCAAATTTTGAAAAAATTTTTTGGTCTTATATTACGTTCAAAATGTTGGTATATTATTTATAAACACCATAAATATGAACAAAATTTATTAAAATGCCACAAAGATATTCGTTTTTGAAAAGAACGGTACTTAAAATTTTGACACCCTGTAAAAACCACAATTTTGAAAATTTTCAAAAAATATTTTTGGGCAAAACTTCTGTCATATAATACTACATTTTCACCAAGTTTCATAAAAATCGAAAGACCCAAGACCAACATTGATTTTTTTGAGAAATTTTGACCCCTCATCATTTTATAAGTCTTGATCAAATTTATAATTTTCATCAGAAGCTTAATAGATTTTGTTTTAATGTATCTCAAAGCGGTCAATATACAAAAAGGTTTCGACCAAATCGAAAAACCCTGTTTAAAATATTTCCTTAATTTAATTTACAAAAATATGAAATCAGTCTTTGTGTACATAACAAATGTTTCCTTCTGCATAAAAAGCCGAAAATAAAAAACTACAGTGTCTCTTTGTCTGTAATTTGTACATCGAGTTAAGAATTAGCAAATTACCTGCAACTATTGCAGCACGAACCGATGTTTTCCATTGTGCAGTTGAAGCGACCGGTTGCAAACGGGCACGGCAAAAAGGGTCCTTTCGGTGCATGTGGAATGGACAATGGGTCGGCTGAATCGTTATTGTATTTCCGCGAGAAGAGATTGCTGATGCCGGGAGCGAAGAACCAGTCACTTGGCACTCAGAACGTGACGTGAGCCCGAGTTGAATTTATCGCGTGTCCTGCGAGACATTAACGGCCGAAAGTGTCAAGGGCGACTGAGCCCAAGTGACAATGGTGAGTCTTATCTAACAAGAGAGAGCAAGAAAGAAGAAGCGAGAGAGAGAGTGAGAGAAAGAGAGGCTGCTTTGATTTGAAAAGCAAAAGCAGCGCCCGACTTGGCGTTCATTGACTGGAGGTACGCAAAGTGTCCGACGCCTGTGTTGACCGCATCGATAATTCGATAAAGTGTCCTCTCATTACCCTATTGATTGCTCCATTGTGCCAGGACGCTCCTCAGACACCGAGCTTTCAACCCTCTGCTTCTTCCGTTCTCCCGTTCCCTTCTAGCCTATTTCCTCTCGCATCTTGTCTCTCTTGGTTCGTGTATTTACACATGAGCGGATCTACTGCTGTGTTGACCGCTTCAATTCGCTGTTGTCACAGAGTGTTAACCTAATTTGCTCGATGACACCCTCCAGTCCCCTGGAGAGAGACTCTTCTCTCGATAGTGTGTACCTTTCTAAAGTTACTATGGTAATGACAATTGGGATCATGCCGACAAAAAATATTGTCATCCTCGCGACTACTAATTAATTGATTAATTAATTAATATTCGTGAATAAATAACACAGGCACACAAAAAAAGGTCATGACCTAGAGGACAGACCCATACATTCCTAGGTTTTTAGAGTCGCTGAAACCGAATATGATCAGCAAATAGTTTACTTGTCCATTTTCATCCTACCACCCTCTTCCACCTGCTCTAGGTGTTGCAAGGGGGGAATTCACATAACCTTAAAAATACTTTTCCAAGCACCGTACAATCTATTTTTTTTCGAAACCAAAACATGTAATTAAAAATATGTCCATGTACCCATAATTTAAATTTTATTCAGATTCTAAAACTAATTTGACATTTTAGAAATATGTATTATTTTGGCTTCAGTTTGTTAACAAAATATTGAAAATTGTGTATTTGTATAATTTTCAATATTTTGTTTGCAAACTGAAGCCAAAATATTACATAGGGTAAATGTACCATCTACTACGAGTTTTCAAAATCGTCGTTTTTAAACCTACGTTTTAATAGTTTAAGCTAAAAATTCATCCTTGAATTTTTTATAATAAATATTTGAGCATTATTAACATTGAAAAAATCGATGTATATCATTGGTAAATGCCTAATAATATTTAAAAAAGGCAATTTAAAAAATAATTACAATGTTGGTATTACTACGAGATGGTTTGCATTACGACACGTGTATTACTACGAGTGTTTGTGTTACTACGATGACAATACTACGAATAAATTTCACCTTAGAAATTACTTAAAAATTTTGATTTTCGCTATTAATATGCAAATTATACGGGGAAATTTTTTTTTTATAAATCAATAGTTTTTATTATTTATTTATCAACATTTATATTTCTCTAAACTAATTTTATATTGAAATAGAATAATGTAGAATGAAGTTTAAAATCACTTTGTAGAATCACAAAAAAGAACAAATAGGTTCTGTTTGAGCAAAGTTTAAATCAAATATATATTAATATACGTATTAAATTAATGTTTCGTGTTTTTTTTTTGGAGATCTTTAATTTTTTTCTCGATTTCCCCCTTCTATTTTCTTTTCATTAGGTACTGCTTCTTCAGTTTTTTGCTTTTTTCTTTAATTTCTTGCAGCTTTTTTTGATGCTCTCGTTTTAATTGACCACTTTTTCTTAGAAATAATATCTTTTTTTGGCATCTTTTCTTTCACTAAAAGCACTTATATCTAAACTAATATGTATTAACTCACAGTGCTCATTAACAGTTGTCATTATTCAAAACATATTTGTAGGTTAGGTCAATCAACTTTGTTTGTATTGTCGTAATAGATGCGTGCGCATAAAATGCTGTACACATTACTACATTTAAAAATAAATAATGAAAATATTAAAAATATTAAAAATTGGTAACATTTTTAAATATTACAATATTTACTTTATCTGGAAATAACTTTACTTTAAATGTTTCTGTCTCAAATATATTCAAATAACTAAATATCAAAAAGGACTTTCAACCTACTGAAAGCAAAATTCTGTGTTGTGATGCTGAGTAGTAACTTTTAAAGCAATTTTAAATAAATTAAAAACAATTTTCCAGAAGTTTTCAGCAATAATAATGTTCTTAATACATTAAAATGATAAAATATAAGTTTGTAATGCATTATTTATTCAAACAAATTTTTATTCCACTATTTTAGGCTGATTCGTAGTAATTGGAGCATTCGTAGTAATTGGTACATTTACCCTATTTCTAAAATGTCAAATTAGTTTTAGAATCTGCATAAAATTTAAATTATGGGTACATGGACATATTTTTAATTACATGTTTTGTTTTCGAAAAAAATAGATTGTACGCTGCTTGGAAAAGTATTTTTAAGGTTATGTGAATTCCCCCCCTTGCAACACTCTTAAGATTTCAATTTTCAAAAAGTCAAATAGGGAGTCAATTCCTATGTTTTTTGGGGACTTGAAACCGAAAAAGACCACCAAAAACAAATTTGACCTCTTCTTCACCCCCTAATACCCCCTGGGAAAGGGTTGGAATTTCGATTTTCACAAAAAGTCGAGTACGATGTCTATTTCTATGTTTTTTTGAGCTCTGAAACCGAAAAAGACAACCAAAAGTAAGTTCAGGCCTGGATCTAGAAATTTGTTTAAGGGGGGGGGGGCATAAATGCCATTTGGCGCCCTCTACTCCTTAACATTTTTTTCGATAATCTTTCTTTTTTTCACTCAGAGACCATTTTGGCACCCCCCTGAAGTTGGTGCAGGGGGGGGGCGTGCCTATCCTTGCCCCCCCTAGATCCGAGCCTAGGTAAATTCGTCCCCTCTTTCACACCTAGTACCTCCTTACTACCCATGGGAGAAGGTTAAAATTTAAATTTTCACGAAAAGTCGAGTACGGTGTCTATTTATATGTTTTTTGGGTCGCTAGAACCGAAAAAGGCTACCAAAAATAAATTCATTTCCTTCTTCACCCCATTGCACCCCCTCATTCTACCCCTGGGATGGAATAATAAAGTAAGTATAAAATTTCAATAATTGTTTATAATAAATTAAATTAATCAATTGCTATTCAGCAATTATATAGAAGAATTATGAATTATAAAATTAAACTTGATATAAAAATTTAAAAAAAAACCCGTAAATTGAAACATAAAACAGCATTAAAAATTCATGAAGAATCACTGGTCAAATACAGTCATTCTCGTCAATTTTCTTACGTTAATGTTAGAAAATTGTTTTTAAACAGAAAAAAAAAGAAGAATCAGAGTCCAAAAACAAAAATTAAATATATTATATAAAATAATTAAAGAGTTGAAAAATATTAATGTAATACTTTCTTGTTGTGTTGTGTTTTTATTGTTTTTTACAACACTCAAAAATGGGGTATTTAGTACAATTTTTCTGGGTATGTTTCAATAACTTCCAATTCTAATTCATTAATTAAAACTTATTTAATTACACAGCCCCACAAAAAAAAAAAGTGTCATGTACTTTTGACCGGAATACCTTAGCCCTATGTATTTTAACGCGCTGAACACGAATCCGAAGTCCATTTTGCTCCATCACGTCAGGATTTTTTTCTAACCTCAAAATCAATAAAATGACACTTTTTGTTCATTAGCATGTGAACCCGACTTAACATTAATACATGCCTTGGGCGAATAGAAAGCTTGGATTGTGACCTTTAAATCGCTTTTTTAAAAATTGTTCTACGATGATTTTTAACGAAGTTATGATGTTTTATTTAAAATATAAATTTTTTCCAAATGTAAATAACACTTCAATTATTGATGTGGTATGGCGTAATGGAAAAAAATGATTTTAAATAAAACATCATAACTTCGTTAAAAATCATCGTAGAACAATTTTTAAAAAAGCGTTTTAAAGGTCACAATCCAAGCTTTCTATTCGCCCTAGACATGTATTAATGTTAAGTCGGGTCCACATGCTAATGAACAAAAAGTGTCATTTTATTGATTTTGAGGTTAGGAAAAAATCCTGACGTGATGGAGCAAAACTGACTTCGGATTCGTGTTCAGCGCGTCAAAATACATAGGGCTAGGGTATTCCGGTCAAAAGTACATGACACTTTTTTTTTTTTGTGGGGCTGTGTTATTATTCATTAATACTTTTTAACTTCTTAAATATTTTATAATATAATACCTATTTAATTTTAACATTTGACTACAATTCCTGTTTTTTTCTTCTGCTTAAATTTTTTTTTTTAATTTTTAATATGGACCAGATCGTGAAAAATGAAACCACGGAAAAAAATTTTACTTTCAAATTCCATGGGTTCTTGATTATTTGCAGGCTATATACATATCAAAGTATTGAATGAAATAAATATCAACGCGAAATCAGTTGTCTGTTCAAAAACTCAGGCCTGTTTCTTTGTAGTATCGAGATTAATAAAGTTGAACAAAAACGTAACACGAAACAAAAAGTTGCAATTTATTGAATAAATGTTACTTTTTACGTACTATCCGTTATTTTCGGATAGAGTTAGGTTAACTGAAAGTAACTAAATTAAATACTTAAAAGGAAAAAATTTTTATAACGTTTGTAATGCAAAAGAATTCGACCGCTTTTTTTAATGTAACGTAACAGTCCAAAATCCCAAAAAGTTTTTTGACGCAAAATCTATCACGTCAACGAAATACAATGACTTAATTTTTTTTCGAGCATTTTTATGTTATTTTCTAAATAAAATATAAAATCAGCAACATATTCAATTCTTTCTGTTTTCAGAGCCAAAATCAATTTGTAACGTAACAGTCTTTTTTCACCCATATCACAACATCCCAAAAAAAGTATCTTGATCTTTGAATAAAATCCATGTATTGCTATGTATTGTGATACACTGAATCTGAAATTGACACAAATTGATTGAAAATTAAAAATATACATACATTAAGGGCATATGATGGATTATGACGTCACTGGTATAGGCAAACTTTGTCTGTAACTCTTCTCTTAAAATATTGAATATTTTGTCACGAATCTTGGTGCTTTTACTTAAAACATCTTTAGGAGGTCCCTCTGACCCGAATTTGCTCGAATTTTGGCCCAAAATTAATTTTGGACAATTTTAAAAAAATTGCATTTTTTTCAAAACTAATTTTGATTCAGAAAGATCTTCCTAATAATATTTTAGGTAATTCTACCAAGTTTCGTGACAAAATGTTCAATATTTTGGCAGAAAAGTTACGGAAAAATTTTGCCTAAACCAGTGACGTCATAATCCATCACATCCCCTTAATATCACATCCCCTTAATATTTAAAAAAAGCGACGTGAAAATAGCGCAAATTGTACAAAAAATAGAAAATGTCATCCGTGTTGGATCAAACTTTATCTTCTTGAATAAAATTAATAAAACCAGTATGTGGGGATTTTTGGGGTCGGTGATAATGAATTCGCTCATAATTTTTCAAGATTCAAAATAGCTGATGTATAATGTCGGACAAAAAAGCATAATTTTCTACAAACTTAATAAAACACAGTATTTATGGGTTTTTGGGATCGCTGATAACGAATTTATTCATGATTTTTCAAAATTTTAAATGGCAAATGCAAAATGGCAGACAAAAATGTTAAATTATTGATTAAATTAATGAAACTCATTATACATTCTTATCATACTATTAAGGGTCAGGATTTATTCATAATCTTGAAAACGTTGAACCTAGATTCAAAACGTACATCCAAATTTGAGTATTATTATCATTTTTAAAAATTTTAATTTTTTTCAGACATTTTGATTTTTCCATTATCAACTTTAAAAAGTCATGAATAGATTTGTTATCAGCGACTCTATAAACCCCCATATAGTGAGTTTAATTAAGCATTTCTTAAAAAAATTTATTTTTGTCTGCTATATTAGCGATTTAAAAGTTAAAATCATTTAATAAATTTACAATAACTAAAAAAGAGTCACGTAAAATTTACAAGAGGAAAATCTGTCTGAAATTATTATATTATTAGCATTATATTAACATAAGAAGACGCCTATTTTAATATCCCAAAATAAAATTTGATTTTGAATCGTGTTTAGTGACGCTATATTTTTATTGTTCAGCTTTTTTTTCTTTATAACTAAAAATTAACATTGCTATCTTTTTCCAGATACTGTTTTATTATACAATATATTTTTGATAATTATTTTTATTTGTAATATAACGAATTCTGGAATCTTGAAAACGTTAGGAATCGTACCGAAAGCAAATTTTAATAAAGCTATTATTCCAAACCCATATGTTATTAAGTCAAGTGTTTATACAAGTGAAGAATTGGCAATTATTATCGTTTTTTGTAGTTTGATATCCTCATTAGCATTGGTTGAATAACCTCAAGCTGACATAAGAATATAGCTTGGAAAATAAATTAAACGATTAAAATAAATAAAAAGAAGCGAATAATAAAAATGATTAAATAAATAGAAAGAAAAAGTTTAATTGAAAATTAAATAATAAAATGGTGTAAATAAATAAAAATAGTTTGATTGAATAAAATAGTGTTAAGTAAATAACAGAACAATAGAGAATAGCAACTAACAATGCTTTCTTAGAGCCTTGAAATCATTTTTATCTTTTCAATAAAAAATTCACTTTTTGTTGAACTTTGAACCATTGTATTATTTGCCCGATGATTTTTGTCCTTGTCTCCAATATCAACAATCAATCATAAATTTATAGGGATTGCAAATATTTCTGCAGTGTCATCGTTGACATTTAACACTGGTCGATGGATTCGAAAGATGGTGTGATTCCATAGTCGTCTAAATAACACCCAAAAATACAGTTTGCCATTAATTGAAAACTTAAATATTATGAAAATTATATAACTAATGAAACTATAACTGAATTTTCTTAATAAAATCACAATTTTGTCTGCACAATTGTTGAAAACCTCATATTTTTGTACTTATTTTGAGCATCAAACAATACAATGAATAATTCCATGTCTGTCTGTCCGTTTGTCCGTGTATCCCAAACTTGTGCTCTTATTACATTTAAACGGTTAATCCGATTTCAACGAAACTTGAAGGTTTTTTCGATATTAATGTAAGTTTAGTTTTTAAATTTTTGGAGTACAACATTTTGAATTAGAACGAAAGATATGAGAATTTTTCAAAAAATTTGAGAAATAAATAAGTTTTGAATCGAAAATTTTAATGAAAATTTTTGGAACTTTGTTAGTATTTTTAATAATATCTTTCCTAAGCAAAAAAATATCACAAATCTGACATTTCTAAGAAAATTTTAAATAGATTTAAAAAAAAGAATATTTCAATTCATCAATTACAGTCCACTATACAGGTGACCAAAGTTGCTAGGTCAAAAAATTTAACCCTCAACTGCTAGACTGGGTCTGACAGACCCAGTTTTTTAGAGCCTCTTTTTTTACTATTTTCAATCTACAGAGAAGCGGAAAAAGTCTACCTGGTCTGTCAGACCCAGTATAGCAGTTGAGGGTTAAATTCAATATATTAATTAAAAGTAATGAATTGTTATTAGTTTCAATTTCATAAATAAAAAATGTAAATAATAAACAACACAATTGTTTCAAATTTAAATAAATTAGAAATTTAGAAACAAAAGAAATTTAGAAAAGTTATTATTATTCACTATACTTACAATTATTTTATGATTATCTTTATTATAACTATACTCATTTTATAAATTTAAAATAACTATTTAATAAACTAATGTTTTAAGTAAACTTAATAAAATGAATTACTTGTCAAAAAACTTCAATGATAATTATCTCAAATAATTTAATTATTGAATTACAATAGAAACAAACATCCTAACCGCAAATGACATTTATCAATATGATATTTTAATGAAGAAAGTACAACTATTGAATTAATGTAATAAGAAAAAAGATAAATAAATTAGAAGCTTACAATAAAATAAAATAAAATTATTGAAAATTATTATTATTACTTACCTGTCACTAACCATTACTATACGTAACTGGAGCATGATAACAAAAAACATAACCTTAAACATGGAAGTAAAATATTTTTATTTTACAGAAACTTAAAAAGTTAATGAATTAAAAACGTACAATAAAACAAAATAAATAACTGAAAATTATTATAACTTACCAGTTTCACAATTTCCAGGTGACCGAAAAGATATCCGATGACACATCACCACGTGCATTAGAATAAAAAGAAATATCAAAATCTTAAATGACATAAATAATTATGATACTTTTAGAAAAAAGAACATTTAATAATCGAACTAAAAAACAGATAAATAAGTTACAAAAAAAATAAAAAAATAAAAGATTATTAATATTATCATTACTCACCTGCCAGAAACGAATGCCAATGTAAACAAAACATTTTTTCACTCAAAACACTATAACCTTAACAACTTCACTAAAATCACTGTCACTTCTTAAACTATCATTCCTTAATTATTAGAATTTAATTTATTTTTAATTTATTATTATTTAATAAAATGCAATTATTTATTAAACGAAGATTTTAAATAAATTGAAAAATACTCCAAATAAAAGTCTAAACTGTGATGTTATTGTTGACAAAAAATATCGAAAATCTGCTAACCAATTAGAAGCCCGATAAAATGTGTTACAACTTTGAAGTTGGTCGAAAGGGTTCTCGTATAGGGAAGTCAAGGTCAAAGCTAATTTCTATGTATTAACTATTTTAATAAAATTTTTTGTTATTTTAGATTGCTAACATTATAAGAAATTTTATAAAATAAACTTGAAGTTACAATATTTAATTAAAAGATTTTAATTCGTCTCCAAAACAAAAAATCGAAACTGGTTTGATATGTACTGACCAATGGGAGACTCGGAAATGGAGTTACACGTCTGAAGTTTATCACAACGTCTGTTCTTTTTAGAATACGAGATAGTTCTGCGTTAGAGCAAAGAATTTTTTAATTTGGTTTTCAATTGCGGTCTTAAAGTAAATTTGAACCAAATTTTGTCATTTTATCCTACTGTTCTACCTAACCGGAAAATAATAACAAAAAACATAACCTTAAACATGAAAGTATAATATTTTTATTTTACAGAAACTTAAAATGTAAATGAATTATAAACATACAATAGAACAAAATAAAGAACCAAAAATTATTATTACTTACCAGTTTCACTATTTCCACTTTACCGAAAAGAAATTTGATAACAATCACCACGTGCATTTCAATAAAAAGAAGTATCAAAACCTTAAATGACATAAATAATTATGATACTTTTAGAAAAAAAAATAACATTTAAATAATAGAACTAAAAAACAGATAAATAAGTTAGAAATAAAATAAAAATAAATAAAAGATTATTAATTTTATTATCATTACTCACCTGCCACAAACTAATGACAATGTAAACAAAACATTATTTCACTTAAAACGCCATAACCTGAACAACTTCACGAAAATCACTATCACTTCTTAAACTAACACTCCTTAATTATTACAATTTAATTTTTTTTAATTTATTATTATTTCATAAAATGCAATTATTCAATAAACAAAGATTTTAAATAAATAGAAAAATAGTACAAATAAATGTCTGAACTGTGATGTTATTGTTGACAAAAAATATCGAAAATATGCTAACCAATCAGGCCCGATAAAACGCGTTACACCTCTGAAGTTGATCGAAAGGGTTGTCGTATAGGGAAGTCAAGGTCAAAGTTAATTTCTATGTATTAACTAATTTAATAAATTTTTTTATTATTTTAGATTGCTAACATTATAAGAAATTTTATAAAATAAACTTGAAGTTACAATATTTAATTAAAAGATTTTAATTCGTCTCCAAAACAAAAAATCGAAACTGAAAACTATCGATAGTGAGGTTTGATATGTACTGACCAATGGGAGACTCGGAAATGGAGTTACACGTCTGAAGTTAATCACAACGTCTGTTCTTTTTAGAATAGAAAAATAAGAAGAATCAAATAATTCTTAGAATAAACATTTGAAAAAATGGCTGATATTGATAACCTGAATACAGTTCAAGTTGATGATGAAGAGTCTAAATGTTTTCGTATTAGGTCATTGACCCGCGAAGGATTGAAATCGATTGAGGAGGGGTCCGAGTTGGTCGCTGGGTCTTCATCTATCAAGATTTGTTGGTCGTGTTTGAGTGGGTCCCTGGGTGAGTAGTCGTCGATCGATTATACCTGGACCCGTGGGGAGACGAGGAACGACCCGACATGCCGTGCATCCTAATTGAATCGTCAGGTTGCAAGCTCGTTGGGTGTGCTGATGGCGGGAATGTGACGGACAGCGGACGCGTCATTGTCAGACTGCTGGGACCTGTCAGGGGTCCCTTTTGGCATGGGTGCTTTGACTCGACATAGTAGGGCCGGTCCAAGCCACCGGCCAATATCGCTCCCACGTTGTGTCCGTTCCCGACACAACTGTATGTGGTGTAGATCCATATGTATGTACCTGCGACCCGTACCCGTGCCTGTGGGCGGGGCACCAAGTGCCATTCTATTTCAGACCGACTTTCATTCATAACTTGGTTTTTAATAGCTCCTCTGCAGAGCAACGCGACGTGCAAGCCTTCTGCCTGATCTCAGATTCGACTCCCAGCTTCTATTTCTGTTTATTTTGTTACGATGACATGGTCACCGCTGTATCATCTTTATTACGATCGCAAAACTTTTTATGCGACGTTCATATTTACATCTAATTTGGTATTTAGGCAATTGTGAAAACATCTTTATTGGAGACTTTTTAAAGAGGACTCTTGAATGTATGTTTTTTTATCTAATGTACAATTTTGACATTGGTCTAATACGGACTGTTATTAAAAGTTTTTGAGAATGTGACATCGGATTTATAATTATAATAATTTGTGGCGAGTCAACTTAATTTACAGTATGATATTCATGCCCATGACTATGTCAATCTGCGATCTCTGCTTAATGTACCGAAACTTAACTTAAGGTTTGTAATAAAATTTAAATTAACAACAAACTTAAACAAATATACATTCAAAATCAATTTATTATACTCATAAAAATACTCAAATTAAACGAATCCGTTAATCAATTATTACAAAATTTCATAAATAAAATCATTCGTTACAGTTCAAATACGAATCTCTAAACAGCACACGCCTTCATTCGTCAAAATTAATCAATTATATCTATAATTATTTGTAAAAAATATAGAGAAATGTGGTGGTTCTTCAAATCCTTTATCTTGAATACAGATTTCCCGGACACTTTTCTTTTAGTCCTCAAATTCGGCAAGGTACATACAAGGCAGTAAATATTCCGTTTTTTAATTTGTTCTATCGACCAACAGAAGTTCCTCTGTATTCTTTTCCTGCCTTACTCAAGAATTGATCACCACGCGTCCCTTCTTATCCGATCCTCAGTTCACAAATTTAATTAAAAAAAGCCACACTATCAACAAATAGAAATCCCAATTATAATTATTTTTTTATTTCTTAACATTTATCAACCAACGAAAAATATCAATTTTCAATATACTTTATTTAATCAAATTTAATTCTTACCTTCAGTGTCTCTGGCTAGCACTTAAAGCGTGACTTGGATCCTGCCGTCAGTCTTGTATCAATTTGGCGATCGAATGATCGATAGAAATTGAACAGCCGACGGCTAGGTCCTGTAGAATCAAAATTTTGATTCTACCCAACTCGTGCCACGCCCTTCAGAAACTACCCATTGACACCGAAAATGAATTTATTTTCAAATAAGGAGACATATTTTAAACGCGACATGTTGATCAACTCTGGAGCGAATTTGATTTTAGAGAACGTCACACTTCAGGTTCTTATTTATTGATTTAGTTTTTTTTCTATAAAATAATTTATGGACAACTAAATTGTCAATATTATTACACTCTTTGATCAATTTACATGAACAAGCTAGATCTACTAGATTTTCTCCATTTTTCTCAGTTCCATTTCACAGAACTAATTACGGATTTCATTCCTTAATCAGTAGATTGAGCAAAGAGGCAAATAATTTTTGTGGCATGATCGACTTTTTGAACCCGAAATCAAAAAATTCACATTGCTATTGCGCCGTATTATCAACAATCTAAGTCTCTCTATACCGTAACGGACGAACAACGTAACAGCTAAAAGCGTAACAGACCTATAGCTGGCTGATTTCTTATGTATAGGATTATACATTTGCAGATGTTGATGAGTCATGGAGAAAACCAAATGACCTGAGAGCACTTTGCATCGTTTTTCCACTGTGACCCTATTAATATTGCATCTGATTTCAGAAGAAATAAGCTTGTTTTGAGGAATGGGGAAGCTGAACACGAGGGTGGAAGTAAGAAGGAGGAGGAGGCGACGCTGGAGCCTTATAAATAGACACGGGGCTAATCAGTGAGGATTTATGGTAACCACGGATTATCAAGTTGTACAAGGGGGCATATTTCATATCGCGACGTTACCTTATTTCAATGGAGAATACCTGTTCCGTGCATGGAACCTGCACACAAACGCATACAAGAGGCGACGCTGCACATGCACACGTGACGCCATAAACTGGCTCGTCGAGAAGGAGGAGTAGAGAGCACTCTTGCGAGAGGACCAGTCCTCCATCATCGACATCCTCCTCTTGAAAATGATTCCCACACTCTACAAAACTGCCTACATAGTTCGCGATCACCGTCGTCAATCACTGTTCCGATGTCGCTTCAGATTAGGAGACTCTGGAAACGCGTCGATCCTACCGTGCACACGACGGAAGAGGTTTAATGGCCACGAGATTAAGCGCAGAAAATCTCTAGGGGATGCAAATCTTCCTCCTGATCTGCAGTCCTTTAGAAGATGGTCGGTGATCTCTTTTGAAGAATCAGAAACTTCTTTCTCAATGAGAACAATCCCTAATGAGTGGGAGATGTTCTGATGATTGATATTCGCTACGATTTTATGGAATTGCACCGAGGAAATGGAATTGCTCTAATAGGCTGCTATCTTGGTGAGAAATTTGAGCAGTCGACGCCCGTAAATTTTCCTTCTATTACTGCAGAGTGCATTTGCTGATATGACTTATCTTTAACTGTAATCAATTTATGTTATTGGTGTAGCTAATGTGGATCACTATCCAAAACGTAATCAATCATATATCACCTAATAATTCATTTTAATTGTCGCTACTATTCTGAAGGGTTTTCCGTAACTGGAATATCGACCACAAAAACCACGAATTTGGTTTTTCTTGTGAAATAAATTCACAAATTTTATTCGTGTTTAAATTAGTTTATGAAATACATTTATTTTGTTTTATTATATTCAAATTCCAAAGAGATTGGTTAAATTATAATAAATAAAAAATTATTAACAAGCCAAATTCAGTATTTTACATCCCGAACCCCATATTCCAGCATTTCATAATTTAGGTATCACATTTTGGACTCCACATCCTGGATGGAACATTTAAGATTCAATATCTCAGATTCTCTCATTGTCATGTGGAATCTGAAATATGGAATTCAGGATGTGGAATGTGGGATGAGTAATTCGAAATTAGGAATTAGGGGTTTTATATAAAAAATTCAGTATGAGGAATTTAGGTTGAAGTATTCGGGTTACGGAATAATTTATATGAAATACGGGATGTGTCATCTTGAATGACGGTATCGGGAATGAAAAATCTGGAATATGGAAAACGAAATTTTGAATTCGGAATCCGGAATTCGTAATATAAAGCCAATAATATGGAAGAAGGAAGTTGAAAATAGGATCTAAAATCTGAGATTTGGAGTGCAGGATAAGTAATTTGAACTTAAGAATCAAAGAACTTTAAAGCGAATTTCGGAATAAAGAAATTATGATGAAGAATTTAGTTTAAGAAGTTTTGAATATAGGATGTGTAATCTAAAATGAATAAATTATGGCATCGGGAATGAGAAATCTGGAATTTGGAAAACGAAATTTTAAATTCAGGATGTGGAATTCGGGAAATAAAGCTAATGACATGGAACACGGATGTGGAAAATAGGAAATGGGATTTGAGATGTGGACTGAAGGATGAATAATGTGAACGTAGGAATAAAGAAATTTTTATCTCAAAATTAGAAATAAGAGTTTTTGATAAAGGATTCAGGCCTCGGAATCTGGAATAAGTGAATGGTAGTTTCGGGAATGAAAAATCTGGAATACGGAATTCCGGATATAGAGCAAATGATATGATATATGAATGTGGAAAATAGAAAATGAGATCTGAGATGTGGACTAAAGGATGAGTAATTTGAACGTTAGAATAAAGAAATTTTGATCCGAAATTGGAAAATAAGAATTTTTTATAAAGGATTCAGGTCCCGGAATTTAGAATAAAGAATTTAGAATATGGAATGAGAGAATGATGGTATATCCGAAATGAAAAACCTGGAATTGGGATAACGAAATTTTGAATTTAGAATACGGAATTCCATATATAGAGTCAATGATATGGAACACGAATGTGGAAAATAGGAAATACGATCTGAGATGTGGACTAAAGGATGAGTAGTTCGAACGTTAGAATAAAAACATTTTGATCCGAAAATTGGAAATAAGAGTTTTTGATGAAGGATTCAGGTGTTGGAATCTGGAAAACGTTAGAAACCGAAAATTTAAATTCGGAATGTGGAAAGTAGAAAATGTGATCTGTGATGTAAAATGTATGATGAGTAATTTGAACTTAAGAATGAAGAAATTTTATTGCAGTAGCCGGAATAAAGAATTTATGTTGAAGAATTTGGGTAACGTAGATTGGAATACAGAATTTGAAATCTAGGAATAAGTGAATGGTGGTATCGGGAATGATAAATCTGGAATTTTGAAAACGAAAATTTAAATTCAGAATACGGAATTTAGGATATAGAGCAAATGATATGAAACACGAATGTGGAAAGTAGGAAATAAAATCTAAGATATGGACTGAAGAATGAGTAATTTGAACTTAGGCATAAAGAAATTTTGATCCGAAATTTGTAAAAAAAGATTTTTTGATGAAGGATTCGGGTCTCGGAGTTTGGAATACAGGCTTTTGATCCTGTAATGAGTGAATGATGGTATCGGGAATGGAAAATCTAAAATTTGTAAAGCGAAATTTTGAATTCAAATTTTGGAATTCGGGATATAAAGCCATATGGAACGCGGATCTGAAAAGTAGGAAATGAGATCTGAGATTTGGAATGTAGGATGAGTAATTTAAAATTAGGAATATAGAGGGATTTTACTGCAAAATTCTAGATGAAGAATTGACGATAAAGAATTCGAGTCACGGAGTTTGGAATACAGGATTAGGAATTTGGAATGAGTGAATGATGGTATCTGGTATGATAAATCTGGAATTTGGAAAACAAAATTTTGAATTCAGATTTTGCAATTCGGGATATAAAGACATATGAAACACGGATTTGAAAAGTAGGAAATGAGATCTAAGATTTGGAATATGGGATGAGTAATTTAAAATTAGGAATAGAGGGATTTTATTGCGAAATTCTAGATGAAGAATTTACGATGAAAAATTCGAGTCACTGAGTTTAAAATATAGGATTAGGAATCTGGAATGAGTGAATGATGGTATCGGGAATCAGAAATCTGCATTTTGGAAAACGAAATTTTGAATTCAGATTTTAAAATTCGGGATATAAAGCTATATGAAACACGGATCTGAAAAGTAGGAAATAAGATCTGAGATGTGGACCAAAAGATGACTAATTTGAAATTAGGAATAGAGGAATTTTACTGCCAAATTTGGAAAAAATAATTTTTTTTGAAGGACTCAGGTCTCAGAGTATTGAATACAGGATTTGGAATCTGGAATGAGTGAATGATAGTATCGAAAATGGAAAATCTGGAATTAGGAAAACGAAATTTTTAATTCGGAATTCAGAATTCGGGATATAAAGCTATTATGTTGAATTCAGATTATGGAATCTATGATGTTTGCAGAATGTGAAGTTTTAGGTATGAAATATTTTATATCTGGTCCGGTCAGTGTTATCTGAAATTTGGAAACTAAATTGTGGAATGCGGTATTTGAAATTGTTAATTTGATGTGGGAGATTTGTAATTTTGGATGTCGAGTCAGGAGTGTAAATACCTAATATGAAGTCTGGGATAAGGAATATGGGATATGGAAAATGAAATGTTTTGGAATGTGAGAATTTTGAAGTGGAATGTTTGATATGCAGTCCTGTTTGTGAAATCTTTGATGTTGAATTTAAGGTATTGGTTCTGCAATGTGGAATCCGGGATGTGGAAAAATTCACAATGAGGAATCAGGAATGCAAACCGAGATATAAATCTGTGATCAAGAATTTTTGAATCTTAGATCAGAAATTCGGAATATATAATCCGAAATGTGGGATTGTGATATCTAAAGTTAAATTCGTGTAGTTAAATCAGAAATCTTGAATTTAAGATGTAAAATCTGATATATGAAATTCGGGTTATGACAAGTGGGTTATTTAATTTGGAATATCGAATTTAGGATATATAATCCGAAATGTGGGATTCTAAAATCTGGAAGCAAAATACAGTTTCGGGATGTGGAATGAGAAATATCTAATCAGATAATTGGACTCTGGAACACCGGGTATAGAATCCGTAATAAGGAGACTCGGATGCTAAATTCAGGATATATAATCCGGAATGTAGAATTGTGGAATCTGAAGTACGATTCGAGTTGTCAAATCAGAAATATTGAATTCGAGATGTGAAACCTAGGATATGAAATTTGGGATAAGAAATATGGGTTATTTAATTCGGAATGTCGAATTCGGAATATGGAATCTAGAATATAAAAATCGGGACCAGAAATACGTGTTTTTCAATTTCGATTTTTTAACTCGGGATATGTATTCCCGGATCTGGAATCGGGAATTGGGAATCAGAGATGTGAGTTTTAAAATGAGGATTTCAGGATATGAGATGGGAGAAAACTAATCAGATAATTGAAGTCTAGAATAGGAAATATGAAACCTGGAATGTGGGATATATGAAATCTGAGATGTGGAAATTCGGGATATGTATTCCTAGCTCCAGAATTAGAAATCCGTATTGTGGATTTAAGAATGCGGGCATCGGGATGAGAAATGGGAGAAATGTAATCAGATAAGTGGAATCTGGAATTTGGAATACAGGATATGGAATTTGCAATGTGAAAACTGATATCTGGAAATTTGAAATGTATAATTTAAAAGTGGGATTGTTGAATCGGTAGGTAAAATTCGGTTTGTAAAATCAAATAGGTAGAATCCTGGGTGGGAAACTTGCGATATGAGATTCGTAATATCAAATGTGGGTTATTTAATTTTGAATCTCAAATTCGATATATATATTCCTAAATACAGAATCGGGAATCCGTGATGGGGATTTTGGGCCACGAATTTTAAAATTAGGATTGGCCGAATGTAATCAGATAAGTGGAATTCGGAATAAAGGACGTGGAATCCGGAACGTGGAATCTAGGATATAAAATGCTGTTAGTCAATACCGGGATATGAACTCCAGTGTTTGAAATTAAGGAATCTTGTATCCGAAACAAGGAATCTTGGATATGGAATCCGAGACGTCGAATCACAGAAAAGTTACAAAAATACTCTCCATGGGACGTTAACCATCATCTTGAAACAACTCCACAATGATTTCTGTATCTCTGAACCGAGACCTTGAATATCACCAGTACTGTTTTGACCTACTAAACCGTCTCGCCTTGTTTTCATGTCAGTTGAAAAAGTCCCTAAGGGTTTCTAGTTTCCGCTGTAGGCAGCTGATGAATTGATTGTTTAATCCTCCCGGGATAGGAATCCAAGCATCGGGCAAGATAATAGTTCCATCGAAACTATTGTTCCTTAACTGATAGTGGAAATCGAGCAACCTGATCCGAAGGCTCGTCCAAGAGAGGCCGCTGTATAATGGAGGCTTACCTTCCGTTAACAATCGCGTAGAAAGACGTCGGTGCGTTTTATATCGAGGAATATTGGGGCATTGTGACGAGGCTTGGTGTGTGTGCTTTGACAATGGGAAGCTCACTGGGTGCGTTAATCCGCTGTGCCGGACTGTGGGAATATTTTCGGGGGAGACGAAGAGAGATGAGACAATGGAGAAAGAAAGAGAGAGAGAAAAGAGAGAGGGAAATAATTGGAGAAATAGAGAAGGAACAAGAGACAATGAAAAAAGGGAGACAGAAGAGAAAGAGGGAAAAAGAGAGAGGGAGAAGCACTTGGCTATTGTTGGAGTCGATACTATCTGGCAACCGCGGGATGCCTCTGTCGGTGCAGTCGACCTTAAATCGAGCTTAAGGTCTTACGCAGCCTCCTTGATCGTGTAACACGATGTAACTACACAGAGGATAATTTATTCAGAGCGAAATTCTCACATGTCGAGGTCGGCGTTTTATTCCTCCTCGAATGTTTAGATGTGTATCGACTCGAACGATCTTGACTTCATAACCTCTTCTCCGATCGAAGTTCAGCATTAGAAAGGCGACTCGGCAAAGTCCAATCTAACCTTTCGGATCCTTTTGCCTGAATGGCTCCAGCAGAGGATTCTTTAACACTTAGGCAATCAATAAAAAGTGAGTTAGTTATTCTCAGCCTCCGATTGGATCCTGAGAATCTTAATTAGCAGCTGCTTATTTATTGCAGGAGTATAGTTACACTTGGCCAGCTAAGTAATTAGCGGGTGATTGTGGTGGTATAGGCTAGTGTCGAGAGATGTGAATGTTGAAATTTTACGGCGAGTCGGAGGCAAAAAACAAGGTGCATGAACGATAGCGGTGCAGGAGAGGAGTTTACGTATCAGAACGGGCTGTTGATGGGCCGCCCGTCCTTGAATTTATGACACTTACGGCAACCATCACCATGATGATGATGATGATGATGGTATTTTATTCGCGAGATTTTTTCAAGCTGGAGATTAACGGAAAAGTGGAATAAGAAAAGAAACGATTTGAGGTGAAAGAACTCGGGGACTAATAATGATAATAATAATACTAATAATAATAATGGAAGAGTAGAGCGGGACTCTACTCGTGAAGCAGGTTTAATACCCTACGACGCTCAAATAAAGTCGTCAGTGTAGCGAGAATGATCGATACAAGGAACCTTCCTATCCTGCCCACTCGCATCCGCATGCGGACGACATAAACCGATCCTGATATTGAGAAGTGTCACCTTTAAATTATTTATTATCCAATCAAACTCTCTATCTTCGGCAACAATGTTTGTGGAGATACCACTAATGCATATAGGTTCCTTTTATCAATTTCAAATAAAAGTAATCGGGAACTTTCCGTAGTATAAGTTAATTTTTTCCTAACTTTGTACGGAAACATGCTTTTCCATAACCTGTTATGCAAAAAATAAATAAATATGATACGTGTGCTGTTTGGATGTAGGGTTTGAATTTCTCTTTTTGAATTATTGACATTCGATTGATTCTATTTGGTGACTTTGACATTTTATTCGTTTTCTTCAGGTATTATAATAAATATTTAGTTCTTTAGGGGAATTTGGAACAACAATATCGAAACCAATATGAACGATCAGAGTCAATATTTATAAGGGGGCTTCCAATCCAATGATTGCAATGCTGTGACCATGGTTACTACGACAACGGTTACTTTGACAACGGTTTCTATGACAACGGTTACTATGACAACGGTTACCATGGCACCGGTTATCATGACAACGGTTTCTATGACAACGGTTGCTATGACAACGTTAGCTATAACAACGGTTACCATAGAAACGGTTACTATGACAACGGTTACCATGGAAACGGTTATCATAGCAGCGGTTTCTATGACAACGGTTACTGTGACTGCAGTTACTACATTAAAGGTTGCTATACGAAAACGGTTTCTATTAACAAAGTGATCTAAACAACGGTTTCTTTGATATATGTATTTATAACGGAGGTTTCCATAACAATGATCGCTATGTTGTTACCACGGATACGATAACAACTGTTACTATGACAACGGTTACTATGACAATGGTTACCTTGACAACCGTTTCTATGGCAACGGTATATATAACCGGTGGTTGCCATAACAACGATTGATATGTTGTACCATGACAATGGTTACTATGACAATGGTTACTATGACAACAGTTACCATGACAACGGTTGCCATAACAACTGTTACCATGACAACGGTTGCTATGACAACAGGTACTATAACAACGGCTTACATGACCTCCTACATACAAGAGATATTAAACTGAAATTTTTAATAAATAATTTTTGCATAGTTTTTAATGATTTGCAATATATGGAAAATGTTCACGCGAATAAAAAAATGAACCCAAAAAATGAAAAAAGCTTTCAGGTAGAGTAGTTATAAATTATCAAAAGTATGTGCATTAACAATATAAAAAGAAAAATTATGATAATGGTGCCATAATGTTGATCCTTCAAGTCTTTAATAATGGTCTTAAACTTATATAATGTATTAACTTAAGTTATAAATAAGTTAATTGGATAGTGATGTTCGCGTATTCTTTATCCAAAGTAATTTTTTACTTTTTATTCTATCTCATAACTGACTTAAAACTAAGCATTAAAGCATTCGTATAAACATGATTTAATACAAAATATATTTTAGACTTGATCCAAATGATTAAATGCAAATCCTCACTTATTTAAAAAAAAAACATTAGTATTTTGTTTTACTACAAAAAAGTTTTTATGTTGAAGAAAAGGAAATGTGATTCGAAGCTAAACTCACTTTTTAGGCAAGTTAGCGCCGGATAATAGAGACCTTGTGAAAAGTGCCGGGAGCGTCCTTCCGTGACTGCTCGTGCTCAATGATTTCTCTGCAATTTTGTAACCCTTACCAGTGTATTATGAGTGCCTTTAAGTATACTATTGAATAGCAGTTTACAACTAGTAGTAGCTCAAGTTTATTAGAAATCACCATTCACTCTTTCCAGATATTTAGCAGATTACATATTTTACTCTAAACAAGAAAGTAAGCCATCAAATTGTTAAACTTTCTTTTCACTAAATAAAAACAGCTTCTGATTTATTCTTAGTTTTTTCATTTTATGTTGTATTCAATTATTTTTCATCACTACCTTTAATCCTTTTTATAACCAGTATCGTTTATTATGTTCTTAAGTATTCTTTATATCATCATTTACTACTTATTTGTTTCCAAAATTGTTAATGCATGATTAATTGTTTTTATTTTTTGTCTTTTCATTTCTACACTGTTAGAAAAATCTGACTGAATATTCACTCACATATGCTGGAAGTTTTTTCCATTCACGTAAATGAAAATTAAAAACACGTGACTGAAAATTCAGTTACGTGTGACTGAAAATTCATGCACATGTGCATTAATTTTAATGCAGATGGTTGGAAAAAACTTCCAACATAGGTGAATGAAAATTCATTCATATTGTCTTAAATATTAATGAACGATTTGTTTAAATACGCGTATGCAAGAAAGTCTATAAAGAAACAAAACGTGTAGAAAACTTTTTGAATAGAAGCACAGCAATTTATGAACACTTGAATTATTATCTTAAAAAAACATACGAATAAGAGTATTCACTTAATAATTATTCATTTGTTTGCAAAATACACACGCGAATAGAAATAGACGCACTGAAAACATAACCTACAAATTGTTGGTTACAATATTCATTAAATTTAGTTATTAAAAATAAATAGGCAAAAAACCATAGTCACAAAGTTAAAGTTCATTTTAATCCTTATCAAAGAAGTTTATTTTGAACACGATTTACACCATAAATATTATAAAACTATACCACAAACTGCACGACAATAATTCTGCAACTTATCTTATTACCGACGCCAAAATAACTGTCATTCATCGGTAACTCAAATTTTAGGTAATATTGCATTAATTTTACTTCAATGCGCAATTAAAATAAAATTAATGCATACTTGAATGAAATTCAATTTATTTGTGAATTATCATAACTTTCCTTCAACATTAAATAAAAATTCATTGACGTGAATGAATTAAAAGTGCATTAATTTTCAGGTTTTTTCTAACAGTGTATATTTAACTTTCATACTTTTAACAGAGAACTTATTCTTTTCTTCCTTCTTTTTCCTTCCTTTTATTTTTCCTTTTCTTCTTGTTCTTCTTGTTACTTTTAATATTCTTGTTTTTCTTGTTCTTGTTCTTGAAATTCGTGTTTTTCTTGTTGTTCTTGTTCTTGATATTCTTGTTTTTTTGTTCTTGATATTCTTGCTTTTCTTGTTGATCTTGATATTTTTGTTTTTCTTCTTGTTGTGGTTCTTATTTTTCTTCTTGTTTATAGTCCTTTTTTTTGTTCTTGTTCTTGATATTCTTGTTTTCCTTGTTGTTGTTTTTGTTAATCTTGTTGTTGATATTCTTGTTGTTAATTTGATTAATTTTTTGTTCTCATTATTCTTGTTTTTCTTGTTCTTGTTGATATTCCTATTGTTCTTCTTGTTTCTAGTTGTTGTTGTTGCTGTTGTTCCACATCTTCTTCTTCTTTTTGTTCTTGTTTTTGATTTTCTTGTTTTTCATGTTGTTGTTCTTGTTATTCCTGTTGTTCTTATTGTTCTTGTTATCGTTGTTGTTGTTCTTCTTGTTTCTAGTTGTTGTTATTGTTCTTCTTCTTGTATCTAGTTGTTGATGTTGTTATTGTTGTTCTTCTTTTTTTTCTAATTTTTCTTTATCTTCTTCTATTTAAAGTTTTAAATTCTTTTTAACCAAATACCTTTCTTAATAATGTTTTTTATAAATAAGATAATAAAAAAATTATCTGTTTCTTAAAAATCTTTTTCTTTCCTTTTCTTTTTCCTCTTGTTTTCGTTCTTCTTTTTATTTTTGTTCTTCCCGAGCAGGGTTTGCCGAGCTAGCCAACGTGGCCGTTGCTTGGCTCTATGTAGTCTATTGATACTCGGGCTTTCAACATTGGCTGTAACTTCGGCCGATTATCGTATTGCCAACATTGGATTCACGAGTAAAGGCCAATGTTTGTGCCAATATTGACTGTCTTAGGTTGGGGGCCTCACATTCTGCCGATTCTGGGGCTTATGTAACTTGTGCCAATGTTGGTTATGAGACAAAAGGGCAATGTTCGGCCTAAGTCGATCATACACACATAACCAAAAATATTGTTGAATATAAAATACTACCATGTTGTAATTAAGAGGTCAGTATGGGCTTATTTTCATATCTTCAAGAATTTATTTTTCATATTTAAATATATTTTTACAACACATGCAGTCTTTTTATACATAAGAATTCATATTTAAAAGTACTAAAAAATAATTTTTATTTTTAATTGTTTATTGCTGCAAAATATTAGCTTGAAGTTAACCCTCAATTTTACTATCCGACATTATTTAAGGATTTTGTTATTTTTTTATCATAATAGGTGGTAAAATCTCTAGATATCATGTTGTCCAGTAAAATTTAAGGTTAAATTCAAACAGATATATTTCGCAGAAATAAACAATCAGAAATAAAATATTTTTTGGCACTTAATATGGAAAATAGATTCTTTAAAATATGAACAATAAAATCATAACGACCCTTTATAATAACGTATACTTTAGTTTTATACACTGAAAAACTTTGTAGATCAATATTTACTAAACTCGCAATTTAATTTTAGTAAATTAACTATCATACCAGGAAAAAACTGGAACACTATTATTATTTCACAGTTTGACTATTAAAATGTAAAATTCATGGTTTGACTAAAAGAACATTCAATTTTTAGTAGTCTGTTGATTAAAATTTTATCCTAAAAGGAAGAAAAAGTATAGAGCGGAAACACAACACTTCGTCGAATCGCCATATGACAGCTAACCTAACCTCAATGCTACCTTCAATAATATATTATTGAATGTATTAAAGTAGAATTAAAAATTACATAATATAACTTATGTTACAACATATATCTTAACCTAAAATACAGATAAAATAACATTCGATTTAACCGACGTAATGTATCCAATAATTTCCTTACCACTTGTGAGATTAGTATTTTCGAATGAAAAATTGTTTCTAACACACACCCAAAAGTTTCAAAATATGTCAGATTGAATATTATTAATCAGGTCAAATTTTCGAAGGAACATAATTGATTTTCATTCAAGTAGAATCTCTTTTGAAGATGATAGTACATTTGAGAAAAAATATATGAAATTATTTATATACGAATGTTTTTTGCACTTAAGGAGATTTATTTTTAATTAAAGTTTATAGTAATAAAGTAATTAAAAGGTTTTTGTAATTTATTCTAGGAAAAAAATAAAAATTTTAAATCATCTTGGTTAAGTACAAGTTTTTTTTAAATTGAAAATTCTTTGGTAATAAATTTTTTTCTTGAATTTAACAGTTCTTACATGTACGAGCAATGTTCATTTGCATGCGTGCAGCTTTGATCGACTGACTACTAAATTTTAATAAAAAAGAAATCATATATTGTTAATAAGCTTATATTAAATAAAATATTTTATCTAGTGACCACTTTTCCCCACTTTGATAGTCAGTTTACTAAAACTTAATTGTGAGTTAAGCAAATAATGATCTATAAAGTTTTTCAGTGTATTACAAATTTTGTTTGGGTTTTTTAAAATACTTCAGTTTTGTGATTAAAAACTGTAATTGTAAAACAGTTATTAAACTTATTTATAAAAAAAGAAATGAAATAATAGTCTATAACTTAGCCTAAAAACATTTTAAATATAAAACAATTTTTTTTTATTTGCCAGAGTATACAGCCCACGATCATATAAGATCTTTTTATTTTTGTACTATTTATTTTGCGTTATAAATAGTATTTTGAACCGTATAGCAAAAATATTTGACTCATTTTTATCTAAACTAAAAATAATTATGTTTATTATTGGGAGACAACACCATTTTACTAAATGCAATTTATAAGTAGAACATATTATGAATTAATTATCTACATTTAACAGTGTTACTCTGTGTGTAATATGTAGTACGAATGTCTTCAACTTTCTTATAAACCAGTGTAGCGTGCGTTGCGTAGATAGTTGGTTAGGGTTGCGGACTGTTAGTGTTAGGGTCGTGCGTTCGATTCCCAGCGGAAGGGAATTTTTCTCTTAGGTAAGCGATTATATAAATTATAATAAATATATAAATGACAAAAAAAGATTATAATGGGTATAATCTCAGAATATATGCTTTAGAAACCGTGTATCGAAATATTTTTAGGATTTTTTGTTTTTGTGTATAATGTACGCATAATTGGGTAGATTAAAGGTTTTAATATTGGGCTTATATTGAAGTACCAATATTGGGCATAGATTAATTTTGAGACTCGGACCGAAGTGACAGTCCAATATTGGGAGAAACATTGGCCCAATGTAAATCCCCAATATCGAAGCTCGCGGTCCCAAGCTCGCGCCGAAGCTCTTGCCGATGGATTACCCTGCTCGGGTTGTGCATCTTCTTTTTATTGTATTTTTTCTTGTTCTTGTTTTTATTCATAATATTCATGTTGTTCTTGTTGTTCTTGTTCTTGATATTCTTGTTTTTCTTGTTGTTGTTGTCGTTGTTCTTGAAGGTTTGTTGTTCTTATTCTTGATATTCTTGTTTTGCTTGTTGTTGTTCTTGATGTTTTTGTTGTTCTTGTTGTTGTTCTTCCTGTTCTTATTCTTGATATTTTAGTTTTTTTGATTCTTGTTTTTGTTCTTATTATTCTTATTGTTTCTAGTTCTTCTTTTTGATCTTGTTCTTGTTATTCTTGTTTTTGTTGTTGTTGTTGTTCTTGATGTTTTTGTTGTTATTGTTGTTCTTGTTGTTGTTATTTTTGTTCTGGTTCTTAATATTCTTGTTTTTCTTGTTCTTGTTGTTGTTCTTCTTGTTTCGAGTAGTTGTTGATTTTCTTGTTCTACTTCTTTTCGTTCTTGTTTTTGATATTCTTGTTTTTCTTGTTGTTCTTGTTGTTGTTTTCCTTGTTATTTTTGTCGTTGTTCTTCTTGTTCTTGTTTTTGTTGATGTTCTTATATTTCTTCTTGTTTCTAGTTGTTGTTGTTGTCGTTGTTGTTGTAGTTGTTGTTCTTCTTCTATTTCTTCTGTTTAATCTCATAAATTCTTCATCACTAAATATGTTTCTTACTAAAGCATTTTTTTATAATGAAAATAATAAAAAAATTGTCTATTTCTTAAAAATCTCTTTCCTTTCTTTTTTTTCTCTTGTTCTTGTTCTTGTTCTTCTTTTTATTTTTGTTCTTGTTCATCTTGTACATCTTGTTCTTCTTGTATTTCTTTTTTTTGTATTATTCTTAATATTCTTGTTTTTCTTGTTCTTCTTGTTCTTCATTTTCTTGTTTTTATTATTTTTGTGTTTGTTGTTTTTCTTCTTCTTCTTCTTTTTGTCCCATTCCTCGATATTCTTATTTTTCTTGTTGTTGATGTTATTGTTCTTTTTGATTCCAGTTGATGTTATTGTTGTTGTTGTTCTTCTTCTTATTATTCTTGTTCTCTGTATTCTTGTTTTTCTTGTTGTTGTTGTTGTTGTTGTTGTTGTTCTGGTTTTTTTTTCTATTTTATCTTATAAATTTATCATCACTAAATACATTTCTTATTAAATCACTTTTTTATAAACAAAATAATAAAAAAATTGTCTATTTCTTAAAAATATTTTCTCATCCTTTTCTTTTTCCTCTTCTTCTTGTTTTTTGTTCTTCTTTTTATTTTTATTCTTGTTCGTCTTCTTCTGCTTGTACCTATTTCTTCTTTTTATTGTATTATTCTTAATATTCTTGTTGTTGTTCTTCTTCTTCATCTTTTAAATTCTTCATCACCAAATGCCTTTCTGAATAAAGCACTTTTCTATAAATAAAATAATAAAAAAAATTGTCCATTTCTTGAAAATAGAAGAAAAATGTAACTAGCGAGCGTTTAATGCTACTTAAACTTAATGCAACACAACCATCTCGACAATTAATAAGAGCGTGTGTTCAATCTGAATGAGCGTGTTTGCCTTTTGAGACAGATTTCTGGGATTATAAACTGTCGAGTTTATCGTCGATTCATAACTAGGCGGAAACGCATAAAATCGCGATCACGCATCACGACCTGATTTTTACAATCGGTATCAAAAAATATTCCACTATCGAAGATAATTAACCGTAAAACTCGGGATTATTCTGATTGGACGATGGGATTGAGAGTTTACGCGTTTTCATATTAAATTCAACTGGAAGAGTCTTGATGACTAGAACCGGATGACTGCTCCTATTAGAGCAGCAACTGAATTCCGCGTCGATATTGCAACTGTAAATTTCATGCCATATTTAACACGATTAACTTGAGCGTTATTGAAAACTAAAAATTAATATCCGGCTGCTTTTATATAGCCGCTTTTGACATTTAGAGGACAACTGCTGCCAAGTTTCATTTGCAGGAAAATTTAGTCCAATTTGGTTCTTATGGAAATTTATTGTTCACCTTAATTAGAAACTGTATTTATTAATATACTGGGGTTTTAAATAATATTGTGAATTTATGACTCGTCGCATAAAACGGAAGTCGTCTTAATAGATAAGCAAAAACCTGATTCAGATCGAGATACTCGTAAAGTGGATGCCAACCATTTTAGATAAAATGTTGACACTAAAATCAACCACATATTATTGGTTATAAAATGACTGATTAGTGGAATAAAATGTCTTAATTAGATCAAGACAGTTAGTTTTTCATTTTGTTAAACGCGATTTTTCACCACACATCGCGGAAGTAAAATGAAGTGTTAATCAAAAGGAATTTAATTGTTTAATAATGAAGTTATGATAAAGAAATTTATTTTTAAAAAATTGATATTATGTGATTGTGATAAAATTATAGTTTTAATCATAGATTTGTCAAAATCGTTGATTTTAGTACTAAGTAATGGTATTTTAGTACTTCTAGTACAATGGGGCAACTTTGTCGTAACATAACCCGGATTTAAGATTCCAAATTCTTCATTCCATAATTCACAATCCAGATCTAAGTTCCAGATTCTCCATTCCAGAATCCAGATACCAGATTCCGAATTTCAAATTCTAGATTTTACAACCCAGATTTCACAACCTATATTTCTCATTTCTCATTCCCGAGTCCACATACCAAATTCCAAATTCTACATTCCAGATTTCACATTCCAGATTCCACATACCAGATTCCAAATTTCACATATTAGATTTTGAAATTCACATTCCACATTTTACAACACAGATTCCACGTACCAGATTCAGAATTCTACATTCCAGATTCTACACTGTAAAAAATAATGGAAAATTTTCCATACAAAAGTAACGAATTTTTTCTATACTTGGTATGGAAATATGTTTTTCAGTACATCAGTATGGAAAAATTTCATTCTTATAGTAAAATACCCAATTTGAGTATGGAAAAATTACCTTACGACAAAATTCCATACATGGGGATGGAAGAATTACAATACATTACAAAATATTTTCATACGTGTTTGGAAAAATTCCAATTTTTTTAAAACAGTAATAATGATAAATTGTATGTAATTATAAGTGCATAATTTTTACAATAGTTAATAAAATAAAAAGTTAATGAAATAATTGGAAGAAAATATACCTATTATTACGTGCTAGATAGCGTAATTTTGTAAAATCATTTATTTCTAAAAAACTTTAATTATATAAATTAAATAAATTCTATTTATTTAAATAAAAATCCCCCTCAATATATTATATGTAAATAATTTTTATAATTTACTTTTGTATTAAGTATTATTGAAATTAATTATTTAAATAATATTTTATTTTTAAATAATAATATTAAATTAAAATTAAAATTAATAAATAATAATTATTTGTTAATTTTGTTTACATATATTGCAATTATTATATTAGAATATTTATTTAGAAAATATTTAGAAGTTAGGAGATTGGATTGTATAAACTGTGTATTAGTATATACAAAAGATAAATAAATTCTATTAATTTATTTTAGATAATTAATACGTTCCAGAATTATTATAATTTAAATAGCATGTAATCCAGGCCTGAACCTCCCAAAGTTATTTCTATCGACACTCAACTACCCGGCATAGCCGAGTGGTACTAATAGCGTGCGTTCACCGCGAGCGAATTCGTCTATAGGGCCGTGGGTTCGATCCCCCCTTGAGCGTGCGATATTTTAATTCATAGGTTAAGTGTTTATATGTATTAAAATTGTTAATTAGTCTTAGGTCTATAATAATTAAGTGTTTAAATGTACACTTAAGATTAAATTATAAAAATAACAATCTAAAAATATCAATTTAAATAATTATAGATTCTGCTTCTGTGGAAACAGACTTGACCATACAACGTATGGGTTTTTTTTCCATACAATCGTATGGAAAAATTGCAACAAAGTATGTTGATATAACTATACAACGTATGGTTTTTTTCCATACAATCGTATGGAAAAATAACAATAAAATATACTAATATAACCATAATATGTATGGTTTTTTTCCATACAACTGTATGGAAAAATTACAGTAATGTAAGGGTTAATTTACGTCCAGTACATGTATGAAAAATTTACCACAAAAATTTTTTACAGTGTATGTACCAGATTCCGAATTCTGCATTGCAGATTTTACATACCAGATTCCGAGTTCTTTATTCCTGATTCCGTAATCAACATTTCAGATTTTACAACACAGATTCCATGTACAGATTCCGAATTTTACATTCCAAATTCCACAAACCACATTCCGCAATCAACATTCACGATTTTAAAACTTAGATTCCGCATCCTACAATTCTCATTTCTCATTCAATAGTCGACATACCAGATTCCGAATTCTACATTACAGATTTTACATTCCGGATTCCACGTACCAGATTCCGAATTCTGCATTCGGGATTTTACATTCCAGATTCGACATACAATATTCCGAATTTTACATTTCATATTCAACAACTCAGATTTTGAATTCTATATTTTAGATTTCTTATTCCAGTTTCCACATAACAGATTCTGAATTCTATATATTCCAGATTCTACATTTTAAATTCTACAACGAAGATTCTGAACTCTGCATTTCAGAATCACTTTGAAAAACACTTAATTTAAGATTGGTATGATTGTAAAATCTGAAATCTGAATTCTGGAATCTTGAATCTTAAATGGAGAATATAGGTAAAATCTAAAATGTAAAAGCAGTTATCTAAAATGTGGAATTTCGAATCTGGTTTGTTGAATCCTGAATCTGGTATGTTGATTTGGAATGTAAAAACATTGATGTAGAATCTGGAATGATGAATCTGGCATAATAAATATAGAATGTGAAATCCAAAATATGCAATAAGAATCTGGTATTTGACTTGTTGAAGCTGTAATCTTGTATGTGGAGTCCTGAATTTGGTACGTGGAATCTGGAATCTGGTATATCAAGTATGGAAATTGGGATCTGGTATGTGGAACTCAGAATCTGATACGTGGAACCTGGAATGTAAAAGGTTCGATGTGGAATCGGAATATGAAATCTGAAATGTGGAACTTGTCATCTTAAATATAGAGTGCGTATTCCAAAATGTGAAATTTGGACTTTGGTATGTGGCATCTAGAACTTGGAATATATTGCTGGAGCCTGAATCTTAAATGTAGAATGTCAAATCCATAATGTGGAATCTGGTACCTGAAACTTGGAATTTCGAATCTAGTATGCAGAATCCTGTATCTGGTACGTGGAGTTTGGAATGTGAAAACAACGATGTATAATCCGGAATGTGGCATCTGGAATCATAAATATAGAATGTGGAATCCGAAATATCAATATTGAAACTGGTGTCTGAAATATAAAATATTGTATATGAAATCCTGAATCTGGTACGTGGAATCTGTAACGTGGAAAAAAAATTGGAATCTGGACGGTGAGAACTGGAACTTGGAATATGGAAACCTGTAATGTGAAATCTTGAACCTTAGATATGGAATGTCGATTCTGAATTATGTGAGATCTGGTATCTAAATTGTGTAATCCGAAATATGGAATCTGGTATGTGAAACACTGAATCCGGTATGTGAAATCTGGAAAGTGGAAAGTACGTTGTGGATACCGAATTGTGGAAATTGGAGTTCGGTACGTGGATTCCTGAATCTGATATGTGGAATCTGGTATGTAGAATCATAAATAAAGAATTTGGAATATGGAATCTTGAACCTTAAAAGTAGATTGTCGATTTTGAAATGTGAAATCCGGTATTTGGAATGTGGAATTTTAAATATGGTATGTAGAATACTGAATCTGGTACGTTGAATCTTGAATATGGAAACTACGATGTGAAATCCGAAATATGGAAATTGGATTTTGGTACGTGGAATCCTGAATCTGGTGAGTGAAATCTGGTAGGTAGAATCAGAAATATAGAATTTGGAATGTGGAACGTGAAATGTGAATTTTAAATTATGAGAGTTTCCATACCAAAAAGATCAGAGTTGCAAGTCAAGTTTTTGATTTTGATCAAAGTTGGTCAATTTGTAGTATTTAGGGGTAGTAATAACTTAGTCAAGTATTTTTGAAAAATTTTCAAAATTTTAGGAATTACGTCACTTTGAATTTTTTACCCTTTATTTTTTCAAATTCTTGTAATTTAAAGAGTTTTTAACCGATTTTAACGAAATTTATAGGGTGTACATAGAAAACTATAGTGTTTCAAATAAATTTGAAGTGGATTTAAAAACTTCAAAAATTCATGTAGAAAAACACAAAAAAAAAATTTAAACCTTTTTTTCTATGTGTGCTAATTCATATTTTTTATTTTCCTTACAATATAATGAAAGCTTATCATTTTATCTTTATTTTAAAAAAAAAAAATTTATGGAGGGTCTTTTAGTTCTCCAGATATCGGCAAAAGAGTATTACGTTGCACGTCTTCTATCCTGTGGGCATAACGGTTTTTAAGTTTCATTTGTTTTTTCAAGTCGCTATAAACAAATGCACATCTAATGTTACTTTCTTTTGTCTTATATTTATGTTTCAATTGCTAATCATTTTCATTCAACGTGTGTCAAAAGTTGGCATTTTTAGATAAATAATAAATAATTTATTTACACCACAACTGAACACTGTTCGACAGTAATCTTTGTTAAATCTAGAAAAGGTATTTACATATTTTTTCTTTGAGTTCGCTTAAGTTTAAAAATATAAAGTTTTTATATTTTAATTTGAACTTTTCTTATGTTGTATGGTGTTATTATAGTTTAAGCATTACAAAATTTTGTCTTAACAGTTTTCTTCACTTAAGTTCGAATTTTCTTTCATTTAAACCTTTAAGTTCGGATCAATGGTTTGGTTAGATTTCCGAATTAGTTTTTGTTTATTTAAATAATTTTTTCACATTAAATAGTATCTAGATGTAAAATGGCTCCGTTCATACAGTGTTGTAATCCTTTCAATAAGAACAAACATACTGTTAGTAATACATCGGGTATTTCTAAGAGGTATCGTAAAATTTCAAATAGCATTTTGAAAAACACTTCTATACAAAACCCTAGACTCATTTTAGGTTCATATATATGTAATTCTTGTCGCCTATAATTACCAAAGAAAGATAGCGTTATAGATCAAAAGTTGAGTCCTATTGTAGAAGAATCATGTTCTTTCGAAAATTGTGAACAATCTGACAATATTACTGTTCAGGAAGTTTCGCATTCAAATATTTATGCTTCTGTTAATGATGAAATGTCTGATAGTGTGAGCGACCAGGAAACTATTTTCACCGATACCTGTGACAGTGACAAAAATTATGATCCCAAAGCAGACGATGAAGAAAATATAGAAGTGTTAAATAAGATTCTTTATCTGCTGAATATATCTCCTATTCAGCCTTCGGTTGATCTTCGATCTGAAGCTGCCCAAAAATATAAAGTTGAAGAAATACGGATGGCCTTGAAAGATCAATTAAATAAAGTTTTTCGAAATGTGGAGGATGAGAATGTGACAGATTTAAATGATGTAGTCTACGAAATTAAAGAAAAAATTAATAATACCCCAAGTCCCTCGGAAAAAATAAGATATTTAACAATGTTACCAATACGTTGGAGCATTCGAAAATTAGAAACTGATTTTAAAGTATCGTACGCGATTGCTCGTAGAGCTAAATTTATCCATAAGAAATATGGAATTGGTTCAAGTGCCTGTGCAAAGCAAGGTAGACGTCTTTCTGAAAATACTGAAAAAATTGTGTATGAGTTTTACCATGACAGTGAATTTAGCAGGCAAATGCCAGGGAAGAAAGATTTTAAGTCAGTTAAAAAAGATGGAGTTCGCGTGCAGGCACAGAAGCATTTACTATTAGGAAACTTAAAAGAAATATATGTAGCTTTTAAGGAAAAACATCCAGACCTTAAAATAGGTTTTTCTAAGTTTGCCGAACTTCGTCCGAAAGAGTGCGTTTTTGCTGGTGGAAATGGCACCCATTCTGTATGCGTCTGTACCATACATCAAAATTTAAAACTTATGATAATAGGAGCTCATTTGAAAGAACTTACAGATAATAAATCTGAATTATCATTCCTTGGGGCATATGAAACAATTTTGGCTCAAATGGTTTGTGATCCATCGACATCTGCTTGTTATTTTCTCGAGTGCAACAGTTGTCCTGGCACACAAAACGTTGCTCAAAAATTAGAAAAACTTTTTGAAGACAATTTCATAGAGCACATTACATACAAAAGCTGGACATCAACAGACCGTTCTTCGCTAGAAACTCACATCGACCCAGTGGATGAATTTTTAGAGAAATTTATTGGAAAATTGAAGCAACTCCTAAAACACGACTTTATCGCAAAGGCTCAAAGTAAATTTTTATTTGACAGCAAAAATTCTTTAAAATCATGTGAGTTCCTTGTATTGTGTGATTTTGCAGAAAATTATTCATTTTTAATCCAAGATGCGAGTCAAAGCTATCATTGGAATAACAAACAGTCAACAATTCATCCTTTTGTCGTTTACCGTAATGAAAATGGGCAAATATTGCATGACAGTTTTGTTATCATTTCTGATTGCCTTCATCATGATTCTGTTGCCGTAAATCTTTTCATTAAAAAATTAATTTTCGAATTGAAGACTCGTTATCCTGATATTCAAAAGATGACTTGTTTTACTGACGGAGCTGCTTCCCAATACAAAAACAAATCAAATTTTATAAATCTAACACATCATTTTGAAGATTTTGGAATTAATGCCACATGGAACTTTTTTGCTACTTCACATGGCAAAAGTCCATGTGATGGAGTAGGAGGTACCGTAAAGCGTTTAGCTGCAATTGGTAGTCTCCAAAGACCCTATGAAAATCAAATTATGACTCCTTCAGATTTGTACAATTTTTCTATAACTGCAATGCCTAACACGCATTTTATTTACTGCTCAACTGAAGAGTATGAAACACATTTAGCGACATTAGCAAATAGGTTCTCCAAAGCTGAAACAATTTCGGGAACTCGAGAATACCATTCCTTTTCACCTCTGGACAATCAGAAGATACTCTGCAAAAGATTTTCTGCTTCTATTGATTCAAAAACAGTAGACATACAGAAATCTGCTCTAAAAAAGAAGGTTGCTCGAAAAGCAAAACGTTAAAGTGGTCCTGGAAACCACATTAAGTCGAATGATCTTGTAAATATGTATATAGTTGTAAATATGTATATTGTTGTCAATATGTATACAGTTGTAAATATGTATATAGTTGTAAATATGTATATAGTTGTAAATACGTTCTGGTCTACTGCTAACAATAATTTACGTGGTACTGATGAGCTTCAACGAAAGCAAAACCAGAAAATTATTTCAGTTTTTCCTTTTTACTTTTTTGAACTTTTTAATAATAAATTAATGGCAATAACTACTAGGCTGAAAGTGTAACTTTCAGATCGGCGAATTTATCATATTTAATTGCACTTACTTTTTTTTTCTTATTTGCGGCAAAATTAATTGAAAAAACAAATGAAACTTAAAAACCGTTATGCCCACAGGATAGAAGACGTGCAACGTAATACTCTTTTGCCGATATCTGGAGAACTAAAAGACCCTCCATAAATTTTTTTTTTTTAAAATAAAGATAAAATGATAAGCTTTCATTATATTGTAAGGAAAATAAAAAATATGAATTAGCACACATAGAAAAAAAGGTTTAAATTTTTTTTTTGTGTTTTTCTACATGAATTTTTGAAGTTTTTAAATCCACTTCAAATTTATTTGAAACACTATAGTTTTCTATGTACACCCTATAAATTTCGTTAAAATCGGTTAAAAACTCTTTAAATTACAAGAATTTGAAAAAATAAAGGGTAAAAAATTCAAAGTGACGTAATTCCTAAAATTTTGAAAATTTTTCAAAAATACTTGACTAAGTTATTACTACCCCTAAATACTACAAATTGACCAACTTTGATCAAAATCAAAAACTTGACTTGCAACTCTGATCTTTTTGGTATGGAAACTCTCTTATGTGAAGTCTGGTATCTAAAATGTGAAATTCGAAATATGGAATCTAGAATGAAGGAATGTGGACTGTTGAAACTTAAATGTAGAGTGTCGATTCTGGAATATGATATCTGGTATCAGAAAAGTAGAATTTTAAATCTGGTACGTGAAATACTGAATCTGGTACGAGGAATCTGGAATCTGGAAACAACGTTGTGAAATCCGAAATGTGGAAATTGGATTTTGGTACGTGGAATCCTGAATCTGGTATTCGGAATCTGGTATGTAGAATCAGAAATATAGAACTTGGAATGTGGAAATGTGAAATTTTGAATCTTCAATGTAGAATGTGGAATATACAATTTGGAATTTAATATCCTAAATGTGCAACTTAAAATCTAGTATGAGGAACCTTGAAGCTGGTATGTGGAATTCGAATACGGAAACTGAAATAGGAATGTAGTGTCTGGAATTTTATATAATTAATGTATGATCCGAAACATGGAACCTCTATTTTAGTATTCTGAATCTAGTAAGTGGAATCTGGTAAGTGAAGACTATAATCAAGAATCGAGAATCATGAATATAGAATGTAGAATCCGAAATATGGAATTAGAAATAGGGAAGCTGGAATCTGAAATATAGAATATGGAATCAGAGATACAGAATTTGGAATGTGAAATCTGGAAAGTGGAATGTGAAATGTGGAATGTCGAACCTGGAGAATAAAATACGGAATCCGGAATGTATGATCTGGTACATGAAATCTGAAATGTGGAGTCTGGAATATGTAATATGCCATGTCCCATGTCCCATTGTTCTCGGTCTTGGTTTTGGACAATAGTGTCCAAAATCCTTGAAAAACATTACAAAGAAGGTCCAATTTTACATAAACACTTCTGCTTCACACTTTAATAAATTGTAATAAAATTTATATACAATGTTTCTTTATTTTTGGAAACTTTCGATATTTTAAAAAATTTTGATCTTATAACTGTCCGTATGGACAGGGTGAAATTTACCCGAACATAAATTTTTTAAAATACCAGCTTAAAGAGCAAGCGTCGAATGGTTCTGCCAAAGAAGCTATTTTGGGTTGGTACCTCAAAGTTTTTCCCCTCCGGTCCGAGCTCCCTCCATCGACTCGTTTAGAAATAGCTCAACATTCAAAATTCGCCTGGGTTACGTTAACCCAGTCGGTACCCTGAGGGTTAGAATAATTCTGAATCAAAATCTTCATGTTCTCCAGTTTGAATCTTTGCAATTCGAATTGGAATCTAATTGAAAGTAAAACATCCTTGCAATGCAAAATTTCTCGCATGAGTTCTCTTTATAACAAGCTTTTCATAAAAATAATATCATCACCATTTAGATATTGATACTTCATCTCTAATCTGCCCTCAATTGACGAGTGTAAAGTGGGTAATGTATGCTCCTATCTGAGACAAGTAGGTGATACAACGAGGTCCTCTCTGTTCAAACCTAATCAATCCTTTTTCATTCCAGAGTGTCTTTGCGCCACCGTTTCCACAGGAGCACTTATGTACTCTGTTTTTTCCTTCTTTTGTCACTCGCAATAAATTACTCCCTTGTTGATCTTATTTCAGCGCAGACGAAGACGACTATTTATTTTAACGAAAGCAGGAGTAAAAAGACTCGAGTCAGTGATGGGTCGGTGGGGAGGAGAGAAGGAAAGGGAGCAGAGAAAAAAACGAGAATGAAAAAAGGAGACAAACAGTCGGTGTATTCGCGAAGGACGAGTACTTGGACCTGAGGAACACTCTTCTCGCGGCATGTTCGACGTACCAGGGAGAACTAGGGGGTTGAGAGGGATGAGAGGCTAGGGAGAAAGAGAGAGAAAGAGAGAGAGAAGGGTGAAGGGAACACGAGTCTTATCTCTCTATCCACTTTGAACGAATATCTATCAGGCCCGTCATTAATTTCTCCTGGCAGCAGTCGCAGCGAACGAATGGAATTCCAATTTGTAAATGAAGTCGTCGATAAGTGACCAGGCTGGCATTGACGATTCACCAGCAGCGTTTGCTTCCAAGTGCAGAGAGAACTTTCGTCTCCTCTGCCTCGGGATGTGCATTATATATACTTTATACACGTATAGATAATTACATGTATCTTTGAGGGTTTCGAGCTCTTTTCAAAGCTTAACGATTCCTCAAAGCGATAAGAAGTCGAAAAGCTTCAGTGAAAAAATATTCCGCAAAGTTGGAAACGGTTATAGGATACTTGACATCGTTCATCTTATCGTTAAATTGCCTTCTACCTCAAGCTTCATGACGGAGAGTTTCAAGTGTCATTACAAGATCAAACAGAAATTGGTAACTCTATCACTTTATCATGGTAATGGAACTAAAACTATCAGCAGCAGCCTTATAGTAATAATAATAATAATGATTGGAGTTTTTTATCCTTGTTGCTCTGGCTTTTATGGCTCAATTAAGGATTCATTATGGGAAAGTACCCTTTGAAAAATTAAATAGGATCTTCATATCTTTCAACGTCACACTGGCATTTTATTTTAAACAAATTTTGAATACCGTTTTCGAAATAACAAAAAATAGGATCCATATAGGGGATTGTAAATTTTGGATTACATATTCAAAAAATCACTATCCACATAACAGATTCCACATATCGAATTATATATTCGTATTTAACGTTTCGGATTCTACATGCCGGATTGTAAATTTTGGATTCCAAGTCCCAAATCCCACATTCCGAATTTTATATCCAAGAACTTTCAATCCAGTTTTGACAACCTGGATTTAATAAACCAGATTCCATAAATCGGATTCTAAATCCCGGATTCCAGATACAATATTCCACAATCGGGATTAAATATTCTGAACTCCACATTTCAGATTCCATATAGAAATTATTACTACCAGAATTCTACATATGGAATTTTAAAGGTGAGATTTCACAGATTTCAAAACTTGATACCCCATCCTACAACCTACATTCCGGATTCTCTATCTTGGAATTCAGAATCCGGATCCCACAATCAGATTTAACATCCCCGATTAAACATCACGAAATCCACATTGTGAATCCTACATTCTAGATTCCCCATCCAGAACATCAAAACTAGGATTCCATAAACTGAATTTCACAATCCGGAATCCACATGTCGAATTTTAAATTCTGGATTCCACATCCTCTACTTAATGCTCTAGATCCGTATAACAGATTCAACATTCTGATTCACACATTCTGGATTCCATAGGAATTTCCAAATCCAGATTCCAAAAATTAGAATCCACAAACCAAATTTCAGAAACAGGATTTTACTTACCGGGTTTTATGCATCCCGGATTCCACGAACTGAATTCCATAATCGAGATTCCGAGTTTCAGATACCACTTAATAGATTCTACCTTCCCAAATCCCAATCCGAATTCCAAATCCTAAATTCCAAAAATCAGATATAATAGCTCGGAATATTCAGACGGTAGTCAACAAAACGCATTCCACAAGATGAATTCTACATCACGGATTCCATATCCAGACAATCACAATCCGGATTCCACAAACCGGATTCTTAATCCCGGATTGCACGTACTACATTCCATGATCGGAATTTCAAATTTTAAATACCACTTTATATATTCCACATCCCAAATCACAATCCGAATTCCAAGTCTTAAACTTCAAAAATCGGATTTAATAGCTCGGAATCTTCAGACTAGAATCTACAAAACGGATTCCGCAAGGATTCCGTGATTCTGCATCACGGATTCTATATACAGGAACTCACAATCTGGATTCCACAAACCGGATTTAAAATCCCTGATTCCATATACTGAATACAACAAAGAAGATGCATAATTTGGATTGCAGATAACAGATTCCACATCGATATTAAACTTCTTCAATTCCAGAAATTATTCCACAACCCAGATTCTACATCCAGGATTGCACGTACTATATTCCATAATTATGATTCCAAATTTTGGATATCACTAAATAGATTCCACATCCCTAATCTTAATCCGAATTCCAAATCTTAAATTCCAAAAATCCGATTTCATAGCTCGAAATCTTCTGACCAGAATCTACAAAACGCATTTCGCAAGACGGATTCTAGATCACGAATTCTATATGTATCCGGGAATTCATAATTTGGATTCCACGTCCCGGATTCTTAATCGCGGATTCCTCGTACTAAATTACATAATCATGATTTCAAATTTTGGATAACACTGAATAGATTCCATATCCTCAATACCAATCAGAATTCTCAGTCGTAAATTTCATAAATCAGAATTAATAGCTCGGAATCTTAACACTAGAATTTACAAAACGCATTTCGCAAGACGGATTTTACATTACGAATTTCAGATCGAGGAATTTACAATCTGGATTCCACGAACAGGATTTATAATCCCAGATTCCACGTACTAAATTACATAATCAAGATTGCAAATTTTGGATACCACTTAATAGATTCCATATCCCTTAATCCCAATCTGAATTCCAAGTCTTAAATTCAAAAAATCGGAATTATTAGCATGGAATCTTCAGATTGGAATCAATATAACGCATTCTGCAAGGCGGATTCTGCATGACGGATTTCAGATCCAGGAATTTAAAATCTGAATTCCACAAACCGTATTTTAAGTCCCGGATTCCATATACTGAATTCCACAAACGGGATGCATCATTTTTGATTCCAGATAACAGATTTCACACCTTAATCTCAATCCGAATTCCAAGTCTTAAATTAAAAAAATCGGAATTATTAGCGCGGAATCTTCAGACTCGAATCTACAGAACGGATTCTGCAAGGCGGATTCTACATCACAGATTCCATATACTGAATTCTACAAATAGGATGCATCATTTTGGAATCCAGATAACAGTTTTCACATCGATATTCAACTTCTTTAATTCCAGAGATTATTCCACAAACCGGGATCTAAATCCTGGATTCTATATATTGAATTCCAGAATCGGTATTCAACATTTTGGATCTCACATAACATAACAATATTTCAAAATTACTATTATTATTGTTGTTGTTCCACATAACAGATATATCGATATTCAACTCTCTAAATTCCAAAAACAGAAATTAATCCAACATAAAAAATCAGCCAGCTATAGGCCTGTTACGCTTTTAACTGTTACGCTGTTCGTCCGTTACGGTATAGAGAGACAAAGATTGTAGGTAGCTTAAGATAGAGCGATAAGAAAGGTAGGTATATACTGGGTTAGCAGGTAGATTGAGATACAATACAAGCCTCAGGTCCTCACTAATTACTTCGAAATTTGAAAACAGTTTCAGGAATTTAAATGTTTAAGAGCCTAAATATACTTTAAAAAATTTGTAGCTTAAGATAGAGAGATAAGAAAGATAGGTGTACTGGGAATAGTTTCAATATATCTTTATTCTATTGGTTATTGGAACATTTGGAAAAACGTTTGGAAAACTTGGTTCTTGGAACATTTAGAGAAGTGTTAAATTGGTTACTGGAACATTTGGAAAAGTGTGAATCTTGTAATTGGTAAATTGATTACTGGAATATTTGAAAAATTGGTAATTGAATTTGTCAAATTAGTTAAAGTGGAAAATTGATAAATTGGTTATTAGAAAATTGGTAAATTGGTTATCTAAACTTCCAAAAGTCTGAACAGAAGAATTTTTTTCTGATTTCTGATAAATAATAGTTTATGGCTAAAAAGAATACTAAGAAGCTGACTTATAAATAAAACAGTTAGAAACATGAAGAAAAAAGAAAGTTCAGTAGATAAATCAAAATCGTCTAATCCTTGTAAATTGCCCTATATAAGAAATCAGCCAGCTATAGGCTTGTTACGCTTTTAGCTGCTACGCTGTTCGTCCGTTACAGTATAGAGAGACAAAGATTGTAGGTAGCTTAACATAGAGAAATAAGAAAGGTAGGTATACTGGGATAGCAGGTAGATTGAGATACAATACAACCTTTATTAAAATTTTTTAACAGTCTATTGCTAAATAAGTAAAATAAAAAACTGATTATTGGATAGAAATCAAACTTTCAGTAACATGGAGAAAGAAGAAAAATATAATTAAAATCTTTTTCGAACGTGTCATCCTTAGAAATTCAGCAAGTGATTTGATGCGCGTAGAGCGCTTTGGAAGTTCTAGTCTCCATAAATTCTCAAACCAAAGAATGTAAAATCTTTGTTGTTAACTTTGGAATCTGGAGTCCAGAATGTTGGATTCGGAATCTTAAATCCGGTCGTTCACTCCGGTTTGTGGAATCCAACTTATGGAATCCGGGATGTTGAATACGGGATACTGGAATTCGGGATGTCGAATCTAGAAGATTGAATTTACAACGTGAAATCTGAGATTTCGAAAATATAATTGTGGGATTCTGAAATTGAATTCTATATGTGAAATCTGGAATATAAAATCTTGGATGTGGAATCCATTATGAGTAAGGTGGATTACGAAATCAAGAATAGGAGATCCAAGTTGTGGAAGTGAATTCTGAAATGTGGAATCGGAAAAGTGAAATTCTGGATGTGGAATCTAGAATGTGGAATTCAAAATGTGAAATCTAAGATTTCGGAAATATCATTGTAGAATTTTGAAATATTGAATTCTGGATGTGGATTCTGTCATATAAAATCTTGGATTATAATCCGTGATTTATAAGATAACTGACGGAATCATGAATAGCAGATCCGCGTTGTGGAATTGTGGATGTGAAATCTGAAATAAGGAATCGGGAATTTAGAATTATGGATATAGAATCTAGTATGAGGAATTAAAAATGTGGAATTTGAGATAAGGATAAATCTGAAATAAGGAATCGGGAATTTAGAATTATGGATATAGAATCTAGTATGAGGAATTAAAAATGTGGAATTTGAGATAAGGATAAATCTGAAATAAGGAATCGGGAATTTAGAATTATGGATATAGAATCTAGTATGAGGAATTAAAAATGTGGAATTTGAGATTCGGAAATCTGTTTTTGGGATTTTGAAATTGATTCCTACATAAGGATTTTTGATCTCTCTCTAAAAAAATATTATCTAAAAATTATGTACCAGTTAAAATTTCTAAAAGCAATTATTTTTTTGCAATATGTCAAAATAGATACAAACTGTAAAGTGCGAAAAGAAATAATTTGTTGGATAGAAAGTTGGGCCCATATTTGGCTGACCGGTAGGAGATAGATGGGACTTTGTGTAAGGAGCTGAAGGTAGAAGAAGACGCAGGAGATAGGACAGGATAGGGAGAGGGTTCATTGCGTGTACGCACAATGTGTTATGTCGACGTACGAGGCCGTTTGTGTTCGGTGTTTCGCGAACAAATGGGAGAGCATCGCCCGGCACCGAGTTGAGACGAGGTTGAGAGCATTGTTCTGTCCCCTACCGCTTACGATTCGCTTCGTTTTGTGCCGCCACATTTCATACCATAGGATGGCATGCCTCCTTCGCCCACCGATTCCGACCGCTTTAAACGCACCGGTTTATGCTCAGGTGTGCTCCATTGTTGGACGCGCCACCAATGTCACGCTGCCCTCTTTATTATGAATTTCAGATCCTCCTGTCAAGCGCCAGCATCTCCCCTTTCTCTCTACCAAATTACTCTTTCTACAAACGATCGATAATTTTCCAAGAAACTCTCCCAGTCTTCTTCTTATTTACACTAGAAACTACAAAAAGAACCCAATCATTATTCGGGTTGCAAACCTGTCATTAGTGAAGAATGTCACAAATTCTGTATTTAATAAACACATCTTATTACACTAATATATTATAAAATTCACGTTTTAGGATGTGCAGTAAATATTCTCAGGGAAAGATATAAATAAGAATATATAGAAATGTGTTGAAGAATTGATAAACAATCATTGACAATTTTTGAAGAACTAATAATGAATAAGTACTGTGACGAAGTAAAATGTTACCTCGCACACTGTTTTCAAATTAATTTTTAAAAAACATTAATAAACACCAGTCTGGAATCAACCTTGTTTTTGTGCCTTATTATATTAAGCTTGCACTCTGAAATCAAAATAATTTTAATTTAATTTATTTTTCAATTTGGTTTATTTAATTTAATTCATTAGTTTTGATTTAATCTTAATTGGTATACAATTTAAAAATTTGTTTATTTTATTTAAATTATTTAATCGTATTAAGTTTACCTGCCAGCTTGGCAATCCGGAATTGTTGTATTGTTCATAACAGCATCTTGTTTACAAAAAACTGTTTTACACTTCATGAACACCGACTCGCTACCACATGAAAAATTTGTCGTGGGATCGTCCTGGCACCAGGAACGTATGTGAGTCCCATCTTTACAAAAGTGCCTGGACCAGAAGACGATGTCGATGGAGTTTGTTTACTAAGCTGTAAAAATAACAGCAGACGGTCGAGATACAGGGTTGGGCGGACAAGGCCGCTACGCCACGTGTCAGAGTTCGGTCGCTCGCGGTTGCTACGTAACGGCGACGAAAGTCGGCGTAACTCACGAACTTTCAATGATTGTGGCCCCCTGCTTGTTGCGACAGGCAGTGATTGTGCGTAGAAATTTGGCTTGACGACGGTACGTTCAGCCAATCGTCATTCCATTGCTGGTGTGAGACTGAGAGACATATTCTCAAACAATAAAAGACAATAATTAGATTTTATAAAACTATCAGGACGAGGTTCAATTAGAGGTCGAACACCTCTCTTAGGTGAGCTCATTAAATAAACTATTGACTTTTTGTAAATGTTGGAGTCGGTTCTCCGACCAAATTGTAAAAGCTAGAGTCAGTGTTCAGTGCGCGTATTTTTGTAAATGGCAGTGCCGTGTGGCTGGCTATTTTTGATTTCTTGTAACCTTCTGAAATGGTTTCCATTTAATAAATTTATTATGTTGTGGTTTAATTTAAATTCTTAGTTTGTTGCTGCTCCTTACGCCCCACTCTCCGTATTATGAGTTAGTCATGGCTGTATTATATTTTCAATTAAAGATTAAAAATCATTTGAGTAGTTTAATTAGTCTTCTATTTAGTATTATTTTTGCGGACGCCAAGTTATTTTAATGAATAATAACTTGGCGTCCGGGTTTTATTTTGATATTGTTTACTTGGTTTTAATTGAATATTAAAAATTAAAATAATAAACATCAAACATTATACATAATCTGGAAAAATGCGGGCTTCAATGTATTTCAATAAAATTTGAAAATCTCCAAATGTTGTTCCTTACGAAAAAGGAAGCTATAGTCGAAGAGAGATAGTTTTCGTATTTTACTATCTTGATTAAAAGATCTGGTAATTAGAGATTATTATAAGACTAATTGGACAGAAACGACCTATTAATAGAACGATTACTGACCAAAAAAAAGCTAATAATGAATGATTGTGGTAAGTAATTAAGTCCACTCACGCGCTACCATTTTCATAATCATTGCAAACGATCTCGGCACGTAGCGGATAAATCTTCTCAGCCCAGCTGCCGCCTAACTTTCGACTTTTAACTTATCTTCGTGAAATCCTATGTCGATACAAGTTTCTTTCAGTGGAAATTATCGTGTCAATTTTGTCAAACTCTGCTAGCGACATTTTTAAGCCTAATTAATAATGGAAAATACGTACCGTCAACCGGGGTAATTATACCCAAAAAAACAAGGCTTCTTTTTTACTAAACGCGTCATTAAAAATCAGAATTTGAAAAAAAGTTTTTAACTATTGGGTGTAGTTGTGGACATGTTTCTCAAGGATTCATGTAAGTTAGGAGTAAAGAAACTTTTTTTGTTGAAAGTATAGAGGCTTAACGTTGTGGGTATAATTGCCCGGAGGTCGGGGCAATTATACCCATCAAAGTTTGTTTATTTATAAAATATCCTAAAAGTTTTTATTAACTTTTTAACACTTTTAACTACATGAAGTCTTTTCTGTAGTTAGTCCAATAAAAAAGAAAGAGCTAAAAAATCTTTTTTCTAGGAATTATTCAACTAATTTAAAAGTGAAACACTGAAATTTTACTGAAATGTATATTTATTAAAAATTAAAACCAACATTTTTTAGGTTAAGTAAACAACTCAATATAATTCCTAATAAAGTTTCTAAGTTATTTTAAAAGAAGAAGTTTGAAAATTAAATTGAAAAAAATATAATTACACTAGTTTACAGCCAAAATGTACATTTAATGCCACTATTTTTTTTTATGTACTACGGTTCTCTAAACTTAAAAATGACATTAAGAAATTTTTCTATGGATAGGTTTCCGAAATATGAATTTTTTAAATTTTTTTACGTTTTTTTCGGAGGTGACTTCACGTTTTAGGCCGTACCTCGAGTTACAGACGTCCGATTAAGTTTTTCTAAGTGTCAAATTAAAGGTAATCAAATTCCAAACTTTTCACATTATTTTTCACTCGGTTAAATATTTTAAGTGATATAGTCCAAAAAAAAATTTTAAATTTGAGTTTTTGGCCCAAAATCCGAAAAACAAATTCATTCTAACGCCATGCAAAAATAGAAAACGTCAAATTATGTCCAGTTTTAAATTTTTTACATATATGGCTCACTTTTAGGATGAAAAAAATGTATAGATGAAAAAAATCTATGGGTAATTATTGAAGTTATAAGCCAGGGTACTGAAATTCTCGTTTTACGCCATTTCGGTATTTTACCTCTTTTATAGTGATTATGTTGATTAATTTAATGAATACAATATCTAATTAGAAAATGGACTTTTTTCACAGATTTCAAATAATTTTCAGTGCTTTACTAATTCCAAATTGAATGAAAAATTTTTTGGAGTTTTTGAGAAAAATTTCTGAAGAGGCATAAATTGATCAAAATCTGCTTTTTTGACAAGTTGAATCAGATGCGCAGAGGTTTAATTTTTGTTGAATTTTGTTCGTTAATAGATAAAAAAGTTTGAAATTAGATATAGAAATATAAAATATAAATGATATATGACTGAAGAATTTTTTGGAGTTTTTGACAAAAATTTCTGGAGAGGCATAAATTTATTAAAATCTGCTTCTATGACAAGTTGGATTAGATGCGCAGAGATTCAATTCTTTTTTAATTTATAAGGAGAAAAACCATTGACTTTCGTCTGAGGGCTGCTGCGGACATATTTTTTTTAAAAAATTAATTAATTTCATATTTCTATATCTAATTTCAAACTTTTTATCTATTAACGAACAAAATTCAACAAATTTGTTTCAACTTGTCAAAAAAGCAGATTTTAATCAGTTTATGCCTCTTCAGAAATTTTTGTCAAAAACTCCAAAAAATTTTTCAGTCAAATATCATTTTTTTTTCATATTTCTATATCTAATTTGAAACTTTTTCATCTATTAACGAACAAAATTCACCAAAAATTGAACCACTGCGCATCTGATGCAACTTGTCAAAGCAGAAAAATTTTAATCAATTTATGCCTTTTCAGATATTTTTGTCAAAAACTCCAAATAATTTTTCAGTCAAATATCATTTATTTTTCACATTTCTATATCTAATTTCAAACTTTTTTATCTATTAACGAACAAAATTCAACAAAAATTAAACCTCTGCGCATCTGATTCAACTTGTCAAAAAAGCAGATTTTAATCAATTTATGCCTCTCCAGAAATTTTTGTCAAAAACTCCAAAAAATTCTTCAGTCATATATCATTTATTTTTTATATTTCTATATCTAATTTCAAACTTTTTTATCTATTAACGAACAAAATTCAACAGAAAATAAACCTCTGCGCATCTGATTCAACTTGTCAAAAAAGGAGATTTTAATCAATTTATGCCTCTCCAGAAATTTTTGTCAAAAACTCCAAAAAATTTTTCATTCAAATTGGAATTAGTAAAGCACTGAAAATTATTTGAAATCTGTGAAAAAAGTCCATTTTCTAATTAGATATTGTATTCATTAAATTAATCAACATAATCACTATAAAAGAGGTAAAATACCGAAATGGCGTAAAACGAGAATTTCAGTACCCTGGCTTATAACTTCAATAATTACCCATAGATTTTTTTCATCCATACATTTTTTTTTTCCTTAAAGTGAGCCATATATGTAAAAAATTTAAAACTGGACATAATTTGACGTTTTCTATTTTTGCATGGCGGTAGAATGAATTTGTTTTTCAGATTTTGGGCCAAAAACTCAAATTTTCTATTTTTTTTTTGGACTACATCACATAAAATATTTAACCGATTGAAAAATAATGTCAATAGCGATTGTTTGGAATTTGATTACCTTTAATTTGACACTTAGAAAAACTCAATCGGACGTTTGTAACTCGAGATACGGCCTAAAACGTGAAGTCACCTCCGAAAAAAACGTAAAAAAATTTAAAAAATTCATATTTCGGAAACCTATCCATAGAAAAATTTCTTAATGTCATTTTTAAGTAACGAGAAGCTTAGTACATAAGAAAAAAACAGTGACCTTGAATGTACATAAAAATTTTTTTTTTTGTAAACTAGTGTTATTAATGACAGTTGCATTTTGAGGTTATGTTGCACCCCTGGTAAACTTATAATTTCTTTTTAATTATATAACCTATTTATATAATTATACACAAACGGAGACATATGTGATCTTAGGAAAGTCAATAAAAAAATCAAAATTCAAAAGAATTACATTTCTTATATAGAGTAACTACGTTTCGTTGGCTCAGATTTGCCAGCCTCATCAGGCTAAATTTTATTAAACAGATACACTTCATTAGTACAACACAAATCACACTAGCGAAATAAAACAATAAAATTAAAAATTTTACCTAATTAGTTAAAACATAATTTTTTTTAACTTGTCAAATTCTAAATTTCTAATTTCATTTTAAATCTCTACTTACTTATAAAAAGATATAGTAGACCTTAGGAAGGTGAATAAATAAAAATTGTACAATTTTTATTTTTGCAACGTTTCGTGTTGGCCCAGGTTCGCCAACCTCATCAGGCTAAAAATATTTATTAAAACACTAACATAACACAGAGTGAAAAATTAATACAAAATAAGTTTTTTCTTAAATAAATTAAAATATAAGTTCACATTTACGTAATTTTTCAAACCATAATAACTTTTAAATACGTCAGAATTTTAAAATATTCATTAAATATTATCATATCATAATATCATAATAATGATATAACAATATCATTAAATTTAAATGAATAAAATTATATAGTTTTGGTAAAAGAGAACATATATATACAACACTAACTACGTAGTCCTCTCCAGAACTGTAATATTTATTTATAAAAATTAATTTTTAGGTAATACTAAAGTTAATAATTAATTTTCAAAAGAAGTTTTCTTTTTCCAATATGTTGATGAAAGTACTTACATATAAACAGTTTGGTTTGTTTGTTAAAGACACATTTGATTATTATTATTGTTTTCACAATTTCGTCATTTTTGTAAAAAAGGTATTTTTACATGTTTATTTCTTAATTTTATTAAAATATATAAAAATATACATTTTCACAAATTTTCATATTTTTTGGATTTAGTTGTATAAATGTCCATATTTAACTGAAGGTTAAATTACAAGCTTTGTTTTTATTCACTAAGTAGTACAAGGAGAACGAAAATGACTTTAATTTCAATTAGTGGAATTACTATCTGTTAATTTTAAATTTTATTTGTCGTATTGTAGAAAAGTTAAAAGTTAAAATATCTTCTTTTCTGTTAATAGAATTTTCTTGTAATTTAATATGTATCATTTCAAAAACAAGACGTTTTTTCTTAGATCTTTGCAAAATTTGCAAAATCTTTGCAATTGATTTTGTATACTGTATTAGTTATGTAATTTTTTTCAGTTTTGTCTTTTATCTTTATTACCAAATAGTGAAGGTTACTTTTTATTGTTGGTATTGTGTGAATATTAAGTTTTTTAAAGGTAAAAGAAAGTTTTTCATAGAAATATATTGAAATTATATTGAAATTATTGATATATGGTAATTTTAGTTTTTGTGCTAATGTGTAAATATTTCGATTGTTTCATTTGTTATCTGCGTTTTTTCTCATTGTTATTAATCTATTTTAATATATTTTTGTGTTAAGTTCATAGGACAGTCGTTATTGTGTAAAATGTTTTTTATAAATTTCAAATTATTGTTATAAAATTTTTTATCCAAAATAGTGATAGAGGATGTTCAGAATTAAAATTTAGTATACCACCAGAAAAAGTCGGTTTTATGTACCAGTTAGTAATCAATCTGTCGTCACTCCTAATTAATGATATATCTAAGAAACTGATTTTTTTATTTATTTTTAATTTGTGGGTAAATTGTAAATGTTTGTTGTAATTATTGAAAATTTTTAATATTTATCTAATTTTGTTTTTAGGCATGCAAGTAATGATGTCATATACATATCTGTGATAAAAATTGTTTTAATGGATAATAAATTTAAGCATTCAGTTTCTAAATCATCCGTGACTATGTCAGCAAATAAATCTAAGATTGGTGATCCCATAGATGTACCAAACTTTTGTTGATAATATTTTTTATATTTTTAAAAAAGGTGTTGTCCATCAGGAAGTCTGTTGCATTGAATAAGTCGTCAAGTGGATGTTTGTTGAATTGGCGATTTTTACTTATCGTTTTGTAATGCTATTCTTTACTAATTTTTTATCAACATTAGTGTTTAAACAAGTGACGTCTAAGCTGATTAATATATGGTCTTGTGGTATAGTGATGTTTTTAATTTGTTTATTAAATCAATTTTATTTTTAATGTGTGATTTGGGTTTTGATATTGATTGTGATAAAATATTATATAGTTGTTTTGAAAAAAAGTAAGTGGGTGAACCAATCAGAGATACGATTAGACGATGTGGGATGTTTTGTTTGTAGATTTTTGGCAAACCATAACATTTGGCTAAATTTGTGTCAGTTTGTGTTAAATCATCATTATGGTATTTTCTGTTAAGGAAATTATTGTCATTCCAATCTTTTAAAATTCCATTAGGGTCTTTTCGTAATGTTTCTAGTGGATTCGTTTTTATTTCTTGGTAAGTTTTTTGGTCGGATAAAAAGTTCGTCATTTTTTATAATAGTCATTTTTGTCAGTTGCTACAATAGTGCTTCCCCTACTGAAAAATCCTATATAGGATCCTACATAGGATCCTATATAGAATCCATATGGATTCCTATGAGAATCCACGTAGGATCCTATATAGGATCCTATATAGGTATTGTCCTATAGGAATCCACGTGGATTCTCATAGGAATCTATGTGGATTCCTATAGGCCGCCTATAGGACAAGTCCTATATAGGATCCTATGTGGACTTTCCTATAGGAATACATGTAGGATCTCATATAGGATCCTGCATAGGCGTCCCAAAAAATTTTTGTACACCCTCCTACATATGATCCTACGTAGGTTCCCATATAGGATCCTATATGGGAACCCATGTAGGATCCTACATGGGTATCCCCAAAAAAATTTTTTGTACCCCTTCCTCATGCGCAGTCGTCTTTTACGTATTCTACAATACTTACGCCTGCGCAGTAAATATTTTTCGTCCTTATAATGGTACTTAATGTATATTTGAATAAAGTTGTTTAAAAAAAAACAATTAATTCTGTGTACATAATTTTTTTGGGCGCCCATAAAAGATCCTATATAGGATCCTATATGAGAACCTACGTAGGATCCTATGTAGGGGGGTTTACAAAAATTTTTTTGGGACGCCTATGTAGGATCCTATATGAGATCCTACATGTATTCCTATAGGAGAGTCCACATAGGATCCTATATAGGACGTGTCCTATAGGCGACCTATAGGAATCCACATAGATTCCTATGAGAATCCACATGGATTCCTATAGGACAATACCTATATAGGATCCTATAGAGGATCCTACGTGGATTCTCATAGGAATCCATATGGATTCTATATAGGATCCTATGTAGGATCCTATATAGGATTTTTCAGTAGGGTCCTTTATCAGCTGTTGTAAATATAATATTGTTATTTGTTTTTATAAATTGTTTTACAAAAATTCGGTCAACAATGGAGATGTGATTTGTCTTGTGTTTGAAAAGATCTACATTTTTTGTTAATTGGTTTCTTAAATTATTAGCAGTATTTTGATTCATTTTGATATAATTTATTAATTGTTCAACTGATTTTATATGTTCTATACTTAAATTTGCATTTAATGAAGTTGATTGAATAAATTTTTTTTCCTAAAGAGGAATCAATTGAGGCACTAGAAAAACTAATTACGAGTTCAGTTGTTTTTGAAAATTATTTCTTTAAATTCCTAAGTACAGGTTTTCGTTACAAGTTTAGTGAGACAAGAAAGCTGGATTTTTGTCACAAAGTGTAGTTAATGAGGTTCTTTACCTGTACGGCAGAATGGAAATCGAAGTTACATGCATAAAGTTTGAAATTTGACGTTCGCACAGTGAGTAATGTTGTTGGTGAATAAAAGGCCTCAAGGTAAAGGTTCACAGAACATGTGCAAGAGACGCAAAAACGCAACCAATAAACATGCATAATTCGGACTCGGGCGTAGTAAATAGTATTAATAATTTTCCAGGGTATAGGGAGTCCTTGCCGATGACCCCAGAGCGGGCAGAAAAATCGGTTAAATTATTTAGCGCCCGAACGAGCCCTCTTGCGCTGGCTGCTTGTTCCTCCGAGATTTATTTCGACTATCGTGATCTATAGCCCGGGTATATCCAATATTGTAATAGGGCTTTGCATACTTATATGCATACGTTATTCTCGTGCATCCGTGTGAGCAGGTAAGCGCTCGTACTTACTCGATGTACAGACCGCAAATACAAGCCGATTCGCGCATTCGTCTTTGTGTACGTGATTACGTGCCTCAACATGCCTTATTGGCCTTGTATTTGTGTGTGTATCATTGTCGAAGACTGCGCCTGCGATTGAAACACTACCCGGGCTATATCTCAACAGGTTTGCCGGGCGTTATGAGTGTACCTGCTCCACACGGCATTATGTTCCCTCGGTAGTACATGTGCAAGAGAGAGAAAGAGGGACAGAGAAAAAGAGACTTTTTCTCATGGATCAACTTTTCTGAAATATGCATTTTAGGCTCGTTCGTTTTGCGAATCAAAAGAAGAATAAAAACAACGCACTTTAAGATAACAACAAAATGCACTTTGTTTCTCGAGAATCGTCAATTTTATTTCTCTTGAGCCATAAGAGGGTGCAGTTCTAAAAAGTTTTAATAAAACTTGGTATACCCAGTCGGATTCCAGAATTAGAATTTCTTTATCAGTACCAAACTAAAAAATTCGATGGGGGAAGTTGAAAAAGATAAGTAGTTTTTTTATTTTTAAGAAAAACTTCAATTTTTTCGATACATTTTTGACAATTTCAGTTTTCTTTTGTAATATTTCCGAATTTTTGATATTTTCTCACGAAAATTTTTTTTTACTTATTTTAGTACCAAACTAAAAAAGCCGGTGGGGGAAGTGGAAAAAGATAAGTAGTTTTTTTCTATTTTTAAGAAAAACTTTAATTTTTTCAATATAATTTTAGTTTTCTTCAGCAATATTTCCGAATTTTAGATATTTTCTAACTGACAAATTTTTTTCCACTTATTTTAGTACCAAACTAAAAAAGCCGGTATAGGTGTTTGAAAAAGTTAAGTAGTTTTTTTTATTTTTAAGAAAAAGTTCAATTTTTCAATATACATTTGTGACTAGTTTACTTATATGTACTAAGAATTGATCTTTATCCGAAGTTTCCAATGTTTTCGATTCCGTTAAATTACTTTTTACTTATTTAAGCACTAAAACAAATAATCCGGTGGGGGAGATTGAAATAGTTTACCTGCTTTTTTGATTTTTATAAATATTTACAGTTTCACTATTATTTTGACAGATGTAAACATGCTCAGGGTTGTATAGGATACTGCAGTGACACGCAGAGGTGGGTAGTGATACGTTTCTCCAAGTTGTCCATGTTTACGTAAGGGGTGAAGTCATATGAGTAGGATTTGGGGATCAAGGGAATAGAATAGACCAATCAGAAAATGCTTTCCAATGTGAGCAATTATTTGATTGGTTTATTCTATTTCCCTGATCCCGTAACCTCCGTATCTGACTTCACCCTGATTCGTTTGGGCGCCAAAAGATACTGTAGTTTTCTAGGGCAAGAAAATTTAATTTATCTCCTTAGGAAAACAATACGTACCTTAATTCTTTGAAACAGTATTTTTTTTAAAGTAATAAAAAGCACTTTAGCCAAAAATAGTTTAATTGCCTCAGGGAACAAAATGTACATTTTCTTCACGGAATAAAACATTCTTTGTCACGCTAGGTCAACAAAATATTCTTTATTTCTCTAGGTCAATAAAGTGTACTTTACTTCTCTAAGAGAGCAAAATATACTGCATTTACAATATCTTGAAAGAACAATGTTTTGCGTTAATTTGAAACTTTACAGACACAAAAATATAAAATTATAAAGTAGCGGATTTAATTCACCGAAACATAATCTTTTTCCTTCTAGAAACTATGCAATTTAAGTACTCTTTCTAAAAAGTTCTTTCAAGTAATCTGCTTATCCGCAACTTGCATTGCATCGGGTCTTGAATTTGAATCTTCATTTGCAATCATCTGTAAAGACTCATTTCTTAGCTGGTTGCTTGGAGTGCGTAAGTATATAAAATCTAACGAACGTAGCATTCCAAAAGCTCGCGTCAGTACATTACCTGGCGAATGCATGCAGTCAGGCACATTTAGCTTTAGGTAAACGCAAACGATGATTGTCTTGACTCCATACGCATGACGTTTCCGCAGTACTTAGGGATCGAAGGTCGCGATCTGCCGTTTTGTACGTGGACTCTTGAAGCCGTTTCACCACTGGGAACGCAACAAGAGAGAGATACGCGCTAAGATAAGGGTTACCAATACACCTGCCCCTCACTGGAGCCGCCTCATGCGCGATAATATGCGATTCCGATCCGGCGACTGCGGTCAGTATCTTCCCTTCTCCCTCGTCGCCCTTTCCTTTCTCTTCTTTCATTTTTTAACTATATCCTCTTCACCGATCCGTCCGCATGTATGTACTCGTACAGCCCGTGCGAAAATTGCCCGATTTGTTCACATCTCAACTGATTTGCGATTATACTCAATTACGCTGTTCTTTGCTTTACTTATGAAATTTATTTCATCTTGAGAATTGCAGAAATTTCGAAAGTAATTCAATGGCAGCTTTTTATCATCTTTTTTGTGAATACGGACAAATGTACTTGCTGAACTTTAATTAACTTCTTAGGTTTATTAGGAATATGTGAGTGTAGGTTACATGCTAGAGAAGTTAACGGGAAGATTGTTGTCGGGAATTAGCAATAATTGCGGAACGACAACAGTTACAGTTTCGGTTGTATTTCCGTAAACCGACTATATATAAAACAGAACAAGCGAGGTTGCAGGATTTTTAACTCAATGAGAATAATACGTTTTTTGACACTCATATAAATTGGTACCTTTCTGATTCTAATTATTCTATCTTTAATTGACTATTAACCAAAACAATTGAAATTTAAGAATGGTTCCAGAACGTATAACTATTGTCCTCACATAATTTCACCATCTTAGATTTCAGATTTTATATTTTGAAATTCCAGTTTAGGTTATTTCTAGAGCTGTGCAGAAACTCTAATTTTGCATAGGATCGAAATTCGAACCGAACCGAGCCCATGTAAATTCTCATGGAGAGGATCGAATTTTATAATTTTGCACAGCTCTAGTTATTTCACATTCCTTTATCCCGGATGTCATCCTCCTTTATTCAGATTTCTTGCAATTCCATATTCGGTCGTTCTGGATTCCAGTATTTCAAGAAAAAAAATTCCGTCGCTCCAAATCCGGTTGTTCCGAATCCCGTATACCGAATTCCGGCATCGAGAATTTCGGATCACGAATTCAACATTCCGTTACTCCACATCCCTCCAGACCGTATTATAATATCACGGTTTCCATTAATCTGAATCCTTCCATTTCACATTCCTGTTTTTGCAATTCTAGATTATAATTTTTTACATTTCCGACAGGATTAGGCTATTAACCATTTCATATTTCCGAATAAAATTTCTGGCACTCAGATCCCACTACCCCGAAATTTGTTATGAAAAATTCTACCATCCGGAGTCCTACCAAATCAATTCCTACTCTTGGACCCATTTGGCTAGAGCGCAAGCCTAAAGTGTATAATAGGGATGAATTTTGTCTTTCTTTGGCACTTCTGTGGAAGATTAAGGATGACAGAATCCGGTTTGTGGAGTAACAGAATTTGGAATGAAATGTGGAATTAATTGATCTAGGATGATGCGGGATTCAGAATCTGGAATGAAAGGTAACGCATTTTTCCAGATTATATTAGATGTTTAACTTTTATTCATCTAATTTTTAATATTCAATTAAAACCAAATAAACAATATAAAAATAAAACCCGGACGCCAAGTTATTTTAATGAAAAATAACTAAACAAAAATAATAGTAAAATAAAAGACTAATTAAACTACTCAAATGAGTTTAATCTTTAATTAAAAATATAATACAGCCACGACTAACTCATAATCCGGAGAGAGTGAGTAGAAGCAGTACAGACTAACACTTTAAATTTTTTAACACAAATTGACAATTTTTAATAATTTTAAAGTTTCTCAAAATAACATGAAAATATAAAATAGCCGGCCACATGGCACGGCCATTTACAAAAAGGACACGCACTGAACACTGACTCGAATATTTTACAAAATTGGTCGGAGAACCGACTCCAACATCAACAAAAATTTTTATTTTTTTTAATATTACAATAGGTAATTGTTTTAAATTTCGACAATCAAGTGTCTTTTAAGCACACCAGAACTGGAATGACAACAGGCTGAGCGCGTCGTCGTCAAGCCAAAATTCTACGCATAATCACCCTCTGGCGCAAGAAGCCGGGGACACAATAGTTGAAAATTCGTTAGTTACGCCGACAATCGTCGCCGTTACCTAGCTACCGCGAACAACCGAACTCTGTCGCGCGGCGAGGTGGTGGCCTTGTCCGCCCAACCCTGTATCTCGATCGTCTGCTACTATTTTAACCGCTAATAAAAGCCTAAAGCACAACGAATCGTAATCGCTAATCCTTAATCGTAATAATGAGAGAAAGCAGGACATAGATATATGTCTGTCCTACTTCCTCTCATTCTTACGATTAAGGATTAGCGATTACGATTCATTGTGCGTTAGGCTAAACAAACCCCGTTGACATCGTCTTCTGGTCTTCGTACTCTTGTCAGGACGGGACTCACATCCGTACTTGGTGTCTGGGCGATCACACGACGAAGGATTCGACCTCAGAGACAACGACGATCCTCAGGGCAACTTCTCAGAAAATTAAAAGTGGAAAATTCTCCACTTATTAATATGGAAGCGAGTTAGTGTTCATGTAAAAGTAAAACAGATTTTTGCAAACAAGATGTTGTTGTCAACAATACAACAATTCCGGATTGGCAAATTGGCAGGTAAAGTTAATTAGATTAAATAATTGAAATAAAATAAACAAATTTTTAAATTGAATATGAGATAAATTAAATAAACCAATTGAAAAATAAATTGAATAAATCCTTCTTTAATTTCAGAGTGCAAGCTTAAAATAATAAGGCACAAGTCGCCAAGCTTACACCCGACTGTACAACAGTCGAAACAAGGTTGATTCCAGACTGGTGTTTTATAATGTTTTTAAAAGGTAATAATTGAAAACATTGTGCGAGGTAACATTTTACCTCGTCACAAAAGATACAGGTAGGACGAATTCTGAGGGTAACGAATGTGAAATGTAATTATCAGGAATACGGAATGCTAGGATTAAGTTTGCGAGATCCAAAAAGTGTAATGCAGAGGTCCGAGATGTGGGATGGTGTTACCTGGAAAAGCGAAATTCAAACTGTGGAATATCTAAATTAAAAATGCATAATGGTTTAATTTGGAATGTCGAATTGTGAGTTCTGCAATGTCGGAATTGAAAAAGTTGGAATCCGAGTCGAGGAATGGTTGTATTTAAAATATCGAGATATGTAATTTGGAATGGCAGGATTCAGGATGCCAGAATTTGGTGTAGAAAGATTTGGAAAGCCTGTAAATCAAATGGTAAAATTAAGGTTGGTGGGATCCGGATTAAAGGAATATGAAATGTCTGGATGTAAAATGGTGGTATTCGGAATAGCAGAATCTGGAATATGGAATACCTAAATTACTATAATATAATAGTTACATGATAAAATAGTATAGTAGTTCCATCAGGAATATCAAATTGCGCAATCTGCGATGTCAGAATTAGAAAATTACGAGAACGACGAACGTCGAAACTCGGAATGTGGGATCTAGATATTTACAATGTCAAAACGGGAAATGGGGGAAATGGAAATCTTATTTGTAATGTCTACGGAATCTGAAATAGTGAATCCGGGATCCAGAATGTGGGATAGAGGTAAGAAATCGTTTAAATTATTTAAAAAGTTAATAATGCCTCTATGTGAATTGTTTATACATGCACTAAAAGGTACATGTATTATGTTAAAAATTCAGGTTCAAAAAATAATTAAAATTCATAATTACAATTAACACTAATTTAGTACTATTACAATTACATTGAATTTGAGTACAAAATTAGGTTTAAAAGCCCAAGCCTATAGCGCACGGTTCATGTCTAAAACCGCTTTGATCGGCGACGTTGGTAGCGTCTCTACCCTCAGATGGTTTGCAATGTTGCCAAGAAAAAGAAATTTGACAAAGAAGGGTTTAGAAAAAAATGACAACGTTGCCTGAATTTAAAATCGAAGGAAATACAAAATATAACAGCTGATTGTCATTTGGGCAAATGAGAAAATCTGTCTATACCTAGATTTTATGACGGTACTCGACCATCCGGTTGAGTGTGCATAACATGAGTAATGGAAAATGAGAATTGTTTCATGTAAGGGACACCCCCAGTATAAGAAAACCCATGTTGCTCAAAAAAATTTTGGTCCGTTTGGCCGCCATCTTGGATTAAAGGGTAAAAATTAATTTTTCAAATATCACAATAAATATTAATCTGACAAAATTTTTGTAAAATAGTTTTTTGTAGATAATAATATTACCTACAACTTTTATAAGAAACAGTTTTACCTAACTCTAATAATTGAAATGTTATAAGGGATCATTCACTTATCACGTGATACAAATTTGCGCTAATTTCAACCCCCTCCCCCCTCCTCGTGATACTTTTTCTATTACTAAAAAATTAAATTTCCATGGACCGTGATATTTTGCCTACCCCCCTCCCACCCCTAAAGATATCACGTGATATGTGGACGACCCCTAAACAAAACAATGGTAAAATTTAGGGGATGAAAATCTTTGGAATTAATTTATTTTTTATTTTCAATTTTATGATAAAAACAGTTCTTATAGAATTTGAAGAGCAATTCTTAATGAGTAGTTTGAGAGGTTGTATTTTAAATTGTGTCAATTATTATTTATCTTGGATTTAAGGGTGAAAATTCATTTTCAATATATTACAATTAATATTGATCTGACCAAATTTTTGTATAAATGCTTTTTGTAGATAATAATATTATCAACAACTTTTATTTAAAATATTTTTCATTAACTCTTATAATTTAAAAGTTTTAAACAAAAGAATTGTAAAATTTAGGAGATGGAAATATTTAAAATTAATTTATTCTTTTATTTTCATTATTACGATAAAATTACTTCTGAAATAATTGATATAGAAATTCTGAACGAATAATTTACAAGGTTTTGCTTAGAGTTATCTTAATTATTATTAATTTTATAGAACTGCAAAGACAGGTTGACTTGAAAAAGTTAGTGTGCTAAAGACAACATTTACTATACCTACACTCCAGAGTAACAAAAAGTGAGTTTCATGTAATTTTTCACTTTAATCGTTTATATCTAGCTTTTACATAGAAAGATACACTTTTTCGTGTTTATTAGTTATAATCAGAAGAACAGTAAAACATAAGGGATAAAAATATTGAAATTAATTTATTCTTTTCTCAATATTTCGACAAAAACAAAATGTGAATTTTTTAAAAAGCATTTTTTAATGTACAATTAGCGAGGTTAGCTCTGCAATTACTCTAATTATTATTAATTTTAGAGAACATCAAAGACGCTAGTGTGTTTGAAAAACTGAAACAATCAGGGGCTTATTAAGGAAAAAGATTAAAAAAATAATTAACATGAACATGAAATTAATTGTAAACTTAATTTTAAGAGACCAAAAGTTTATAAATAATTGGTTTAAACAAAGTTCTTAACAATTTGTAAAGTATCATAAGTAATTTGAAAATTCTTACACTACCCAAAATAAGGTGTCGTTAATTATTGTTCATTTTTTTATAACTTTTAAATTATAAGAGTTAATGAAAAATATTTTAAATAAAAGTTGTAGATAATATTATTATCTACAAAAAAGCAATGTACAAAAATTTGGTCAGATCAATATTTATTGTAATATATTAAAAATGAATTTTCACCCTTAAATCCAAGATGGCGGCCAAAGCAACCATAAAATTAACAACAAACATGGGTATTTCTGTATGAGAAAGTTTAATTTACAAGATTAAAGCAAAAAATCAAGTTAAACTTACTTTTTGTGTACTTTGTACGAACCTATTGTACTAAGTGCAGCCTTTCGCAGTCACAATTTTTCAAATATACCTGTCTTTGGTGTTTGATAAAATTAATAATAATTGACATAATTTAAAATACAACCTCTCAAATTACTCGTTAAGAATTGCTCTTCAAATTCTATAAGAACTGTTTTTATCATAAAATTAAAAATAAAAGATTAAATTAATTCCAAAGATTTTCATCCCCTAAATTTTACCATTGTTTTGTTTATAACATTTCAATTATTAGAGTTAGGTAAAACTGTTTCTTATAAAAGTTGTAGGTAATATTATTATCTACAAAAAACTATTTTACAAAAATTTGTAAGATTAATATTTATTGTGATATTTGAAAAATTAATTTTTACCATTTAATCCAAGATGGCGGCCAAACGGATCAAAATTTTTTTGGGCAACATGGGTTTCCTTATACTGGGGGGTGTCCCCTACATGAAACAATTCTCATTTTCCATTACTCATATTATGCACACTCAACCGGATGGTCGAATACCGTCATAAAATCCAGCTCCTGCACTACTCGTAAATACTTGATGTACGCAAAAAATACAATATCTAAATTTAGAAAGTTAGACGTTTCTTAAATGTTAATATTTGTAAATAAAGCAAATGTAAGATAAAATATAAAAATAACATTAATAAGAATAATAAACACATGTACGAAAAATGAAGATAAATACACATACAAATAAAATACAGATACGGTAATAAATAAAATAAAAAATTTTTTTTATTCAATGTTTCTCTGCACTTATTTTTCTTATTAGGGTGTAATATAATTATATTTTAAACGATTTTACTACAACTATTTTTTTACGAAAATAATAGCAAATTTTTGAAAATTGGCTGCCATGTGGAGCTGAACCGCATCCTTTTATTGCAAATATATTGTACAAAATAAAAATTTCTTTTTGATATTTTGCTAAAACGAAAATAAATAATAAGTTCATAAATTATTTAATATTCTAACAGTATTTTAGATATTAGTTAACATATATAAAATTTTATAAAAGAACAGCAAATACAATATTTAATAATCAATATTTCGTTTTATTTTTTGGATAAATTGAAATCGAGATCGAGCAGTGTAATCCGGCATTGCTAAACTACTTTATAGAATAATATTTTAAAATAACCACCACAGATAAAAAAGTTTCTCTGCGTGAAGCACACTGAACACTTCACATAGGCCATGGAGCTGAAATTTTACGTGATACCATGGAGCTGAAATTTGACATTTATTCTAACCTCACTTCTACAATATTGCAAAATAAATCTGTTCCTTCTGCAGATCGTTTTTTTTACACGAAAACTTAAAGAAAATGGTAACAATACTATCAAATAGTTGTTACAGTAATATAATAGTAATGCCATGGAACTGAACGCTTTTTTTGTACACATGCGATTTTCACAAAAATAAGTTTTTTTTAATCAAAAATTTTTCTTTTTTAAAACTTTTTTCACATGTGATTTAGTGCTAATAGATCAAAATTGAGATTTAACTTATTAGAAGGCGTAATAACTAAACACATGACACCTTAATTATAAGTCTACAGATTGCGTTCAAAAATTGGAAAAATTGAGGGACAAAATATTTTTACAGATTTTTAAGTATGAAAAAGGTATTATGAAGTGCAATATAAACCTAAATTGTTCATAAATATAGACACTTTATGCTTGAAAAAGGCTGAGTTATAATAATGATATTTTCACCGAAAATTATTAAATTAAAGTTAACATTTTGCAAAAGGGACACGCCACGGAGCTGAAATTTTAGCAGTTATAGTGCAATATAATAGAAGTTATAATATATATATTTATGTATATTTGGTTTTCAGTTACTCTCATATATACCTTTAAAATTCACTAATACACTTCAGAATATATTTTTAATTTAGGTGTATTTTTTCAACGCCGCCAAGTAGGGCAGTTACGTAAGAATAGCCCATATAAGTAAAAATACAAATAATAGTATAAATGATAATTCATTATTAACGTAACAATGTGTTCAAGAACTGAACATGAATTTTAAAGAAATAGACAAAGATTTAGATTTAATCTGCTATAATGTGATATAAGATCCAATTAAAAAAGAAATTAAAGATGTCATTGAGTAAAGTTGGATGTCTAAAACAGTACGGACTTGAAAAAATTTGCATGAATGGTTATTGCCGACTCATAGTTTACAATGTAGTGTCGAGAAAGATTTACAAAGCTCAAGGGAGTAAGAGCTTTATAGGATGGGGTCGAACGATTAAGGAAGAGCCTTTACCGGTCGTTAAGGTTGTGTCCGTATGCGGTCGCATGTTCTGCCATGTGTCTCTCTTGACAGGGAATAGTGCGGCATTGTGGCACGATTGCTGAACGAGCGGTCTGGCGCCAAGTAGATGTCGCCACTACCTATTCAGATGAGTGCACCAACGATTCACAAACACTAGCGCAAGGCCATCTTCTCCCTAACTCGCCATCCCGGAATGCCTTAGATTCCATCCCGCTAATTAACTCTATGTTATGCTAAATCTCGCTAAATTTAACTTCAACTATTCTACTGCTAATTATCCAAATAACCTCGACGAACGGAAGCGAGGATTTAGTAAAAGGGACAAAAATGTACTCCTTAATCGATAGCAAATTTAAATATTTTAATTTACTTTGAAGTTTTAATTATTTCTTCTAATAAATAGGTGTGGCTTTCGAAGAATTCCAGAATTATGTTGCAAATCGAGGCGTACGAATATTTTCCAAATTGGTCTTGACAGCTGATATTTGCATGTTTGTGAATAAAATAGTTTAAAGACAATTCTGTTGATATAATATAGAAAATACGCCCATTTCTTTAGAGTTGGCATATTTAGTTTCGTATTTTATATCTTCGATTCTGAATCTTGTAAAAATGTTTTGGAAGGAAAAAAGTTTAATGAGGGGTTAAGAAGTTAAATAAGAGTTAAATGGTAATTTACCAATCACAACATAAGGCTTTCTAAAGTCTCAGAAATTTAAACACTTTCTATTTTTGAAAAATATTCTACCGAGTGTATCGACTCATAAATCGTTGATTCGTTCCGTAAACACCTGAATTTTCGCGTTTACATCTCACTCGATCAGAACTTGCGTGGAATTCCTTTGGAAGGAACCGACTGTTCCGTTACCTAGTGCGAAATGGCAATTTCTCACACAATTGAAAATTTGACATTTAAAATATATAACTCTTTAAAAATGGAATTTCTAAATCCAAGCAATTATCACTTTTTTATTTAAAAAATGGAATCATATACAACACATTGCATTTTAGTACCTGCTGTAAAACCAAATGAATTTGTGACTAATTTGAGTATTTTACAAGCCAACTGCGTAATAATGTCTTTATTACCTTCAATTTCTCGTACCTAAAGTCAAGTAGTAGTACCTTTAAACTTAACTTATTAATTTTGTTAACAAATTTTAACAATGTTTGTTTCCACATTCTGAATTTATAAATAGAAAATCTTTTCCAACACCTAAAAAGTTTGGTTTTTCTTCAACTTTTAAGTAGTGTAAACAAAAGACGAGATTCTGTTTTTTAATGTTAAAAAAATCAATTTTTTATAAACAAATGCATTTTTTAAAAATTTGGACCCTTAAAAGAACTTTTTTTTATATGTATGTATATATATACCTCAGAATGTAAAAATCATTTTACAAAAATATTTGGAATGTCATGGTAAGTGTTATTAATTTAAATTAATTTTCTGACTCTGCTGTTATCTCCATGTCTTGCACATATAAAATATACTTTTAAAGGGTCCAAATTTTAAAAAAATGCATTTGTTTATAAAAAAATGATTTTTTTAACATTAAAAAATATAATCTTTTTTTTTGTTTACACTATTTGAAAGTTGAAGAAAAAGCCAACTTTTTATGTGTTGGAAAAGATTTTCTAAATTCAATAGGCTCAGAGTTATATGTGATTGAGGATAGGTCTACTTTTAAAAACCTAAAATTTTAAAAATTCACAATTCGAAAATTTGTCCATTTAAACAAAAATAAAAAAATACGTATCTTTTGTTTTTGATAAGAAACAAACAAAAAATGGATTCAATCGAATTTAAAATGTGGATTGTAAATTTGATATGGAATCACCCATATATAATAGTGTGTCCGCCATTTTGGATTTTGATAAGTGTGTATGTTTGTATGATTGTGTAATGTGTATTTAAGTTCCCTACTCTGAAATCAGTAAACGTGATAAGAAATATTAATAATTTTGTATGAATTACAAAACTTTACTTTTTCGTATGGGTGTGTGTGTGTGTAGTTTTTATTTTTAGATGATTAGTATTTTCTACTTGTGTCTTTTTGTAATTTATCTTTTACATATGTTTCTTATTACATTCTAGGGAAAAATGTTCTTAAATTTTTTAGTTTATGTTCTACATGTTTTTAATGGTATTCTAGAGTGCACATGTGTTTGTGTGTTTGTAGTTCGTATTCCCTGTGTTTAATATTTTGTGTTTGTGACTTATTCTAGTAGATGCGTGTCATATTGTTTATGATATTCATGTATGTGTGTGTGTGTGTGTGTGTGTGTAGGTGTATGTGTGGAACTGTGCGTAATTGGTATTTTTAAGTGTCTCATATTTTGTGCTTGTGAATTTTTGTAGCGGAAGTGTTATATATTCTTCATAATATTCTAGCATCTATTTGTGTGTGTGTATAGGTGTGGGTGTGGGAGGGTGGGTAATATGAGTGGGTGCGTATATTTACTATTTCTAAGTTTCAAATATTTTGTGCTTGTGACTTATTCTAATGTATGTGTAATACATTTTTCATGATATTGTAATGTGCTTGTTCATATTTATGTGTGTGTGTGTGTGTGAGTATAAAGTTGGTATTTCTGTGTGTATAACATTTTGTGCTTGTGACTTATACTAGACTTCTAGTGGGTGTGTTATATATGTATTTAAAATTTTCTATGCTATTCTAGAGTGTGTTGTGTATATACATGTGTGTATGTGTGTTTGGTTGATTTGGAATTTTCTGTGTCTAATATTTTGTGTTTGTGACTTATTTTAGTAGATGCGTTTTATAATTGTCATGATATTTGTGTGTGTTTATGTTTGTGGGTAATAGGAGTGTGTTCTTATGTGTGTGTAATATTTCTGAGTTTCTAATATTTTGTGCTTGTGATATATTTGAATGCACGTGTAATATATTTCTCATGATATTTTAAAGTGCGTGTTCGTATGTATGTGTGGGTGTGTGATACAAGTTTTTTAAATACCAGAGAATGAATTTTTGAAATTGATAATGAATACGTACTTTTAATCCCGTACTATGTAGATTTTAAAAATGTGTTGATATTGTCGATTCTTACAACTCATCTTCATTGATGAGAAATTCAATGATTTTGAAGTGCAAACTTTATTTTTTCATAAATAATAAATATAATTATGATTAATTGACTTTCTGCCGTGAACTTTAATCGGGTAATAATTGCAGTGCCTCTTACCTAGTTACCATTCTTACAATATAATTAAACTTCCCAGTGATTATGTACACCCGATTGGAATAAAGAAAACAGTTGTGTAACATTTTTAATCAATCATTTCTCTAGACTCTCAAGAATCATTGTTCATTTTATTGTCACCAAGTTCTATTAGACTGAAAAATAATTACGTAGTGAATTACTCGTGAAAAGTGAGCCGTAAATCTCGCGGTTAGAGATGAGTACAATTCTTAGTAGGCTAGACCAACACATATAAGTTGAATTATGAACCTCGGGTCTCAGAAGGTTATTCAAAGCGGTCCGTTTCTACGAGTATTTTGCCTCTCGACACCTGCAGAGCGATGTTTTTCATACTTTCCACAAAGGGAAATTGTTTATCCTTTGCAAACAAATTTCAATGTGCAGTTTATTTCACTATTTTTCATTCAACTTTATTTTTGACATTCAGTATTTCTTCATTTTTAACCAGTTTTTCTAATTCAAATATCTCTCGCGTTTTCCACGATGAACAAAAAGGAGTTTAATAAAAAAAATTGTATTTTAGTTAAAATGAACAAATAGTGCTTGGATTTTTGTTAAGATAGTAAACTGTAGAAAGATTATTGGTTAAGAAATCACAAAACCATAATTCTTTGAGATCACAAATTGTTACCAAAAAAGAACGAACGAACAACCAATGTTAGTATCTTAAAAATAATAATAAAGGGTATTATGAAATTAACAAAGGAAATGTGAATTACACATCACAGATTGAACATACAGGACTCCATATTTTAGATTCCCGATTTCACATTCGTGATTCTACATTCCGTATTGAACGTTCCTGATTGCAGATTCAGGATTCTACATCCCGGATTCAGCATTTGGCATATTCTGCATTTCATATTTTGTATTCCATATTTTTATTTCTTATTCCGAGTACTATTTCCCATGTTCTATATCCCATATTCCAAGTTCTGGATTCCACATCCCAGTTTCTAAATTCTGGATTCTTTATTCCGTATGCAATGTTCTGGATAGCACATCCCAAATTCAGCTTCTGAGATTCTACAGCAGAGTTACATATTTCGTATTTCATAATCCGCATTCCACGTTCGAGTTTTTCCATCCCGGATTCTACAGTCCAGATTGTTTTCTTTAGTTCCATGTTCCGGATTAATTATTCTGCATTCCTTTTCCGAATTCCATATTCCGAATTCCGGGTTTCGTCCTTCAGATTATTTATCCCGCTGTCTACATTCGAGATTCTACAACCCAGGTTCTACATTCCAGACTCTACATTTTCGTTCCATTTTCCGGATTGCATATTCCACATTCCTTTTTGAATTCCATATTTAGCGATTCTTATTACGGGACCAATCTCCTAAATTTGATATCCTGAATTCCAAATTCTACATTTTTTATTCCACATCCCTGATTCCTCGTTCCTGATTCTACATTTTAGTTCCACTTCCAAATTGTACATTCCGCATTCCATATTTCGAATCCATATTTGAATTCCGTGGTCTGTCTCTCTAATTATAATAGATCCCATATTCCACTCTCGGGATTCCATTTCCGGGTTCTAGCTATCGAATTTAAAAAAATTAAATCAAAAAGTAGAATTTGGGATGTGAAATCATAGATGTTAATTTAGGGATGCTTAATCCCGAATGTTGAATTTAAGCTGTTGAGTCTGCGACATTGAATTCTGTAACGTTGATTCCAGGATCTAGAATCCGCAATGTGGTGGCCGAGATGTAGAATTCAGAATGTGATATCCGGGATATAGAATTTTAGACTTAATATCCAGAAACGGATATTCGGAATATAAAAACAGAGATATATAATTTAGAATTAAAGATCAAGATTGTGAAATCCTCAGTGGAAACGGAAATGCAAAATTTGAAAAGCGGAATTTCGGATGTAAACTGGGGAATGTTCATTTCAGAATGAACAATTAAAATGGAGGATTTGGGGGTTGAGATCAAGGATGCTAATTCAGGGATTCCGAAATATGGAATCGAAAATGTGTTATCCTGAATGTGGAATCCGAGAAATGCTACCTAATCGACTCACTTTCTTAAAACTATATTTAGTTATCTAGCTTCTACAAATAGCGTTTACTAAAAATTAAAATGTTGTGTTTTACGTTTGTTTAAAATCACCAATCTACATATCAGGATCTTAATCGGATACGTAATCCAAACCCGCACTTTTTAGGATATTTGGGAAATAACCTGCAGACGTATATGCAAAAGATCATCATAACATCTAGATCCACATGCATATGTTCATGATATCCTGAAACGAGTTAACTACAATAAAAACAAAATACCCCGAGGTTCAAGATACATTTATACTGTGATAATACAAGATCCAAAGAAAGTTAAGCTGGCAGACTGATGTTATGAAACAACAGGATTGTAAGAAGTAAAAGATAAATTTTAGATAATCTTATAATGAGATAATACAAAGGCGAAGAAAGATAAATAAATAACGCCAGTTCCTAGTTATTATTGTGTCACGTAAGAAGAGAATGGAGTCTTCATAAGATGTAGGGTCGTTGTTAAATCCTAGCGGACAAATTCTCACGCTGCATAAGAGCGATATCGCGTTGTGGTCATGTTAATAATGCACTTTAGCGGTTGTATATTAGCGTTTGGCATGGATCTCGATGCTGTCCGCCTCTCTCGACTCCCGTTCCTATGTCGTTGTGTGTACTATGAGCGGTGCATGTGTAAAGTGCACTGGTCGCGAGTGCACTTTCACGAGATGATCTACTGCCGACTTAATCGATTCCAGTCCTCGTGGTGAGGTCCGTAAGTAATTAACGCTCCTATACAGAGAGTCGACTACAAAGAACTGGACATCCGGGAAAAATTCTTCAGGAATCTCTTTCTTTCGAAATTCCTTCTCGATACTAGAATATCTATTGCATTTTTTATCATATTAATAGAATATAGCCGGATTTCAAAATATCAATACTTTAGTTCCGCCGTCATTTGACCTTCAGAGAATTATTCTTATCATGTAAAAAATCAGTATGAAAATTAGTATTATCGATTCTTATGTTCGATTTTTCGATTATTGAATTGATATATCAACCATCGGACCTTTTCCGACTATTAAACCCTACCCGGACGTATCCGACCCTACCTGAACTAATCCTACTAGACCTTACTTTACCCGACGTTAGTAAAAAAAAACCTTACCCGGCCTTAACCTATTCGACCTTACCCAGAACTACCGATCAAACCCGGCCCGACCCTACCTGACTTTACAGAACCCTACTCTACCCTACCTGGCCTTACCCGATCTTATTTGGACATACCCGACCTTAGACAACCCTAGCTGATCTAACTCAAACCTATCCGAATTTACCCGACCTTAACCCACCCGACCAATCCTTACCCGGTCCAACCTTACTCGACCTTAGCCAGAGCTGCCCGATCTTAATCGGCCCGACCCTACTAGACCCGACCCAACCCGACTTAAATCGAACTTGCATTACCTGATCTTAGCCAACCCGAGACGATCTAACCTGGACCTATCCGAAGTGAAACTACCTTACCCCAATCGACTCGAACCTGGTCCTATCCGACCCCACCTGACCAAACTTTAGTCGAATGGGTACTAACCCACTCGACCTTACTCAAAACTACTCGATCATACCCGGCCCGAACTACCAGGCCCTACTCAACCCAACGTGACCTTACTTTACCCGCTCTTAGCAAAGCCGAGCTGATATAACCCGGACTTATCCAAATTCACCCTACCTTATCTCACCCGACCCGAACCTGGTATTACCTGAACCCAGTCGACCAAACCCTACTCGAACTTATCCAGAGCTCCCCGATCATACCTGAACGTCCGTACTTAACCTTACACGGAGCTACCCTATCTTACTCTAGCCGACCTTGCCTTACTCGATCTTAACCGACTTTACCCAACCTTAGCCTATCTAACAGGCTACTGAACTACCTGAGTCTCATCGACCTTACCCAACCAATCCTTACCCGGTCCTACCCCACTCAACCTTACCCAGAGCATTCCAATCATACCCGGCTTGACCTTATCCGACTTTAACGTACCCGATCTTAGCCAACCCGAACCGATTTAAGCCGGACTTAACAGAATTTAACAAAATTTACCTGACCCGACCAAAAGTTTCCCGGTCCTAACCAACACTACCTTACCCAAAGTTACCCGATCATACCCTGTCCGACCCTACCGGACCTTGCCTTATCCGATCTAAGCTGGACCTACCAGAATTTACCTCATCCGAACTGACCCAACCAAACTTTTCCCGGTCCTAAACGACTCGATCTTACCCAGAGTTACCCGATAATATCCGGTCCGACCTTGCCTTAACTGATCTTAGCCAACCCGAGCCGATCTAAGTTGGACCTACCCGAATTTATACGAATTTACCCTACCCGACCTGACCAAACGTTACCCGGGCCTATCCCACTCGACCTTACCCAGAGTTACCTGATGATACCTGGCTTGACCCTACCCGATTTTACAAGACCCTACACTACCCTACCCGATCTTACACGGCCATATCCTACCTTACTTAACTTTAGCCGATCTAACTCGAACCTATCTGGATTTACCCGATATTACCCCACACGATCAAACCTTACCCGGTCCTACCCTATTCGACTTTACCTAGAGCTATGCTATCATACCCACTGACCCTTTTCGACCTTACCCGGAGCTGCCTTTTCTTACCCGACTTTACAGGATCCTAACCTACCCTACCCGACCTTAACTTAACATAACCGATCTTACCCGACCCTAGACGATCTAACCCGGACCTACTCGAATTTATCCGACCTTACCCCACCCGACGCGAACCTGATCTTACTTGTCGATACCCGATCTTACCCGTCGATACCCGATCTTACCCGACATTACCCTACATATATCTCTGTCTCTGTCTATCCCTATCTCCTTTTCTCTCTCTCGCACACGACCCTAAATGCACTGCTACTGTTGGGAACGGTGGACGGATTGACGCCTAACTTTCGTTATATGCGTTTCAGTTCTAGACAACTAAACTGTAAAAATTTAATTCCATATTTTTAAAAATAAAATAAATCAGACAATAAAATATAATCCGGTTAGAAATAGAACAAATGCAATGATCATGCTGGTTCTAAAAATAAACTGTAAAGGTTTTGAAGCAGCCAATAAGAATAAATTGCTTGAAACTATTCATATCGATTAGGTGGAAAAATGGCTCTCCAGCAAGAAGAAGAGATCAGGATCAAAAGAGCGTCATAAAACAAGTGTGAACTTTCACTTGAAAACGCACGTGCGAAGCTGGTGTATTTCCAGACTGTAAATAATGCCTAATCAGGATAATAAATGCAGATAACCTTCGATGTAAGTGCAATAATATTCGAATGTTTATTGGATTTGAAAATGCATAGAGTTCTTGCCAAGAAGTCGATGCCTTGCAATTCAAACAACTATATATAATTCATCTGGTATTGCATCTTGATCCTCTGAGAGATCGATTGCTCCCCTGATCCGTTACTTAAGAAACAGGTTAATAACAATGCGGTTGAAACAACACACTTATACATTGTATTTCAATAAGAAAATTTTATTTCTTACACTGGGAATAAGATTGCACTAAAAAATAAAATAAATATCAAGCTAAACTGGTTTAAGTTCTGCTTATTTCGATTACAATTATTTATAAACATTTTTGTTTCTCTCTAAAGAATTAAAATTCTCTTAAATAGTTATCGTTTAATTTCATGTATTTTTGTAATAACCTTCAGAGGCTTTTTTTTACTTTATGTCTTTTAAATCTTAAAAAGCTTCTAATCTGTCCTGTGTAACGTATACTCTCTAAATATGAATTAGTCAATGATGACTAATTCTTTGTTATTTTTTAGTACAATAGAACCTTGATTATCCGAGCTCGCTTTATTCGACAAAGTTATCAAATATTAGTACAAAAAAGAACTCATTAAAAAAATAGTTGCAAATTTTAGAAGTTAATAATTAATAATTATGAGAATAATTGAAAATTCAGGAAAATAATTAAAAAATAAAAAAAAATAATTGAAGACAATAATCGAAAATTGAAAAGAATAATCGAAAAAATAACAAAATACATACCTATGAACTAAGAAAAAGTAATTAGAAAATTATAAAAATAAGGATACATTTTTAAAAACAACAGATAAATAATTGAAAACTTAAGAAATTAATTGAAAGATAATTAACATAATTTGAAATTGGAGAAAATAATTCAGAATTTGAAAAATGAAAAATTTAAATTTCAGAAAAATAATCGAAACAATTAGAAAAAATATATAAGAAACAATATTTGAAATAAAAATATTGGTAAATTAAAAAAAAAAACAATTAAAATTTCGATAGATAAATAAGAAATCGAAAAATTAATTGAAAAATAATTAACTAAATTATAAAATACAAAAGTATTGATAAAAATAATTTGAAGTTAAAGATGATTAATAAAATTTAAGAAGAATGTAATAAGTGATAAAATTACGAAATTTATTTAAAATTGAAAAAAATAATGAAAAAATGTTAAAAACATTTTTTTTTAAAGTTTATGAAAACAATTGAAGTTTGAGATGAATATTCTTGAAAATTTAGAAAATTGATTGAAAACTAATGAAAATAATTATAAATTGAAGAACTAATTGTAAAATAATAAAAATAATTGAAAATTACAAAAAAGTGTTGAAATTTGAGATGAATCAATGGAAAATTTAGGAAGTGCATTAAAAATTAATTTAAAGATTTAAAAATTCGAGAGAAAAATTCCACGATTATGGAAATAATTGAAAATTAAAGAAAACAATTAAAATCTGAGATAAAAGTGATAAAGTTAAAAAATGTGTGTGAAATAAAATAAAATAAAATAACTGAAAAATGATAAAAACAATTAAAAATTTAAGAAAATAATTTAAATCTAAGATAAATAATAAATAATTGTAAATTAAGAAGATGAAATAAATTATAATTTAATATATTAAAAATGGGAGAGAATAATTTAAAATTTATAAAAATAATTTTGGAAAGTGAAAGGAATAATTAAAATTTAAGAAATTTGATTAAACAAGATAGAGAAATAAGTAATTGTAGATTTAGGAATCAAATGAAACATGTAATTTAAATAAAAAATAAATAATAATCGGAGAAAATAATTTCAAAGTAAAAAATAATTGAAAATTAGAAAGAGGAATTAAAATCTGAGAAAAATAATTTAAAAAGTTACAGACTACTATATTAAAAATAAACAAAATATTGAAGAAAATAATTGAAATTCTTAAAATATTGAAACTTTAGAAAATTAATTAAATAATATTAAGGTATTTCTCTTCTGGATGACAGGGTCAAATCGATACTATTATGAAAACACGTTTTACGTAATAAATATGCAATATTTATTTCTTATGCATATTATTTAGTATTCTTTAAACACTAAATGTGTTTGTTTTCTCTAAACAATAAGCTTACTCTTGATTATTATTGTCTGATTTAAGGGGTAAATATAGTAACATTTAACATTCCTTATTTTTTCAGAAACTCTTTTTCTAGGCGATTTTTTAAAAATGTTTCAATTTTAATTACTAATGGCTTATTTTATTAAGAAAAATCTTCCCTGCAAATTCACCGTTTAAAATTTTCAGAAGAGTTAATAGTTTTTTAAATTTAAATAATTGTTTATAAAAAAAGAACTTTTTTTTACATATTTTTTTGTAAACAAATATTTATAGTTAAAAAAGTTTAAACTTTTTTAAAAATTTTAAACGGTGAATTTGTAGAGAACATTTGTCTTAATAAAATAAGACATTAATAATTAACTAGCGTAACAACCCTCGCTCGCTAACTCTCGCTCGTTTTTTTATTTCTTTTATATATTTCTTTACTTTGTGTATTCTTAAAAATATATATAAATATGTTTAGTATCCTTTTTCCCTGTTTTTTATTTCTATTAACTAATTATTATTTATGTATAATTTTTTTTAGGTCAATACATTCTATTTCACCTTAAGTCGTTGTGGCCTATTTTTAGAAGAATATGATAATTGAATAATTTAAAATGTAGTAAATTATAATATATATTATGTAATAATAATATATATTTTTAAAATTTTTTATAATTAATAATAAATTTTTATTAGAAATATAAAATTAATTTTTAAAATTTTATTTTTTTAATTTTAAAAATAACATCTAGTATTCTCAAAGATATTGTTTTAAAAAAAATTGCCAGTAATAATGATAACAATACTAAATATTAATTAATAATAAATTATAAAAATAATTAATTAATATATTTATAATTGATCTATTATGTTATTTTTTGAAATTATTTATTTGTTTTTGTAATTAATCCCGTGTAGAAAAGTTCCCAGTATTTCCCAGTTTCTAAGTGGGCGCCAGTTGGAGCCCACCTGGGGCAGGTGGGCCAAGTGGGCGCCAGTTTGGCCCCACTTGGCTTTTCCACACGGGATATTATAGTTATAAATTTTTATTTTTATTTTTATAGAATTATTTAAAATAATGTTAAATATTTTAAACTAAATTAAACAAATTTAATCAAGTTTCTCACAGACAGGAATACTTAAAAATATTTTAACTAATTTCATAATCTTGTATGTAAAAATATTTATTATTGCAATAGAAATTATTAGAAAAACTTTTTACTTTAATAGACACATCGTTGATCACCTATACATGCGCAAACGCTCCAAAAGGCACTTACGCATGCGCAGTACTTTCCTATAGACAATACACATAAGCAGTTGTTATTGTAAAAAAAATTAAGACCATGAATTATTATGAGAATTTTTTTTCAATTATAGACTTTATACAAGTCAATCGATTAGTTCTGAGACAAGGAATACGACTTTTTTTATTTGTTCAGTTGTATTTTTAGTGTGAACATTTTTTTTGTCAAAAAACTATATTTTTTGGTGATAAATACTGCTTAAAAAAATTTGGTTGGGTATTTTCATAAATCCCTTGTACAAATTTAGATACTTATGAGCTAAATTCGCCATTCAAATTTTATTAAAATCTTTTAAGGCGTTCTCGAGATATCCAAGCGACAAAAAATTACACCCCACACACACATCCGGACTTTTTCATAAAAATGGAAAATAAGATTTTAGAGGAATGTAGGTCAATTTAGACTATTTTTTGAAAATTGAAGATCTTATAACGATCACAAAGTTTCCCCTATGAGGAAGCAAAATGAAGAAAATAATTGAGAAAATTGCAAATTATGTTTGAAATAAATGAAAATAATCAAAAACATAAGAACATCATCTAAATAATTATAAAATACGATTAATATTTTAAGAAAATAATTAAAAATTAAGTACACTAACTGATGCTACAAACCAGAATTTTTAACATTGGAAAATATTAAAAAGATTATGGTGGAAATAAAAACATTCCTTACTCCGAGACGAAAATTGTAATTTATAAATATTGAAATTGATTTAATATCGATGAAAGTAATTAAAATTGGAAAAGTAATTAAAAAAATTGAAGAATGTAATTATAATTTTTGGGAAAAATTGGTGAATACTTGAAATAATTAAAAATAGACAAAATAATTGAAAAATGATAGAAATTGTTTAAAGATATAGTAAATAATTAGAATCATAATAAAAATAAATGATCAACAGTTGAAAAAATGTTCAAGTCTTTTCAAATTTAGCATTTTTGAAGCTTGCATATTATAATTGAATTTTTAATCAATTTAAGTTCAATTTAATAGAAGTTTGAAGAAATTAAAATTGTTATAAATTTAAAAGAAGACATAACTTTGAATAGATGAAAAATGATTTAAAATTGAAAACAAAAATACATCTAGTGTTAAACTTCACGTGTTAACAGAATTAATTAATACGACTGGATGTTTAAAGATTATTATCTCGATTGTTATATACAATTAATTTTTACTTTTTATGCTCAGAAGTATTTCTTTATAGTTTTTTATGCGCAGTAATTTTTATCGACAATTTTTAATGCCCAGTAGTGATCAACAACAGGTGCAGACTCAGTAAAATTTGAACAAAAAAAATGTTTTTTAAATTTTGTTCGAGATTTGTCCTACTTTTTTAAACAGGTGTGTATTTTCTAAACGAAAGTAAATTGCAAATCGTCATTCATTGCAAAATTAGTACAAAAAATGTGAAGATTGTATCATATAATAAATTAGCTATCAGTTGTTTTGAAAATAAGAATTAAAAAGCACTTGGCTTCATTTTCAGTGAAAAGAGTCTTTCAAAATGAGCCGCGGACTTGAAGAAAAAAGACCTGTTCAGAATAAAATGAATAATATAGGCTGCTAAGAACATAAATCACTTGGGTTTGCATAATTTGTTCTTTGCTTTGTTCTTTGTGCATAACTGTAGTTTCTGTGTATAATAACAGGCACTAGAATGAAATAGTATTTATGTCACGCATGTGTGATTGATAAAGCACATTCTAAGTGTTCAGAAAGCGGTATGTTGACACACGACTGAAATTCACGTCAACCAAGACTCGTTACTAGACTATTATTTCCTTCCCATTATTACTTTCGAAACTACTGCGTCATTACAAATACGCGAGTCGGTGCTGAAAAAAATAAATTACCAACTTTAATCAACGCCCGGGGAAACGAGACTAAAGCTATTTGCAGTTAAGTATATACGTTGGAAACGCATTTCGTTCACTTGAGATACATGTGTCTCTTTTCTTTCGTACTTGTCAATTCATTTATCCTGGCGATTAATTCGATGGAATTACATTTTTCTGTATTACAATTTTATGCCTGAAAATAGTGCCTTGTGTACTTAGTTATCAAAAACCAGTTCTCGAGCTTGATTTAGGAAAGATGGCCCTATTATTCATTTCCGTCAAGCGAAATTTATTTTGCTAATTAGCAAAACATAGCATCCAGGTTGTGAGTGGATTCTCCGGCTGTCGATTTACTCGGTTTGTCGCCAATTTCGCGCCACTGATTGATATTGTTCGTTAAGGCGACACTTAACATCGATTAAAGAGAGGTGAAGGCGATGACTTTCGAGTCTGCTCTTCAACATACGCGAAAGAATGCAAAAAATATCATTCCTTATTTTAGTGGAGAAATTTTTAATCTGCAACACTCACTTTAGTAACTTGTCTTAAAAGTATACTTTATTTTCGTCTTTATCTATTAATTTGGATCTGATTATATTTTGGTTTTCTCCTGCTTTCTATTTATTATTACAAGTATTTTTATACGTACACTCGAATCTACATATAAACAGAATTGTAGAATTCCACATTTCATATTCCACATCCCAGATTCCATATCCCAGATTTGACATTCTGGATTACACATCCTTGATTCCACATCCCAGATTCCACATCCAAGATTCGACATTCCGGATGCCACATCCCAGATTTCACATCCAAGATTCGACATTCTGGATTCTACATCCCGGATTCCACATCCCAGATTCGACATTCCGGATTCCACATCCCAGATTTCACATCCAAGATTCGACATTCCGGATTCTACATCCCGCATTCCACATTCCAGATTCGGCATTCCGGATTCCATATCCCAGATTCGACATTCCGAATTCCACATCCCAGATTCAATATCCAATATTCGACATTCCGGAATACACATCCCAGATTTCACATCCAAGATTCGACATTCCGGATTCTACATCCCGGATTCCACATCCCAAGTTCAACATTCCGGATTCCATGTTCCAGATTCGACACTCCGGATTGCACATCCCAGATTGCACATCCCAGATTCGACATTACGGATTTCACATCCCAGATTCAACATTCTGGATACCATATTCTAGAGACAACATTATAGGGGATCCTTATTCTGGATTCTATGTCTCGAACACCACATCGGGAATTCCAGATTCTATATCTGAATTTTTTGAATTTCTTATCCTGAAAAAAAAATTATATTTCATTGATTCCGCATTCCGAATTTCACATTTTTAGGGTTTCGTGGTTCGGGACCAAAACCCTTTTAGTGAGACTTTATCGTCCATCTGTCCGTCCGTCAATCACAGCAAATAGCTGTCAATTTTAGGTTGTGAGCGAGGGAGAGGGAGATAGTTAGAGACGGAGATAGAGATACGTAAGTTACTGGAGGTTACCGCGAGTTACGTAGGTTACCGTGAGTTACGTAATTCACCGTAAGTTGCCTAAGTTATCGTAAAAGTTACCTTGAGATACGTAACTTACCGCGAGATATTTAAGTTGTTTGGGTTGTCGTAAGCTACATAAGTTACGGGGATTACCGCAAGTTAGGTAAGTTAAGGTAAGTTACGATCTTGAGACTTTTATCGTCCATCTGTCTGTCCGTTCGTCGTTCACAGCCAATAGCTGTCAATTTGAAGTTGTGTGTGAGAGAGAGGGAAACAGTAAAAGACAGAGACAGAGATTATCGATAAAAAAGTTTTTCTGGTAGTGTATGAGAGAGAAATAGAGAATAAGAGAAAGCCACGAAACCCTCGATTGTAGGCGCATTACACCTGTTTTCTGTGCTGTTTGTTTATTTCCATATTCCGGATACCACATCGCGTATTTTAATTTCCGTATTCCACATTTTGGATCGGGCATTCCGAAATAAAAATTCCAAATTCCACATCCGGATCACATCGTGAATTCCAAATTTCGAATTTTATATCCCGGAAACTAAATCTCGAATTTTAATTTCCTTATTACGAATTCTAGATTGCAGATCCAGGATTCCACATTCCGAATTTGATATCTTGGAAGCTATCTCTTGGATTCAAAATTCCGGATACCATATTTCTGATACCTGATCGCGAATTCGCCTCTCCAGATTCCTTATACCAGATTATATGCTACAGATTCCACATTTCGAATTCCATTTTTTTGAATTCCATAGCCTGGATAAAATATCTTCAATTTTAATTTCTGTATTTCGCTTTCGGAATTGCACATACAGGATTCTAGATTATGGATTCCACATTTCGATTTTCAGATCACGAACATGAATTTTCATTTGCAGATGCCACATTCCTGATTCCATGTTCCGGTTACTAAATTCTAAATTCCATATTTCAGATTCCACTCCAAAATATATAAATCACAGATCCAGCTTCCCGAATTCCACTTTCTGTATATCATGTCCTCTAATATTACATCGGGAATTCCAAATTCCGGATTCCACATTTTGGATAGCTAATTCAGAATTCCATATTCTGGATTCAAAATTCCTGATTCCATTCCTGATTTATACTCTAAATTCCACAACCCGGATTTTCCATTTAAAAATCGAAAAATTAATTGTTGGAATTTTTGATTTCGAAATCCATAATGACAAAATTTGGGATGTCGAAATATAGAGTGTCATAATCAAGAATGTTAAAAAGTAAAAACTTGGAATATAGTACGATGAAATCTGGATACAGAAATTGAGATTTTAAATGCAGTATATGTAATCTGGGATATTGACTCAGGGATATAAATTTCGAATTCTGAGATCCGGGATTTGGAATCCCATATTTGTAATCCGATGAGTCGCACTATATTTTCTAAATCTTTAATGTGAAATCTGAGATAAGAGATCTAAAATCCGTGATGTGTGATCCGGGAATTGAAATCTAAAATGTCGAATCCGCAATTATGATATGATGATATGGATTTCCGAATGTAGTTACCGGGATGGTTAATCCGAAATGTGGAATCCGTGTTGTGTAATCCGGGTTGTAAAATCCGAAATGTTGGATTCGGGATGTAAAATCTAGAATATCGATTCTAGGTCTGAAATCCGGAATGAGGATTCCCGAGTCTATAATTTGAAAAGTGAATTCCGGGATGGACAGTTCGGAACTAATTTTCTATTTAACTAATGAGAACAAGGAAATATTAATTTTAATTTTAAATAGAGTTTCATCCCAATTTTTAAGTCGTATTGATTAATTAAAGTAAAGAATATTCCAAATCCTAAATCAGTAGGTACGACAAATAAATTTCTTTTCAAGAGGGAGAAAAAATCAGTGCTGATGATTTGTCAACAGAATTAGTATTCTGATATCGTTATGAAAGAGGCATGGCTGCGGCAAATACACAGCCATCGAGCGAAATTTAATGACGGCATGTATAAAGTGCCGTTGCCCGTATGCAATTTGTCAGTAATTGCCGTTCGATTCTAACTCAAGGGAAGTGCGCCTTTCGGTGGAATTTGTGCTTTCATCGGTTTAGTTCCATTTTGCCTTTTTCCCCACCACACGAGTCAGGCAGAACAAAACAAGTTTCGAGAAAGAGAAGCAATTTTCTCGAGAGGAATAGATCAGCATGATTTAAAATCAAAAGCGGATTACGGACCTGCTGTTGCAAGCCAACTATGTCGATAAATCCTTCTTGAATAAATACGATAAATTATCAACTAAAAAGTCTGATCACTGCAATCTGCAACTTTTGTAATTTACGACACGAGGAGAAAACATTTCTCGCTGTTATTAACAACTATTTTCGCTAATTAAAGGATCGATAGTTAATAAAATATTTCATAAACATAACAGCACATAAACACATTGTACATTATCTCCCGAGATTTTTAACTTTGTAGTTTTGATTCTTTTAAAATGCTGAACAAGAAAAGTGTGGTCACAAAGGTCATTTTTTAGGCTCTCGTGACCAAGGGGGAAACATTTATAACGAGACCTTGGCGTCCGTCCGTCCGTCTGTCCGTTCTTCATTCCTAACTAATAGTAATGCTTTGCGGTTTGGGGATTCCCCACTCTCTAAATTTGAATCAGTCAAATTTTGACTTTGATTAGTATTTACATATTTGGCTAATAAATTTCTTACTGATTGTGATTTAACTAAATCAACTGATCGTTATTACACTGTGACTAATATTATTTGTGACACAAAAACCATAAATTTCTGTTGCTTAGTATTTCATAATGATATTTTTACCTTAATTTATAAAAAAAAGTACACAAATTTTAGATCAGTTTCATATATATCTACATTTAAAGAGGATTTATACGAAATTTGGAACTAAAATTTGAAAAAAAGTACCTAACCTAAAAATTACTTTCGATTTCTGTTTAAATTCCAACTATAAGAGCTACCTTAAGGAAAATTGTTGCATTAAGGAGGGTAAAACAGTGATAAATTGTATACTAGAAATAAATTACTCTACTTTTTGAAGTTACCTTATTTCTCGAAATAAAAAAAAATTATCTTTTTGTGATAATACCTTGTCAGTCAGAGAGACTAATTGAATTTGTAGTTTTTGACTTTTTCACAGTCAACGAATCTGCCCTATTTGAATTAGTAAAATATGACTAAGAATTCCATCATTGAATAATTCATACTTAGAGAGCAGGAAAGTTCCTGAGAAATTTCAAGAAAATAGCTGGATAATTCCTGGGAAACACCTGGGCATTTCTGAGAATTCCTTGGAAATTAGGGTAAATCCATAGAAATTCCTGAAAAAGCTTCTACAAATCTAGAAAAAGCTTGGAAATTCCTTGTAAATCCCTGGACATTCGTAGGAATTCCTGGAATCTCTTGAAGATTCCTGGGAACACTTGGGAAGTCCCTGGGCATTCATGAGAATTCCTTGGAAATTAAGGAAAATTCCTAAAATACCTTCTGGGAATCACTTGGAAATTCCTGGTAAATACCTAGACATTCGTGGGAATTCCTGGAAAACACCTGGGAAGCCCTTGGAAATTCCTGGTAAATACCTGGTCATTCGTGGGAATTCCTTAGAAATTAGGGGAAATCCCTGACAAATCATAAAAAATCTTCTGGAAATCACTTAGAAACTCCTTGTGAATCCCTGGCCATTGGTGGTAATTTCTGGGAAACTACTGCGAATCTCTTGGAAATTTCCTGGGAAACTACTGGGAATCCCTTAAAAATTCCTGTCAACTACCTGGGCATTCCTGATAATGTCTCAGAAATAAGGGCAAATGCTTGAAAATTGCAGAAAAAGCTTTTGGGAATTACTTGGAAATTCCTTGTAAATCCCTCAGCATTCGTAGGAATTCCTGGGAAACTCTTGTAAATCTCTTGGAAATTCCTTGGAATCCCGCAAAATTAATCGGAAATTAGAGTAATTCCTGAAGAATTCCTGGTAAATCCATGGGCATTTGTGGGAATTTCTGGGAAATTAGAGGCAAACTCTGTCAAATTCTAAAAAACATTCTGGAAGTCACTTAAAAATTCCTGACAAATCCCTGGATATTAGTGGGAATCCTACTGGGAATCCTTTGAAAATTTCTGGGAACCACCTGGGCATTCCTGAGAATTCCTCGGAAATTAGGGTAAATACGTGGAAAGTTCAGAAAAAGCTTCTGGGAATCACTTGTAAATTCATTTAAATCCCTGGGCATTCGTAGGGATTCCTGGGAAACTACTGTGAATCTTTTGGAAATTCCTGGGAAACTACTGGAAATTCCTTGGAAATTTCTGGGAACCCCCTAGGCATTCCAGAGATTTGCTCGGAAATTGGGGAAAATCCCTGAGAATTTCTGAAATACCTTCTAGGAATCACTTGAAAATTCCTGGAAAATACCTGGGCATTCGTTGGAATTCGTGGGAAACATCAGGAAAGCCTTTGGAAATTCCAGGACACCCCCTGGGCATTTCTCAAAATTCTTCATAAATTAGGGGCAATCATTTCTGGAAATCACTTGAAAATTCCTTGTTAATCCCTGTGCATTCGTGGGCATTCGTGGGAAACTCCTTAGAATCTCTTGGTTTTTCCTGGGAAAATACTAGAAATTCCTGGGAACCTCCTGGCAATTCCTGAGAATTCCTTGGAAATTAGGGTAAATCCCCGAGAATTCCTAAAAGACCTTTTGGAAATTCCTGGTAAATACCTTGGCATTCGTGGGAATTTCTGGGAAAGTCCTGTGAATCTCTTGAAAATTTCTGGGAATTTCTGGAAAACTACCGGGAATCCCTTGGAAATTCCTAGGAAATCCCTGGAAATTTCTGAAAAACCTTCTGGAAATACTTGGAAATTATGTTTGGATATTTCTAAAATACCTCCTGGGAATACCTCCTTAATTTCTAGGAACTCGTTGAAAATAATTTGGGGAATATTTAGGAAATCTCTGGGAAATTAATTAAAAATCCCTGTGAATTCCTGGGAACTCTTGGGAAATTTATAGAAGGATTGGGACATTCCTAGAATTCCTAAAAAATCCGTGAATAATCGTCTGACATTCCTGAGAACTTCTGAGAAACTTTCTGCAAATCCCCTTTGACTTTCCTGGGAGCTCTTGGGAAAGTCCTGTGAAATTCCCGGTTATTCCTGGGAATCCGTTAGAAATTCATGGAAACTGGTGGGAAATTTCTGGAAATCTTCTGGGAATTCTTTGATAATTTCTGAGAAATTTATGAGAATCGCTTCGAAATTCCTAGGAAATTTTTAGTAAATTTCTTTCTTGCTATTGGAAAACCCCTGAAAACTCGTTGGAAATTCCTGATAATTTCTTAAAAATTATTGGGAAATGCTTGTGAACTTCTGGGAAAATCCTGAGATTACTTTGTAAATTCCTGGTAACTCTGGGAAAAATCCTAGAAATCTTTTAGTAATTTCTGGAAACTTTTGGGAAATTCATGGGAAATCTCTGGTCATTCCTGGAAATCTTTTGGAAATTCCTGGGAACTCTTGAGGAATTCCTGAGAATCCTTTGGAAATTTCTAGAGAAATTCCTGGGGATTTCCCGGGTTTTTCGGGGAATTCCTGAGAATCTTCAGGGAATCTCCTGGAAATTCGTGGAAAATTCCTTAGAACTTTTAGAGAAATCCTGGGAATCCTTTGGAAGTTCCTGAAAAATTCCTGAGAACTCTTGAGAAAATCCTGACAATCTTTTGGAAATTCCTGGGAACTCCTTGGGAAATTCGTGGGAAAACATGGGGCATTCCTGGGAATCCCTTAAAAATCCTGGAAACTCTTGGAAAATTCCTGGGGTCTCTTGAGAAATTCCTGGTAATTTCTGGTCCGAATACAACGGGCCCACTTTGGCACTATTGAACTTATCTAAATGACCATATTTTGAATGAAGTTTTAAACATTTTGAGAGGTTTTAGACGCTTTTAGATAAACAATTTACAAAGTTACAAGCATTCAAAGTTAGATGTGTCAAAACCCTATAACAATTATGTAACTCACAAAAGTAACTTTACGATTAGGAACTATTGCAGATTCGCCCAATTATTCAATTTGCGTACAAAAGCCACTCTACGGCTCGACGAGTAAATTGTTACATTGTTAATTATTAGAATTAAGAATTTTTGTTTTGTTTTTGTTTATGTATTACGAAACGTTGCTCAGCATCAAGGGAATTTTAAGGTCATGTCAAGGATTGGAGCCAGGATACTTGACGGGACATTTATAGATTTGAGTTCAAGATTTTCCGATTATTCTATCAAGGCGATTTTAAGTTATTTTGATGATAAAGATTATAATTGACTCTTGTTACGTAGTTCAGTTATCTCTCGGATAAATATTATGATGAATTTCGTTATTATGAAGATTTGTTGAACTTGGAACCAGTTAGTCGTTTATCCGTTTTAGCAGTTAAATTGTTATGACTTTTGTTAAGTTGGTTATTAAAATATTGGAGGGTTATAGAACAAAACCCCGACTAGTTAAGGGTGAGTTCACATTTAATCCCAAATTTTTATGTGTTGTTTGGTTTGTTCAGCTAAACAGTTGGTTACGACATAGGTTAAATCCAAGAGAGAGACTTTTATGATGTCGGAATGAACTTGATGTGGATCGTCAGTTCGAATTTGAAAGATTGTCGCGCAAAGTTAGATAGACGAGAAATCAACCAATAGGGAGTGTCCCTTTAGTCTTGCAAGACCCAATGAAAATATTTTCGACCTAAGAAGAAGAAGAAGAAGAAGAAGAAGAAGCATAAATCATCGAGACACCGACACGATAAATTTCGAGAATTCATTCCATATCGGATAGCCGAGTGTAAAAGGAATTACAATGTTACTGATTTGATTCATTTTATATATTGTTCAATTTTAAATTTTCCGATAATATTTGCTCTTAATTTGGGAACTAATTAAATTGTGTGTGAGATTTTGCGGGTAGCTTATTTTCAGGTGAGTCTGGTTTTAACAATGTTAATATTTTTTATTGATCTCTCCTCGACAGTTTGTTGAAGTTTTTTTTACGTGAAAATTTATATTAATTTTGGAGATTTTTAATGGGTAATTACGGTTATCGAGTTATGATTTTAGTTTCGTCTTTTCTGAAATATTGTTTTGAGTGGTTTTCAGTAACAATTTAACAATTGAATTAAGTTGAATGAGCTCAGTTATCTTTTATTTTGAGTCATGAGATTGTGTTTGAGAATCAGCTACATCAGAATTTTGAGAGTTTCGCTTCATCATTTTGTTTGTATTCAACTAAAAACTTAAACATATACCTATTGAGACTAATGTTAATTTGATGATTGTCAATTTCACCAATTTTGCTGAATATTATGAAATATAGTCTTATTGTTATTTTTCTACATTTTAAATTTTGTTACGAATGTATTTAAGATTAATTCTCTCCAGAAACTCATTCCTGAGAAGAATGCTAGTAGAGTCGTTGTTAAGTAGAGTTTTACTGATGTTTGAGTAAATGTTGAATTTGTTTATTGGTCGCGTTGTTAAGTTAGTTACGTCATTAAGTTGGTCAGTCAGTGAATTTTAGTTAGTTAAGTCGTTACGTCGTTAAGTTTGTTAAGTCAGATTTCTTTGGTTGATAAGTCGTTAAGCGACTTCGAAAGAGGTCTGGCACCCAACAAATTTCGGTTCGGTAGAGTTTAATAAATAAATTCTATTCCGTCTCAAACATCATAAGTAAGCTTATTTTTGGAAATTTAAAATTTGTTAAGCTAGATTTGTTAAAACCTCAAGTGGCTAGGGTAACCGATAGAATAGTTTTTTGTTGCAATTTTCAGTTTAGTCGATTTGTCTCGATAATTAATTTTTGTTTGTTATTTAAATTGTTGAAAAATTCTATTCATCACAGTGGATTCCAAATTCGATTTATCAAACCAGATACAATTAAATTCATGTAGCAGCCACGAAACCCTGTAATTATCTGCTTTCTGTACTGATTTATTAGTTCAGGATATCAATTGTGTCAAACTAGGCACGATTTAGACGGAATAATTAACAGCTACCTACACTGATAAAGTAAGATGACTAAACAGAACTAATTTTGGATTAAAATACAACAACCGAAGATGGTTGTTGTATGACATTACTTGTAGTCTATAATGCGCCTCTCCTCCGGGGACCCTCAACGTTACTCTGATTGAGAAAAACTAAGATATAATATTCTTCAAAGAGAAATCGACTGAGGGGATAATTGGTTGACTTTAATCAGCTGATGAAGAATGAGAAAAAATCATCTTTATCTTATTGCAGAAGGCGGAGGTCTCTGAATAGAAGGGGCCCTCGTTAATTCACGTTAAAACTTGGGTACACTTTGTAAGGGTCTGAGGTTGTCCACGGGAAGGGGTGGAGGAGGAGTGGACGAGAAATGAGAAGAGAGGAAATGAGAGGAATGGGAGAGCGAGGCCAAGCCGGAGGAGATGACCGAACGAGATGCTCTTTGAGACACTGAGAGCACCAATAAAGCCGGACCAATTACTGGCTACCGTCCTTTCCCATTCCCTATTGATTTGCATTCAAATAGATGTTATACTCTAAGTAGACGGATCCTAATGGATTATCAGTCCGAGTCATCGCGAGCTTCAAAGCTCTCTTTGCATCGTTTCCCCTTGCTTGGTCGTCGCGCGGAGATCCCGCCTAGCTTCCTTTCCAATTCGCGAGCCACTGTTTCATCCATTTCCTAATGAAACCCTCGGATTGGTCCTTTTTCTAAACTTACCTCATGATCGGCGCGACCAGACGTGAAGCTCTGTTTCAATCGACTGACCGATGTCGATTACCCTCTTCGTCTTGCTATGTGAATGCATGGTCGTCATGGTAATCACAAACAACGAGGGAATAACGTCCAACGAGAATCTCAGATTTCAATACGTTCGGAAAACTTGTGAGGGTTGAAGACCTTTGTTAACTGACAATTACAATAATGGGAAATAGAGTTTAATTACAAATATTAATTATTAGGGGAATGTCTTCGAGAGTGGACCAGACCTTGTTATTTACTATAAAAGGTTTTTCCAGGGAAGGAATTTTGAAGGCTCTGATCAATGGTTGGTCAGCTACTATTCATAGCTAGAAACTATATACAGCTAGATTATCTTTAAGTTTCAGGATAAAATTTTTAGATCAATTTTTCAAAGTGATTAATTTTTCACAAAAAAAAAAATGTCTGTCAATGAGTGGACCACCTGATAAAAATATCCTTTAAAAGTCGCTAATAACTAATAAATATATTGGGACAATGTTAAAAATGTTTTTGCGATGTTAGCCATGTATCAAGACCTACAGTCTAATGTTTTCGTCTATTTAGTTTCACAGAAATTAGAAAGGTGGTTTTCTAATGGATACATTACTCTATTTTGCATTACTATTTTTCCCCTATCTTTGTAATTATATTTTCAAATGAAATGATTACGGTCGATTGTGGAAAATATTTATTCTGATACTTGAAATTATCTCATTTCAACACCAACATTGATGGTGACTTTTGGTAAAACTCAGGGATAATACAGGAAAAGAAAACAGAAAAATCATGGATTATTGAAAAGTTCTAAAAATCCTAGAAAAGTAACGAAATTTGTAACTATAGCATGAAATCTCAATTATTTTGATATTATACAAAATTTTCAGAAATTTAATTAAAAATGTTTCTTTGTGTTTAGAAATACATGATTGAAGGAAAAATGTTTGAATTATAATATAAAAATACAACATTTTCTTAATTGCTTATAAACAATTTTTTAAATAAAGGTATTAAACGCGCTACAGTCCCAAGCAAAAGTTAATGTTATAATTAAAGTTTTTTTTCTTAAATAACTATTCAAATATACTAATAGGTCTAATAAATATGCAAAATAAAAGATAAAATAAATAAAAATATTATAGTTATTAAAGAAAATTACATTAGAGATACCCATTAACCTTTTTGTTGGGACTGTAGTGCTATTACTATCGTAAGAGTAATTGAAAAATAAAATAGAAAAGGAACTATACAAATAAAATTTGCAGGAAAAAATAAAATCTTGCATAAAATTTACTAAAAATAGAAAAGCCGGTTTTAAATTTTTAAAAATATTTTTACTAAAATTATTATTAAGTTATTACTTAAAATTAAAGAAAATAGTTGATGGGAAAAGTTTTTTTTTATGAAAATTTTACTATCTAAAAATAAAGAAATGACAAGAAAAGAAAAATATAATATAAAGCAGATATAAGATATTATAGGTAATCAAATATAAAAGAAATTTCAGATGTTGAAGAAAATAAATTATTAAAAATAGCAATTAAGAATTAAATTTTACATTTTTTAATTGAGTTTAAATTTTTAATTAATTTAAATTAAAAGTAAGTAAAACTTCGCTGAATCAAATGTAAAATCGATTAAAATTATCCTTAAACATCCAAACAAAAAGAGTTAGAATTTATAACTTTAAAACAGTTAAAATTTGAATTAATTGGAATTTAAATTAAAATTAACTGAAATTGAATCAAGTTCGATTTATTTTTTAAATTTTGTATTTATTTTTCATGATTTCATTTAAGTTTTTCTATTCCAAAATTTTTTCTTTGGCTATCACATATTTTCTTTATTTTCAAATAATTTTTATATTGAAGTTATATTTATATACGATTTTGTTAGTAACTATGATCACATTTTAATTTTAATTGTTTCTACATTTATTTCCCCAAAACTTGAAATAATAATTTCTAATTATATTCATTTTAATTTCTTTAAGATTTCGTGATGAAGCGCCAAAACCTTGAAAACAATTCTTTGGTGTCTGTCCATCCGTCTGTCGTTTGTGGCTAATAACTATGAATTTCTGTTAGGAAGCAGTTTTGAATTATTTTTAAAGTTTTTAATAGTTTTTAAGAGTTTTAAATAGTTGTAAATAGTATCAACGAGTTTTGTAAAAGTCCTAAACATTTTAAAGTTTTATCAATTATGGACAATTTTAAATTTGTTGTAGACAAAGTCGACAACAACTATGAGCCCACAGTTGACGCTATTTATGCCTATAGTTTTATGAATTAGAAACGGCTCTATTGAAAGTTTTTTATCTCCATAAAAAACAGTCCAATTTATTTATAATATTCATAGAATACTTTTGAAATATTCTACTTTTAGAAAATGCAAGAAAAAAATTTTTTTTTTCAGAATTCTAACTAGGCTTGACCCCTTAAATTTATATGATTGAAATTTAACGAAAAAAACATCTGGATGTTTTGGTGGATTGAATCACCATTTTTTCCTGTAAGAAGTCACTGGCAAGATTTTCCAATTTATTTTTAAGATTTAAGTTTAAAACTTTGATTGTCATAGCAAAGATATTCCAGATTATGAAAATAATACTTAAATACGGTTAAAAAATCTAATTTTATTAATATATCCAAAATTCTAAAAGAGTGGTTGGTTGCATTTATTCCTCTTCGTCTATTACCTAATATTTCTTATTCCATTTAGTCCCTGCTTCATCAGCATTAGAAAAAAATTTGAATGTATTACAGAAAATTATAATTGGGACACATTTAAAAAATTGGAAAATATAGACGTGAATCCTGCTCAACAATTTTTTTATCTTTAGTTTTTGCTCAGAAGACCAATTCTCAAGGCCTGAAGAAACACCTAAAGAATTTTTGAATAGCAGTCTTGTAAAGCCTCTGATATAATTTCTGCGATTTCTGCCTTTTGCACCTATTTTCTCCTATGAGACTTAAGATTATGTCATGTCCTTAGTAGGATTCCTTCTTTCCTTCGGCAATGCTAGTGGAAATCCAAAGAGATCTATGCAAAAAAGTTTATATTCCTGAATATGTAACAAGATTATTATCAAGATTTTGGAATTTGATAACTAAGTCTATCTTAGACTTATTTGCAAAATGTCTTTTTTATTTTTTAAAATATCATTATTTGGTTTATTCAACAGACATTATAAAAATAATTTACATACATAACATAAATATCATCAGTAAATGTGTTATAATTTACTGATATAACATATATAATGTAATATTATAAAAAATTAGTAATCACTAATCAAATTTAATTATAGCACTTTCCTGACGTTGCGTTTACACTGGGTAATTCAGACCCAAGAGCGAATTTTAGCTGTACAGGTGGTTCCAAATTTCATAGAAGAAAGTATCCCCAAATGGCACACATTTTAAATAAAAACCCGGATCATTTGGATCCAGAGTGTATCCTGAGGGTTATCATAAAAATGTATCTAAAATATATATTGTATAAATAAAATCAAACTTTTGTCTATATATTGTTTGAAACTTAATCCGAATTTTGACACAAGAAAATGTACTTAAATATATTTGTAAATTACTAAAATATAATTATGTATTTCTAAATAAAATAGATTCTTTAATTCTTTTTTCTTTGCGATGATATCTCCATCTTTAAAAAGAGGTAAGACGAAGTATGAGGGTCCGGACGTGTAGCGAATTATTTGTGATTTATTAATGGTCTGAGCGACTTGAATGGCGTCGCAAAATTATTGGTCACCACTCAGATCAAGTGTGTGGGTGTTATTCTGTAATTCGTGCTGCTTGCAACCGTAAAACTAGTCCAGCTCTTACAGGGTTTTTATCAAAAATATTCTGCATCTTCCATCTCAATTTCTCCTAATCACAATGTTCTTTATTTCTCAATCATCTTGTTGTTTTAAATAATTGCAATTAATTTTCATTTACACTATTTATTTAAAAAATCTTTTAGAATTTTTAAATGCAGTATTTTTTTTCCACAAATTGAATCCTTTTAAAAGTCTAAATCAAGCGAATTAGTTTTTTGTCTCGAGAATAAATGTTTCGTCTTTGAATTGCAGTCCTTTGGGTTTTAGAAGAAAAGGATCTTAAGAAAACACGAGGGTATTTAACGGTGTTGTTCTTCTCGATCGTCTTTGCCTGAACTTGTATTTAAGAAATTCTGACTCTGAAGGGGAAGACACACGCTGACCTTTTCTTGTTTACGAGTCCCGGACTTTCAGCACGTGCAATTAATTGGAAACAAAGGATTTAGTGATTCCAGGAAATCAAGCCTGGTCGGGTTTTTTTCTTAGTGTTATCTCACTTTGTTTTCACTGAGTAACAAATACGTGAAATACATAATTAATATCGACATCAGTAGTGAGCTAATGAATTAGTAATAAGTTCATAAAACACAATTGCAAGAAATCCACAAAATAAATTAACGACAAATTCATCAAATAAATTAACAGCAAATTCGTAAAGAAAATTTACAATTAATTCACAAAAAATAACCTTCTCGAATACACAATGAATTTACTACGAATTCGAAATAAATTCACAAAACGAAATTGTAATAAATTTAAAATAAGTTCCAAAATCAAGTTCATAAGGAATTCTCAGTAAATTTATTGATCTGAATGTAAAATATTATTCTAATTAGAATATTTTCTATTCTCTTTTGAGAACAACTCAGGAGTACTTTCTCTTCCTTTTAAATGCCGTGGAATTAATCATAATAAATTCAATAAATTCGTGTGATAGCAATTGGTCACTGTCTCTAACTGGTTTCATAAATTGCACCGATTCGAAACGCGTCTAGATTAATGCAAAAATTTCATAAAATTGTTTCATTATCTAAAATTGTGTTTGTTACGTTCGGAATACGAGTTATAACTAATTAATAAACAATTTGTCACTGACACTTTCTAACTTTTATCATTAGAGTTTTATGAATTCGATGCTGTAATTTAGAACCTGAGGCACATGTTAGAATAAAACATAACCTTACAACTTTCCATAGGATTTCGCTGCAAATGTTAGTTGAACACAAAATGTCGACGAACCCTTTAATAAAAAAATGTCTAAGGCAAATTTTTTTTTAAAAAACGTCGGTTATATTGGATTTACCATCTTGGAATTTTCATCTCAGATTTCAGATTCATAATCAGAACCTAAAGAATTCTACTCGACAATTTATTTAAAAGTACAATAGTTTTTTTAAAAGACGTTTGCGTTATTATATATTCTGACTTGAAATTCGTAATTAGCGATCCCAAAAGCCACAAGAAATTAACTTTGTATTAAATTTTAATTTCCTGAAAAATTCGTCTATCATTCGATTTTTTTTACCCTTCTTATGACGGTTCAAATTCTTAAATTCCTGTATTTAATATAAATTTTGGTTTGTCATATAAGACTCACCATTTTTACTTTACAAATTGGAAAACTTTAAAGCTTTTAGTAAAAAATTTCAAGCAAATTAGATCGATTAAAAATCATCTGACATGTTGGATTCGCGATTTTTGAATTTTTAATTTAGATTTATAATAATCTACCTCGAAAACCATCGAATGACAAGTTTCAAGAGAATCTGATGAATTTTAATTTTTACTTTATTATTATTTCCGATGAATCTAATGTTTATTTATTTATTTAATCAGATTTACGGTCTCAAACCCCTTTGGTACATAAGTACTTAACAATAATTCTAAAATTAGATAACAACAATAAAAAGATAATATTAAGACTTGACAATAGCGTTAGTTTGAGGCAAATTTGTTTCAGATCGCAAAATTATAAACAGCAATAAACTTACTTAACAATTTATAATAAATTTAGCGAAAACTTAAGAAATTTCCAAAGGAAGATAATTTTCCAAAAAGTCTAAGCAGTTGATAATAAGAAATTGCAATCCAATTTGGAGGAATAAGAAGAAAACAGTAAATGCAAGAGAAAGTTGAAGTTAAACTTCGCCAAAAGATAACCCAAAAATATAACAAAAAAGTTCATAACTGAGGCATCCAGTAAATGTAGTTTTACGAAGTTGTAGGTTAAGTTGGAAATGTTTTCCACAAGCGTGAGAGAGAGGAAAGACTCTGTTTCTTCGAGGCGCGAATCTTCGGCTCTTTATTTATATAAACTATTCAAAGATCCGTTTCTCCTTTAGATACTCTGTCATTTAATAAAATGCGAGCCCTTTTAAATTCCTCCGACTGCATAGATGTTCTGTCCCCGGATAATGAGAGATTCGGTGGCAACAGATCAGGAAGAACTGGTTCATTCTTCTTGAATTTTATGAAAGCAGAAATGGTCTTTTTGACAGCCATTTGAACAGACCTAATGTTGTCTATTATATAAAAAAATCTTTATTTGGATTTTGATGTCAAACATTTGTTGACTGTTAATTATTTGAAGAAGAAATTGAATCAAGCAATAAAAACTTACTACAGGAAATGTCACGGTATAACATGACGTGAAGCGTAGTTACCACTTTTTCCTCAAAGAACGCTACATTCACGTGGACAGAAAGATCTAGCTTTTGTAGCATAAAGTAGTTCACGTTTTCATTACAGTATAAATTGTGGCACATTAGAGTTGAATACTAGTTTGAATAAAAAAGTTGGATTAGAATAGAATTAGCAAAAAAAAAAAATATGAGATAAGTACAGTTTTGACGTACTAATTACGAATATAATAGTAAAAATTGGTTCAAAAAGAAAATGAATTTCAGTTTGCGCAATTGCAGCAAATTTTTGCAACATGCTCCCTGTACATTGGCTACACATTGGCTCAGAGTCATAAGAAGAGACATCTTCCTCGTCAATGGCATCGTCTGTGTCGCTGGCATTATCAGTTCCTCCTTCCTCATCTTCTTTAATCTCGCGATAAAGCTGTTCTACAGCAGCTACCCTTCTATTTCTCGGACGTGGAATCTTTAGGAAAAAATTTAACAATGAATATAAAAAAGAAACATTGGAATAAATATATTCAATGGAATATTTGCAAATACATCGCAAAGATTTTAAATATACATACCAGCCAACAATGGTGTCCAAAATCCTTTGAAAACTTTATAAAGAAGGTCCAATTTTACATAAACACTTTCACTTCACACTCTAATTAATTGTAATAAAATTTATAAATAATGTTTCTTTATTTTTGGAAACTTTCGATATTTCAAAAAATGTTGATATTGTAAAGTTATTTTTGGGTGAAATTTGCCCGAACATAAATTTTCAACAATACCAGCTTGAAGAGCAAGCGTTGACTGACTCTGCCAAAAGAGTTATCTTCGGTTGGTGCCTCAAAGATTTTTCCCTCTTCGGTCCTTGACTCTCTTGTGAAAACGGGACTCACATCCAAATCCATGTGTCAGGACAATTCTTTAATGACTCTGGCTGCTATGTTGTTCTATAATTTTAATCAGTGCTTCTTAAAAAAAAAGTTTATTTGGTTTGTTAAAACCAAGTCCTTATTCCTGTTTGTCAAGTGAGAAGTATCAGTTTCTCGTTGATAATAACTCAATTTCTCAAATGTCGTAGACACAAGAATAATCTGAGGATTGTGTGAGAAAAGGCGAGCAGCGCTCTCATTCGGTAATGGCTTGTAAAAGGAAACTGCGGAGATTTATTGGTTGCCAGGACGAAATGTATGAGAGTCAACAATCGCTCGGTACAATAGAGTGGCGTGTACACACCGCGTCCAACAAACGACGCAACAGTCAAGTGGCGCGGTTTCCAATGGAGTTTCTTTCTACGCGAGGCCGCATGATTAACGATTGAACGCACTTGACTTCCGATCCAAGTAGCTTCAACATTCACCAGGCAAAAGGAATAGTCGCTGCTCGCGTTCTCGTCCGGTTGCGCGATTTATTTATTTCTTATTTTTTCTTTGCTCTTTCTTACCTCACACTCTTAGTCTTCGTTTCCTCTACACCTCTCACCCTTTTAAAAGTTTCTCGCCTTTGCGTCATTGATTTATGGCGTTTCGTCGATTCGTCACTTCCAACTCGGTCGAGGGGATCGTTCCTTCCGCAAGCGTCGCGATGAAAAACGAACAAGTAACGTCCTCGGAATATCAAATCTTTGATTCCTTCGAAGATGGAGTCATGAAAACTTGAAAAAGAAACGATCTGCGGAGATGATAAATTGTTTTGGATTCTTTTCATTTCTTCCTTTTGTATCTGATGTTCAAATTGGTACTTATTATTAATTATCTGTTTTGGCATCTAGTTTTAAATTCAAATACAGTCGGAGCTGTTTTATATAAACAAATAGAATTGTAATCTCAATTATCTTTACTAAAATATTGTAAATCATTTTGTAATGATACTGAGAAAGGTAATAATTTTCATGTAAATAAGATTGAAGATATTCAAAGATTGTTGCACGTGCCGTTGAGAAAGATTGCCTCGTTCACAGGAAACAAACACATAAACTTGGACCAAGTTGCGGAATAAATCATCTGAAAAGCCGTAATCTCTACGGGGTTTACTTTTACTGCAGTTAAGCATATAAAAATGGAAACCTAAAACAGATGAGAGAAGTACTTTGGCATATCTAATCGAATTGGAGTCTCGATTATTCAAGAATGCTATAGGAAGTGTTGCGGGGACAATACTGATGTTTATATCAACTATCAAATTGAAGGTCTCAGACATATTATAAATGAGTAGACGCTGATGCTTCATCTGAGTGGTCAACTAAATCAACAGTCGATAAATCGTTGGCTTTCGATATTTAATTAGTGACAAACTTTTTCGGCGCCGATGTAAAAATACAAATTCAAATTTAATTATTGATCCTTTTTGTTTAGTTTGAAAAATAACTTGATTTTTTCCATTAAAAATCAATTTAAAATTAAATACAAAAGAACTACGAAAAGCAGGTGTACAATGACTCTAAATGAGAGCTTCGTGGTGATTACATTTAATTAATTTTTATCAATACGAGATCGACCCGCGCGCCGCGGCGTGCTTGTAATTTTTTTCTTTATGAATATTTAAAATGTGAACTGTTTAAGAAAAATCATAAAGTGTAATTATTTATATAAGTTGTTTATAATAATTTTTAAGCGCAAAAACTTCTTTTTTACTATTGACACACCCCCAAACATCAAATGCATACGTTACTAAGTATAAAAAAAAAAATTGTAAAAAATAATTTTTGTCATACTTTTTGCATTAACATTAAAAATTTATAAAACAATAATTAAAAAATCGACTCTCACAGATCTCTTTAGAAATTAGTTCTGCGTTAGAGGAAAGAAGAATTTTTTAATTTGGTTTAAAATTACGGTCTAAAAGTCAATTTGAACCAAATTTGGTCATTTTATCCTACAGTTCTACCTAAACCGGAGAATAATAACAAAAAACATACACTTAAACATAAAAGTATAATATTTTTATTTTACAGGAATTTAAAAGGTTAATGAGTTATAAACATACAATAAAACAAAATAAAGAACTAAAAATTATTATTACTTACCAGTTTCATCATTTCTACTTGGCCGAAAAGAAATCCAATGACAATCACCACGTGCATTCCAATAAAAAGAAATATCAAAACTTTAAATGACATAAATAATTATGATACTTTTAGAAAAAAAATAACATTTAAATAAGAAAACTAAAAAATACATAAATTAGTTACAAATAAAATAAAAATAAATAAAAGATTATTAATATTATTATCATTACTCACCTGTCAGAAACGAATGCCAATGTAAACAAAACATTATTTCACTCAAAACACTATAACCTTAACAACTTCACTAAAATCACTGTCACTTCTTAAACTATCACTCCTTAATTATTACAATCTTTGTTACAATTTAATTTATTTTTAATTTATTATCATTACATAAAATGCAATTATTCAATAAACGAAGATTTTAAATAATTTGAAAAATAGTAGAAATAAGCATCTAAACTGTGATGTTATTGTTGGCAAAAAATATCGAAAATCTGCTAGCCAATCAGAAGCCCGATAACACGCGATACACCTCTGAACTTGGTCGAAAGGGTTCTCGTATAGGGAAGTTAAGGTCAAAGCTAATTTCTTTGTATTAATTATTTTAATAAAATTTTTTGTTATCAGGTAATCTATTAACTATTTAACAATAACCAACTTTCAAAACTTTGATAAAATTTTAGAAAGAATTTTTTTATATTTCGTTAGTATGACTGGAACAAGAGTGAAGAAGAACCGTCAGCATTTCTTGATTTCGATCCTTTCAGCCAATCACGCAATTTCTGCTTCAGTCACGTGATCGTACGTCAGCTAAATCGAAAAACCATAGAAGAGACTAGTTGTTGAGAAGCCTCGGCAGCTGCCATTTAGTATTTAAAATTTCTTGGATCTGTTTAAAACTCTCGAATATTTATAAAAGATTATACTCTGTTTGGAAGCTCTTGGTTTTATTCTGAAGAAGTTAGCTTCTTTTCAATATTCTTAGATCTGCTCCGAAGACCTTAGCCATGTTAGGGTGCTTTTGTCAGCGTTCAAAATTTGTCTTGTTCCCTTGGAGATTCTTGACTCCGCTTAAAATCTTTAGGGTCTGCTTATCTTGTCAGATTTTTTGGATTCGCTTATAAATTCTCAGCTTTGCTTAAAAGTTTTTGTCTTTGCTCCATTAAAACATAATGAACGGATTTTTTCACATATAGAAATTAAATCAAAAAGAAAACACTATAGCGTTCAGTTCTCAACACTTTTCTTACTGGAGTCATACAAGGGTTGATTTAGCTCTGGAAACAACATTACCAGAACTACAGAAATCAAGAAAGAGAAGAGAAAGAGGTCACCAGTAAAAATTACGCGCATGACCTGTGGCTTGTTCGCTAATTAGCTACAAGATGAGAATGACCAAGAAGAAAAGAGTAAAACCAATAACAGTAGGGTTACAAATAAGTTTTCTCACAACAGGGATAGTACGCTTCTAAAATTAGTTTTTTCATTCTTTATTAATATTTCCAAGAAAAATTATGTAATTTAAGAATTTGTTGAGTTCTTTAAAGCTATTAAAATACATTAGCCTAATTAATTGCAACAAGTTTTATTTATTTTATTTTCTTCACCTTACCCAAGCTTTTTAAATTTTATTATCTTCCATTTAAAAACGAGTACCAAATTAACATCTAGTGATAAATGTTATAAATCTGATAGATTATTTTCTATTAAGATTTTTGAAAAAATCAGCAAAGGCAAATCTGACGGTATGCGAGGTAAAAGGTGCAATTTATCGGCGAGAAAAACTCAGTCGATTGCAACATTTGTTTAAAGACTGTCGTGAAATGTAGAGTTTATTACTCTTGGAGAACAGCGGTAATATTTTCTTGGTGTACGTGTCGACTTATTTCGAAGAATGCAGAGTTAATCCTGCTGTTTTTATCATCAGAGATAAGTAGGTCGAGTCGATTATCAACAACAATAAACAACAAATTCCACAATCAATCTTGCAAAGGATCTAGGAAATGGCGAAGACTAGGTTGAGGGAGTACAAGATACTCAACATTATGAGATACGAACGATAAATGCGTCAAAATCATTTGAAAACTTGTTCATTAAATGATCTGCTGGTGTAACATTAACAGACGCATTAAATTACTTGAACTATTTTATTGCCGAGCTGTGTAGCTTTGAAATTTATTACGCTTTTGTCCCAAATTTTGTTACTGCTTCATTGGAAGCACTCGGATTGTGAGCAATAAAATAGAGAATATAAAGTAGCAGGATGAGGGTAAACCTTGACATCAGTGGATATCCGCCGGATATCCAAAAAATATGTTAGCTCCAACATCATGAAAGTGACTCTCTAGGATTTAACTGATGTAACCAACTGTTTAGCTCAATAAACTAAAAAACTCATAATATTTGAGATTAAGTATGAACTCACTCTTAACTAGTCAGGGTCTTGTCTTTAACAAGACCAATAATTTGACAACCAAGTTACCAAAAGTCGTGACCTCTAAAATGGTCAGCCAAACCAACTGGTTCCAAATTCAGTAAATATTCATAATATAGTAACAAAATTCATCATAATACTTATCCGAGAAATCAGTGAACTACGAAACAAGAGTCAATCATAAACCTCATCAGCATCAAAATATCTTAAAATCGTCTTGGTAGTCTGATTGGAGAAACTCAAACTTATATCCGTAAATGTCCCATCAAGTAGCCTGGATCCAATCCTTAACATGACCTTGAAAAAATATATCTAATCTGAAAGTTACTTTTGTGAGTTACAAAATTTTTGTAAATTTTTCTAACGTTACACCATTTGTTTTGAGGAAATGTGATAGAGAAATTCTTGATTAAGAGAGAAAGGAGACTGGAGAGGAGAAAGAAAGGGAGGGATGGTGGCTGTCGAAAAATTAATTTAAAGCAATTTGTCGGTGAACAAAAGGTAAGAAAGCGCCAGCCACGGGAAGGATGAGAGTGTGCCGAAGACTCAGGCTATTCGTTGACCTCGTGCACTTTATTATGCAGTGTGTCGTGAGTTAGCGCAAATAATGTCGTCGTAAACCAATCACTCGACGTCCAACGCCCACGCACTAATACCGTAAGGTTTTCTTCCCGCTTGTCACTTGGCAAGAAGATGCACACGCGTGAAGAGGATCACGTGGTACTTGAGGCAAAGGAAGTTCTTTTTCTCTTTTCTTCTTCAAACACATACGTGTATACTCTCCCCCTTTCCTTCTCTGATCAGGTCCAACCTCGAACAGGAACGCTAGTCTCAGGAACGTTGGATTCGAAGTACAGACCTTTCTCACCTTACTAAGGTCACGATAGGCCAAGAAAAGACAAGGTCTAGCGCCTCCATCCTTTGAATTAGTGCCGAGTTGGAATCTACGAGTTCTCACATGAGAAATACTGAGTCAGATGAAAGAAAAGCAGTAAAAGTGCAATTTTAAAGATGTTTTGCTATTCTTATTTTGGAGTATTGCTTTTTATTGGAGGTGCAGTTCTTTAGATTTATACGCTGATGATTCACTAAGTTTTTAATGATTTTAATATTTATTAAGTAAATAAATTTACTAGAGCAAACTTCGTGATTTTACAATCATCATCATCATATATCTGTCGACTATGAAGAATTACGAACTTCATAATCGTAGTATATGGAATGTCAGGGGGTCCCTATCTACTGTTCAATATTAGAAAAACCCGGGTGTTTTGGTATAAAGAAATATTTTAAAATTCAAGTTTAGTTATTGATCCTTTTATTACTAAAGTTTGATATTAACTTTCGCTTTATATTGTTTTATAAATTAAGATAAAATTGTGTAATAAAATATAAGTATAGTATAAACTACAATTAGTTGTAGATCTGCTCACACTTAAATTATTTTGTGATTAGACGATAAATTTGGTAACTAGATGGCTCTTCTATTAAGAGCTTTGATAATTTTTACAGGTCTAGCATTTTTTTACAGTTTCCCCTCTATGAACGCATATTGTCGAGTCTCATAGATTGCCGAAGTTATTTTATAAAAATAGTAAGAGAAATTAAAGATCTTTTGTTCTCGTCAAGTTCATTTATGAAACTCGATATTAGCGAGAGCCAATAAATTGAAATAAAATTAAAATAAAAGTAATCTTTGAACTACGAGTAGACTTAAGAATGTTAAAAGACGCCAGCACCGATATCTAGCCTCGTGTGTTCATAGGAAAACTTGCAGTCACATAATATGATACCTTGATAACCAAAACTCTTAGAATCTTTTCGATTCCTAGGATGACCTAAGGATCAAGCTTAGAATATACGTCAACTATGATCTGATTTTCTCCCACTAGGGTAGATTTTTGTCTATAAAAGCAAGCGCATTTTCCTTTTCAATTGTCATTTACTCCGATACAAATCATAGTTCGCAAATGCATCGCCGCGTGAATTTAAAGATCGTCGTGAGCTTGGCCCTTCGGTTATTATAAATTTTACGACTGTAACTCATGCTTGTTCGAACAGTATAGATTACTCGTTGGCCAAATTCGGGCTAGTATTCTCATCGCCAGACTAGTGAGCTGGTCAAGAAACCAAAAATTGTAATTACCGTCGTATTTATAGTCTAATCTCAAAAAGAAAACTGCAAACGTGACGTGTGTGCTTTTTCGAGATCATGAACTAATAACAGTGAGAAGTATCGACCGATCTTTTTCAAGAGAAGAAAAAATCACTGTGCGTCAACTTTATTTATTTATTGTCGCCCTCAGAACTGAGGTAAATGTAAGTAACTTTAAATATTTGTAGAATCATAAAAATCTAGTCACATTCATTCTAACATTCAATAAAAAATTATATTCACATATATTCACAAATATCTTTTCTATTCATTTAATAAATAAAAAGGCAATTATATAGATATATCAATTAAAATATTCAAAGATAGGCGACCCCCATAGGATCGATAGAAATCAACGTCCCACATTAAAAATAAATATTAAATCGACCTACCTTCCTCCAAAAATATTTGAAAGTATTAAATAATATTTTAATCAAGCCTTCGCTCGGGATGTAACAACTTACTCCAGTACTTAATCCAATACTTAATCAAATACTCAATCCTATACTTATTTTTCATAAGGGTTAAATTAAAGTTAATTTGAGTTGTAAAATCCAAACATTTATTTTAATGCATGGCCTGAAAGTAAATCTTCAGGATCAAAGGATTGTCAAAAATAAATAGAGTTTTTAATACGTTCAGTTAACGTTTATTAATCTATAATTACACTAAGCTTTCGCGAGTTATACAATAATGAATCGGTAAATATATAATTTGAGAATTGATCAGGAAGGATCGCGACAATGATCTTTACCCTTCGACAAAATCTTTAATTCTAACTAAAGTTCTCAAGAGTGATCCTAGAGTGGGTAAAGGAGGGGTGGAAGAGGTTCATGGTGTGATTTTTAAATTGTTGCTAATTGGTCAAGGCAAGAAAGGAGGGTCTTGTAGGCGTGAGATAGTGGAGGATTCAGGTATTAGGTTTTCTTCGGAAAAGGTTGTCAATTTTTTGCTTGTGTTGAATCTCGGGCCTAACTTGGATAACATCTGTTAGTAATTCAGTTAAGCCGTTTATGGCGATCCCTAAGATTGAAATTGCTTATATAAATTTTGAAATTTACAACGACCCTTAAGATTTATGTTTGTTGTAAAAAATATACAATTTCCACGGTCTCCAGCTTTGCTACATACAATTTTCTAAACGTGTCAAAAATCCAAGTTTAGATTGTAAACATAAACTGAAAGTTTTTATGACAAAAGACGCTAAGGTAATTTAAATGTTCTTAAAAGTAGAAGAAATTGTTTGCAAAGCAACATGAGTGTTTAAATTTAACAGTTCCAAATGTGTTATTAGTCAATGACGTCATAAAGACAAGGGTGTGCACAAAAAAATAGAAAACCTGCAAGTCTAGAGCCTCTTGTCGTTATTGGACCGTCAAGTTTCGACGGTTGGGAAAAGGATCAGGACAAGGCGGGCAAAGAGCCAGGAGGATGGCATGGCGCACATGGGTAGAACCAGTAACCTGGGCTAAACTACACAACCTCAGCTGGTACAAGTCGGGCTATTATCGGGCTATGTGCTGAGAGCCCTCCGCTTTCATCCGCTAATGGGCAGCTCTCCGCCCGTCTGCTCCTTTACTGCGTCATTAATACAAGTTGCATATGTCGAGAGCCGGTGCGCTACAATAATTTACATGAATGGAATTGAAAATTTTCTACTTCGCGGAGGAGAAAAAAGACACGCGAAAACGAGAAACGAGCGAGAGAGATAGAGGTTGAGCCACGCATTGCTAGAGCGGGAACGACCAAGCGCAATCTCTCAGGGACTGCCTTTTTTCCTGAGAAGGTAGCGGAATTCTTACCGCCTTTGCGAATGCTATTAGTTTTACCAAAGATTAATACACCGGAAATACTCCGGAAATTAAAAGTGAAACCGATATTTTGTCTACTTTTTAATCCATCAATTTTCTTTTTCTTTTACTATCTCTTTGACTTTTCTGCAAAAGAGAAATGATTTTTTTTTATAAAAAAATGTAAAGACTAAGTTAATAGTTAATAAACGTTCGCGGAAAAAGGAAATTGTAGACTAAGAGTCTAAATTGACAAAATTAATTTTATTTTATAGTGTTTGTCAACCAAAAGTCAGTGCAAATAAGAAGAAGAAATTGTATTTTCTGACTTAAATTGCATGTAAGATGAAATAAGCCCTGCCCTAAGTTCCATTCGGTGAATAACTTTTCGCCCTTTTTATGCGTCCTCCACTTTTAGATGGTAGAAACTCATCGCACATCCTTTCGCCTGTCCCTCCTCCACTTTTATCTTTCCGTCAAAATTACGAATAGCTAGAAATCTTTTGATGTTTTAATTTGTGCATATAAAGCATGTCCGGCTAACTGGAGAATTTACCTGCACTGAAAAATGTTATTTCAAAGTAAGATTTTTTACCACAAGCTTATGACTGTTTTTAAATACACTAAATTACAAACGTTGAGTACATAGAATTAATCATATTCTTGATACAGAGTGATTCTAGAGGTAAAAATCTCTTTTAAAAACACAAGCTAAACGTTGTGTAAATAAGCTAAATTTTGTAATCCTCAAGTTGTTGAACATTTTCGTTCAATGTTTCAAAAATTTTTAACTGGTTTAGAGATAAGCATGTATTATCAGCAATGAAGATAAGTTAAATATTTTCTGTAATTATTTTTGGATTCATTTACAAACAACTATTTTTGCTAATATTACGTTATGAAAATAACGCAACACCGAGAAATGTATTTTTAAGTAAATATTGAAGATTGTTATAAACGAAGCTATAATATTGATTCATTTATAATAAGGGTTTATGGATATTCAGACTTTTATGATTACAAGTTACTTATGAATTTCACAAAAGTTACGGACATAACACTAACTTCTTGTTATTAAAATTTTTCAAAATATGTTTCAAGATCACTCGAGAAATACTAAATAAAAATACTTTTGAAGATAATTGAGTTTCTTGGGGATGTCGGAAAGAATTTTTTCTAATTTGTCACTTGAAGACTCTTTCTGATCTTGTATCCAATTCGTCTATCGCCAATTCGAGATAATATAAGAGTGCGGGAGCTGAAGCTGCAGGGGCTTCCATTACTTTTCTAATGACAACGGGCGCTGGGACCTCGCGACAAAGCAGGGTAATGAGAGCAAGAAGTAAATCATCGTCCATTGTGAAGTAATCCTCAGCTATTGTCTGACACGATCGCCTCACGTATTATATTTTACTGGGGCGAATCCTAGTCTCGGAGGCGCCCTTAGATACATTTTTTTCATCCCTTATCAGTTATCTTTGATAAATTACTCAAATTATTCAATTTTAAGTAATTAAAAACATTAGAGAATTAAAATTCAAATTAGAAATTTAGACAATTCTTTCATTTCTAATTAATCAAAGTCAAATCCAGTAAATCGGTTTTTAGGGTAGCTGATTACGAATTTTGTGTAAAAATAAATTTCAAAATTTTTGATTCTAAAAAGCGAACCCAAAATTTTTTATTTTTGTATAGTATTTAAGGCAATGTTTCAGACTGTTTATCACAAATGTTATGTCAAAAAATAAATTTTCAAAATTTTGATTTAAAATGACGGACAAAATTATTATTTTGTTAGTAGTAGATTAATCGAAGTGCATACAAAATTTATTGTAGAGTGTGAGTACAGTTGTTATGAATTATGTGTCAAAAAATAAATTTCAAAATTTTGACTGAAAATAATGGATTAAAATTTTTTGAATTTTCAAATTATTGACTAATTGAAGGAAAAAAAAATTTATAGGGGTTTTTAGGGTCACCATCCGCAAATTTTTTCTTTTTGCAATAAATTAATTTTATAATTTTGGCTCAAAATGTTGGATTCAAAAATTTTGGATTTTGAAATTATTGGCTCAATAAAGTAAAAGTAATTTTATAAGGGTTTTTGGGGTCGCTTATTACGAAGTTTTTGTCAAAATTAAAATTTCAAAATTACTATTTAAAATGGCGGCTTTTTTTGATATTTTAAATGTTGTTTAATCAAAGTTCAATCCAAAATTAAAGAGTTTGTGTGTGCTTATTACAAATTGGATTTTAAAAAATAAATTTTTTAAATTTGCATTCCAAATGACGGACTCAAAATTTTTTAAGGGGAGTCACCTGTGAAATTTTAACCTATCCAAATTTATAACCCCTGCAAGTGCCAATTTTTTTCTGTCTTAGTTTGGGCATATAAAATTACCTTAAAATGTCAAAAATAAACAAATAAAAGTTTGTAAATATTTAAAAATCTTTCTTTGGAAAAAATAAAAATGTTTAACAATCTATCTCCTTCCATAGTTTTTACTATTTTCTATTTCTAATTTTTTTACTGCTTTTTTACAATTCTGAACAAAATTACGCATGGATATTAAAAATTTCGTATTTTGTAAAAAAAATAAAGATTAAATGTTATTTTTTAATATTTATCAATATACTGCAATTCTAGGTCCAAAATGTTGCTGGAAAAAAATTTGGCACCTCTAAACAACGCAATTTATGAAATGTTGATATTTCACCGGTGCTTCCCCATACTTTTTAAATTATCTTATTACGAAAATTAGTTACAAGATTAATATTCATAATTTTTGTCAAAATAATGCATTCAACATTATTCATTTTTAAAATGTGGATTAAGTGAAGTCCAAATTTATATTGACGATTTTTTGTGCGTTTATTACAAATTGGACGTCAAAAAATAAATTTTCAAAATTTTGATTCAAACTGACAGAATCGAATTTGTTTATTTTTTTGAATTGTTAGTATATCCAACTGCAAACTATTTTATCACAGAATTTTAATTTGCTTGAGACAAATTTTATGTCAAAGTAAATATTCAAAACTTTGCCACAAAATGGTGGACTCAAAATGTTTGATTTTTTAAATTGATGAATAATCAAACTGCAGACCAAGTTTATCGCAGATTTTGTGTTTGCTTGAGACTATTTTTCTTCTATTATTAAAAAATTTAAACATTTTGAAATTTTTGACTGCACCATTTTAAATCGGAAGTTTTTTAAATTTAATTTTGGAGACTAAATTCGTAATATGCTATACAAGAAAACTTTTTTAAATTGATTTTACATCTTAATCGAATATTAAACACTTCTGAAATTTTCGAATTCGAGTTTTTGAAAAATTTATTTTTTGACATTAGAAACATAATAAACGTAAATTTCTAAAAAAGCATTAAGCTTTAGTTTTTTCTGAATATTTAGTTTCATCATATGTAACTGAATGAAATAATAAAAGAAAATTTAAATATTGAAATAAAAATAATTTACTGAATTATTTTAAAGAGATAAATTCTGTGATCTAAATGCACAGTTTTTGAATTTTTTTTAATAATTCGTAAAAAAAGGTGACATGACACACTTATTGATTTGACCCACTGCGTGTCACTCTCCCCTACAGAAATATGTTCCCTAGACATAAATGAGAAGAAAGTGCTAAGCACATCGGGTTGATGGGAATGACTCGTATAGGCAGAATCTTTTACAGAAGTCACGGTGACTTGCTTTCTGCAGTCGGACAAAGTTTCCCTCTCGTTTCTGTCTTGCCAGCTGTCTCGTAATATCGGATGCGATTTTAACCATATCGATACTATCGTGCAATTCGCGCCGCTTGTATTTCTTATTTTCTGGCGGCAAACAGCCGTTTACTTTGCCGCCCACATGATGAAGATTTGCTCTCCTAAATTGACCAAAGATTCCAAACCTTCCTGATTTTTATTTATTTTTGCCAATTTTTTTACTTAATTCTTTATTTTTTATTATATTTATAAAGAATTTTTTTTTTAAATGAAGAGGTGGGTGAGAAGAATTTGGTAATTTAAAATTAATTAATTAATTCCAAATAAAAACAAAATAATAATATTAAGAATACTAATAATACAATTTTTGTAAAGAAAAAGATACTAATAGGAATGATAATAATAATCATCATGTAAGTATACTTTTGAAACCACTCATTGCATAATAATACAGAATAAGTTAAAGATTCATTATTGAATGATATCTAGTCACGTATTAAATCTCAATTAGAACTTTTAATATTCATTGCAATAAATGAATATTCACCTTTGCTAATTGATTTATCATTAATGGTTGCAATAAATCAATCAGAAATCAATCAACATTTTCATTTGCTCTGATTCCATACAAAATAAAACTTTACTCTAAACATTTTTTTTAATTATCCTTGAGAATTTAAAATAGTACCAAGGTTTTATTTAAAATTGATTATTTTCTCGCTTCTGGTTTTTCATTATTGTAATACTTTTATACAATATACTTTGTGACAACTGAGAAATCTAAATTCTTGAGCAACTTTTTTCTTTATTATTATATTTTGCTCGTTGATGAAATAAAAAACTCTATTTAACCAATTATTATTTGTAATGACAACCGTAACATAGCAATTGGTATTCTAGCAAAAGTTACCATAACGACTTTAACCACAACAGCAGTTACCACAGCAACAGTTACCCAATCGGTTGACATAATAATAGACTGATATTTTAGCGACCGCTACTATACTACAACAACTGTTACCCTAGCAATCGTTATCATAACTGTTACCATAGCAACCATTACCGCAGCAACTGCTGCCATGGCAACCGTTACCGTAGCAATTGTTACCATGGCAACAGTAACCACCATAACAGTTACCTTAGTAACTGATGAATAAGCGATAGTTACGAAAACAACCGTTACCATAGCAACTGTTACCACAGCAATAGTAATCATTGGAACAGTTATCTTAGCAACTGAGGTTCAAACGTTAGTAACGAAAACAACCGTTAACAGAGCACCCATCAACATAGCAATCATTACGATAACAACTGTTCCCATAGCAACAATTACCTTAGTAACCGTTACTGTAGCAACTGTTACCATGGCAACAGTAACCATCGTAACTGTTATCGTAGCATCTGATATTTAATCGACAGTTACTAAACAACCGGTAACATAGCAACCGTGACAACATTAACTATCATAACAATGTATGTCTCAGTGATCGTTAACAAACAACTGTTAACGTTGCAACTGTTACCATAGCAACAGTAATAATCGGAACAGCAATTTAGTAACTGAGGTTCAAACGTTAGTAACGAACACAACAGTTAACAGAGCAACCGTCAACATAGCAATTGTTACCGTAACAACTGTTACCAGGGTAACAGTTACAATGTCAACTGATATCTTAGCAACCGTTACCATAACAACTGTTACCATAGCAACAATTACCTTAGTAACCGTTACCTTAGCAACTGTTACCATGGCAACAGTAACCATTGTAACTGTTATCGTAACGTCTGATATTTAATCGACAGTTACTAAACAACCGGTAACATAGTAACTGTTACCGTGGAAACAGTAACCATCATAACAATGTACGTCTCAGCGATAGTTACCAAAACAACTGTTAACGTAGCAACTGTTACCATAGCTACAATTACCATAGAAATCGTTACTATAGCAACTGTTACCATGGAACCAGTAACCATCGTAACACATGATGACTCAACGACCGTTACAAAAACAACAGTTACGTTGCAACCTTTACCATATCAACAGTAATCATCGTAACAGTTAACATAGCAACTGATGTCTAAGAGACCATTACCAAAACAATCGTTAACATAGCAACCGTTACCATAACAACAATAACAATCGTAGCAACTGAGGTCATAAAAAATGTTACTTTAGCAACTGCTTCCACACCAACATATGTCACTTTCTTTAAAAGGTTAACTTAAATCGTAAAATTATATTTTACGTTGCATTTAAATACATGAGCATTAAATAAGAATCAGTCGTTAAAGCAGCAATAAATTTGTTTTTGTAAGAATTGGGACACGCAATTTTTCACGGATCCAATCACAGGAAGCTGGATTGATTAATGTTTATTCAAAGCAGAAAATGAATAGGATTATTTAAGCATAATGATTATCGAAATGTTGTGTAATGTAGGAGAGATAGTGAATTTTATTCTCGTAGTGAATTCTCATGGCAATTATGTATCTCTAAATTAATTCCTGTGAGGCTTGCATGCGATAAGATCGTCCCGTTTGAAATGGATGGATTTTCGAATACACTCTGTTCGAAGTAAACTCTTGTAAGTTTGCTTTCAGGATAGACAGTTTCCGCAACAATTGACGTGATCCGTTCGTTCCGTTAGATCAGCCCACTTTGATCCGACTATTATATGATCCCTAACGATCTCAGATAACGACGTGTGATATAACGATCTCCGTTTCGTTGGGAGATCAAACGAATAGAAGAAACTTAGATGGCCACTAACTCGAATACCGTTAACGTCTCGAATCTTCTTCCTTTCCGTAGCCTTACGAATCAGTTGTACAACTTGCCCAGCATGGAAACTTATTGTTTATTCCATTCTCTATTATCACAAGCGCAAATCGACCCTGGAATCCGCAAGAATAACCGCACAATGAGATTTTCTTTAAAGTTTGCAAAATCTTCAAATGGTACTTGATAGTCGACAATTTCTGTAAAAATGTCTAGTTCCGTTAAACAGGTTGATTTGCAATGATAAGAAAAGTAAATTCATAGTAATGATATTTTAATAGTTATTAGTTAGAAAGTTAAAAAGACAAATAAATAACCGTATTCTAGAGATATTATCGTAAATTTTAAACAAACATCTTATTTCACTTGGCACTATAAACCGAGCAAAAAAGTTCAACGAATTGCCACTTGCCATTTAACATTAAATGATCGTGATAGAGTATTTTTGTTTCTTTATGATGTGTTCTTTGTAATTATTTATTATAAGTTCTTATTTTTAGTTTTATAAGGATGTAGGTTAAAAAATGAACATTTGAATAATATACGGAAAATATACAATTTTGCATTTGAATATTGCCTACACGAATATGACAGATGATATTATTATAGACGCATTTCGTATAAGATATATCTAAAGTTCGGATGAGAGTCTTAAAGTCCTCTTCGAGAGTTCCTTTTGTCATATATTCCACATCTGAAAAAATGGTTGATTACACAGCCATATACAAAAAGAATAAAGTTCTCTGTCCTGGGTATGAGACCCATATTTTTCTATATATTTTGATGCGCTGAATCCGAATCCGCTATCAGAATTGGTCCAGCGGGTCTGATTTTGGACCTAACCTCAAAATCAATAAAATGGCACTTTTTGTTCATTAGAATCTGAACCTGACTTAACTTTAATACATTCCTAGGGCCAATAGAAATCTTGATTTATAACCTTTAAAACGTTTTTTTATAAATTGTTCTGCGATGATTTTTAACGAAGATATTATATGTTTTACATAAAATATTTTTTTTTCATAATAAATTCACTATTCACGCGTTTTTAACATTTTAAGAAATCATAAATTATAATTATTTCTTAAAGTTCAAATTTAATAAAATAATTAAATTTTTATATTTCTATCGTTTAACCTACGTCCCTTAGTGACATTTTATCAAAATCTTACAAAATTAATAAATTTACTTTCTGAAAAGCAAAATGTTTTATTTAAAAAATAAAATTTATTCATTTCTCTGACTGTTATAAACAAATTGTAACATTAGAAGTATATATTTAGTATTTTTGTCAAGATCTACGGTTATTACTAGAAATATAAATTTTTTTACAAATATAAAAGCAAGCGTACACTGTTACATATCCCATAAGTTAAATTATATCTTTTACTCTGGAACCTATAAATATTTCAAATTGTTATTAAAAATATTGTATTTTTGAAAATGTAGTTTCATAACTATATACATTTAAAGGCGTATATTTTTTTTACTATCAAAAAACTAGCATTAACTTATAGCCAACGAATTTTGAGTTATTATTTTTTTTTGAAAACGATGCAAAAATTTGTTAGTACAAAAAATATAAATAATTAAAATATGAAAAAAGTGTTGAAAGTGATTTTTTTGTTTCGTTGTTAACTATATTAATTTTCATGATTGTTTTTACATTTCCAAAAATCCACATAAATTTTCAGTCACAGTTGACGTAAGCTGAATTTGAAGTAAAAGTGAAGTTGAATTGCACAATTGCAGAGAAATTGTACTTGCTTAGCATTATTTTTTTAATTTTGTAAATAAATATTCGAATAAAAGTAAAATAATAACTCTCAAGTGAAATTCGAAATAGAAATTACTACACAAAATAAACGGACGTAGAAATTAAGGAAAGGTTAATGAATAGAAACTTGAAATTTAGGTAATAAAACAAAAAATTTATTTAATTTACTTTGGATTAAGAAGTGGATAAGTGGTTTATAAACAAATTACCTTAGTAGTATATAGACTGGAAATTTTTCTGAGACACAGAGTTTTAATATTATCCTTCTTTATAACAATCCTTTAAATTTAGTAATTGAGTAGGTTGAGTTCGAATTTAGAAGTTAAGTAAGTTGTGATAGTCATTGAGTAAGTTTTTTATATACCTGTTTCTAAGAAATATTTCCATTACAAAATTTCTTATACTAAATTAACAATTATTTTTTTGATTTTAACATAAACAGTTTCTAAGGATATAAATAATAGATTGATATACATGCTTTAAAAGTTTAAAATTAAAAATTTTTTTATTTCTTATATTAATATTAACACAATTAAAATAAAATTTTAGTCTTAAGGGCATGTGATGGATTATGACGTCACTGGTATAGGCAAAATTTGTCCGTAACTTTTCTCTTAAAATTTTGAATATTTTGTCATGAAACTTGGTAGAATTACTTAAAATGACATTAGGAACGTCTCTTAGACCCGAGTTTGTTTGAATTTTGGCCCAAAATTAATTTTGGAAAATTTTCGAAAAATTGCAAAATTTTTTAAAAATCAATTTTGAGCCAAAATTCAAACAAACTCGGGTCTGAGAGACCTTCCTAATGTCATTTTAAGTCATTCTACCAAGTTTCATGACAAAATATTATTATTTATTCAGACATAAGGAAAGTTTAATGTTTCTATATTTACCCCTTAAATCAGACAATAATATTTAAAAGTAAGCTTATTGTTTAACAAAAACACTAAAGAACACTAAATAATATGCATAAGAAATAAATATTGCATATTTATTACGTAAAACGTGTTTTCATAATAGTATCGATTTGACCCTGTCATCCAGAAGAGAAATACCTTAAATAACGAAGAACTATATATTTTTCAAGTTTCATCGCTTAATGTCAGAGATATATTTCTGAATACAATAATTTCGAGGCTGCTGAATTGAAATATAATGATTAAATGTATAAGTTTAAAATTAATGTTTCAGAGGTCGCAGAATTTAAATATAATGGTCAAATTTATAAGTTCAGAATGTTGTATCCAAAATGGTGGGATAACTTTCTTAAAAATTCTTGAACTAGTTAATCCGAAATTTTGGATGAGTCATTTTGAATTTACAAATTCAACCATTAATATATTTTAATTCATTAACCTCGAAAACACGAAAGTGCCAAGTTCTATAAATTCAAGGATTTTTAAGAAAGTTAGTCCGATACTTTAAATTCGACATTTTGGATTTTTCAATTGAACCATTTTTTTTGAATTCAGCGACCTTAAAAACTTTAGAACACCAAGTTTTGCACGAATCAGATACAGATCTTAGCAAGCTCTGCTATATAAGTGTTTATGTAAAAAATACTATCTTAATCGAGATGAATTTACAGTAATTACAAATTTACCTTTGATATTGATTAGTACTTCACGTTTATTGTATGCAAATTTGAGGTTTTTAATTTTTTTTTACGTAGTTTAAAGCAGAAGAATAATCCGTAAAATAAACAAAAGCTGTCTTAAAAATGTTGCATTTTGAAATAAGAGAGCTTTTCAGCTTTAAAATAAGACTTTCTTTTTAGGATGAACGTAAGTTCTTTAGTATAGTTTGTATTTGCTATCGTCGATTGTTCCGCGATTACACCGAAAAAAAATTCCTAAGTTATTTGACTATAGTCCTAGAATTACGAGAGGAGCCCATCAAGAATTGGAGTCACTTTAACTATGAATCCTGGTTATTTTGACACATTCCTTGCTATAGCAACTAGGAATTCTGATTAATTCAACAAAGATTTCTCAGTAGGATTCTGTCGTAGCTGAACTACAAAAAAAAAGTCTGAAATCGTTCACACCTTAAATTCAGCCAATGTATAGCGCATAAGTCTGTCCTTATCTAACAGAGCTCCTCCGTTTACAACTTGAACTCAGCCTAAGATTGGGCTGAAATTAAGGTTTTGTTTTTAGAATGTAGGAGCGCTTGGATTTTGTTTCAGGTACATTTATAGAATTAGTAGAATAGTTTCTTAGAATATCATGGACACTAGTAAGATTATTCTTAAGGTTTATTTATTTCCAAAGAAATATTTGGATATTTTATCGTAGATATGTTGTTAAGTAAATAATTGTTATATTGGTTCAGATTAGAAAATAACTTTTTAATGTCATTAGTATTTTCTCTTTGAAGTCCATTGTTTAACATTCTGATAATATTACGAAACAGTACTAGTTTATTAGATGCCACAGTGTTTCAAAACTAAATTCATCAATAATGTGGTAAATGAAGGGTTTTATTTCAACACTTTCTTTTAGCATATAACAGTTGAGAAAACAAAAGTGTTTTGTAAAAAATGCATCTAAAGTTTTGATTAAAGTCTTAAAATCCTCATAGAGCGTATTTTTTGTTATGTTCCATGTCTGAAAAAAAAAATTTAATCAATAAAAGATGGATAAAAATTCTATTCAATATATGAGACATTCCATGCATAAATATTAGACCTGAGAAATTCTAATATTTTTTTTTATTTTTGATAATGGAGTGGTTTCCTATGTATTTTTGTCTGCTGAACACAATGCCGGGTTCCAAAATTGCTTAACGTGGCAGGTTTTTGAGAAAAATGAGGATAAAGATTTAGAAAAACGTGTTTTTGGGAGTTTTCAAGATTCTTTTTCTTTTTAACGTTCCGTGATAGACTTTTGTAAAGTCTTAAATTAAAGCTTGAAACGTACACTTCAAGACCCTAATTCGTAAGTTAAAAAAGATTAAATTTTTATAAAAGAGGGGGCAAGGACCCAGAAAAAATTTTTTAGTTTTTTTTTATATTGGAATATGGTTTCTAATGCATTTGTGGCCGCCGAATGCGATCCTAGATCTCAAAATTTTCTTGCATGTCAGAATTTTTAAAAAAGTGGGGGTAAAGACCCAAAAAATAATCAAAATATATTTTTTGTGGTCTTAACCATCCTTCTTTAAACTCCTCTAATTCTTTATCTTTCGCATATGGGTCATAAAGTATACGTCTCAAGCTTTATTTTAAAACTGTCGGGAAGTCCCTAGCACGTCAGGATAAAGAGAAAAAAATCTTGAGCACCCCTAACCAAAAACAAGTTTTTTGGTTCTATTTCGTAATTTTCACACCAAAGGCGAGCTTAAAAGCTAGTCTGAGTCAAAATTTCTCAAACGTACCAATCGAAAAAATAAAAAGGACTATTATTTGCACAAATTTTAGTATTGAATGTAAGTACTTTAACCACCAAGTATTATGAAATTCTAATAAAAATTGTAGAAGTGGTAGGGGATTTAATATTCTGGACAAGTGTAAAGAGTGAATTTTTTAAAAAAACATACAACTATTATACAACAGGAAGAAATAAATTTTAACCTAAATGTTTTCGGAAGGTTTTTACCTCCTCTTTCAAATGTCGATTTTTAGGGTCAAGTCCAGAACCATCACCCCCCCCCCCCCCCCTAGCGACCAAACTATTTGATCTAGTGTATTGAAATTTGGTACACATATGTATTTTCGCTAGTAGAGTACAGGAAAAATATAGAGTACATGATTGGAGTTGATATTCATAGTGTTGTCAAAGAGAAACTTTTTTTTAAAAAAAACGTGCCCCCCTTCTTATCTTCCAAACTATCTGACCTAGAAGTTTAAAATTTGGCATACCTAGGTATTTTTACGTGTAGACCTTAAAGGTTGGGAATTGGCAAAAATGTGTAATTTTATGCAGAATTTTTTATAAAATCATAAAAATTGTGGTTTAAATTTAATATCATAGCATTTTCTTCGAAATATTGAAATTTTACCGGAAAAATATTTTTTCTTTATAAACAGCTACAATATTCCACTGTTTCAGATTATTTTTTTGTACAAAATGTTTATTTTTATGTTTAAATTGCTTTAAAAGTTTAAAAATAAAAAAAAATTGAGAATAAAATTTTTTGTCTTTAAAATTTAAAATTATATAAAAAAGCTCATTGTCAGTCTATTTGATTAAAAATTTTTAATTTTTATAAAAATGCTTAAGTTTATACTTAAATTTTAATAAAAGTCAAAAAATTATATGATTTTAATTTATTATTATTCAAATAATCGAAATAATAAATATCTAATAAATAATTAAAATGAATGGTTAAAAATAAATTATTAAAAAAAAAATTTCAAACGATTTTAAGTTCGTGTACGGAATCCTATGTGAGCGACTCCGGCTCGCACTTGCCTGGTATTTATTTTGAAATTATTAATAAAGGGCATGTGATGGAGAATTACTTAACTTGTATAAGAAAAATTTGTCCATAAACATTTTCCTAAAATAATAAATACTTTAACTTCAAACTTTGAGGAGTGACTTAAAATATGATTAGGAAGGTCTCTCTATTCCAAGTTTGTTTGAATTTTTGCAATAAAATTATTTTTTTAAGAAATTCGCTGCTATTTGGAAAAGTTAAGAAATTAATTTTAAAGCAAAATTTAATCAAACTTGGGTCGGAGAGACCTTCTTAATGATATTTTCAGTAATTCTACAAAGTTTAATGTCAAAATTTTTAGTATTTCAGGAAAAAGTTTACGGAAAGTTTCGATTGGTACACTTGAGAAATTTTGCCACATGTATATTATGCACGTAATCTTTAACATCTATAGATATAAATTATTATTTAAAATTATTATTTATTATTTAAATCATTTATACACCCAGAGAACTGATATATTTGACACAAAGATAAGTTATTTGGGCCGAATAAAAATATCTTTGTCTCACAGCCAACTAACTTTTTATTTGTTTCTAATAACAAAATTTATTTGACACAATTAAAAATTTATTCAATTCAAATAAAAAAGTTAGTAGGCTGAGAGTTAATATATTTTTTCTCTGAGTGTATTTACCCAATGGGAAATTGCGAATGATCATCATTGGCTAAATAATGGTCCCATGATTGGCGGCCAACAGTTTTTTCTTGGCAAACTATTGGCAACCAATATTGGACCACAGTTGGTCAATCCTTGGGATGATAACGGGTTTGCCAGTCATTGGCAGCCATCATTGGTTCAATATTGGTTGCCAATGATAATGCCAATAAATAAAATTTTTTAAATTAACAAAATTAAAATCTATATTTTTATATTGTTAATTTATTTATTGTTTAAAAAATTTTTTTTTTTTAATAAATATTTTAATTTATTTATTAATGCATGTCAAGTATTGGTACAATAATTGGCTTTCAATATTGGTCCATCCTTGGGAGCCAATGAATAACCAACAATCTTATTTTTACAACTCTATATGGAAACAGAGTTGTTAATTTAATCTTCAGCCAATATTTGACAATGAAGATTTGAGTGTTGGACACATTAGAAATGTATTTTCAGAGGTACGGGATCAGGCCTTATATAAAAGAGCTGAAGAAACTCGATCGTGAGAGAGGCTGACCGATGCGCGCCCTATGCCAGTTTCCGAAACCACAAACGCGTGAGAATCCTCGGCGCGCAGACGCGGCATAGATGCGGCGGGAAACTTCCACTATTTGAATTTGAATTTTTTATGCATTTAATCAAAAACAAGAAAAGAAATATAATAATACAAAAATTATACAAATTCTTAAATTTCTATAGTTTTCTGATTGTTATTAAAAAGTAATACGCTTAATTATAAAGAAATACTTATAATAAATATCCTCCATAAATAATTGTTCAATTCTTGAAGATTTGAAAAACTCTTAAAGGTGTGTCCTAAGGTTAAAAATTATTGTTCTAAATCTACTTTAATCGATTTTCATGTTATAGAAATTATTTAAATAAATTAATTAGTTTTAAAGAAATCAGAAAGAAATTAAATTGATGAAAAAATAAACATTTAATATTAAAAATAATATTAATAAAAATAATCACATTAAAACTTTGCTTGTAAAATAAACAGAACGAAAAATTTAAAATTAAAAAATTAATGAACAATTACAAAATATTAAAGAAGACTTTAATTTTATTAAAATGTAAACTTAAGTCACATAAATACAAATATTCATGTAAGTATTTAAATTTTAAATTCACCATTTTTTCTGTTTAAATATAAAGTAAAATTTAACAAATTGTAAAGAATGATAGTTAATAAATATTTAACTTTATTTGTTATTCTTTTCGTTTTTCACATGCAAAAAATAATCATTTTTTTTTATAAAACTAAGAAACAAATTCTCTAAATTTGAATACAAATTAAAAATGAAAAAAAGTTAATATATGTAAAAAAATTTTTAATTTGAATCATTTAATTAAATAATTTATTTTAACAAAATGACTTTCTAAATATAACTATTCAGAATATATAAAAAATATGAGCAAAAAAAATCAAAATTGGTTTTTAAAAATAAAAAAATAAACTTTTTAAAGTTCAAAATAAATTAAATTTTTTTTAAATTTTGTTATTCTAAAATTAATATTAAACTTGAATAATAATTTTCAATACAATTACTTAAAGTTAGTTTTCAAAAAATTCAATTATCATTAAAATGAATCTTTCGAAATAATAAAACTTAAACAGAAAGAATTAATGGTTTCTTTTAAATTAAAGAAATAATAGAGCATTAAACATAGTTAATTTAATATTTTGAATACTATTAAAAAAAATTTAACTTTAAAAAAATTAATGATATCAAAAATATTATTTTTCGATCGTAATTTAAAAAAAAATTCATTTTAATTTAGCTTTATTGAACAGTGTTGATTTTTAAATTTTAAAATTTGTGTCTAGGTATTAAGCTTTAAATTAGATTACATCTTATTTTTTTTCATGTCCATATCTTTTATTAAAATTAAATTAAAATTTGTTTTTAAAAATAAAATATAAACATTTTAAAGTTTAAAGTTGAATTGAAAATTTTTTAAAATTCGTTATATTAAAATTATAATATTAATCTTAAATAATAATTTATAAATATTAATTTTCGATCCTAATTAAAAAATGTAACTTATTTCAATTTAGCTATTACAAAACGGCATTGAGTTTTAAAATTTAAATTTGTATACAAAGGTTTAATTTAGTTCACAACTTATTTCCAGTTTAACTTAAAAGTTTAAAAAATTTTTTAGATCAATTTCTTCGTTATGAAATCCTTCAGGCATCTCCTCTAAATCCGATTGTCTACTTTATTTTTTTTGTTTTTTAACGACTCAAAAATGACAAAAAAATACTCATTTTTTGTGATTTTTTTAGATTGGCGTCATTTTCTTATTTCTTAATATTTTTTATCGGGGTTAGGGGGGATGCCTAACAACATGTATTAGCTTTAAAAACACATTTGAATTTTTTAGATTGGATGTACCCTACACTGTAAAAAGAAACATCTTAAAATGCATTGTAGTCACTTTTTTTCATCTCAGAAAACTAATGCATTCAAAGATACTTTTGCAAATTTTTCGGAAACCCTAAGAGAAATAATAGATAATAATATAAAAAGAAATAGCAGTTTGCCACAAAAAATTCTTGTTTAGTTCTTAAAACATGAAACTGATGTGAAAGGATATTCCCTTGTTACCTAACATGATACCAAGGGTTAACAACCCTTAAAAGTCACCCCTAGGAAGAATAATCCAAAACAATTCTGAAAAATATTATCATTTTCCACAAAAACGTTATGATCAAGTTCTAAAAGCATGGAGGATACGTGGAAAGATATTTTCTAGTAATTCAAGATGATAAAAAAGTTAACTACCCTTAAAAGACACCCTTAAGAAAAATAATCAAAGATAATTCGGAAAAAAATTACCATTTTTCACAAAAATTTTTTGTTTAATTCTAAAACCATGGAACTGACGTGGGAAGATATTTTCTGGTTTTCCAAGATAATAGCAATAGTTAAATACCCCTAGAAGTTATCCCTAATAAGAGTAATCCAGTATACTTTTGAAAAATATTAGTATTTTATTTCCATAAAAAATTTTTGTTTAGTTCGAAAACCATGGAATTGACGTGAAAAAGTATTCTATAGTTATCCCAGATGATAACAAGGGTTAATTACCCCTAAAAGTTGCCCCGAAGAAGAGTGAAAAAAGAAAATTTTGTAAAATATTATCATTTTTCACAAAAACGTTAAAATCAAGTTCTAAACCCATGAAGGATACGTGGGAGGATATCCCTTAGTTATTCAAGATGATAAAAAGGGTTAACTAACTTTAAAAGTCAATTCTATGAAAAATAATCAAAAGTAAATTTGAAAAAAATTCTCAATTTTGACAAAAAATGTTTGTCCCGTTCTAAAAACATGAAAGTGATGTGGGAGGATATTCTCTAGTTATTCAAGAAGAATGCGAGGATTTTTAAAAATTATTTTGGATCACTCTTTTTAGGGGTGACTTTTAGGTGTTGTTAACCCTTGTTTTTTCTTTAATAACTAGAGGTTATTTTCTCACGTATCCTCCATGGTTTTAGAACTTGATCATAACACTTTTGTGGAAAATGATAATTTTTTTTCAGAATTATTTTGTATTACTCTTCTTAGGGGTGACTTTTAGGGGTACTTAACCCTTGTTATCAACTGGGATAACTAGGGAATATCTTCCCACGTCAGTTACATATTTTTAGAACTGCACATTAGGGTGGTCCAAAAAAGGTCGATTTTTAAAAATTATAAAAACTGTCGCAGCTTTATATTCTGCAACAAAATACAAGGCATAACTCTTTTTTTATAATTTTTTAAATTAATAATTGGCTTGTCCCTGCGACTTTTTGTCTCTTATGGGAATTAACACGTAAAACAAGCAATTTATTTTCAATCTTATTTTTTCCTGCTTTGTTGATTTCCTATTGCAATGTATTTCCGTAAACTGTTAGGTGACAATTAAAATATTTTATTGAAACAAAAAAAATTTCCAAAATGATATATTTATAGTTGTTATTCAGTTAGAAAAAACCTGAAAAATCATTAAATAGGCAGTTTTTAGAGGCAATTTTTTACCAGTAAATATAAATTAATTTATTTAAAATTTACATGAAATAAAAGTTTATTCTATTGACAATAGTACATGAAAAAATAAAATTGATTTATAAATATTAAAGGGACACATTCTTGAATTGAAGTTTACGGTTTTTTGCCCGTCGTCGGTTTACAGCCATCATTATGAGCGAAACTGATATAGGCCTGTGCATTGCTACTGACGAAAAGGAGAAGTAAAGGGTCTAGGATTGAAGTCGACCATTTCTACCTACTCAGAAGCAAGTCTATTGTACTTTTTTCACCCACAAACCCTTTCCAGGATACGATTTAGATTATTACCCATAAGTGAAATACGTCGGATAAGTAGAAGAAGCACTGAGAACCTTTCAAACCCTAGGGACAAGTCAATTATTAATTTAAAAAGTTATAAAAAAAGAGTTATGCCTTGTATTTTTTTGCAGAATATAAAACTGCGACAGTATTTTTAATTTTCAAAAATCGACCTTTTTTGGACCACCCTACTACACATAAATTTTTTGTGGAAAATGTTATTTTTTTCCGAATTATCTTCGATTATTATTTTTCTTAGGAGTGTCTTTTAAGGGTAGTTAACTTTTCTTATCATCTTGAACTACTAGAGAATATCTTTCCACGTATCCTCCATGGTTTTAGAACTTCATCATAGCGTTTTTGTAGAAAATGAAAATTTTTTTCAGAATTATTTTCGATTATTCTTTCTAGGGGTGATTTTTAAGGGTAGTTAACACTTGGTATCATGTTGGATAACAAGGAAATATCCTTTCACATCAGTTTCATGTTTTTAGAACTAAACAACAATTTTTTGTGGCAAACTGTTATTTCTTTTTATATTATTTTCTATTATTTCTCTTAGGGGTGAGTTTTAAGGGTAGTTAACCGTTGTTATCATCTTGATTACCTAGGGTAGATCCATCTACGTTTTTATTATCGTTTTAGAACTAGTGCAAAAAAAAAACTACCCTTTTGAGGGTAGTTAACATAATTTGTTTATAATAATTAACTAGCATTATTTAGAAAATGTACTTTCACTCTTTGTATTACAGGATCTTAAGGTTAATCGATTTATAAAATAAAACACTACTTCAAAATTTATAGTTTTTTTATTTCCTTAGATGCTGTATTTCATATTTGTTTATAACATTTACAAAATGTACTGACATTTTGTAATGAGGCGTATTTTGTAATGTAAGTTTTAGTTAATTTGTGGTGAGAATGGTTTCTGAGTTGAAGGTCATCAAAAATGTGAATTTGTTTACATAATTTGTTTATAACAATTAACAGGCATTATTAAAACAATATATTTTGACTGTTTGTGTTCCTGGATCTTCAGGTTAAACGATTTCTAAAATATTAAAGTTATTTTTGATAATATATTCTGCAAAAACGGGAAAAAAGCATTTGTTTATTCGGTTTACATTAATTTTTTGTAAACCATATCCAAATATTAAAAAATCGGCCTCAACAGACTTTATTGGAATAAAATGCAGATTATTTAAAGAAAAAAAGTTTAAATTCGATGATTTTGCTGCTACCCCCCAAAAAGTTTAAAAATCGAAAAAAAAATTACCCCTATTTTTTTATTTTGAAATCGGATAATATTTAGGGGTGGCGCAAACCCCTTGAAATTTCCCATTGATTTTACATGGGAAAAACGCACTTTTTCGTAAATTCGCTACCAAATCCTCAAAAATCACTCAAAATAGCAATACAGCGAATCACATCTTGAAAAGTCCTCAAACAACAAGATTCTATAATTTATTTAATAATTTATTAATATTAACTATTTTTTATAGGGTTATAAACAACCCCCATAAATGCAAAAAAATGACAATTTTTTTTTAAATTACAAATTAATATTTTCTTAAGGATTTTTCAACAAAATTGTTATATATTTTCAATTTACGAATGTTTATAAATATTTTTATGTATTTTTCATTTCTTTAAACAATTTATTATTGTCAATTTACAGTTTTTGTTCAAATAAACCTAGCGAGTTTTAGTTTTTTTTGACTTTACTATTTTTTACATTTACAATTAAAAAAAGTATTTAGTAAAGTTAACCACAACAACAATTTGCAATTGTTTAAACAAATTATTGTTAATAATAATTAACTTTTGACAAATGCACCTAGAAAGACACAACTTTTTCCTAATTTTACAAATTAATGGGCCAACATTTTGCTAGGTTTATTTGAATAATAGCTGTAAATTAACAATAATAAATTGTTTAAACAAATTAAAAATAATAATTTAGTGTCAATAATTTTTCTTATTCTAACCAGAGCCCATTAATTTGTAAAATTAGGAAAAAGTTGTGTCTTTCTAGGTGCATTTGTCAAAAGTTAATTATTATTAACAATAATTTGTTTAAACAATTGCAAATTGTTGTTGTGGTTAACTTTACTAAATACTTTTTTTAATTGTAAATGTAAAAAATAGTAAAGTCAAAAAAAACTAAAACTCGCTAGGTTTATTTGAACAAAAACTGTAAATTAACAATAATAAATTGTTTAAAGAAATGAAAAATACATAAAAATATTTATAAACATTCGTAAATTGAAAATATATAACAATTTTGTTGAAAAATCCTTAAGAAACTATTAATTTGTAATTTAAAAAAAATTGTCATTTTTTTGCATTTATGGGGGTTGTTTATAACCCTATAAAAAATAGTTAATATTAATAAATTATTAAATAAATTATGGAATCTTGTTGTTTGAGGACTTTTCAAGATGTGATTCGCTGTATTGCTATTTTGAGTGATTTTTGAGGATTTGGTAGCGAATTTACGAAAAAGTGCGTTTTTCCCATGTAAAATCAATGGGAAATTTCAAGGGGTTTGTGCCACCCCTAAATATTGTCCGATTTCAAAATAAAAAATAGGGGTAATTTTTTTTTCGATTTGGAAACTTTTTGGGGGGTAGTAGCAAAACATTTCAAACATTTTTTTTTACTGTACATTTTTGGACCACCCTAATATATATATGCATTACTCTCTAAATCTGAATTTGTCAAAAACTAGGGTAGAGGGGACAGTGACCGACCTTCTGACGGTGAACGACATCTAATTATTGAATACATAATAAATATGCAACTAACGATGTTAAAATATATTTCTAGGTAAAATTGTAGGAGAGTGGGCCCCAAGATGGACAGGGCCCCAAGATGGACATTTTGTATAAAATTTTTGTTTAAGGTGACAGCGCCTTATGCTTTCTGTCATTTTTGTTGTTTGTATAGACAAAGATTTTTATGCACATTTAAAGAAAAAAAACCAGTTGGTTTTTCTTCTACACATACCACGTAATTTTGTGCCTAAAAAAGTTTTGTAACAGTTTTTTCTCAAGTTAGTAAAGAAGTAAAGTTATTTAAATTTATGATTTAGAATAAGTACTTAACTTTATAATATTCTTTATTTATCGTATAATAATATCCTAAAATGATTATACTAATTCAGTGTTCGTATATATATTTTTACTGCACTGAGAAAAAAGGTGTTAGAGAAATTATTGTATTCGCTTTGTCTGTGCCAATCCCCTCTTTCATTTTGAGCCCTGGGTCCCCCTTCCTCAATGCGCTAGAAGAGAGTGGGGACAGGGGTCTCAGGCGAACTCGGAATTTTCGGAGTCAGTTGATCAACGTTTGTGATGTATCTAAGAAGTGAGCTACTGAGGAAATAATAAAACCAGTATCACCAGCAAAAGTGTTGTTTCTCTTTCGACCCATTCAACCACATCATTAATCAGAAACATTGGTCCTTCGAGCCGGATTGTGGGAGGTGGCCTGTATATTCACACTCAACTAATCAAGGGAGCAAGTAAGTAATTCTAATATTGTTATACTTCTCGCGGTAAAGCCTTTATTGACTCATCGCGTCTCTTTCTCAGTTTCTCTCTCCTTGAAACTTTGTTGACAAACGTTCTCTTTCACAAACACTAAACAATAGAGACTACCTGTGAGTGATAAGACTACCAAAAAAAGGGTCTGGCGTACGCCTCCCTTTAATGAGCCGCTTTCGACCTACACTCAGGTCAAGCATAGTGATTATAGTTCTGGTGTCTCGTGCCTTGCTCGTCATCGAATAAGGTCCCATTTGCACTCCGGTCCGCCGGCCGACCAGTACAACCAATCTCGAGCGATTTCAAAATCCTCTCAAGCCAGTGAGGCTTCAAATTAGTTGTGTCTTTGTTCTCTGTTTTCAGGATGGACGCAAGGTCCCAACAAGCACTTGCAGACGTGATCAAGAAGGGTTTGAGTTCCATGAAGGATCTACCAAGCAGCGAATGGACACTCGGACTGATGGAGAGCCATCTTAATCTCTTGGAATCCTATTGGCACGAGTTCCAAGCGAACCATGTTGCTCTTCTACAAGCGACAGACGACTGCCCTTATTTCACGGAAGGAACATATTATCAAACAGAAATGGATTACGTGACAACGAAGGGACTCTTGTACGACATCCAGACTCGTCTACTACCTACAAGCAGTCTCAATCAACCTCTCGCTGCCCAACCTCCGAGTTCCAGTCACTCAAGATTGCCAAGGATCACGGTACCCCCATTTGACGGTAATCGGCAACAATGGGAGTTTTTTAAAGACCTGTTTCGGTCTCTGATTCACTCGGATCCGTCGTTGAAGGATGTAGACCGCCTATATTATTTGAAAACACTCGTAAGCGGGGAAGCGTTATTATCTATCCAATCGATCCCTATCACGGCTGATAATTACGCCACAGCTTGGTCAACATTAGAGGCTCGATATGACAATAAATACCTGCTGGTGCAGAGTCACCTGATCGGTCTCAGGAAGTTGCGTCACATCAAGGAAGAATCTCCCTTCAAAGATTGATCGACGATTTAAGACGGCACAGAGATCAGTTGCGAGCACTCGGTCGCCCAGTTGATCACTGGGACGACTGGTTCATTTCGATTGCTACCGATGCTATGGACCCTGTAACTCGTCGAGATTGGGAGGAGGAACTACAGCGGACATCCTCAGAAGCAGAGACATCAACCGAAGCCTACCCCACTTTCTCACAATTGTCAGTCTTTTTGCAACGACGATGCCGGACTCTCAAATCGCTTGAGCTGAGTCGCGGCAAATTGTCTACCACCTCGTCTAGAATGCCTGCCAGTACATCTGTGAGACAAGCAACAACTGCAGTCACCACCACAAGTAAATGCACCAGTTGCGAGGGACCACACTACATAGGTCATTGCGAGATTTTTCAGAAAATGTCTCGGCCTGAACGACGAGAATTTGTCAGTCAAAAAAGGCTTTGCTTCAATTGCTTGAAGGAGAACCATCTTTCTTCGGCCTGCCCATCAACGCAGTCCTGTCGTGTATGCAAGCTGACACACCATTCACTACTGCATGATGGACCGGATAAACGACCGATAAACGATCGAGTCACATCAGGGGCAACTCCCAGAAAACAAATGCGACCAACTGCGACTTACTCTCCCTCGGAGCCAAACCGGTCCTGACTATCATTGCTGCCCACAGCGTTAGTGACACTTGGAGATGGAAACCGACGTCGAATAACAATACGAGCTCTTCTCGATCCCTGCTCGGACGCCAGCTTGATTAAAGAGCACCTACTTCGAAAAATGGGAACTTCTTTAGAAAGAAATCACCTAAGCATCGCTGGGCTTGTTGGTTTACCTATGGATTCGGCGAGAGTGAGAGCACAGGTCCTCTTACACCCTGGGGAGCAACAAGATTCGATACAGGTTGAGGCTCACGGAATTCGACACATTGGCATCATCACTCCCACTTCGACCATAAGTCACAGTGTTAACGCTTTTGAAGGACTTTCACTAGCCGATCCGACTTTCTCAAAACCCGCCGGTGTCGATCTCATCCTCGGAGCAAACATTTACAGTCAGCTTTTGCTTCCAGGAATTCAAAGGAAAGGTTCACTTTTAGCCCAAAACACAGTTTTTCGTTGGGTTGTTACCGGAGTCACAAGGGGAAAAGAAAACGAGACCCGGGAGAACGCATCTCTAACTATGGTGACGAAAGAGGAGGAATTCTGTAATGTGGAAATCGTTAGCCTTCTCCAGAGGTTTTGGGCCATTGAGGACATTCCGCGAAAATCTCGTTCTTCTGTGAACGATTTAATGTGCGAGACATTGGGCGCACAATTGCTTAATTCGCAGGCAGAAGCTCTCTGCATTGAACTAAAAGACTGCTACGCATGGAGCGACTTCCAAGTCGTTATTCACTGGCTATCGTCCCGCCAACCTGTTGGCAACGACTTAGTGGACAATTACATTAGCCATGTTCAAGAGTTGCTTCCAGGTATTAAATGGGGTTACGTGACAACGGATAACAATCCAGCAGATCTGGCCACCAGAGGTGTGGATACCGAGAACCTTAAAAACAATCAGCTCTGGTGGCAGGGACCAGCTTGGCTTCAGCAGACAACCGACATGTGGCCTCAAGAGCTCCTGCTGCAATCTCCAGACAATCTGAATATTGAGAGCCAAACCTCACTTCATTGCTTGACAACTCAAACCACCAACACTCTGCTCGGCCGCTTCTCTTCCCTATCAAAGCTTTTTAGAGCTTTGGTTCGATGCCGAAGGCTGCTACAATCTCGTCGAACGTCTACCAATTTAGTCTTGACGCCACTCGCTCCAATGACGACCAAGGAACTCAAAATTGAATTTCTCACATGCATCAAAATGGATCAGCAACAAACCTTCGCCGCCGAGATAGGACTTTTAGAACGGAATGGATCTGTGCAAGTTGGCAGTGCTCTCGCTCGATTAAAACCTTTTCTAGACGAGCAGCATATTCTAAGAGTTGGTGGAAGACTCGAAAACTCATCCCTGAGTACCGAAGAAAAACATCCGCCCATTTTGTCTGGTCGAAGTCATCTGGCCGAACTCATCGTAGATTGGGCTCATCAAAGAGCTCTACATGGTGGCCCTACTCTTACATACGTTTATGTATTGAAAAGAGCTTGGATCCTTGGAGGCCGGGCCAGAGTCAAATCCTTCGTCCGACGATGCGTTGTCTGCTCCAAGACACTAAGAAGAACATCGAACCAACTCATGGCCGATCTACCAGCCTCCCGTGTCAATCCATCAAGACCGTTCAGCAAGACCGGCATCAATTATGCTGGACCCTTCCAAGTTCTGCGGTCAAAGGGACGAGGAATCTCATCTGCGAAAGGATATGTTTCAATCTTCGTCTGCCTTTTGACCAAGGCGATCCATTTGGAGCTTGTTGGTGTCCTTACCACAGAAAGCTTTCTTGGAGCCTTGTCTCGCTTCGTCGGTCGCCGTGGACGCCCGGTTGAGTTATGAAGTGACAACGCCACCAACTTCCGAGGTGCTGACCTGGAGCTACGCCGATTGTTTCTTGAGGCAGAAATTGATTGGAAGAGGATTAAACCTACTTTGGCTCAAGATCAAATCGCATGGCAGTTTATACCACCTTCGGCTCCCCACTTTGGCGGCCTCTGGGAAGCCGGAGTCAAGTCCATGAAAACCCATCTTCGGCGAGTCTCTGGTTCTAGGAAGTTCACATATGAGGAGTTTGCGACATTGCTCGTGGAGATCGAGATGGTGCTCAACAGTCGCCCTATGATCCCGCTCACCGGTGACCTTGAGGATCTCGACGTGCTGACGCCAGGTCACTTTCTTATTGGTACAGCGTTCACCTCAATTCCTCAGCCCTCATTAGCGGATGAGAATTTGGATCGCCTGACCCACTGGAAGCTCGTGAGTGGAACCCGCGATCAATTTTGGCGTCGGTGGTCTTTAGATTATCTAAATACGCTCCAGCAGAGGGCAAAATGGACAAAGGCCCGACCGAATCTCAAGACTGGAGATTTAGTCATCCTAATTGACCCATCACTTCTGGGACCTCATGGACATTGGCCCTTGGGACGCATCTTGGAGACACACTGTGGTGCAGATCAGCTGGTCCGAGTGGCTACCGTCAAGACTCAAAATGGAACTTATACCAGACCAGTGACTAAACTTGTTCACCTCCCAGTTCCTGTGACCCAGAGCTCTGACGTTGAGGGTTGCGAGACGGCGGGCGGCGCGCAGTGAGTGCTTCGCACATGACCAGAGATGTTACAAGTGTGTTGTGTCAAAGTTCTTTTTCCTAGTTAATGCTTAAGTTTTCTGTTTATTTGTACGATTTCGTTCTTTATCGTTTCCCTATTTTTCAATATTGTTTTTCGTTCAGGGAACGAGGCGGGCGGCAATGTTAGAGAAATTATTGTATTCGCTTTTTCTGTGCCAATCCCCTCTTTCATTTTGAGCCCTGGGTCCCCCTTCCTCAATGCGCTAGAAGAGAGTGGGGACAGGGGTCTTGGGCGAACTCGGAATTTTCGGAGTCAGTTGATCAACGTTTGTGATGTATCTAAGAAGTGAGCTACTGAGGAAATAATAAAACCAGTATCACCAGCAAAAGTGTTGTTTCTCTTTCGACCCATTCAACCACATCATTAATCAGAAACAAAAGGTTTAGTTTTACCAACAATATTTTTTAGTTGACCATTGTTGGTTGTAACAACAATATTTTAATTGGTATAACAAAATGATTTGGTTGGTGTAATACATCAAGTTGTTTGGGACAACCATATTATTTTGTTGCTCTTATTTGGTTGAACCAAACATAATTTAGTTGTGACAACCAAACATAATTTGGTTGTGACAACCAAACAGAAATTGGTTGTGACATCCAAACATAATTTGGTTGTGACAACCAAACAATTATTAAAAAGAATTGGTGATTAGTTTCTAAGTAAGCTGTTGATAATAATATAAATAAAATCTAAATAGAAACCAATACCAGACGGTAGGCCGAACCTGGGTCTGATAGTTGAGCCAACGGTGTCTGTTACTGAACTGTCTAGCTATAAGGTTTATTCCATATTGGTCAGTCATATCTCTCATGGGCTAGTGGTTAGCCTACTGAACTAGCAGCTGGAAAACCCGGGTTCGAATCTTCATGACTAATGAAATTTATCTGTTTCAGGTTTTCATTAATATGAAATTTCTACATTCTCATCTGATTATATTTGTGTAATTAAATTTATAACATGTGAATTATGTAATTATATGTGTTGGCAGACAGAAAATTCGCACCTGGGTTAGTTAGCTCCCAAATAAAAATTTTTTTTATGACAACCAAAATTTTTGTTATCCCGAATAAAAAAATATAGTTGTGACAACCAAAAGTTTTTGTTATGCCAACAAACAACACTGAACCAAATAATTTAGTTGTCTCAACCAAATAGTTTGGTTGATTAAATAACAACCAATTAATTTGGTTGGCTCAACCAAATTTTCGTTGCTATGACTAAACATTTTTCTCAGTGTGGGGATTGAAAAATGGTGTCATGTACCCTAAGATGGACAGGCCTCAAATCTCAATGTATTTATTTGCATATTTTCAATTTTACACTTTTTTCAATAATTCTTTGAGCCAATTAATTAAAATTTTTTATTTTTCACCATAAAATGTGATGTTATCGTTAGAGAATTTGATATATCGATATTTTTCGATATTTTATTACTTTTTACTGTTAAGCTCTTAAATTGAAGTTTTTTAGAAATGTTATTTTTTGATAAATTCCGTAAAATGATTAAAAATTAGTTTAAGAATTGTTACACAATGTTCATTTTTTATTTACTACATTTTTCAGAGACTTTTAAGAAGGTGACCATCTTGGGGCCACTTTTTTTTGGACCGAAAATTTTAACAATTAAAAAAAATGATTTAAAAAATGTATATGTTCAAAATAAAATTGTATCTCTGTGGCCATAAGTTACCTTATAAATTGTACTTTCATCCGGTATAAAACATTTTAATATATTTTATTTGGTTTGGATTCTACAGCAATAAATCGAAAGGGTGTCCAACTTGGGGTCCTCTCCCCTATAAAATGTAATTCATAACAACTGATAAAATTGTTGTTTTAATTAATCAGTTTATATTTTCCTTAATATTTAAGATCAAAGAAAAATAACCTCAAAAATGGTGTGTTTGTGTTTTTTGTTAACAAATATTCTAAAAGTCAGTAGGTCTTTTAAAAAATACATTTTAAGAACAATTAGTTTGGTACAATAAGTTTAAATAATAAGCTTTATGATAATATAATATAAACAAAGTATTGTTTAATGAATAGTTTTAATAATTATACACTAAAGAGAGGGTGTCGTTCCCTTTTTTCTGACAATACATTTTTAAATTCATATTAAAAAATTTATCAAAGTTTAGTAATTATTTTGAGCACGTTAGTAGAAATTTGGAACATAAATGATTTATTTCGCATTGATTTCAAACATAAACCTTTAATATTTACTCTGTAATTAAAAATCAGTTAAAAATGCATGATGAGGGCGTCGGTCACCGTACCCGTTAGTCCGTTACCATACTTAACTAATGAAATGACAAAAAGTCGTCCACGAATTAAATTTGTAAAAATTTCTACTAAGAATTAGTGCAATATCACTAATTTTTAGTCAAAAACTTCAATTTCATATTAAAAAACTACAAATTCACATTAGTAGCTCTTACAAATGTAAATTTGTAGTTTTTACTGTTAATTTGTTTTTTAATTGAAACATTTGTGAGACTTATTTTTTACTTTTCAAACATTTAACGATTTTTTTGTTTTCTCCAAGTATTTTATATATCTTCTTCTTTTTTACAACTCTCTCGGTTTCTTTAGTTTTTCAGAATTTTCCGATTAATTTTGTAGGTTTTTTTTGCTTGTCTCTTAAGATTTCCTTATTTATAATTTTACATTTTTTTAAGAGCCTGTGATGAAGAATCAATTTCTCAAAGTTTTATATTTTTGAAACACTGGAAGATTCGTAAATAACTCAATCGTTGTGTTTTTTAATTACCTACATAATGTTAATAAAAATATATTATTAAGATAAGCAACAAAATATAAAAATAAAAGTATTAATAAACAGGATTATCAAAATTGTTGATTTTTAAAATGTTAATAACTTTGAATAAAATTTCTCCAGCGGGGTTAATAATATTGATGTAAAATAAATATTGCTCATTCTTTATTCTAGTATAATTACGATTATTTATTTTCGCCAAGCCGAAAAATCAGTCGCCATTTCAAAAAAGACATTGCAAATACTGGCAACCCTGTTCTCCCGAGAATTTTTTCGCAAAAAATCGAATTTTTCAAAATTTGCAATTAAAAAAAATATAATTAGAATTGATCGATCGAGTTCAAAGCGTATGTCGTAATTTGTCCCCCTGAAAGACCTATCTTTTTTCCAAAAAAAAATTACTTAAGTGACTCTTCTTTCTTAATAGAGCGTACTTCAAAATTTAAAGTCTACTTATTTTGAACAAAGAATGTTTAATAAATTGCTAATATTTTTATTTATTTTTAGTATAGAATTAAAACTATAGATACAAATTTTACTTGAATGTAAGATTAAAAAAATAACAATTGTCTATAGAATCGTGTACCAATTTATCAAAATTTAGACTTATTGATAAGAAGTTCTAATTTTTTTGCAAAATAATTAGTTCAGAAAGTTATAACCGTACAATTTAAATGTTCTCTAATATGCTATGCTCTATTTTAACCCTTTGGCAACCGTAGTTAACATACACGGAAAGAAAATTATTTATAAATTTTATAAAAGTATTTTACTATGTAGGGAAAAAGGATCAAAAAGTGAAAATTTCAGATTGATATTATCAAACTTTAAAAAAATTGTAGTAAATTTGCTACAATGTTATGTTTGTTAATATTAACATTAACATTAGTTAAAAAATATCATATTATCAAAACTACTTACATGAACTTCATTGTCAACTTTGTCAAAAAAATTATTAAGCAATAAAAAAAATCCAATAGAATCAATTCCCTATCTTAGTCACAAAATTCATAATATTTTTATCTGTTCAACTCTGAAATTCCTTTTATTTAAAACACATAAGTTAATGTGAAAAAAGAAGAAAAAACAAAAAAAAACTTTATTTATTTACTTAAATTTACAATTATTATCAATTATAATTTTGTAACTTAAAACAACCATTACCTCATAAATTATTTTTCTTGAAGAGGGTTTAATTTAATTTATTCATAATCGGCATATTTTCATTTAAGAAGCCTAAATTTTCATTTTTAAGAAAAAGTCCGGATGAGTGTGTGTGTGTGTTTACTTTTTTGACGTTTGGATATCTCGAAAACACCTTAAAGGATTTTAATAAAGTTTTGATGACTAATTAAGATTATAAAAAAAATCTTAAATTTTTTTTTTATATAACTTCTTTAATTTTTATTTTATAATCATAGGTCCTTTAGATAAAATATATGCTAGATTAAAAAAGGACCCAATTGGTTTGTATAAAGTATATATTTTTCTGGAAACTGATAAAGTAAATGACTATTTTTCATTTTTAACGAAATTTAAATTTCATTTTTTTATTGCAATATAATCTATTGCTTTCTTTATAAGGAAGCAAATTATTTTGCTTACAAAAAAGCGAAATGTTCCTGAATGAACATAATTTTTATCTAGTTTTACTATTTAATAGTAACGGATTTTTCACTAATTCATTAGTAAAAAAACACTAATTCAGATTTAGAGACAAAACGAAAAAGCAATTACTGCAGAATACCAAATTAGTAGTCACTGGTAAAATAAATTAAAATTGTCCGTAACTTTTCTCTTAAAATATTTGATACTTTGTCACAAAAATTGTTAGAATTACTTAAAATGTCATTAGAAAGGTCTCTCTGACCCAAGTTTGTTTGAAGTTCGACTCAAAATTAATTTTTAAAAAATTTTATATTGTTCGAAAATTTTTCAAAATTAATTTTGGCCCAAAATTGAAAGAAATTCGGGCCAGAGACCTTCCTAATAACATTTTAGGTAACGGTAACAAATTTTGTGACAAAATATTTAATATTTCGAAGGAAAAGTTAAGGACACATTTTGCCTATAGGGGAGGCCGGGGCTAGTTGTAACAATTTTCAGAAAAATGTATATATTGTGAAATGTATCAAGTATTTTGTAACTATTATTGCTTTTATCGATAAAGCAATTATTCATACAGCAAATCAGAGCAAAAAAAATATCCAAAAGTACACCTTTTTCTTACAATTAATGTTTTTTAAAAAAAAGTTGACTGTTACAACTTGCCCCGCGCTGGGGCTAGTTGTAACAGCAATGGGGCACATAGTAACAATAATAAAATCATACAATTTTATTATTGTTCTCGAAAAATAAGTATCACAATAAGTTTTTTACAACATCTTACTGTATTAAAACACTTTACTGTCTTTCAACTTGCCAATTAATAATAATAAATCATAAAATTAAAACTGTCAAAACATTGATTTTTTATTTCTCATCAAATCTTAATTTTTTAACTATTTCTTATCTGTTTATGGCAAATTTGTAAATGAAAATCTTGAAATTATGTTTATTTTATTATTTAACATCGAAATCACCAATTTCAACTTAGATAAGAAAACAATAAAAAATTTTAAAATGTTTTTAACTGTTTCAATTATAAAAATTAATAATTAAAGTCCTTATATTAAGTTGCAATGTAGCTGTAAGCAATATTTTTCCGATGTTGATGTTCACACTTTTCCGTAGCGAGTTTTAAAAGTTAGGACTCTTTATTTTTAATTATATTTAAGGTTATGTTTGACACATAGAAGGAGCTGTGAGAAAAAGTATTAAATTTAATTGAATTTATTCTTTATTATATTCTTTTTATTATAAATTTACAATTAGGAATTAAAATAAATTAAAAATATTAATATTATTTCATGCAATCTTACCTGGTAGTTACACAAATATAAACATTATGCTCGCGAAGCATGTTACAACTAACCCCAAGAAACTGTTACAACCTGCCCCAAAGCACGAAGGTTAGGTTAATTGTATTTTTTAATGTTATTTTGTTATTTTCAGTAAAATTTAATAAAGTATAGTAAAGACAGATATATTTAGAATATTTATGCTCAAAATAGAGATAATAAAATAATATTATGTATTAAAAAATCAAAGTTTACGAATTTCATTTTTCCTTGTTTACCTGTCAAAACTGACGCATTTACAAAAAATCTCTTATTATGCTTTCTGGTAGCCTACTGGTAGTTTTTATCTATTCTCATGGTTCTAAAGATAAAAAATAGTCGAATACTTGAAGTCATAAAGTCAAATATACTGTGAAAATTGAGTGTTACTTCTTACCCCTGTTACAACTAGCCCCGGTCTCCCCTACCATTGACTTCATTATCCATCACATGCCTTTTTTTAGGAATAATCAAAAATGTTTATTTTTGTACTAGAACGAAACGTTATAATGTTTCAGAAATACATAGAAAAAAGTTAGGAAAAAAGTTCTCCCATCACAAAAAATATAAGCTTCCCGAGTCGAAATTTAAGACCTGATAAGACCTGGAGTGATGAAGAACTTAAAAGGAGTAAGAAGGACTAAATAGGTTTTGAAGAATTATTTTTCCATTGTGATTTAGACCTCTTTAATTCTAATAAGACCTGATTATGGACCATTCCAGAGGTTAAAAGGATTAATCAGAACTTAAACAAATCCTAGTAAAACCTTACAAGGCCTTCTAATGAAGGATTTGTTAGGTTTAGTCTATAGGTTTTCATTTCTCTGAAATTATGACGTAATAGATCACGTGTTCTTACCCAATGGGAAATTGGTAATTAATTTTTTATTATTAATTATTATAATTGATTTGAGTAAATAAAAAAAAAAATACATTTTATTAATCTAATTATTTTTTTTTATTAATAGAACTTTGTTCAGAACAACTTTGTTTTTTAATTTTATTTTTCCATTTTTTATAATTAAATTAGTTAATTGTTTAAAACATTTTTATATACACAGTAGATAGACCTAAACAATTAAAACTATCCTAAATAACGAAAAATCGCACACCCGCCGGGATCGAACGCGTACTCGCTCGCTTAGTTAGAGATTTACAAAACCTATTATTTGAATATCATTCCAGTCAGGGGCGAACCATTAACTTTTTTTAGAAATACCTTTTGAACAGTAATAAAATTTGTCTAAATAATTTTAAAAAATCAATTTTTGGCTCTATTTATAAAAATTAGACATTGAATTGAAATATCATTGATGTTATCATAAAAAATTCAAAATTCTATCACTGATAGCTAACTTAATTTTTCGTTTATTTATAGTTAAAGGTCTTTCTTAAGTTTTCAAGACTTTTTGTATTTTTATTTGTAATACTGAAAAAAACTATGTAAACAAAATTCTTATGAAAAAATTTGCATCCTTAAATATACAAATAAAGATTCAAGATTATATTTCTGTTAATATTGATATCATTTTTAATTTTTGTAGAATTTTAATTTAATTTCATAATACTGCTCAAATTCCTTTTTTTAAACTAAAAAAAATCTTTATAGTATATTTTCTTTTAAATTAAAAGCTATTTAACTAAATAAAACCCGAAAAATTAAACGAAATGTTTATAAAAGCAATATACATATAGGGGAGAGTGGCCATCAATGTACCAGTTTTTTCAATGAACCATTTCAATTTTCTCAGAAACAATTTAATAAAAATTCTCCTAATTTTAAATATAAATGAAGTTTGCGTAAACACACTACGTCCATAAATTTGAGACGTGTGGATTTATTTTTTACAGAGAAAACTGGAAAAAACTGTTTTTGATGTACTGAAGAAAAAATTTACCTAAAATACAAACACGTTTTTTAATTAAAATAAGGCCATTTTAAAATAAATGTACTTACGATTTATTTTGTTTTGGGCCTTAACTACAATATTCTAATGAGATAAAGATTTTGAAATATTGGATTAAGTTATAAAAAAACATTTTTGTTGCAAATGTCATGTTGATTCAATGTACCGGGGAACAATGAACCACCTGGAATTTCAGTGTATTTTCGATTTCCAGAGTGGTATGCTTGATTATAAAACTAGGCATGCGTACAGCATGTTACAGCGATTGTTATCAGTACTTTTCTCAACATAGCAAAACTAAAATGCCATTTTAGCTAGTTAACTTAAATTTGAGGTATATTTAGGTTATACATTATCAATTAAAAAGTGTTAAGTAACAATTTTTTATAGTATTTGATAGAAAATAAGTTTTTTTACAAAGTGAAAATTGCAATATTATTATTGTTGAACATTTTTAGTATTTTTATAGAGGTGGTTCATTGTGTACCCAGGTTGTTAAAAATGAAAATAGCTTGTTACTTTAGAAAAATCCTAAATTTAATTATTTAATCAAAATAAATCGTGTATAATATGTGTGCATTACGTAGATAAGTGTTCTAGTTTTATATTGATGCAAAGAAGTGCTTGAAATTGGTGAAATTCAATAAGTACTATGACCTTGAAAAAAACCCGGTACATTGATAGCCACTCTCCCCTACGGATTTTAGATTCATTTTAAATAATGCAGCATAATAATAGAAAAATTATTAAAACAATGGAAAAAATTGGAGAAAATAATTGAAATCTAATAAAAATAATTGAAAATTGTGGGAATTAATTGAAAAATTATAAAAATAATTAAAAATTAGAGAAACCAATTAAAAAATGATAGATATAATTAACAATTCATGAAATTAATTAAAAAATAAAAAATCAAATTTTAAATTGGAGAAAAAAATTGAAAAATGATAAAAATAATTAAAAATTGATGACATAATTAAAAAAATTATAAAAAAAATTAAAAGTGAAGGCAAATAATTGAAAAATGATTTTAAAATATAAAAATTAAAGAAACTAATTGAAATTCGAAGTTAATTATAGGAAGTTTATAACATTAATTGAAAAATAATATGAAATTGGTGGAATTAATTTAAAAATGATAAAAGCGATTGAAAATTGAAGAAAATAATTAGGGAATTTAAAAATGGGGCAATTAATTAAAAAATTATTAACATAATTGAGAATTGGAGAAAACAATTGAAAAAAATAATTAACAATTAATGAAATTTAACAAAATTTTAAAAAATGGAATAATAAAAAATTGTGGCAAATATTTGAAAAATGATAAAAATAATTAAAAATCTATGAAAAGAATAAAAAGATAATGAAAACATTAAAAATTGGAGTATTTAATTAAAAAATTATGTTAAAAATTGAAAATTGAAGTAAATAATTGATATTTGTCATAAATAATTGAAAGTTTAAAAAATTAATTAAAAAATAATGAAAACAATTTAAAGTTAGACATTTAAATTAAGACATTTTTCGTGTCTTAGACACCAAAATGTATTTTAATTTAAGACATTTTTGTCCATTTTAAGACACCATGTTTTTGCAGTGTTTGTTGAAGCATGATCAAAATAATTTAAAATTAGAGAAAAAATTAAATAATAAAAAAAATTATCAACAATTGATGATTTTAATGAAAAAATTATGAACAAAATTAAAAGGTAAATAATTGAGATTTGATATAAATAATTGTAAGTTGATGACATTAATTGAAAAATAATAAAAATAAGTTGAACTTGTAATAATTAATTTAAAGAAAAGGATAAAGATAATTGAAAATTGGAAAAATAATTTAAAAATTAAAAAAATAATGAACAATTTATGGAATTATTTTTAAAGAATTTAAAAATGAGGCTATTAATTAAAATATGATAAAAATAGTTGAAAACTCAGGAAATAATAAATTAAAATCTGACAAAAGTAGTTGAAAAATACTATTAATTATTAAGTTTTGATTACGTTTATCAAATGAATGAAAAATATAATTGTAATTTAAAAAAATTATTTTTCACTTTATGAAAATAATTGATAAGTGAAAAAAGAAACTGAAAATAAATGAGAATAATGTTAATAAATATAATAAGGATTCTAATTCATTATTGAGGAAAATAATGTAAATAATAGGAAAAACAATAATTTTAGATGAATATAATTATAATTTATGGAAAGTGAGTTTTAAAATTGGTGAAAAAATTGAATAATAATAAAAGTAATTATTAAAAATTAAGAAAATAATTTAAAAATATTTTAAAAAGTTGAAAATTATTGTAAATAATTAAAATGACAATAGAAAATAATTGCAACTTCAACAAGATTATTGATTTAGTAAAATTTACTCTTGCTTAATAGATTCTTAATCTTTTCAGTTTTGTAATATATTAAAAAATTTAGATCTTATTTCACAAAGCTTTTTTTATGTTTTTTGAAAAGGAGTCATTTTTAAGAGTTTAAAATAAAAAATTTTCAGTACTTTATAGTGTAGAATAAAAAAAATTCAATAATAATTTTTCAACACGATATATAATAGAGGGGGGAGGGGGCGTCCTAAAAATGTGACGTAATTTTAAACAGGGGTTGACGAATATGTGATAAGTTGCGACAAGGGGGAGGGTTTCCAACCCCTTCCCTCCTACGGGGGTCGAAAAAAGGAAAAAAAGCTGTGACTTCACAGAAAAAACTATCTGCGATTTTTGCTGCATGTGATTTTCAGGTGAATGGAATTCTTAAGATTAACTCTTAGATCATTGTTAAATGTCTCTTTATTTTGATGTTAAATTTACACATATGGTTGACTTTCTGCTGCAATGAAATTTTCACCCAAATCATATGTTAAATTAGCAAAAATTTTTTTCAGTGTTAATTTATGAATGAATATGGATATTTTTCATATAAATGAGGGGCTGATAGTAAAAACAAGTTAAAAAATTATCGGGAGCAAAACGAAGTTAAAGTATTATCTATTTGGAAAAATGAAACAAATTACGCACTACGAGTAAAAACGAAACAAAAAGTTGTCAGAGTAAAAACGGAATAAGATTTCACTGGGCGCAGAAACGAGTTAGAATTTTGTCCCGTTTTTGCTCGAACTAATATTTGAATTCACTTTTGATTCCGCTTTAATTACGAACAGTTTATTTCTTTACTTATATTATATTCCTGTTATAAATTCTTATTTTAAATAATCGGATTAAAATAACTTATTAAAAAAGCTCATTTAGAACCAACATTAAACAAATAATAAACATGTATTCCCAAGCAGCACGTAATATTACATGAGTATCACAGTGACATCATATTGTAATATTGGTAATATTACGGGGTGATATTACAGTGATATTGACATGATATTGAAATGTCCGCCTCAAGGTAATATTACAAGTAATATTACAGTGATATTGAGGTAATATTACAAATTTATTTTAAATCAAATAAATTACTTTAAAAAATATTGGGCTCACACGGGGTTCGAACACGCAAGGTTCAACACGGCGTGAATACGCCTTGTACCACTCGGCCATCCAGTACTTGGAATCTATTTCAGAAAGTGTTCTTCATGTATTACCTTTAAATCCCTTTGGTAAAATATGAAGAACACTTTCTGAAGTAGATTCCAAGTAGTGGATGGACGAGTGGTACAAGGCGTATTCACGCCGTGTCGAACCTTGCGTGTTCGAACCCTGTGTGAGCCCAATATTTTTTAAAATAATTTATTTGATTTAAAATAAATTTGTAATATTACCTCAATATCACTGTAATATCACCCCGTAATATTACCAATTTTACAACATGATATCACTGTGATACACATGTAATATTACGTTCTGCTTGGGTTCAATATTTTCTGATTCGTTTAAAGATAAGAAATAAGATTTTTGTATCCATTAAGTTGAATTTAATCCGTGGGTCGAAAATTTTGATATTCATAAGCTTAACAAGTCATCCAAATTTTATTGGAATCCGTTGAAGCGTTCTCGAGATATCTTGTACACAAAAAACGGTATACACACACATACACACACATATATTTGGACACTTACTTAAGAATGAAAATTTACGCTTTTTAGATGAAAATAAGTCGATTTAAACTATTTTTGGAAAATCGAAAATCTTAACGATCACAAAGGTTCCTCTATGAGGAAGCAAAATACAGTATATTTGTGAAATAAAAGAAAGCACCTTATTACAAAATGATTCAAAAAATTTTAAGTTTAGGAAAATAATTACAAATAACATTATACATGCAAATAATCGAGAATTGAAGAAAATACCTAATGGCCATTTGAGATAAACAATGTTCGGAATTAATCAACAAATATTCAGAATAACATATTAAATTTGTGAAAATCATTGCAAATGAAAAAATCTATTTAAAAATTGACAAACCTAATTGAAATTTGAGAAAAATGATTGAAGAATTAATAATACATTGAAAATTAAAGACGATAACTTAGATTTGAGAAAATAAATGAGAATTTATAAAATTAATTGAAAAATAATTAATATGTCTAATTAAAAAGGTGGAGAAAAAAATTGCAAAAGGAGCAAAGAAAATAAAAATTGAAAAAAATAATTGAAAAATGAGATAAATAATTGAAAACTTAGGAAATTAATGGAGGAATATTGAAAATAATTAAAAGTTGAAGAAATTGATTCCAAAATGATAACAATAATAATTGAAAATTAAAGAAAATTGTTAAAATTTGGGAAAAATATTTTAAAATATAGGAAACGAATTGAAGAATAATGAAAATAATAAAAAAAACTCGAGAAAATATTTGCAAAGTAATAAAAATAATTAAAAATTAAAGACAATGTTTTTAACTTGTGAAAAATAATTGAAAAAATTACAACACATATTTGTAATAAAAGAAAATATTTGCATAATGATAAAAATAATTTTAAATTGAAATAATAGGGGAGTGGGCCCCAAGATGGACATTTCGTATACAATTTTTGTTTAAGGTGACAGCGCCTTATGCTTTCTGTCATTTTTGTTGTTTGTATAGACGAACATTTTGATGCACATTTGAAGAAAAAAAACCAGTTGGTTTTTCTTCTACACATACCACGTAATTTTGTGTCTAAAAAAGTTTTGTAACAGTTTTTTCTCAAGTTGGTAAAGTTATTTAAATTTATGATTTAGAATGAGTACTGAACGTTATAATATTCTTTATTTATAGTATAATAATATTCTAAAATGATTTTACTAATTCAGTATTCATATATATATCTTTACTGGGGATTAAAAAATTGTGTCATGTACCCTAAGATGGACAGGCCTAAAATCTCAATGTATTTTTTTTGCATATTTTCGATTTTACACTGTTTTCAATAATTTTTTGAGTCAATTAATTAAAATTTTTTATTTTCCACCATAAAATGTGATTTTATCGTTAGAGAATTTACTATATTGATATTTTTCGATATTTTATTACTTTTTACTGTTGAGCTATTAAATTGAAGTTTTTAGAAATTTTATTTCTTGATAAATTCCGTAAAATGATTAAAACTTAGTTCAAGAATTGTTACACGATGTTAATTTTTTATTTACTACCATTTTCAAAGACTTTTAAGAAGGTGTCCATCTTGGGGCCACTTTTTTTTAGACCGAAAATTTTAACAATTAGAAAAAATGCTTTAAAAAATGTTTATGTTCAAAATAAAATTTTATCTCTGTGGCCATAAGTTACCTTATAAATTGTACTTTCATCCGGTATAAAACATTTTAATATATTTTATTCGGTTTAGATTCTACAGCAATAAATCGATAGCTTAGATTTGAGACAATTAATAAAAATTTAGGAAATTAATTGAAAAATAATTAATATATCTACTTAAAAAGGTGGAGTAAATAATTGCAAAAAGATAAAAGAAAATGAAAATTGACCGAAATATTTGATAAATAAGATAATTAATCTTGAAAATTTACGAATTTAATTATGATTTAATGATAATAATAGTAAGTATTATTTAAAATTGAGAAATTTTTAGCTAAATAATAAGAATAAAAATTGAAAGTTGAAGAAAGTTGTTAAAATTTGAGAAAAACATTTTAAAATTTAGGAAATTAATTGAAGAGTAATAAAATTAATAAAAAAATCAAGGAAATATTTGCAAAGTAATAAAAATAATTAAAATTTAAAGAAAAAAATTTTAGTTTGTGAAAAATAATTTAAAAAATTTCAACATATATTTGTAACATAAGAAAATAATTGCAGAAAAATTAAAATAATTGTAAATTGAAAAAATATCTAGATTTGGGATAAATAATAAACTAGTTGAAAATTATGTCCATTTCATGAACATTTCGCTTCCAAGTAAGCCAAATAATTTGCTTCCTCATAGAGGAAGCAATAGTTTAATAATATAAAAGTTAATAGGAGAAGTTATTAAATAAAAATATATTAAATGCAAAAAAATGAAAAAACATTAATTATTTTACGAATTTTTGATCATATATAAAAGTTTTATAGGTCAATCGACTCGTTTTAAGATAAGGGATATGCTTTTTGTATTCCTTAAGTTTTATTTTTACCATGAAAAAATTTTTGGCAAAAAACGATTTTTTTTCGTTGATAAAATGTGCTCAATAAAAATTGTTTGGATATTTTCAAAAATCCCTGTGTCTAAATTTAGATATTCATGAGCTTAATAAGTCATCCAAATTTCATTGGAATCCGTTTAAGCATTCTCAAGATATCCTGTACACAAAAAATGTAACACTCACACATACACTCATATAGATACATGCATACATACACACACACACACACAAATACATGCAGTTATCTGGACATTTGCTTAAAAATGAAAATTTACGCTTTTTAGATGAAAATGAGACGATTTAGGCTTTTTTTTTTTTGTAAAATCAAAAATTTTAACGATCACAAAGCTTCCTCCATAAGGAAGCAAAGATTAGAGAATTAATGAAAAAATAATTGAAAATGACAAAAAGCAATTAAAAATCAATTGAAAAATATATCTAATAAAAAAATAATTGATATAAATAATTGTAAATTGAAGAAAATAATATAAATTTGTAAAAAATAATTGAAAGAATTAGAGACTATATTTGAGATGAACAAGACTACAATTACAATTATTTATTATAATTCTATAAACGTTAGTTAATTTTAGATTCCATTGATTAAAATTTTAATTAATCCACTCTTTAATAATAAGATAAATTTTAAATTATTTAAAAATTTCTTCAATTTTTCGCAATTCTTTTTTTTATGATTTTAATTATTTGCTACAATTTTTAACTATTTTTATCATTTTTCAAAAATTTTCTTTAATTTCTAATTATGTTCATAATTTTTCAATTCTTCCCCTAATTTTTTAATTCAATTTCCGTAAGTTTCAATTTTTTTCTTTAATTTTTTTAGATAAAACTTTTTCAATTATAATTATTTCCTTTAGTAGCAAATTAGTTTCATTATTTATTAATTCATTTTCAATTTTTTTCGTCATTTTTCAATTATTTTTACAAAATATGATTTTTGTTTTTAAATTTTAATCTTTTTCTTCGATAAAAAGTTTTTTTTATCCACATTCTTATTAAGAAATTTATTTTTTGTCTATAATTTTGCCATATGGAATTCCACAGGGCGACTTTTTTGCTCTATAGAATTTAGACATACCATACACAAGTCGCCGCCCCTGAATATAAATTCCATTATTTCACATTTTTAATCTTAGAAATAATTAAAATTATATTAAAATATAATTACTTTAAAATAATTATATAATTTGACAAATTTTTACTTGTACATAAAAACTTTCATGCTTTTTTTAATCCTATAACTTTTTTTGGGAACTCCTAAGCTTTAGGGAAAACATTTCGCTTCGTTAGTAGGAAAAGATGAAATTTAATAGTTTTCTATTAAAAAAGGCTAATTCTGGCACTTGATGAAAACAAAACAATTTCACATTGCCTTTTTAAATAGAAATATTTCAAATTTAATAATTTCTAAACGAAGCAAAACACTTTCCTTAAATTTTAATAGCAATAAGAAAGTTATACTAATTTTAAAATATATTCAAAACCTCAAATTTTTAGGAGCTTTAAAAAAAGTTATATTAAAGAAACCATCAGAATTTTTCCAAGTAGAAATTTTGTAAATTATTTTATTATTTTAAAGAAATAATTTTCCAATATAATTTCCATTATTTCTAGGATTAAAATAATGGGATTTATATTTCTGATGAGTTTTGATTTTTAAAGTAAAATAATTTTTTAATTATAACGTGTTAAATAAAAGTGCCACATTTAAAGTTACGAAATAACATCATGGACCTTACTCGGGACCTCATACTTTTGATTGATAACACCGCCAAAGAAAATAAATTTACTCCATAATGATACAGTTATTAAATTCATAAAATTTTGAAGTTTTATATTTCTAAAAACTTTATTTTAATAGGTATGTCCGCGGCTGTTCTCAGACAAAAGTCAATGGTTTGACCCTTTTATAATAATTTTCAAACCGAATGTTAAACAACAACATTGAGTTTTAAAATTAGCATAAAAATTTCGCTAATTCTTATTTACATATATTAAGCATTTGATTTAAGAGATACCTATTGACAGAGAAACTTGTTTGTGGTAGGTTTCTTTAAAAAATTCTTTTTTAATAAGTTTTATCAAATATTAAATTTAGATTCTAAGAAAGAAGTCCTTGAAGACATTGTATAATAAAATTTTCAATATTAAAAGTTTTCTGAAAGAAATTATGTTAACGCGCAGAGATACTCAATAAAAAAACATTTAGTGCTAAGGAAAGTATGTTTGAAGAATGTCGGCTCATATATTTCTAATTAATATCTTCGAGTAAAATAATAAAAATTAAAAGTAATCGTAAAAACGAAACAAATTTTGACTAAAAGCAAAAACGGAATAGAAGGATATCCCGTTTTTGTCCTTAACTTCAAGCGATCCATTTTTCTTCGCAATTGATGATAATTTGTTTTTACGCTGAAACATAATTAACCCATTTTTGCTCCCACCATTTTTATATTCCGTTTTTCCTATCAGCCCCTCAAATATATTCATTGTTTTAAACATTTGAACTTAAATAACGGGTAACAACGCGTAACGTTAGATTGGTATATATCTTTTTCGAAATATTAAATAATTTATTCTCTAAACATGAATTAGTGAAACATCAGTTAGTAGTTTAAAATAATGAAAATCTATACTTAATTTTATTACACATTTGACTCAGTACTCCATATATGTTATTGAAGTTTCATTAAGAGATTACAAAAAAAGTAGTTAAATATTTGATTAATTTAATTTAATGACCGATTATTAATGACCGATTTTCCGGTTTAAGTATTTAAATATCTCTTAAAATATTGCCAATTTAACAAGAATTACGTCTATTTATTGCCAAAGTGGGCCTTTGTCATGCAAACGTACACATTTATATAATTTAAAAAAATTATTTATTTTAAATTAGAAAACCTTGGATTAAAAACTTTTATGACTGATGTAGACAATTTTTTGAAAGGATTCAGGACAGAGTTAGGTTTAAATCGAACTAACCAGGTCTTATAAGGATTTAAAATCATTACATAAGATTCCAGCAGTACTTAAAAGGAGTAAAGGATTCATAAGAACTTATCAGGATTCAGAGGAAGCATTTGCCAGCATTTATTAGGATGAAGCAGGTCTTCTTAGTTCTTAATCGAACTAGACATGACTCTTTTGGATAAATTAGGACTAGTCAGTAGTCTTCAGGATTATAAGGTCTAGATACTTGACTTGGGATAGTATTCTTAAAAAATACATAAATATTAGTGTTGAAATAGAAAAAAAAAATTTACGCAGAACACAGATTTTAATTATGCTTATATGATATATTATATATACATTATTCATAAGTTAAAAAATGTATTCCTTACTTGATCATGATCTTCATTTTGGCAAGACGAAAGGACCAAAAAACAACAGACACTTAACAAAAGAAGCCAATAACTATTCATTTTGAAGTTGATCTTAATAATAAATAATTTGCGAATTCAGTTACCTTTTTATATAAACGTGTGAAGAAGTCTTATTTAAAAATATTTTACATTTTTCGTTTGATTGTCACGTACAGGTTACAATCTACAAAAATGCCAGTTACTGATTGTTAATATTTTGATTTCAGAATCATTAAGAACATTCTTCCTGGGAAAAAAAGGTAAACATGAAGGTGATAAAATTGTTTATTGATTCAGGATTTAAATATCTACACAGAACAAAAATTTAAATAAAAAAAAATAAATAAATGTAAGTTTCAGCAAAAGTTCAAACAATTATTGGTGTTTGGTTGACCTTCTTAATGATATTTTTAAGGTACCTTATTCTACAAAATTTCGTGACAAAATATTCAGCATTTTAAAACAAAGATTGTAACTTAATGTTGACTAGAAAAAAATTCAATATTTTTAAAGAAAATTTATTGTCAATATAATTTACAAACCTTTAGTTTTGACACTTTGTTAAAATTAAAAAAACTACACTTTTTATCAATTTAGTAAGACATTTTCACAAGACGCAATTTAAAATACTAATTAGTGTAAAAATACAATTAAAAATGAAATGCATTTTAACATTATATTATAATGCAGACTATAGCAAAATCATAATACACATTTCGAAAAAATTATTAAAAGCGAAAGGGAACATTATAAATTAACAATTAAATTACAAATATACTATTTAATTCATTATGCACCTACAGAAAAATTATTAATTGTCATGACAAAAAATTATATACGTCTTAATATTTGTAATCGATATGAATTAAATTTCGATAAAAACGTTTCATATTTTATTTAAGAGAAAACAATATGAAAATATTTTGATGAGCAAGCACGTACTTTATCTTTCCAAATACTAATATCTTTAATATGTCGTGCTTTCTGTGTAAAAAAAAATCATTTCTGCCAATTAAAATCTAAATATAATTTATGTTAAGAAGACCTGACTGTTATCAATAACATAAATTTTTCCTTATAATGAAAACAGATTTTTATTTTTATTGTACAATAGTATAAGACTCGTAATTTGTTAGATTCATAATTTACAAAATTTTAAATTAATCAAAAATAAAAATTTATTATATTATATGTTTATAAAAACAGTTATGCAATTTTAATTCAAAATAATATTGACACTTCATAGTTCCGATTAAAATTAAAATGTTTAACTTTAATCCAATTATAAAAATTTACCTACTACATAATAAAATTATTTCACATATACGTAAACCTATAAATTGATAATTTATTTTTTGTAAGTATTAAGAGGTCTACCCAATTTGGAAACTCTAAAAAATAGACCTTTTTAAGAATTTTTTTGATATTTTTTTTAATTTTATGTTTATTTTATGTCAAAATAACTACTATTTTAATAAAATGGTGCTGAATAATTTAATTAGTCAATTTTTAACTATATTTTTGTTTTCTTTTCTGATAATCAGTCACATTTTACTTAAAGTGAACAGGAAAGAAAAAATTTATATATTATATTTTTTATTAATCGTTTTCAAATATATTGAGAATAAAAGAAGATAGAAAGTTTCTTAAATATCCTGTTTTTTTTTAATTTAAAACAATCCAAATTATTTTAATTTTAGATATTTTAACCCGAGTGAAAGTTATCTTGTAATAAATAAAACAGTTTTTTAAAGTCATGAAAGAAACCAATTGTAATTGAATATTTATTAACCTATTGTAAAGTCAGGGAACTTAATAACTAATCCTTATTGTCTGGAGATAATTACTCTCAGGACGTCTTTGTAGCGATAATTCTTTTAATTAAAAGAATTATTATTCTTTTGTCCAAGGCTTCTTCGTACACTTTTAAAGGCTCTAAAATATTTTTAACTATTTCGTCAATTTTGAAAATAAAATTGATTTTCGTAGAACTTCTTTAAAGAAAAGATTAGAAAAATGTTATTCTTGCCTAAAACCAAGGGTTCAATAACTCAGAATTTTAGTGTACAATTACTTCAATATTTCAAATAATTTTTGCTACATCATGTGCTTCTAAGTCCTTCAGATAATTCAAGACACTTCAGATAATTACAGATACTTCATAGTAACTCAAGATACTTCGGAGTAGTTCATGATACTTAAGGGTAATTCACGATACTTCAAATAATTCAAGACACTTCAGACAATTCAAGATACTTCAGATAATTCATGATAATTTTAAATAGTTCAAGATATTTTACAGTCATTCACGATATTTAATATAATATAAAATACTCCAGACAATTAAGATACTTCACAGTAATTGAAGATACTTCAGAGTAATTCATGATACGTTAGGATAATTCACGATACTCCAGATAATTCAAGACACTTTAGGTAATTGAAGATACTTCAGATAATTAATGACAATTTAAAATAATTCAAGATATTTCATAATTATTTAAGATACTTTAAAGTAAATTCATGAACTTTCAGGGTAATTTACGATACTTCAGGTAATTCAAGATACTTTACAGTAATTCCAAATACGTTCGTGTAATTCATGGTACCTCAGGGTAATTTCATCATACTTATGAAACTTCAGATAATTCAAAACACTTTAGATAATTCAAGATACTTCAAATAATTCAAAATAGTTCGAAATATTTCACAGTAATTCTTGACATTTCAGAGTAATTTATGGTACTTTAGGTAATTCAAGATACTTCAGATAATTCAAAATGCTCCAGATAATTCAAGATACCTTGCAGTAATTCATGATACTTTAGAGTAATTCATGATACTTTAGGATAATTTACGATACTTTAGATAATTCAAGATACTTTAGATTATTCACGATACTTCAGGTAATTCAAGATACTTTACAGTAATTCCAAATACGTTCGTGTAATTCATGGTACCTCAGGGTAATTTCATCATACTTATGAAACTTCAGATAATTCAAAACACTTTAGATAATTCAAGATACTTCAAATAATTCAAAATAGTTCGAAATATTTCACAGTAATTCTTGACATTTCAGAGTAATTTATGGTACTTTAGGTAATTCAAGATACTTCAGATAATTCAAAATGCTCCAGATAATTCAAGATACCTCGCAGTAATTCATGATACCTTAGAGTAATTCATGATACTTTAGGATAATTCACGATACTTTAGATAATTCAAGATACTTTAGATTATTCATGATACTTCAGGTAATTCAAGATACTTTACAGTAATTTCAAATACTTTCGAGTAATTCATAGTACTTCAGGGTAACTTATGATACTTTAGGGTAATTCATGATACTTTAGGGTAATTCATGAATTTTCAGATAATTCAAGACACTTCAGATAATTCAAGATACTTCAAATAATTCATAATAATTGAAAATAGTTATTTTACATTAATTTCTGATATTTCAAAGTAATTTATGATACTTCAGAGTAATTTATGGTACTTCAGGTAATTCAAGATACTTCAGATAATTAAAAATAATCCAGACAATTCGACATACTTAACAGTAATTCAAGATACTTCAAAGAATTTCATGATACTTTAGAATAATTCACCATACTTCAGATAATTCAAGATAATTCAGATAATTCAAAATAGTTCGAAATAATTCAAAGTAATTCATGACATTTCAGAGTAATTTATGGTGCTTTAGGTAATTCAAGATACTTCAGATAATTCAAAATACTCCAGTCAATTCAAGATACCTCGCAGTAATTCATGATACTTTAGAGTAATTTATGATACTTTAGTATAATTCTGGATACTTTAGATAATTCAAAATACTTCAGACTACTCAAGGTACTTCAGATAATTCATGACAATTTAAAATAATTAAAGAGATATTTCACAATTATTGAAGATACTTCTGACAATATAAAATACTCCAGACAATTCGACATACTTAACACTAATTGAAGGTTCTTCAGAGTAATTCATGATACTTTAGGAGAATTTACGATACTTCAGAGAATTGAAGATAGAAAACTACTAATTAAATTAGTAAAAAAATATACTTTTTTTTAAAGTAAAGTTTCACTATTTCAATTAGTAGTTTTCTACTAAGAATTAGTAGTTTTCCACTAAGAATTAGTAGTTTTCTACTAAGAATTAGTAGTTTTCTACTATATGAATTAGAGAAAAATGAGTCGTGAATTTGACTAATTCATAGTAGAAAACTACTAATTCAGATTTAGAGAGATTCAAAATACTTTACAGTAATTCATAGTACTTCAGGTAAATAAAGATAATTCAGATAATTCAAAATACTCCAGAAAATTAAAGATACTTGAGAATAATTCATGATACTTTAGGATAATTAACGATGCTTCAGATAATTCAAGATCTTTCAGATAATTCACTATACTTCAGTTAATTCAAGTTACTTTACAGTAATTCCAAATAGTTTCGAGTAATTCATGGTATTTCAGGGTAATTTATGATACTTTAGGGTAATTCATGATACTTTAGAGTAATTCATTATACTTCAGACCTTCAGAGTAAGTATCGTTAATTCATATAATTCAGAATACTTTACTTGCTTTAAGATACTTCAGGATAATTTAAGGCAAGTGTAATCCTTACTTCACGAGTTTTTAATTCTCGTTTAAAAACTTTCAATATGATTTTGAAAAGGTTCTGCCTAATGAACCGATTTTATCAGGGATAAAAAAATTTAAATGACTGAATATTTAAATTCATAATCTGCTCTAATTAATATTCCGCTTTTTTAATGATAGTCTAGATGATTTTTTTAAAATAAGAGACGTATAAAGCCGAAATGAGACCTTGATTGCAAAATCGCTTTAGAAACACAGTCTCATCATTTTGAGTGTTTTCCATTACAGTATAGGTGGAAGGTAATCCGAGAGATGCCTTAGTATCGAAACGCTCTTAATCTTAGGTGCTTCTTATCTCGAAAGGCTTTTTATTCTCGAAAAATCTTATGTCAGGAACTCGTTATAATTAAGAGAATACTTTTCAACTGAAGCTCCTTGTCATTAACTCTAAGGGAGAATAACGAAAGTACTGAGTCGGAAAGTCGGCTCTTCTTTAAGTCTTGCATAAACTCCGAGGATAATATCGCGCAGAACCGCGACTAAAATCGTCGTAAATAAGCATATAATACAATCAATGTCCCAAGAGTCATGAAACATTTACCGCATTCCTGTTCTTTCTCCGCAATAATATGGCAAACAAACTCGGCTCATTCACTGCTGATAAAATTCGCTGCGGACAGATTTTAATCTTGGGACGTAACACGCCATAAACCCTAAATAGGATCCGGTCTCTGGCGTGTTAACGTTCACTGAAGACAACAGTACTCTCACAGATGCGATGGCAATCTGCACAGATGTGCTTGTAACTACAACTACAATACAGACACATTTCGATAGTGCGAGCTGGAATTGTCCTCGAAATGAAGTGGAAAAGCCAATCCTTGAGGTGTGCAACTCAGGATAATAAGAATGGTAGCAACTGCATCGAACTGCACATGTAGGCGCTGTAAGACTCTCTACTCCTGTCCAGGGATCGAGTAGCTCTGTCGTAAAAAGAGAACTCGATGACCAAGCAGCCTGAGAATGCTGAGTCTACGATGCCACAAATTTTCAGAAATGACTTCTGTTTACGAGCTCTAAGCTCTTTACACTTTTTAGACTTAAAGTATCCTTAGTTTTGTTTGCTTTGTGAAATTTCTAACTGAGCACTTGTAAAAATAGTGAATAAGCAACTTGCTTCGAGAAAATGTTGATTAGAGAACGTTGTACATTTAAGATGCTGATATATGTGGTGGCATCTAAGAAATAGTGTTCTATAGTCCTATAGGTGTTGGATCTTTTTCTCTAAAGTAGGAAGCAATAGGTCAAGTACATCAATTTATTAGATAGCCAAGCTAATGTTTTAGATTAAATGTTAAAAGGATCAATAATTAAATTAGAATTCATTTAATTTCATACCAACTAGCTTTAAATAGAAAATTGTATAGAAAAGCTTCCACTAACTAATTAATATTAGTTGGAGAACTCAACGTTTGGTGACTGACCAATGTCCACTTGACTGACGATTAGCGCTTCACCCAGAAGCTTTCTTTTAGGTGACTCAGATGATTGTTGTAACAACCTAGTTATGAGATTTTAATTATATATTCAAGTCAAAACAGAATAAAAGACAACAGCGCGAAATAAAAGAGAATAGACAGCTTCTCCCTATCGTACCAAACTGATCAAATTATTTTCTTTCTATTTTCCATTTTCCAATTTCCACCTCCACTACTGTTGTAAGACCATAATGAGTCAGTCCCTTGCGAAATTTGAACCAAGAAACATGTGAAATTCCTATGATTTTGAATAAACGTATTTAATATTCAAACATTACCAAAGTTGTAACAATTTATTCTGCAAAGGTGATTTCCTACTAGTTGAACACACTGGGGATGACAATCTTCTAATTCATTAAAGAAGTATTGCCGTTAAAACAAAACACTGTCCTTCTATTAAGAAATGCGAACTTATGTCAGCACACCGTATCCTTCATTATCCAGATAAATAAATCAAAGGACATCGATTGATAAACCGTAAGGGACTAGAGTTAAACTTAGGGAACACGGAAAGTTAAATAGGAGAGATTTATGAGTACAGGGTGAAGTTTAGCTCTCTAAACAGTTAGTAGCCTTGAAAATCGTTCCGCAGAATATTGATTGCTTAATTCAATCGTTTCTCTAAGTGCTGCAATGGGTAGATATCCGTTGAAACAAATTAAAAGATAATTGGTGTCTGCCTAATAATATGTAGAAGAAAAAAGTAAAAGGGTGATTTATTAGCCTTTGGTCGGTTTGACCGGTGAGAGAGTATTATAGGATTGCCTCTCATCAAACTTTGATTTTAAGTTACGTGAGTGGAACATTGTTTCCTAAAATATTAAAATATTCTTTGCTTGTGTGTGGGGATGCCTACACTTCTTCTACAAATTGTGGTGGCATTGGACAAGCCAAGTCATCCAAGATTCTGAGAATTGCAATTCTATATAGAGACAATAAGTGCATTGTTAGTTAGTGGTGTAGATTTTTGAGATCAGTGGTACTTTGGTGGATGTTGTATTGGTGAGTGTAAGTAATAATCTCATGTTCAAGAGAAATTAAAATATTGAATAATCGTTTGATCCCTGCGATTGAGTTAGGTTTGATTCATACTAATTTGTTCATTCATGGTTTGTAAATCGGTGTGAATAAGCTTTCTTTTTAGATATTGATAATAACTAGAAACTCAGAAGAAAATTGTTAAATTTTCAGTCGATATTGCATTGATATTCAAGGATTGTTCAGTCTCATTAAACTCACCTTTTTGATGAATTTGCTGCCTTTTCTTTCATAACTTCTCATCACATATAGTATGATTCCCAATCGGTTATCAATCTTGAATAATTCTCTAAATCTAGATTTTTGGGTCCTTCAAATCGCTCATAAATCTCACAAAGAATATATCAAATCATTACAGTTTTAAATACTTCTATAAAGCGAGGAAGGTTTAGTGGGTATTACTCAGAGTCAAACTTATATTACGGAGGAATATTTATATTCCCGAGTTAACTCTTCTGTAGTCATAAAAAATGACTTAATATCTGCATTGGAAAAATTTCCACACAGTTTAAAACCTAGTTATCCTTGCTCTAAGAAATTTCAACTAGTGCAAGAAAATCCATTTAAAAACATATATATTTAGAACAAAATAGCATTTTATTACGATCGTAGAAAATTGCCAAGCATTTAAAAATTTTATGAATGAAATAAAAGAAAGCTTTTGGAATGTAGGATATGTAGAGAATTCCTTATACCTGTTTTAATCTTAGGATGATGATTATAAAGCCGTAAGAAATTGACTCGAAGGAGACAGAATCAAGAAACAAATTGACCCAAAGGAGACAGAGCCAAGAAACAATTTGGTCTTATAATTCTACTGATACGACATTTTATCTCCACTTTTTCATATTTTTTGCGTTATACTGCTAAGAACTTGGCGACTTTACGATTTTCATGTGGACAGTATTATGTGCTCAAAGCAAAATGTTACTATAAAATAGAATGGTTATAGGTGATAGCGGGTAACCAGGGAGACGAGAACTAAGATTCTCTTTTATATCAAAAGTGTCGGCTGTTCTGTACTTTATGTGTGTAGCGACAGTGCATCCAGGCAGCATAATAATTTCAATCGTTGTTTCTTTTGCTGAAATATAACTCAAGTATTTAAAAAGACTGTGAAAGACAAAAACAGTTTTCCTTTACACTTCCTAGAATAATTCAAAAAAACTTACCTTTACTTGTAAAGTTCTGCTCTTTCTGTTAACTGTTAACTTGAAAATATAAGATTCCGTAATATGTATTGAGATGAACCAAATAAGTACCACGCATAAAAATTATATTTATTCAATCTAAGTTCTTTTTTCCAACAAACAATTTATTAACTGAATGTCAAACACGTCAATTAGCATTATCAAGTTATCACTGCAATGCCGTCATGAGTGTAACTATGAAATTGTCTGACACATTGGATTGGAAGGTAGTCTCGATCTCTCGAGAATTCTAAAAGATGAAATTCTCACTATTATTGTCAAACTGTTTGTTACGGACAAGTTTATATATGTGTAAAAATTTTTGTATTATTTTTTAAGAATGTTATTCTACGACTTCCAAATAATATCTATAATTTAGAAAAGCTCCAGAGAAAAACTTGATAAACATTTTTGGACCTAAATCCCATTTAACCTGAATCCCGCTCAACCTAAATCTCATATAACCTAAAATGTATTTTGCCTAAAACCCATTTAACTTAAAATGCATTCAGCCTAAAACCCATTTAACCTAAAGTGCATTCAGCCTAAAACCATTTGTTCTAAATCTCATTTAGCTTAAATTTTACATTATAATTTAGGTTCAATAGAATTCAGGCCAAATGGTTTTAGGATATAGGCATTTTAAGTTAAATAGAATTCAGGCCGAATGCACTTTAGGTTAAATGGGATTTATGTTGAATGCATTTTAGGTTAAATGGGTCTTAGGTTAAATGCATTTTAGGTTAAATGGTATTTAGACTGAATACTCTCCTTATGAGGGCATCACCTTAAATGGGATTTAGTTTCACTGCATTTTAGGTTTAATGGAATTTAAGCTATAAATTCATTTTCGGTTAAGTGGGATTATTTAGGATAAGTGCATTTTAAGTTAAATGGGGTTAAGGGTAAATCAAATTTAGATTAAATGGATTTTAGGTTAAATGGGATTTAGATTAAATGTGTTTTAGGTAGAATGCATATTAGGTGTAATAGTTTTTAGGCTAATTGCTTTTTAGGTTAAATGGTATTTAGATTGAATGCATTTTAGGTTAAATGGTATTTAGGCTGATTGCATTTTAGGTTAAATAAGATTTAGGTTAAATGGGGTTTAGGTTAGTTTGTGTTTTAGTCAGAAATAATTTTAGGATAAATAAGATTTAGGTTGAATGCATCTTAGGTTAAATGGGTTTTAGGCTAAATGCATTTTAGGTTAAATTAGATTTAGGTTAAATGGGATTTAGGCTGAGTGCATTTTAGTTTCAATGGTATTTAGGCTGAATGCATTTTAGGTTAAATGAGTTTTAGGCTCAGTGCATTTAAGGTTAAATGTGATTTAGGCTGAATGCATTTTAGGCAATATGGTTTTTAGCTGAATACGGTTTTGGCTTAAAAAGTACATTATAAATTAATGATTTGTAACACAAAAATTATACATTTTTGTAAATTTTTTATAAAAATTTTCTTACATTGCTAGAAATAAAATTGCATTTTGAATAGTTTTAAATTGATTCTTACAGATTTATTCACAGTTATTGAATTAAACACGACATCCCCGTACTTGAATTTTAAATTATAATTAGTCAGTATTTAAAAAGGAAATTATAATTAATATATATTATATGTCATGAATTTATTACATAATTAAAATTTTAATGTTTGGAAATAAATGAAAATTGGCAAAAGTACTGGTTAGTAGTAATTAATTTGTGAGGAATGTAATCTATGGACTAACTTTCAGTCAATTAAGAAACATTTTAATAAAATACATTGAATTACAGTCAATATAATCGGAGGCTCTATAAAATGACAAGTTCATAAAATCAGCAGTGAATCCGCTTTTAAAATAGTTTTGAAAGCAAAGAGGAAGCTTGGTAAATTAATATTATGTTAACCTCTTGTCTAATCTGGTACGACAGAACTGATACATTAAAATTTAAGAAAGCAGCTATTAATTTTATCCTCTAACGATTTGACACGTATTTGCATAAATAAGAAATTCACGCAAGTCTCAATACTTTAGACATTGCGTAAACACTTATCTTTTTACTTTTCCTTAATATTCATTTTACTCTTATAATAAATGTATTTATCACTTCTGCAACTTAAATATTCTTCCAGCAACTTATCAGAGTCTATCAGCTTCAGTCTCTTACTTTAAGTAGGGTCGAAACATGTTATCCAACATTATCGTGGGATTGATGCATTTTTCGGTTGCTGCAACTTGATTTCGACTTTTAGCTTTATCTCCTTTGCATAATAATTCTTCGTGCTGATTGGACGAGCTCATATTTGCATAAATATTATATCTGTACCAATCTCATAAACAAATTTTACTTTCTCTTTTTCTTTATCAGAAAAGAAATCATCTCATCGTCAAACTAAATACTTATGACATTAATTATTATTGTTTTTTTTAAAGATTTATATTTATTTTGGTTCACGCCAGATATATCAGAATTCTATACAATTTTTCCTTTCTCTTTTCTTGTTATTCTCACAAAACCCTCTCGATAATAAAATAGACGATGTCCTTGGGGTTGTGTCTTAAATCTTGATAATAAAAAGGCCAGTAATGCTTGTTTAATTGAAAAAAAAAAGAAATAACACATAAATCGATGATGTGTCGTTAACCTGAAAAGCATTGATTTCACAATCGGCGTAATAATCCGCGCCATATGATATATTTATACAAGGTCGGTGTCTTTCGAGTCGAGCACTAAACAATGTTTAATTACGATGATCCCGTGATATTCAGCGTAACGTCTGTTAGCGCTTAACGTTTTGCGTTTACGGCTTTGGTGTCTTCACTGCCAATATTCAAACATAAATCAGTGATAGTGCCGATTTCTTTCCCGTAAATCAAAATCTTAATTGGTAATGTCTGACTGATTGCTCGTGGTCGTTATGCGCCTTGAAAATCGTCACTGCGATATGTTAAACCAAGTAACATGAGAGTCGAACATTAATTTGACGGTAATTCGCCATTTTGCCGTTTAGTGTTCACGCCTTCCTATTAATCACAATCTTGAGTCTAGTCAAGCTCATACGCGTCGAAAATGCATACATGTTAATTTATAATATTCTTTTACCAATTGCTTTCACTTAAGAGTTCAAGAATGAAGAACTGCCCAAGATCAAGTGTTAAGTGCTTTGGCTTAGAAATAATTTAAATCCAATTCTTTTGATAGATTGTACTAAAATAAAACATTTTTATAGATAAAATCCTACGCTTTTATTTCAGACTATTTCAATTTCTGCTCAGATGATCCAGTGATGAGATGCAGTGGACACGTCAAAACTCTTTTTTTTGGACCTCTCGCAAATTTGATGTATCCCACGTATTTCTCAATATTTAGTTTTAAAAAATTTATATTTTCTTCAAATGTACATTTTCTATGTGGAGAAACATTTATTATTAATTTATCACTACACCAGACACAGGAGAGAACAGTGTCTATGGCACCAGATATGAGAAATTAATTACAGAAATATTTCAGTTTAAGATTCGTAAAAATAACACTACTCCATATTTTTGAAATGAGAGATCAAAGCATATCCAATTATGTGTCGTGTGTTTTGAGTATCTGGAAGGATTCTTTTAAGTTCTGAATTTATTCTGCAATAATACCAGTCTTAATCCGACAAGCGAGAACGATCTTCAAATTTTAAAACTTGATTTTTCAGATAGCCGAGACTGATTATTATTAAAATATTTTCACTTTACAATTCTTTGAAACAAACCGATACTTAAAGGTATACCTCAGAAGTTTTTAAATTTTAAATTCACTTAACATAAAATTAATGTTACAATTTTCAAAATAAAATTTTATATTTTTAACATACTTCGGGTTCCTGAAAATCCAAATTCTGCTATTCTGAGTCATGGATTTCAGTATCTCAACATTCCATATTATATATACCCTGTTCCAAACAAACCAAAATTGAGGTTGATGCAAAAAAGAAGAATTAAAAATAATAAACGATTTAAAAAACTTGTCTAAAAGAGAACAAAAAAAAAGAAGAAGTCAAGAAAAAGTAAATAAAAAAAGTTTTGACCCTAACCTCAAAATAAAAAAAAACACTTTTTGTACGTTAGAAATAGATGCCTAATGCCAATAAAAAGCTTGAATTATGACCTTTAAAATTTTTGTTTGAAAATTGTTCTACGATGATTTTTAATAAAGATATTATATATTTTGCATAAAATAATTTTATTTTATAATTCACTATTCACGCGTTTTTAACATTTAAAAAAAGTCATGAGTTAAGTAAAACATCATATCTTTGTTGAAAGTAATCGAAAAACAATATTTAAAAAAGCGTTTTGAAGGCCATAATTCAAGCTTTCTAATGGCCATAGTCATGTAATAATGTTAAGTAGGGTTCAAATTCTAACGAACAAAAAGTGACATTTTTTTCATTTTGAGGTTAGGGTCAAAACTTGACGTGTTTGGCCAATTCTGATGACGGATTCGGATTCAGCGCATCAAAATACATAGAAAAATATGGGTCTCTTACTCAGATCAGAGAACTTTATTTTTTTGTGTATCTGTGTAATTATATCTGTTTATACTGTTTGTGAATATTCACTGTTAAAATTTTTTTTTTTGGAAAAAGTGACAAAATGTTTGGGAAGCAAAGTTCCCAAAACATTTGGAAAAATTTCCAAACATTGGAAAAAAAATGTTACCTGCAAAAGGGTCGACTTATGACTAATTCCATAAATTTGAAGGATTATAGTACCTCCTATTTGGAAATCCTATTCTAAAAAGAACAGACGTTGTGGTTAACTTCAGACGTGTAACTCCATTTCCGAGTCTCCCATTAGTCAGTACATATCAAACCTCACTATAGATGGTTTTCAGTTTCGATTTTTTGTTTTGAAGACGAATTAAAATCATTTAATTAAATATTGTAACTTCAAGTTTATTTTAAAAAATTTCTTACGATGTTAGCAATCTAAAATAACAAAAATTTTTATTAAAATAGTTAATACATAGAAATTAGCTTTGACCTTGACTTCCCTATACGAGAACACTTTCGACCAACTTCAGAGGTGTAACACGTTTTATCGGGCTTCTGATTGGCTAGCAGATTTTCGATATTTTTTGTCAACAAAAAAACATCACAGTTCAGACATTTATTTGGAGTACTTTTCAATTTATTTAAAATCTTCGTTTAATAAATAATTGCGTTTTATTCAATAATAATAAATTAAAAATAAATTAAATTCTTAAATCAAGGAGTGATAGTTTAAGAAGTGACAGTGATTTTAGTGAAGTTGTTAAGGTTATAGTGTGTTTTGAGTAAAATAATGTTTTGTTTACATTGGCATTCGTTTCTGACAGGTGAGTAATGATAATAATGTTAATAATCTTTTATTTCTTTTTATTTTATTTGTTACTTATTTATCTGTTTTTAGTTCTATTATTAAATGTTTTTGTTTTCCTGAAAGTATCATAATTATTTATGTCATTTAAGGTTTTGATATTTCTTTTTATTCTAATGCAGGTGGTGTTGTGTCATCGGATATCTTTTCGGTCACCTGGAAATTGTGAAACTGGTAAGTTATAATAATTTTTAGTTCTTTATTTTGTTCTATTGTATGTCTATAATTCATTAACATTTTAAGTTTCTGTAAAATAAAAATATTATACTTCCATGTTTAAGGTTATGTTTTTTGTTATCATGCTCCAGTTACGTATAGTAATGGTTAGTGACAGGTAAGTAATAATAATAATTTTCAATAATTTTATTTTTTTTTTTTGTAAGTTTCTAATTTATTCATCTTTTTTCTTATCAAATTAATTCAATAGTTGTATTTTCTTCATTAAAGTATCATATTGATAAATGTCATTTGCGGTTAGGATGTTTGTTTCTATTGTAATTCAATAATTACATTATGTGATAATTATCATTGAAGTTTTTTGACAAGTAATTCATTTTATTAAGTTTACTTAAAACATTAGTTTATTAAATAATTATTTAAAATTTTCAAAGAGTGTAACGACCAATAAGGACAACAATTGATAATACAACCAAAAAAAAAAAAAAGAAAACACCAATCTGACGTTTTGAGACTGACTCAGTCTCCTCTTCAGAGTTTATTTAATTGTATCTATAAATTTAAAAAAAAACAAATAAAAATATATACATTTTCATTACATTTGTAGATATTGTTATTAGGACAAAAATTTAGAGTAACAATTATAAAGATATATAAACAAAAGAAAAATATTATACTCACATTACATTATATGATCGAAACAGTAAAAATAATCCATGTGTAATGAACTTTCATATGGTAATTAAAAAGAACACAAGAAAAACACACATTTTTTACTATCATCTGAATAAAATATTTTTTGTTAAATTACAATTGTTAATAAGAATAAATTTTTATTCTTTTATTCAATGAAGAAACATTCTTCATTGAAAGTCAATTATTAAATTTGCAGGAAGTATAACTAATTTTCCGAAATTATTGAAATAAGAAAAACAAAGACATATCAACATTACAATTTACAAATAAATATATATTTAATATAATTTAATATATTTATGAAATTAAAACTAATAACAATTCATTACTTTTAATTAATATATTGAATTATTTCTTATTGTATTGAAAATAATAGTTTATTAATTCTTACAAACATACTATTTAAAAACTTAAGTTGTTGAAATTGCAAATTTTTCAAGTGATGAAATTTTAATTCATTGAAACAATAGACTTGTGCCAAAAAGTTAGGTAAAAACCCCATTTTTTCGGTAAATGAAATTTTCCTATGAGATTTGGGAATTTTCCGTAATTTTTGTAAGGGAAAAATCACAAAATTTCTTACAGTGTTGCCAAGCTACTAAATATTATAGTCCTGCAATTTATTAGTTAGGGGCCATCCATTAATTACGTAACACGTTTTTTTTTAAATTTCAGTCCCCCCCCCCTCTCCCCCATGTAACACGTCGTTACATACATTAGCGCCATTTTTTCTGCTGGTCGTAACAAACTGCTTGACCCCCCCCTAAAAAACATTACGTAATTTATGGATGGCCCAAATTGATAACAGACAAAAGATCCTTTTTAACTTTCTGAATAGGTTAAATGTTATATAATTACATTTTTTTTAAAAACCAGAGAAGCTAGAATAATTTTATATCATTTTTAATATTGCCATCAATTTACAGATTATTAATCGACCTCTCTACACTGTTTAAAATATTAACATCGTCAAAATTAGGTTAAATTTGTACAGAACTAAAGTTTGTTCCTAAAGCAACAATATCAGTGCCATCCTTTGGTAAGATTAGTTATGTTTAAAACAAAATTATAAAGTGTTGTATGAAGAATACAAACCATAGTAAAGTACTTTTATTCGAATGTAGCGAAAAAGCAAATGTTACCTATGTTTCTTCGGGAAGAATAAAATTAGCCTTTGAAATTTGAGCGTCAGGAGGCAAATAAGGGACGACAAGTTAATGGCATAACGACGTTTCTTCCGCGAAAGGGAGGCGTTACCGTGATAGAGATATAATAGGACTGGCGCTAATTAATAATTAATAACCCGAATCGAAATTAAATGGGTTTAAGTTTGGAGGGTGCCTGCCGATACGCAGTCATGAATACCGCAACCCTGTATCGGAAATGGCATTGGGGCAGTTGTAAAAGGCTCCGGGAAGGGGAAAAGAGAGGGGGTTAAAAGAGGGCGCGGTGCTCGTGTTTTGAAGGGTGACCCGACTCATGATACCGAGGGGCGTTGCATTATTTATGGACACCATCGATCATCGTCCAGCATTCAGCCAGGACCACCCGACTAATCGCCATATGACAACCGTATTTATTTTAGTCTTAACACAACCCTTCCTCATTTTAATCGTTGCCATCATTTCAATTAAAACATATCCTTTATTACCATTTTAATTTCTTCGCATTTTTCTGAAAATAAGAATAACAAAATTAACCTCTAATCGAGTTGTATAAATACCTGTTAGGATTTAGAATCCTCAAGACATAAATCGACGTAAAATATAGCGAGAAAGATGGAAAAAATAAAGGAAAGGGGGGAGATTAGAGTAGACGACAGTCTTGTTAATCGAATAATTTAACTTAGTGGTCACGGTCCCTTCACCTGCAAAGGATGTGAAAGGGACTCGAAAAAATCCAGATCATATCAAAATTGTAAAGTGAAAAGCACTATTCAATTGGTTTTATATTTGACACAACGCCCGATTTGAGAATGAGGATAATTGTTCTTCGATCATGAGAGTCTAAAGTTAATTCTTATAAAGTGTGCTGTATTAAATAGCTTCGACGAAGATTATTTAGGTAATATTTTCGTGAATTCTGTGAAAATTAGATGCAAAATGTTTGTAATATAAATTTCTCATAATTGTCGTTACAGTGCGGCGTTTAATTCTGTTCTTAAATTATACTATTTTGGCCTTTGACGGCCGAGGATGGATTATTTCACCAGATTTCTTGTCGAAAACGTAATACATACTGGAACGCTTTTGAAGGACGCTAATCTGAGGTGGGAAATTATTCTAAAAGTGTCGACTCACCTTGGTGAATTTGGGAAATTTCATCTGGTTCAAATTGGCGAAATATTTTTCATTAAATGCACTCATAATTTCAAGAAATTATTATTCTTTGACAAGCTTGATACAATTTACTAATATTCCTTCTCATGATCGAAAGGGTTATTAAATTTATAGTTATAAAGATATGTTCGTTTGAAAAACTGCATTTATATATTATATTTTCTACATATGTTTGTGATATTCCTAAAGTTATATTTATCATAAAAGAGTATCCTTTCCTTATGATAAATATAACTTTAGGAATTTCACAAAAAATGTGTAGAAAATATAATATAAATGCAGTTTTTCAAACGAACAGTAATGAAAATGGCAATCTATAGCGAAACTAAATAAAACAAAAGTAATATATGAGATTCCATGTGGCGGTTGCGATTTAGTATACATAAGCCAAACGGGCAACAAATTAAAAACTAGACTTGATTAGCATAGAACTGCATGTAGTAGGGATGAAAATGGTTGTTAAAGTGAATGATCGAAACATGTAAAATTTAATAAAAAGTAGAACAGACTAAAAAAAAGAAAACGAGTTTTACACTTAACTTGAAAAAATTCTATAATACACAGTCGAAACAGTTATAAGATCAATCTATAAAAAATTACTGTATAACAGCTTATCTGCATAGAAAGATTTCGTCAAACTTCGAAAACATTCAAATGGAATAATTTTCTTTCAATAAATTCCCGAAAATTTTGTTTTCGGCAGTCACATTGGTGGTGTCCCTTTAAAGTTTGCAAGTTTCGGTATACCTACAAGATAAAACTGTATTTTTAAAAATAAAAAAGCATGAAAGGAAATGTCAATATTTTGACAATATTTTTAAGCGACGCGATCACTTCCTCGTATAAAATCGCATTTTCACCTCGAAGCACGTCCAGTTCGTGGAACAGTTTTCACACACCTATAATAATACGGGATCGTGATACTTGGAGATTAAACGGGCATCGGGCACGATTATCTCCGGCGAATGATTTATGCCGCGTGAAGTTTCAACCTTTGCGTCCTTTCCGTGTGTGCAGACATTTATAGTTGTGCAAACATATACAGGCAATGATATCAGGCCGATGCACAGTCGGGCAAGAAGAAAAAAATATTTAAAATACGATTCCAATTCAACCAGTAAACCGATTTGCGTTATTTTTTAATGTTTTTTTTTAATTAAAGAGGACTAAATTCTTCGGGGATTTATGAAGGTTAATTTTTAAAGAGTGACCTTATTTTTTTTCTTTAGAACTAAGTAGGATTTAAAATAATTATATTATTTTAATAATTATTAAGCATGGGAGACGACGAATGAGATAATTTTATTGATGTAGTTATCCTAAAAAGGTGGAATTTTGGCTTCACGTAAGTTTATACGCGGATAAGTAAATTCTGAAGGTTTCTTTGAATAGGTCTGAGGCGTTTGGATAAGAAGACCATTGAGAGTATTGTAGATTTGGAGGGTGAACTTTCCGCTTGTTGCCATTGTGAGAGGCATTGGAAGCCCTTCTTGACAAATCGACGCTTGTCAGGAAACTCTATTCTTCGACCTCCAAACCTATACGATCAGATTTATCACGTGCTGCTTTCCGGAATGTTCCGGGCATAAATAACGCCAATAATCGAAATTCATGTCGGAAGGAATCAGTCTTTCGACTCCCCATTTTAAAAAATTAGTGGACTCATTTTTCTCAATGAATCGAAGAAATATAACCTGGGAGCTTATCAACTAGTTTTTAAAACAAATCGGAAAATGGAATCGGAGTGTTTTTTTAATATAATGTTATAAATTTCCTGATTCGAAAATATAGACATTAATTGCAAAGATCAGATAAACAAACTAACATTTAAAAAGAAGTTGTCTATATCACAAGTCTTTCTCACTTTGTCTTGTATGGATCGTGACGCTTTTTTTGATTTATAGATTTATTATTTTTAATTTTATCTTTCAATAAAATTTCGATTGCGAATTCTTCTACAAATAAAAGGTGAATAATAAACTGCACAACCCACAACCTCTAATCTTCTTTACCTGAAATACGAAAAAAGTAAGTAAGAACATTTCGACACTCACCTTGCTCCCTCGTCGGGATCTAGAAAAAAGGTAGTTACCATAGTGTCGTTCGGTTATCTGAAAACAGAAAGGAAAATAATATCAGCTTATTTAAAGTTTGAAAACTTCTAGCTCTTTGCACATTATTTTCATTATCGTGAAATTTTTACAATCAATATTTCCTCACGAAGTAATAATTTCTTTCATCTATTTTCGGTAGACCATATATTGACTAGACAGGTTTACGTAGCAGGCAGTAAAATTTTACGGTTTCGCATGGCATGGAACTATTTAACGTTATGCAGCTTTGCGTCCTAATGCATTTGCATCGTATCGCATTGTATTATAATATAATATTATTCTACTCTGTCCTATTACATTGCCTCGCATTATTTATACCATAGGTAACTACATTATCAGAAATATCTATCCTTCAACTGACCAAAGTGGCGTTTGTATAAAACGTGCTAAAGTAAGAAGGTAATACACAAGAGTACATAGTAACTATAGGTCGTTTTCTTAACATCTTATCTTTATACGTCTCACGTGTCTTGTGCGTAATGGGCTTTGGGCTGCACACACATTGGATGTTTCTCAGCCTCTCTTTCTCTCTCCTGTGTCTTCAAAGTACCGGCATAACTTGTTCAACATGTTCTGGCACGAAGGGTCACCAATCGCTGATGCACTGACCGTGAGGTCACCGTAAGGTTGTAGTGACCTCACGGCAAGCTGCCTCCTGGCAATTCGGTTGCCGCTAATATTATTCCTCAAGGGAAAGGGTGCAAGAAGAGAAGAAGACTTCAAGAGACAGAGACAAGAACATTACGCACACAGCGAAGAATAATTTTGTTTTTTGTTTTTCTATTGTTTGACTATACTCGTATACACCTGAAAAGGTCCAACCGACCTTTGAAATATTATTTGTAGTTTCTAGAAGGTCTGTGTTGAGTAGTTATTGTATGACCCGGGGATAGCTGATGAACATCATTCTAATTAGTGTAAGTATCCAAAACTTATATTTTTTTGGACAAAAAGCTTTAAAGCACGTTTTCTCGTGTTTTCATTTTCACAAGTCTTAGAAAACGGTGCCGCACGGAGAAAAATGGATTATACAAAAGTCATTGTCTTGGATTATTAAAAGAAATATCATACTGAATATAATTTGTATTATACCATTTATAATCTATAATCTACTTTTTATTGTTTTCAAATAATACCAAGTATAAATAATGGATTATAAGAATTATAATTTAAATTCAATTGATGTACAATTCCAGATTATTAACAGTCTAAATTTAACATACAACTTAACTATAACTTAACATTAAATCAAGTTAAAATTTATGAAGTTTAGAAAACTAAACAATTAATTTTTTAAACACTGATTAAATACTATGTTTTTATTATATACTTTAATACTAAAATTCAAAAGTTAATTTATTAACCACTTCGGGAGTATGACACCAGGGACATTTTCCATGTGGGGCACATCTCCCCGGAGCAGGAAAATTGAAATCCACATGGGGCTACGTAAAAATTAAAATCAAAAAATTGAAAACTTTTTTCGCTCCTCACCCTGTTGTCAACAAACATCCTGTTTCAGGATGATCCGCCGGGGGTCATTTCAATGCGGGGGAGACTTGCACCCATGTGAAAATTAAAATTAAAAAACTGAAAATTTATTTTTGTCAACAAGTATATCGTATATTTTCAATTTTTTATTTTAATTTTCACATGGGTACAAGTCTCCCCCCGCATAGGAATGACCCCCGTCTGATTATCCTGAAACGGGATGTTTGTTGATAAAAATAAGTTTTCAATTTTTACGTGGGTGCAAGTCGACCCCCTCCCCACATAGAAATGACCTCCAGTGGGTCATCCTGAGACGATATATTTGTTAACAAAAATAAGTTTTCAAATTTTTTATTTTAATTTCCATGTGGGGCACCCTTTCCCGGGTTTTTTATTATTATTTTATTTATTACCGTTAACCATAGATAGTAGGTGTTTAAAGTTATTTTTGTTGCTAGATGTGAAATCCTACTGATTAATAAATAAACTAACTCATATTTTATAAGACAAACTAATATCAGGTTTAATTTCAAAACTATAATACTAGGATAAGTTGTTTTATAATCTGTTAATTGTTGCACCGTCAGTGTTAAAATATTATAATTGGTATAATCCAGATTATACCTGTTATAATCCATTTTTCTCCATGCGGCGATAGCAAAAAGAATATATGTCGGATCGAAAAAAATCAAAGTGATCTAGCTTCATTATTAAATTATCTTCTATTTAAACAATCTTCGGTATTTTTTTAGTTCATATAGAAAAGAAACTTGTAAAAATTAAATAAAAATTTGGTTCAACTGTTTTAGATAGAATGCGCGACCGCCATCACCGGCACCGATTTACAACTGCAGACTCCAAGCGCTCCAGAAAAATCAATGCAACTTCGAAAAATTGCAATATTTTTTAATAGTAACAATTGTTTTTTAAACCTCAAATATAGTACATTATCGCCTTAAAATTTCATTTTCTACAATAATTTCTATTCCTTTAAAAAAAATTGCTGAAAAAACTCTTTTATTCCGGCTTCTAAAGGAGACTACTGCCTTAATAGAAACGGAGATTCAATGTGATAAAGAAAGTTGAATTTTGCGTTTTTTGTGAATTCTCATTGTTCAAGTTTGGTGGGCTGCTCTTTTTAGAAAAGTAATTGAAAAAATGTGAAACTAAGCTAAATTATACCTTAAACTATTGGCTTTAAAATAAGCCATAGCAAATTAAAATATCTTGACTGGTTCAAAAGTTATAAGTAAATGTGTATAAAGAACAAAACGCCAAAAGTGGAGCAAGCACTAGAATCGTTGTGTTTTTTCATATTACACATTTACTTATAACTTTTGAACCAGTCAAGATATTTTAATTTTCTTTAGTTTATTTTAAAGTTAATAGTTTAAGGTTTAATTTAGCTTAATTTTAAAATTTTCCAATTGCTCTTCTAAAAAATGCGGCCCACCAAACTTGAACAATGAAAGAAATAATAAATATATTTTAAAACAATTAAAAAGGAAAATTATTAAATAATTTTACTTACACAATGAAAATCTGAAGAAATATTTTGCGATTATTTTTTCTTGTATAAGTAAATATGGGCAGTAAATTATTATTATTTTCTGAATGTATCTTCCATTGTGAAATGTGGGTAAAATTAATGAAGCTTGTTTTGCAATAACACCTGTAAGGAGGAATAATAATAAGCAAATAGATAATAAAAATAAAAAGGAATTGGAAACTTCGTTAAGGTCAGATCTTCTAAATACCCAACAACAAACAGTCGGCCTTCTACTCATGTAAACGTATATCGTTATCCGATGCTAATATGTCGATAATGGCGAGTCCTACACTTGCATAAAGACGTACAATTTATTGAGATGTCAATGCGAGGCGAAGGAGGTGAAAGACCTGAAACTTTTTCATTCGTGCCTCAATGATAGAAGTGAGAAAAAAATGAATTTCCTACAAAGAGATCAAAATGCCTATGCGTTGACTCTTGTGATAAATGGAAAATTTATTATTTATAATAAATGATCGTTATATCAAAGCTGCATAATCTTTAGCAATGCGAGATTCTCTAGTTGAGAAAATCATTATAGTAACCATTTTTGAAAGCCGAGGCGGCGACAACGCCATTTTATTTCTTTCGCTGATAGTCTCAATATCCATTTGTCAAGAGCCTTTATAATCTACATTATTATGGAATATTAAAAAATAAACTGACAGTCTGATGAATGGCGTTGAGCGCGAGGTGAATGTTGACTCAGAAATGATCAGGTTTCGCTATCTTGTGATTATATTTCATTTTACCAGAAAAGTGACGAGTGCAAGCATTTCTGACCAACGTAGATACTGCAAATGAGTACAAAGATGAAAATTGTTTTAGATTCGGACAAAATTGTCACAGAGAGTTTCCAAACTGAAAAATAGAAATTGGACAATTTTATTGTTTTAAGATAACTAAGGAAGAAAAATAAACCACTTCTCGACACAAGTTTTCCAAGTGCTTAACTTTGTGCACTAGTAGAAAAATGGAACCGTTAGAAAAAGATGGAGAATTCTCACTCTGTCTCCAGCTCTGATCCTCGATGTCTGCTTTTTATCTCTCTCCTTTATCCCTTCTCTTTCTGTGACTCGAGCGTTTCTACAGGGTACATATATTTTCTCCAGATCTGGAAAACAATACGCTAAGTCTGGATTTATATGCACCGCTACCAGAGGCAATAACTTACCGCTGCCTCTTCTCTAGCTGAGAGAGTATATACCCCGACGTCCCTCTCTCTAAATAAGGACGCGACGGAAATGGCGTCCCATTTCTTCTTCCCGTAGCGAGACCGATAATACGACTTGTGCACGGTAGCATCGCGAATAACCGTTTCCTCCTGTAAAGGGCTCTGAAGACTCGACAAGTTAAGTGTTTTCCGAAACTCTGATTTTAAATTCAGCGTCATTTTACATCAGCAGTTTTGAATTTTAAAAATCACATTTCATATATATATATATATATATCTGAAACTACAACGAACAATCGGAAATAGTTGATTAAGAGGAACCACGATAGCAGTTTCAGAAAATTGATTATTTACTATTATTTTTAAAAGACACAAGTGTGTAAAATAGTTTTCATAACACAAGCATGGAAAACTTAACTTTTTGACTGTCAAGATTATTCGGAAAGGAAACTTGGGGGAAAGTTTCTTGGTTCCGCCAATCAAAAAACAGAATTCCCTTATCCTACAGTTGTTTACGGACATAATCAAAGGAAATCCGATACTAACCAAAACAACTTGTTGTTATTGCTCAGGTTTCTACCTATCGAACAATAGGAAATCGAACATATATAAACCCCCAAAAGATAAGTTACAGAGGTCAGTAGTTTAGTTCAGTATCGTCGAGGCATTAACAGCGAAACAATATACCGAGATTTTTCACCAGGGAGACTTTATCCGATATTCAGTGCAAGACTTGATACCAATACTCGGTAGTGATACTCTACATCAACTAATCGGTTGTAAATTCACTCGCTCATTCTAAATTCAAATTATCGGAGTTAGACAAATAAAGTTGCCAGTTTACAATCAAGTTAATCATCAATCAATCAATAAGTTAATTGATTCATGAATTAGTGAACAACAGTGAGAGATTTTGTCGAGCAATAATAATCAAACGATTTTCTATTCGACCCAAGTTAAAATCTTTAACTTGTACCAGTTTGTGTGTGAACAATCTTTTCTCAAAACCACCTAAAGTACAAGCATCTGTGTATTTATAAAGATTCTTAAAAACGCAAAGTGCTATAGATAATCCTTGAATCAACAATCAACCTAATCAAATATCAACGTTAAGGATAATACCTTCTCAGTTTCCAGCCTAATTGTCTACCTGGATCTTCGTACAAGATAACAAACACGAGCCTCTTCAGGATATTATTCAGGACTATTTCCTCTTCAAAGTAAGGTTCAAATCTCATAACGAAATTGTATAATTCTCTGAATAGAATATCAATATCTACCTTGATTTTGTAGAAGCTATTTTTTCATGCAGTATGTAGAAGTGCAGATACCATTTTTTAAATTAGTCTCTGACCCGTTCTCGTCCTGAGCACAACCTTGCTCCGGGAATCAGAAATGAAATTCTTAATTTCCCTTAATTCACGAATATTTATTTATTCTAACCTAACTGCCTAACAGATAACTAAACATTAAATTACATAAAGCTATTTTTCCCTTCCGAGTGAAAAATAAGTAGAATAGAAAAACTCTTAGATTGTAAACTCAGGATCAAAGAGTCATGAACAACATGTGTCGACTCTCTTACATTCTCTTAGGATTTACATTTTCTCTTTCGACAGATAAATCAAGATTCATATTCATTTGTTAAGATTTAAATCATCAATCAAAAAACTTTAAATTAAATTTTAACTGATTTAAATCCGCGGGTTTCTTCATTTAAAAAGAAAAACCAATTGTTATTTTTTTTTAAGTTTAAAAAACTCGACGAGTCTCTGTATAAGTTCCGTACATCTGAGCGAATCAAGCTTGGCAAAAGATAAAACGAAGCCAGTCACAGAGCTTCTTATCTATGCCGAGCAAATCGGTTTCCTTTCAGTCGCATTGTATTCTCAGGATAGTCTCTCTCGCTGCTGCTGCAATAGCAGCAGTACACTAAGCCTGTTAACTTTTTTTTTTTTAATTTTTTTTTTTCATTCTTATTTCTCTTACTTCTCATTTTAACATTGTTTCTTTTTTGTCCCGTGAATAGATTTTTTAAAGTGTCTATAATTCTTTAAAAACTTATTAGTTTATAAAACGCATTATACACTACATAGGTTCCAAATAATTTAATTTCGAATTCTTTGTCTATTTATTAGCTTTTATAATTTTGTCACAACTTAAGAAATTGACAGTTTAAGATTTTATAAAATTTGATCGTAAACGGAAATCGAATCAAATCGACGCCCAGGCAAGAATCGACCCTCGTGACCACGCTCGCTTAATAGTACTATAAATCGAGTGGGTAGAATTTCACAATGTCGTCCGACGATTCTATTAACCATTCTCGTGGCTGGTTGACAGCTCGACACACATTTGCGAACCAGATTCTTTTTCCTGGTTGAGGTTTTTTCTCTTTTTCAATATCTTCACACCTGATTTTACAAGCCATAGGCGCGCGCCTATATCGATCGGTAAATCACGACCAGCACGACACTTGTGGGCAATTAAGTTGTGCCACGGACGATTGAGTGCATTTAAGATTACGATTATTACCCAGGCCGCCCCAACTTATTGACGTTAATGACTCAATTCTTATTTACATCGTGAAACGAATTCCCAAGTCGATGTCTTCACCTAGTTATGTTCTACTATTAATTACTGAACGGTTTAAAGTACCATTTATTGAAAACATTTCTAAGCTAGGGGTTTCTTTACTTTCTAACATCGTTGATGATGATAAGTATTTTAATAAAAGTAAAGGAAGTCTAAATATAAACACGGATAGAAATTGATTTTTAAATTTTAATAAATCGAGTGGGTGTTACAAAGGCTATGTCACGAACTTCAATTCGTACTATTTCGACAAACCCATGTGAATGATCTAGGAGGTGGGAATCGTCTGAGAATGGTCTGGTTAAAGGAAGTTCAATTTAGTTTAATAAAAGTTCTACACGGAATGAAGTTAAATCTTGTAGTCTCTTAGGTATTCGCGTAACTTAAATTTATAGCCAAACTCCATTAAAAAAATATTAATTTCAACGGAAGTTATAACATTTTTTTAAAAAAAAATAAAAAAACTTAATATTTTTCATTTTTTTTACGTAACACTCTTAAACTCTCTGTACCTATAGCTTTTTATTTCATCAATAATTGATAAGGGATCAATAATTGAATAATAATTTCTAGCCAAACCCCATTAAAAATATTTTTGAAACGGTAATTATGACTCTTTTTAAAAAAAATCGAAAAATAAAGAATTTTGATATTTATCATGTTTTGACGGATCACACCAACACTATTTGTACTTAGCTTTTTTATTTTTATAAAAATAATTTAATTAATTTATATTTTAACATTAAAAATAAAATGGAAAAATAAATTACGAATTTGAATTTTAAATTTCTACAAAATTCAAAAAATCAAAAATTTTAATTTTTAAAATTGTTTGTTTGAAACCACATTTGACAGAGTGTTAGGTCTTGACTCAAATTAAGTTTATAAATTTACAAAATTGAAAAATATTAATAACAACGGGAGAAATACTAATTTTTCGAAAAATTGAAAAAATAAAAAATTTTTCTAATTATACATTTTTTGATTCACTGATTTTAAACTTTCTAAAATTAAGTATTACATGTGATTTCGGTACATTTTAACAGAATTTTGCAAAACTATTATTCTATAACTGAGATAAAACATAAAATTGTTATCGGGATAAAAAAAATAGAAAAAACTATAATTGTAACGAATTACTTTGAAGCATAATTGAGTCGTATTGTTGAGGTCTTTGATTAAGATTTTGATGCTGGAAGGATATATTTCAGAATTACAAATTCAAAATGTCAGATTCAAATATTTGAGAGTTACTTAATAGTAAAATTAAGAAATACAAGATTAAAATATTAAATTCAATTATTTAATAGACATAAATCAATACTTAAAAAAAATTGTATATAATTGAATTTAAATTTGAAATGGGATATACAACATAATTTTTAAAAATGCACATGTTTAGATTTGTTTCTTTTATACAATGTTCCTTAATTGACAGAACTTTAAAAATATTTAAAAAGGGAAATTGAACAATTTTTCTAACAATATAAATATATTCTTAATTTTATCATTATCTAATGTACATGACTTCTAATATTTGTAACTAATGTGAAATAAAAATTTTATTAAATAAAATTAATTTCATTTAATTTTAAAGTTAGAATTAAAACAGATATGCATAATATATATTATAAATACACTTATGATAAATATAATATAATGTAAACAAAACAATACAAAACTATTAATTTTTGTAAAATTTTTGCTTTTTTGGTCCTTTTTAAGTAAATTATACTTATGATTAAATATAAATTATCCTTTAATATGTGACTTTTCTTAAGAGATTTTTAAATTCTTTTTGAAGATGAATGATTGATTACTTTGCGACGTGACACATCTCAGAAACAATATCGTAGAAAATAAACAAAAACAAAATAAAATATAAATTCATAAATGGTAAAGAAGATTTTGAGTTTTTGAGCAAAACTCTACGTCGTGAGACGTAGAGAATTTTTACAGGAATTTTAAAAACCATATAGTCCTCTTATTTTATTATTTAAAATATATTTTACAAGACCTGATTTATCAAATTTGCAGATAATAATTTAATTTAGATGTCATTAAATGTAATTTATAAAATAAACTTCTAGAAACGTCAATAAGTTGTACTAACATATTTTTTCCAATAAAATAACATTAGGTTTACTCTTCGTATAAATGCAGCTTTATTTTTTACAGGAATTTTGTCAAATTATATAGTCCTTTAAATAGAATTAGGTAGATTATAATTTTTTATAATTAATCTTCATTTTAAGATCACATCAATTTAAAATTATTCCAATGTCTTCTTATTATTAATTTTTTTTTATTATATTATGTATTTCTTTCATTTTACATAATTATACAAACTAGGTGTGAATTCTGTCCATTTCATGGACACTTCGCTTCCAAGGAAGCAAGATAATTTTCTTCCTCATAGAGGAAGCAATAAATTTATTTATAATATAAAAAATAATAATTTAATTATTAATTATTTTTATGCAAATAAGTAATAATAATAAAATAATAATAAATTAATATATATATTTATTTTCTATCTTCCGAAACTTTATTTATTTATTTATTTATTATAACCAAATTTGTGTAATATTTAGAATAATTAATATAAAAAATTTATTTTTTATTTTTTTATTTTATTTTCCACTATACTACATTTTTGTTGAAGGAAAATGAATAGACAATGAAAAAATTTAAGAAATTATAACAAATCAATGAAATTTATTATTTTTTTAAAAAAAAAAAGCAATAATGTTCTAAAAAATTAAAGGTAAGTTACTTAATTTTGAATAGCATCTTCGTTTTTTAAAATAGAATATTTTTTTTTAAAAAGGAACTGTGGTCAAAAAATAATATTTGTTAGAAATTTTTTGTCAATTTTTTAGCAAGAAATTTTTTTTTTGCAAAACACGACATTTTTCAATAAAAAAAATTAAAAATTATGAATTAATACGTAAGTTTTTAGTCAAATACAGAAGTTATATAGGTCACTCGATTTGTTTTGAGACAAGGAATATGATTTTGTAATTTGAATGGTAGGATTTTTAGCATGAAAATTTTTTTTGGCAAATCGCGAGATTTTTCGATGAAAAAAAATGAAAAATCATGAATTATTACGTGGGTTTTTAGTCAATTATATACTTTATATAGGTCAATCGATTCGTTTTAAGACAAGGAATATGATTTTGCAATTCGTTTGGTTGAATTTTTAGCATGTAAAAAAATTTCCAAAAAGGAGATTTTTTGATGAAAAAAACTGAAAAATCATGAATTATTACGTGAGTTTTTGGTCAATTATATACTTTATATAGATCAATCGATTCGTTTTGAAACAAGAAATATGATTTTTTCATTCATTTGTCTGAATTTTTAGCATGAAAATTTTTTTTGCTAAAAAACGATATTTTTCGATGAAAAAAGGTGCTCAAAAAAATTTGATTGGGTATTTTCAAAAATCCCTGTGTCCAAATTTAGATATTTGTGAGCTTCATATGTCATCCAAATTTCATTAAAATCCGTTGAAGCGTTCTCGAGTTATCCTGGCGACAAAAAATTTACCACATACACACCCACACACACACACATCCGGACATTTTCTCAGGAATGAAAATTTGAACTTTTCAGATGAAACTGAGCCGATTTACACTATTTTTGGAAAATCGAAAATCTTAACAATAACAACGCTTCCTCTATGAGGAAGCAAAATGAAGCACTATTTTTAGAAATAATAAAATTTGGCGTTCGCTTTTTTCCTAGTAGGGATAATTTAAATAAAAATAAGTATTTCTTCATGAAATATGATATTTGAAAAGACGACTGTGATTTTTCTGGCTGATAATTAAAGCTAGTACATCGTCCGCAAAGGGTCGAGTGCCAAGGAAATAAATAGCAACGATCGGGCGTCGTTAATAACGATAATATGCGCGTCCTGAGGAAGTACATAGAAGGTAGAGGGTAGAGTACTTAGGCTGCGAGTCACCCGGTTCTTGATGCGAAATAGCCGCATTCACTGGGAGCATAGTCGATTCCGCGCGCGTATCCGCAATAAATCCGCGGATTCGTTATTTATGTAAGTCCGCCAATGAAATTTTCAATGTTTAAGTTAAATCTAATTTACGGTCTTAGCAGTGCATTGCACGGGCCAGCGTGGTCCGTGTATGGCGCGAATGCGAATGCACCATAAATCATAATCGCAGTGCGTATATACACATGTTGCGGAGATAATGGTTCGCGCGGGGTTAAGCAATGGTGAGTCGGGGTCAACGGACGACCCCTGCCTGCCTCTAACAGCACCGAGGGTGGCTGAGCGTGATTCTAGCCATTAAAAAATTTCTAAACCTGTACCCGCATTGTTTCTTGACTGAAAAAGTGCCGTGATGGTTTCATTATAATATACCCATCATTCCTACGCTCCTTTCTACAATTTTTATAAAATATGAAAATAAATGCCAGGAGTTCCAGGATCTCTATTATGGAGTTAATGCATTTGACCTAACATCTCTGTGCTGATGTATTTTTCTTTAAATGTTGCTTTGCATGTAACGTACCTACTAATACTGTTAATATTTAAAAGGAAATTATTTATTCGTGCTACAAAAGGATCGGATTCGTAACTTTTAAATTTAAAAATATAGACATAGACAAAAATAGATCTTAACAATAATCTCTTCTTATAGATTCCTTAACTCATGTCATACATTAAAAACTTACTGAAAGTTTCTTGTCAAGCCACGTGCTTTTGACAAGTACTTAAACAAATATCATCAAAAGGAAACGATAGTGACTTTCTAGCGATAGGAACTAATATATGGACATAATCCAAGAGTAGATAAATTTCTATTTATTTTGTAATCTCATAATTAACAACCAATCAAAATTGTATGTTAATTGATCAGAGATTAAATTTATCAATCTATTTCAAAATTATATGAGCTCAGGTTTCAACTTGAAGCTTTATTGCTTCATATGGAAATCAAATAGGTAAAGTCAGCAGGACAAAGTATGTTTACTAAGGTCAGTAATTGGTATAGGTGAAGTCAAGTTGATCGTCTCAAAGATTTGGGCAGTTGTAAAACAAAGGCCGATTAATAAATAAGCGCAAGTTCGAAAACGGAGTTGGGGTGGTCCTGAGGTTTTAAAGGTTTGAACTATTGAATAAAGTAACTGACATATTTCTGCAAACTGTAGTGAAATATTAGGAAGCACAGGGTCCATAAGGAGTAACAAACGTCAATTCAATGTTGACCTACGCGTTCAATTGGTTCGCTACCTAAGAGTGCTGAAAAACGTGTAGTGACTTTCAGGAGGAATATATTTTAATTGTGTGCGTCAATCTTCATGGGACAAAATGGAAAATATTTCTAAATGTATGTATTTTATTATCCTGTAATCCAATTAAATATAATTATTATTGTATTTCAGAAATTTTACATATTTTAATGTTATCTTTTCTTAAATTACTTTTCTTGGAAATTAGAAAAAAGTATTAAAAAAGTAGACAACCCAGAAGATCCCATAAAACTGTCAATTGAAATATTTAGATTAATATACTAGAAAAAGAAATACACAATAAAATTAACCAACTCTTTCCAGATGTCTAAGATATAAACTAAAAAAAGTGCAAAATGTCATGTAACACGAAAATGGCTCTAGGTATACAATACAATAGAAGAGCACCCCAGGTGCTTAGAAACCATTTATATGCCCTGTAACCACTTTCTCTTTTGTATATTAATATAGAGATATATACAGGGTGTTCAGAAATTATGTAGACAATTACATGTAATCATTATACTTTTGTTAGGTTAAGGGCATGTGATGGAGAATAACGTCACTGGTATAAGCAAAATTTGTCCGTAATGTTTATCTTAAAAAACTTAATTTTTTGACACCAAACCTTATAGAATTACTGAAAATATCATTAAGAAGGTCCCTCTGACCCAAGTTTGTTTAACTTTTGCCTTAAAGTTAATTTTTAAAAAAATTTCTGCTTTTCGGAAAATTAAAGCAATTAATTTTAATGTAAAATTTAAACAAACTTTGGTTAGAGAGACGCCCTTCCATCACACGCCCTTAAGGTAAAAAGAAAATCTTTAAGATTTTTAAAATTAGGGACTTTTAAATGTTAAATAACAAAAATTTATATTAATTTTTTATTATGTTACACATAAGGATAAATATACTCGGATTTATAAGAGAAAATACAAATCGACGAATTAACAGACATGGAGGACGAGTTTGATTAAATTTTAATACAAGTAGCTTGAATTTGAATTCCTCAATTTCTAGTATTCAGTTTTATATATTTTAAATTTTGAACTGTTATAATAAATTTACTATTTGGAAAATCTGACTTTCATTTCTTAATCAGTGATTGTAAAAAACCTCTAAATTCTAATTTAAGTTGAAGTTTAAGAATTTTTAAAAAATTTATCCGCTATTTTGGGTACGTCATATTTAATTTTAAAAAGCTAAGTTTAGATTTGTAATCAGCGACCCGAAAACCCCCTAGATATAAATTTATATCAAAATCCGTTAATTTTTTTTGTATTTCAGTCATTTTGAATCCGCCATTTTGAATTTTGAAAAAATAACTTTGGATTTCCAATCAGCGACCCCAAAGCCTCCTAGTATCAAGATTTGTGACCATCCAAAGCATTTTTTATTTTTGCATCCGCCATGTTGGATCCGACATTTTTAATTTTGAAAAACTAATGTCGGATTCGCAATCAGCGACTCCAAAAACCCCTAAGTAAGAAATATTGGCCAGTTTTAAGCACATCTAGGGGTTTTGGCCAGGTTTTTTGCAATCTGGTCCACTGAGCTCCGTTTAGTGCTGATGCTGTAGGAAATAAGGATATAATTATTGTAAGTATTCTTTATACTTTTCCACTTTCAAAAACTTTTCACAAGATCCGCATAATTCAATCCTAGTTAATTTCATAAATTCATAAATTAATTAATTCCATAAATGAGCAATTATCTGATTCAGTTGTAATGTTTAATTATTTATTAAATTTCTCTTAACACATAACGCCGAAAAGGATGAAAAATTTGCTTTGAAGTCGATGATCTTGTTTTTTATGAGAAAAGTATTTTTAAAAATTAACACATAGCATTTATAAAATAGTATTTACCGGTCTGTCAGATTCTCACGATTTTTTAAGGAAAAATTTTTGTTATCCATACTTTTACAAGAAAATTGAAAAGAGATTGCCTCGGGAAATCAAAATGTTGCGTCCATGGAGCCTTAGCTACAAATATTTGAAACTGCTCATTTCAAATTCCAAGATGTCGGACAAAAAATGGGGACCGAGTATCAGAACATTGGTCAATGGGATTAATTATTACAAATCTTATAATAGTTGTAAACTAGTCAAAGTGGCGGATCCAATATGGAGTATTAAATTTTGAAAATTGATTAAAATTGCTTAAAACTTGTAATTTGGGGGTTTTTGGGATCGCTGATTACGACTTTGGCATTTGATTTTAAAAATTCAAAATGGTGGATCCAATATTGCAGATGGATTTTTGAAAATTAATTAAATTTACTTAAACCTTGTTACTCGGGGGTTTTCGGCATCGCTAATTATTATGAATTTAACATTTGATTTTAAAGATTCAAAATGGTGGATTTAATATGGAGGACGAATTTTTGAATAATGATTAAATTCAGTTATACCTTGTTACTCGGGGTTTTTTGGGGTCACTGATTATGAATTTGATATTCGATTTTAAAAATTCAAAATGGATGGTCTAATATGGCAGACGATATTTCAAAAAGTAATTAAATTCGCTTGAAAATTATTACTTAGAAGTTCTTGGGAATGATGTTCATAAATCTGGTGTCAGGGTTTAAAAATTTATAATAGCGGATCCAGTAAGGTGTTTAAGGTTTGAAAACCGCGTTCTTCATACTGGATCGGCCATTAAAAAAGTATTAAAACTTGACTTCAGATTCGTAATCAGGAACCCCCAAATCCCCTGAGTAACAATTTTGAAGCAAATTTAATTAGTTATTAAAAATTCATCCGCAATGTTGGGTCCTCCATTTTGAGCCTACCTGACTCTTCCCTTGTTTCCTTGATCAATTACAAAAAAATTAAAATCACAATCATTAACATTTAGATCCCATTCTTTCGTACCCTTTCTACTATTTCTCTAAAAATTTTTGTTAGAATTAAAAAAATTGTCGAAGGGTAAGAATCATCGTCGCGATCCTTAACCTAACTTTTTTTTAAATGTCAGTAAGTTTTTCTAATCATTGCCTTCAATGATAATATTTTCGAATCAGGAAAACTAACATTTAAAAAACAATTGAAAATGGTACTCATGGTTCTGTTTTCGGTTTTGTTTTTAAAGTTACGTGATAAAAGTCTCCAGGACTTCAAGAATCTCAGGACTCCGATAAGCTGTAAAAAGGGGAATCGATACTTAAATAATTTTAAATAACAGTTAGTTAGAATGTTCAATGTTCTGCAAGGAATTTTCTGATTATAATTATATTTTAGATGAAGACGATGTTTTGCTTTCTTTAGATGTTAAGTCATTGTTCACTAGTATTCCATATAACCTTGTGTTACAAAGTATAGATCGACGTTTTAACCAAATTAGACAAAAATGGACGATTTCATTTTATGAAGTAGTGGAATTTACAGAATTTCTGTTCAATAACACATATTTTTCTTCCAATGGTAAATTTTATCAACAACTTCATGGAACACCTATGGGTTCTCCAATATCAGCCTTTTTTGCGGATTTAGTGATGGAGGATCTAGAGGTTGATTGCTTAAGGACTTTGAAGGAGAAATATGACTGTGTATCGCGAATTTATGCTCGTTATGTTGATGACACTATAATTTGCATAAAAAAATAATTTGTTGATATTGTTCTTGATGTTTTTAATTCATATAATCATAACTTACAGTTTACTTTTGAAAGAGAGGTCAATAATAAAATCAATTTTTTGGATTTAACTATAATTAAAGAAGATCAGAAAGTTATCACAGATTGGTATAAAAAACCAATCTCTTCAGGAAGACTGATTCATTATTTTTCAAATCACCCTATTCAACAAAAAAAGAATATTGTATTTAATTTAGTCGATCGGGCGATATCTTTGTCTGATCAAAGGTTTCATTTAAGCAATATTAAAATAGTTAAAAAAATATTACATTACAATGACTATCCAACTAAGTTTATCGAAAAACATATAAAAATACGTATGAATAAATTAAAATCTTCTCTTTCAATCGAAAACAACAATGATGACAGTATTAATAACAACAATATTTATTTAAATATGTGCCTAAAGTTTGTTTACCATATAATGAAGAATGTTTTCTCAAGTTGTCTTATATGTTAAAAAAGTATCCAATTTCTACGATTCCGCTTGTAAACAAGAATTTAATGTAGTTCTCTTGGTTCAGTGATTCTCAACTCAAATTTGATAATTTTTTACTTGTTTTTTTATGTTTTATAAATAGCGCCAACTTTAAAGTATAGAGTCTCTCTCTTTTGTATTTATTTAAAAAAATGAATAAAACGTCAAAATGTGGATTTCAAAGTAAATTTAGTACCGCAAGCCACATTTTTCAAAAAAGAATCTTATTCCTTATACTTTAAAATATTAATTAGTAGTTTTTATTGTTAAACCTAAAGAAAATTCATTGCGTGGTTAGTAAAATTGTATTTTTCAACAATGCGTTTTACATTCTTCCATGTTAAAAGATTGAACTTCATTCTCAAATATCTTAATAAGTAGCACCGCTTCCTACCTCTAACAAAATATCATTGTATTCCTTGAATGTTCTATTATATGATACTTCAATTAAAAAAATATTCAAAGAAAAAATTTTTCCGAGAGAACTACCTTAAGTAGCATTGTTAGATTGGGTAAAGATGTGATAGAAAAACTAGACCGCACAAACACTCTTTATAAATTTAATTGTAAAGATTGCCCAGTATCTTATATAGGAGAAACGAAACGCGCTTTGAAGGCACGCATTAGAGAACACAAAAAAAATACAAATGTCAATACAGTTATTGCACACCATCGTTGTGAGGTCGGTCATGAGTTTGATTGGAATAATATAAAAATCCTAGATTATGAAAGTAATTGGAAAAAGAGGAGAATCTCTGAAATGATTAATATAAATTCTAATAATTCAACAATAAACAAAATTGAAGACAGTTTTTCTTTCAATAAGGTTTTCTTTCCGTTACTCAGAAAATTAAATTCATGGTCGATTTCTTAATATTAGTATTATTGTTTTGTTGGATTCAGGGACGTCTAAAGACTAATGACCCTATATTATTGTGTACAATCGACGAAATTTCTAATTTTAATTCAGTTCTGACATAGCCATCGGCAGAATGTTACGTTCTCGTGACACTATTTTAATTCAATTTGATTTTAAATATTTATTTTATTATTTGACGTATTCAAAATATTTATGTTTTAACAAATTCAGGTAAATAATTTTATATTCTGTTTAATTTTTCGAAATTTAAGACCTGATAAGACCTGGAGTGATGAAGAACTTAAAAGGAGTAAGAAGGACTAAATAGGTTTTGAAGAATTATTTTTCCATTGTGATTTAGACCTATTTAATTCTAATAAGACCTGATTATGGCCCATTCCAGAGGTTAAAAGGATTAATCAGAACTTAAACAAATCCTAGTAAAACCTTACAAGGCCTTCTAATAAAGGGTTTGTTAGGTTTAGTCTAGGTTTTCATTTCTCTGAAATTATGACGTAATAGATCACGTGTTCTTACCCATTGGGAAATTGGTAATTAATTTTTTATTATTAATTATTATAATTGATTTGAGGAAATAAAAAAAATACATTTTATTAATCTAATTATTTTTTTTTATTAATAGAACTTTGTTCAAAACAACTTTGTTTTTTAATTTTATTTTTCCATTTTTTATAATTAAATTAGTTAATTGTTTAAAACATTTTTATATACACAGTAGATAGACCTAAACAATTAAAACTATCCTAAATAACGAAAAATCGCACACCCGCCGGGATCGAACGCGTACTCGCTCGCTTAGTTAGAGATTCACAAAACCTATTATTTGAATATCATTCCAGTCAGGGGCGAACCATTAACTTTTTTTAGAAATACCTTTTGAACAGTAATAAAATTTGTCTAAATAATTTTAAAAAATTAATTTTTGGCTCTATTTATAAAAATTAGACATTGAATTGAAATATCATTGATGTTATCATAAAAAATTCAAAATTCTATCACTGATAGCTAACTTTATTTTTCGTTTATTTATAGTTAAAGGTCTTAAGTTTTCAAGACTTTTTGTATTTTTATTTGTAATACTGAAAAAAACTATGTAAACAAAATTCTTATGCAAAAATTTGCATCCTTAAATATACAAATAAAGATTCAAGATTATGTTTCTGTTAATATTGATATCATTTTTAATTTTTGTAGAATTTTAATTTAATTTCATAATACTGCTCAAATTCCTTTTTTTAAACTAAAAAAAATCTTTATAATATATTTTATTTTAAATTAAAAGCTATTTAACTAAATAAAACCCGAAAAATTAAACGAAATGTTTATAAAAGCAATATACATATACAGATTTTAGATTCATTTTAAATAATGCAGCATAATAATAGAAAAATTATTAAAACAATGGAAAAAATTGCAGGGAATAATTGAAATCAAATAAAAATAATTGAAAATTGTGGGAATTAATTGAAAAATTATAAAAATAATTAAAAATTAGAGAAACCAATTAAAAAATGATAGATATAATTAACAATTCTTGAAATTAATTAAAAAATAAAAAATATAATTTTAAATTGGAGAAAAAAATTGAAAAATGATAAAAATAATTAAGAATTGATGACATAATTAAAAAAATTATTAAAAAAATTAAAAGTGAAGGCAAATAATTGAAAAATGATTTTAAAATATAAAAATTAAAGAAACTAATTGAAATTCGAAGTAAATTATAGGAAGTTTATAACATTAATTGAAAAATAATATGAAATTGGTGGAATTAATTTAAAAATGATAAAAGCGATTGAAAATTGAAGAAAATAATTAGGGAATTTAAAAATGGGGCAATTAATTAAAAAATTATTAACATAATTGAGAATTGGAGAAAACAATTGAAAAAAATAATTAACAATTAATGAAATTTAACAAAATTTTAAATAATGGAATAATAAAAAATTGTGGCAAATATTTGAAAAATGATAAAAATAATTAAAAATCTATGAGAAGAATAAAAAGATAATTTAAACATTAAAAATTGGAGTATTTAATTGAAAAATTATGTTAAAAATTGAAAATTGAAGTAAATAATTGATATTTGTCATAATTAATTGAAAGTTTAAGAAATTAATTAAAAAATAATGAAAACAATTTAAAGTTAGACATTTAAATTAAGACATTTTTCGTGTCTTAGACACCACAAGTATCTTAATTTAAGACATTTTTGTCCATTTTAAGACACCATGTTTTTGCAGTGTTTGTTGAAGAATGATCAAAATAATTGAAAATTAGAGAAAAAATTAAATAATAAAAAAAATTATCAACAATTGATGATTTTAATGAAAAAATTATAAACAAAATTAAAAAGGAAGGCAAATAATTGAGATTTGATATAAATTATTGTAAGTTTATGACATTAATTGAAAAATAATAAAAATAATTTGAAATTGGAATAATTAATTTAAAGAAAAGGATAAAGATAATTGAAAATTGGAAAAATAATTTAAAAATTAAAAAAATATTGAACAATTTATGGAATTATTTTTAAAATAATTTAAAAATGAGGCTATTAATTAAAATATGATAAAAATAGTTGAAAAATCAGGAAATATTAAATTAAAATCTGACAAAAGTAGTTGAAAAATACTATTAATTATTAAGTTTTGATTACGTTTATCAAATGAATGAAAAATATAATTGTAATTTAAAAAAATTATTTTTCACTTTATGAAAATAATTGATAAGTGAAAAAAGAAACTGAAAATAAATGAGAATAATGTTAATAAATATAATAAGGATTCTAATTCATTATTGAGGAAAATAATGTAAATAATAGGAAAAACAATAATTTTAGATGAATATAATTATAATTTATGGAAAGTGAGTTTTAAAATTGGTGAAAAAATTGAAAAATAATAAAAGTAATTATTAAAAATTAAGAAAATAATTTAAAAATATTTTAAAAAGTTGAAAATTATTGTAAATAATTAAAATGACAATAGAAAATAATTGCAACTTCAACAAGATTATTGATTTAGTAAAATTTACTCTTGCTTAATAGATTCTTAATCTTTTCAGTTTTGTAATATATTAAAAAATTTAGATCTTATTTCACAAAGCTTTTTTTATGTTTTTTGAAAAGGAGTCATTTTTAAGAGTTTAAAATAAAAAATTTTCAGTACTTTATAGTGTAGAATAAAAAAAATTCAATAATAATTTTTCAACACGATATATAATAGAGGGGGGAGGGGGCGTCCTAAAAATGTGACGTAATTTTAAACAGGGGTTGACGAATATGTGATAAGTTGCGACAAGGGGGAGGATTTCCAACCCCCCCCCCTCCTACGGGGGTCGAAAAAAGGTAAAAAAGCTGTGACTTCATTTATGAATGAATATGGATATTTTTCATATAAATATATTCATTGTTTTAAAAATTTGAACTTAAATAACGGATAACAACGCGTAACGTTAGATTGGTATATATCTTTTTCGAAATATTAAATAATTGATTCTCTAAAGATGAATTAGTGAAACATCGGTTAGTAGTTTAAAATAATGAAAATCTATACTTAATTTTAGTAAACATTTGACTCAGTACTCCATATATTTTATTGAAGTTTCATTAAGAGATTACAAAAAAAGTAGTTAAATATTTGATTAATTTAATTTAATGACCGATTTTCCGGTTTAAGTATTTAAATATCTCTTAAAATATTGCCAATTTAACAAGAAATACGTCTATTTAGTGCCAAAGTGGGCCTTTGTCATGCAAACGTACACATTTATATAATTAAAAAAATTAGTTATTTAAAATTAGAAAACCTTGGATTAAAAACTTTTATGACTGATGGAGACAATTTTTTGAAAGGATTCAGGACAGAGTTAGGTTTAAATCGAACTAACCAGGTCTTATAAGGATTTAAAATCATTACATAAGATTCCAGCAGTACTTAAAAGGAGTAAAGGATTCATAAGAACTTATCAGGATTCAGAGGAAGCATTTGCCAGCATTTATTAGGATGAAGCAGGTCTTCTTAGTTCTTAATCGAACTAGACATGACTCTTTTGGATAAATTAGGACAAGTCAGTAGTCTTCAGGATTAATAAGGTCTAGATACTTGACTCGGGTTGTCTTTAATAATACAATTTGGAAGGAAATACTACTTCAATACTAACAAGTTTGTATGTTTCAATATTTCGTGTCTCAGCTCAAATTTGCATTGTTTGTGGATTCGCAGGACCTCCCGTTTAGTTCTCAGCGTTGGATTTGGGTTTTATCCGGAGTGAAAAGTCATGAAAAAATTTCGCGTTGCGAGTTAGATGCAAGATTTTAAATTATTTAATAACTCGTTACAAAGTCAAAAGACGACTCCAAGAAGTTTAAGGATTTTGAGGACACCTTCGATCTGTGTGAAACAGTTAAAGGATGTCTTGTAAAATTTCACCTGAGCCACGAGTTTGAGTAGCACGTATAAAAATGAAAAAATGGTGGATGTATAACAACACATAAAAACCTAGGAAGTTAATGTTAAAACACTCATTTATCTCGGATGCAATAAAAGAGAAGGCGGGGATTATAGGTTAGGAAGCAGCTAGAGTCGTAAAGCTAAAAAGTTGGCTGGATTTTCCTCTCTAGCGATAAAGTAATTTCCTTGGAGAGTTTAACGAAGCAATTTGCGGTGATCACGTCGACGGACGTAATACCTCTTAATATCGTATCGCTCATATCAGACTCGCAACTCTGACAAACGTAGACCACACGTGTTGATCGGGTCGCGACACGAATCACGTTACGTGCTCGCTTACTTGCCTTGCATTATAGAGCCGATCACCTGCTTTCTTTAACAAGCACGTGCCCATATTATTAATAATCGCTGTTCTTATAATCATTCAGTTTGGCAATTTGTTAACACTCTTTGCGAAAAAATGCACCTGCGCCTTCATCAACAGGTGTATTGGCAATTAGATACATAAATCTTTTTAAAATTTATATTAATTTCTTCTTTCTCGGGATGGTTTTTTAGATGAGGATAATCAACATTTCCAAAATTAATTTTTTGTCGTGGTGTTAAAAAATAGAGGAGAATGGTCCCCATTAACTTTGTCGTTAGTGAGCAAGTGTTTTTTTTAAGCTTGGAACTTTAAACTTATTATCCGTGTTAAAATATCAATTTTTGTTTTCGCTCAATATTACTTTTTGTGTTGGAATGTTGACAGCGATGCTTATTAATTCGATTAATTGGAGTTGTTTTGGGCAGAAAGCGTGACGATTAGTTTTCTTGTAATTGATTTCCGGTGATGTTGATCCGCAAAGCGAAGCCAGGAGGCGTGAAAAAAGCGGGACCCATTACCTTGCGATCTTACATGTCAGCTTGATTAGATTAGAGCACGTTCTACAACGTACGTTCCTTGCTGCCGGTTATGAATGCTTTTATAGAGAAAAATCCAAACGAATTTATAATTAGAGCAAAAAAACGAATCAGAGTTGTCTTTGGAATGCAACTTTACAATCCTGAAAAACGTAGCTTTCTAATTTTATTATAACACAATTTAGTAATAATAATAATTATAGTTAATATACAAAATTGTAACCTACATGATTTTTTTAAATACTAAAATAAGGGCAATTATAATCCTTACTTTAATCAAAGGAATTTTCAAAAAGACACTAATATCAATAGAATAAAATTGTATATAATCCAAATTTAATCAATCCCATCTTTAACTTGTATACCAAGATAATAATAATTTCTTCTTTTAGCTAAACTTAAGTCAATATAAATTTATATAGATTCAGAATTTTTGGTGTAAGTTCTGTATTTTAATAAGTTTGGAACAATTAAAATGAAATAAGAGTTGAAAAAGTGATGAATAAATTACATCATTTACTGGTCTTTGACAATATGATAATTAAGTCTTTATGAATTGTTGTAATCTTTTATAGAGGGACAAAACTGTTAGCATGACAAGCAATTTATTTTCTGAGATTACACTATCTTGAAACGATTTGTTTTCTACTCATTGAAAAGATGTAAAACAGTTGCTGATGAAAGAGAAGAACGTTTGTAGGTGGTGCAGATGTTCTTATTATCACGACTGATATTATTATCATCACATGCATATTGTAATTTATAATATTGCGACGGGCACATTGGACGGGTTATAAGGCAGGTGGCAATCAATCAACAGATTTATTTGCTAACTCACACTTCAAGGCTTCTCAACAAATGACACGCATTAACCACCATCCTCACGTCCTTTTTCAATTATGTTTTCAATATCATTTTCTATTATTTGCAACTTGCTCTCAATTTTATTTGCATTCAAATTCATAGCACTTTTGTGTTTAAAAGTTTTTAATAATTTCCCTTTACAGTCGAAATGGTTCGGGATTATATTAATAGATCTATTGTTGATGGTCGGTATAACCATTCACGGTCAATTGATCTGTAATTTTCAGCACTTTTTTAGTTTTTAGATTTCAACATTCATACTAAGTGGTTTGTGACCTTACAAAATTTTATGACAATTTTGTAACTCGCGAAAGCAACTTTTAGGTTAAGAATTTTTTCAGTTTTACCTAATAATTCGATTTGCGTACGAAAACCACTCCACGGTTAGACAAGTAAATTGTTACGTTCTTTAGAATAATAATTAAGAATTTTTTGGTTAATTTTGTTTATGTGTTACGAAACGCTGCAGAGCATCGAGGGAGTCTTAAGGTAATTTCAAGGATTGGAATCAGGCTACTTTGTGGGTCATTTAAAGATTTGAGTTTCAGATTCTCCGATTATTCTATCAAGGCGATTTTAAGTTATTTTGATGATGAGGATTATGATTGACTCTTGTTACGTAGTTCAGTGATCTCTCGGATATAATAATGGTTTACGTTATTTTCTGAAAGTTTATTTTAAAGGGGCGACATGCCTGATTAACAACGTAGAGTTCTAACAAAGTATTTATAGAGGTGTTTGAAAAGTACAAGTTACCAGTAGCAGGGTAAAAGTTGAACCAGATCCTAAAAACAAATTTTTTTCCCTCAAGAGTTCCTAAATAATCAAAGAGAGTAAATCTTGACTTACACAAAATGGAAGGAATTTGAAGGAATTTACAAAAGGAATTCTCTTGTAAAGACGAATTAAAGCTATGGTAGACCAGTACACAATTTAATTTTACATTAAATTTACAAAACAATTAAAAAGGAGTCACATTTAACTCATAAATGGAAAACAGTCGACTCATTCTATGCTTGATGGTAAAATTTTATTTATTAAAAATTACTCTATTTTATTATTAATTTAATTTATTTTATTAATCATTAATTGTTATGTGCGTATCAATATTTAACATGTTAAAGTATACATAAATTAGGTCAGTGAACAACTTTCGGATTGGTTAATTTGTTGAGACACGGAGTTTCTGGTGTTTAGTAAATGTCAAACTAATGAAGTGTTACCCTTTTGATCATCCAGTTTTTTAAGGTTTATTTTAAATGAACCTACAATTTTACGTTGAAAATGACAGACATTCACTTCGAACAATCGGCTCAGTCGGTTTGATCCAAAAATTCGAGATTTTTCATCTTTGGCCTATTGTCAGGTTTTAATAAATGTAATTGCACATGATTAAGTGCCTTGAAACTTTCACATTCTTGTCAACTGGTGAGTAATTAGTACCAACTTTTGCATCACGGTGAAACTAAAATGTTGCATCAGAAGATTAAAAAGTCCGTTGCATTAAAAAGCAGATTAAGCCGCTTGCAAATTTACATTTTACATGCATCTCGAGATTCCCGCTTGTCAGTTTGTTTATCAAAATATTTCAGATAATTTCAATTACATAAAATCTTAACTATTTACTCTGGAATGTGGAGAAACTCGATAATTGCTTAAAAACAAATTTATAACAGAGTGGAAAATAAATGTCAACCATTAATCGACTCCTTAATTGTAGCGACTAATTAATAGTATTAGGATAATGGTTCTGCTAATGCAGCATCTTACTATTAATGCAATAATTGATCTTTTATCCTATTATCAATATTTTAGAGTCTCTTCGAAAAACTTTCCGAAACTATTTTTATGTATTCTATTAATAGTAATAAGTATCTCATGCTGAATGAATCCCGAGATTTCTATTTCATTAAGTCGGAGATTAATTAAATTAAAAAACAATAAAAAGATAATCAAGGAGATTGAGTGTGCTTTCATTGGCGCAGTAGGAATCTAGTAGTGCGTTAAGCCATGCAAATCGCATTTAAAGAGGCTGCTAACTGAAAAATGCCTTTGCAAAAAGAGCCATAACAATATAAGTATAAGCGCAGCATCAAAGAATATAGTACTGGTAGGCAGCAATGAACGAAGCTAGTTAGTGAGGCGATTCATTAGGCAAATAAGGCAATCAACTTGACCGCTGTGCCATATCCTGTAAGGAATATTGCATTCGAATATTCATCTTTAAGCAAACGCACTTAAGTCTTAAAATTCACTCCACGGGAATTGGAATTTCAAGAAAGTTAAAAATTTGACAATTTACCTTGAAATCAGTTAATGTCAATTTAATTATTTCTCTGTTCCAATGCGCATTTAAATGCAAAAATTATGAATGATTTTTAGATACCGAGGCAAAACATCATCCGGCTCGGTATTGGAGAAAATTTGTTGTCGAAGGAAAACTATTTTCGAGGATGATGAAGAAGACGAGCTAACAGAAGGACAAATAGATATTCTTGTGGGTTCAGACTGTTTTGAGGGTAGTGAACAAGATCCAGCAAACACAAAAGCTCAAACCCTTATTGAAGTTGAATACAAATTTTAATTGTTGGGATTTGTTTGTTTTTATCTTTTTCTTGCAAAATTTGCCTCTTATATACGGAGAAAAAAACCTAGCTTTTATAGTAAGGAACAGTAACTGAATTTACAGCAAGAGTTTGTCCTTGCATTAACAGCATGGAAGTCACAGAATAAAAGCATGTTCCAATGGTATTTTAGCGTGATAGTGGTCCTTGAAAAATACGCATAGAGACCACGAATTTTCAGGGATAAGAAGTTGCAACAGAGCTATTTGGTCACGCCCAAATGTTGGTGCGTATACGCACTAACACTTCTCGTGGTAGTCGTTTAGTGGGATCAATGATCATTGATTTATCAATGAAAACTTTTATCCTACGGATTTTTGCAGGACCGCAAATTTGCTTAAAAATTGGTTTGTCGAATTTAACAAAAATATGTTAAATCAACGAATGCGTGCCTATTACGTCCTTTTAGCATAAAGAGCTCTCATATTAAAAACTTATAAATTCGTAATCAATTCATAAGCAAAGCGCCACTGCTGCAAGCATGAACTATTATCATGCTACAAAAACCAGATCTTTCTCTTTCTGTACCATTTGGAAATTGAACACGAATGTTTTTGCTTTCTTTGTATTGAAATGAAAGATTCTTTAATCAGGTAAATAACTAGAAAAGCTTGAAGAGCACGAGCGTTTACTCTGTGCTTTCTAGGGCAGCTCGTCCAATCTCAGAATAGAAGAAACGCTGGTTTTGTTCGCCATAAAAAGTTCCTTTTGATTAATAGCATATTCTCAGAGGAGCAGCGGAGCTTTCGTTTATTGAAATCCAGGAGAAGCTAAGTGAGAGAATCGAGGGATGAGGGTATTGACTGCGGGAGGGATGGGGGTGAGAGGACGAACGTGGAGAGTTTTGCGGCGGGTGGCTGGGCAAGTAGCGAGTGCTGCGGTCCCTTGGAAAGTCCCCTTTACCTTGATGACAAAGAACCGAGCGAACGAACGCCCGAACCGAACCTCACTCAATGGAACGGACGAATGGTTATGGAAACAGCATTTAATTTGCATAGAAGGAGCCTCTTTGTCGTTCGTCCGCTAGTATGGAGATCCCCGATCAGAGCTGGGATGGGGACTCGCGGCAGTACCGGAAAAATACCTCTTTAACGTGCCAACTTTAATAGACCAAAAACTCTTCTTGATTTAAGAATAAAAAGTTTGTTAATAATAATTAATTATTATGTTTATTATTCCTTATAATTAATTATAATTATGAGGAAATCTTTAACCCTTTCCGTTACAGTGGGACGCTCAGCGACCCACAAATTTCTTTACAGATACCTAAGTAACGTGTTCTAATTAAATGCGGTAGATTTTTAATCTTTCATCCGCCATATTGGATCCGTTATTTTAAATTTTAGAAATCTAATATCAGATTCGTATTAAAAAAAGAAGAGGAAAATATACATGACCAACACTTCCTGTCTTTCTCAATCTTAAGCTCCGTAATATATTCTGCCTCTCTAACACTAACAGACATCACTACTCTCTTTCTTTCTCTCTCAATCTTTTAGCCACCTAATGCATTTATCTCTTTCTCGTTACCAAGGGTCTACAGAAATAGACAACTATCTCTCTCAATCTTCAAGCTACCTAATTTGTCTCTTTCGCGTTACCAGGGTATACAGAAATAGCTAACTAATTTCTTTTATCGGACTGTAATTTTAGGTACATAGGTAACAAAAATTATCCCATTTAAAAATAGAATAATCTTGTAGGTGAATTTCAGTCTTACGAGAATCTGAAATTGGCTGAATCACAAGTTGGTAACAGTGGCTTCCTCCCTTTTTTCAGTTTACAATGAAAAGAGCATTGTGCTTTATCTATCGATCCGATCGTATATTTTATTCAGATTACGCTTTGCCAATGGAGAATTACTTTATGATTGGGCATTGCCGCCTCTATTGTCGTGTTTACTAAGGGTGCTTCTTCCCCAATTTCAAGCTTATCGAATGTAGATACTAGATTCTAATTGAAGGATGTCTACCCTTATTGTGTTATTTCTTCAATTCTCGGTCAATCCGGTTCTCTTAATTTCTTATATTATTTTAACATCCCACACATCGAAAAAAATCTTAATATGGTGGATTTCACAGAAATTGTCCTGCCTCAAAAATAAAATATTTCCAATCTACAATTTTTTTTTAAAAAAATTGGGGCAATGGGAGGGGGAAAAAGTTTGGCGTTTTTTGGTAATTCACTCTTCTTTTCCTATTTCCACTGTTTTAATGAATGGATAAAAAATTTTTATGTGACATGATTTTTGTAGATTTTTGCATAACCTTTCGATTTAAAAGGTCCATTTTATATTTTTTTAATAATTTGACCTTGATTTTTCTAAATTAAAAACAAATTTGAGTTTTTCTCAAACCTCAGCTTTCGTTTAAAAATATTTTTAAAAAAATTAAAAAGGCCCATTTTTGAGAAAAACTCAAATTTGCTTTTAATTTTGAAAAATCAAGGTCAAATTATTTAAAAAATATAAAATGGACCTTTTCATTCGAAAGGTTATGCAAAAATCTACAAAAATCATGTCACATAAAATTTTTTATCCATTCATTAAAACAGTGGAAATAGGAAAAGAAGAGTGAATTACCAAAAAACGCCAAACTTTTTCCCCCTCCCACTGCCCCAATTTTTTTTTAAATATTTATAGGATAAATTATTATCCAATAGGACAACTCATAAAAAAAATTTGCAGTAGATTGGACATATTTTATTTTTGGGGCAGGACAATTTCTGTGAAATCCACCATATGTAGTATGACGCATTTTTCCACATTATATTTGCTGTTTAATTTTTAATCAATTAAATTTTTATTATTTAATGAAAAAAAATAAACAATATAAAAATAAATATACCGTGCCAAGTTATTTCAATGATAAATAACTAAAAAATCAATAATAAAATAAAATATTAAATCACTCAATTGTACAACAGTCGAAACAAATTTGATTCCAGACTGGTGTTAATTAATGTTTTTAAAAGTTAATTTGAAAACATTGTGAGAGGTAACATTTTACCTCGTCACAGTAGGAATTCCGCTTTATCTGATGCAAATTTTCCTCTCATTTATGGAAACTAAAGTATTCCTCTTTAATTGAATGGACTTTCCTCTAGTTTAGAAAGTAATCCTTTTAAATAAAATATAATCTTATCAAATGCAGAGCAACTTCAGAAGTAATAAATTTATGTATGCAAACCTTTTTTACTTTTTGCTTAAAATAAAAAGTATACGTTTAATAAACTCTTTGAATAATTATTTGAATAAAAATAATTATATTTTTCGTAATTGATTAGAAATCGACTTATTTAAATGGAAATAATGAAATAAATAATCTATTTTTAAAGGGAAACTATGTATGCATATTATAATCTTTTATCACTCTTTAAAGTTTTTAATTTTCCACTGGTTTATTATTTTTTGTTATCATTTAAATTAATTAAACAAAAATGTAGTTTTAGAGTTACATTATTATATTAAAAAATAAAATAAATTTTACCAAAATAACAATATTTTAAACGAGGGGGTATTTTCTTGTGTATTGGAGTGTACACCTCTCTGGTAATAGCTATGTATTACTCGTAATATCGTGTAATAATGCGTAATAGTCAGTAATATTGCGTATTGATGGTAATAGTTATGTAATAGCAAGTAATATCGTGTAATAGTCCTGTAATAGTGCGTAATAGTAACTGTTATTTGAATAGCTTAAGTCATTAAATAATTAATTAGTTAGATAAAATATATTTCACTTCTAATTGTTTGAATTAGGCGCCAATACAAGCTATTACTGCTAGGCCATCTGTCTGCAAAGCGAATGTACTATGTTAAGAACTTGCATTGACCTCATTTTGTATTCTGAATTTCTAATCCCTGCTGTATAACCTCCAAAGCTCAAGTTTTGTGTACAAAACTGTTTTCTAAACTATTTTCTAATTAATTTGAGGTAATTAATTTTGATAGATCTCTTTTCTTCTAATCAGTACATAGGCAGTTATGGGTTAAATAAGAAAGTTTAGTTATATAGGAAAGTGTTGACATTAATAATCTTCTTCATTGAATATTTTTTGAAATATAACTATATATCGTCGATTTTCAAAGAAAATTTACATTCAAAAACCTGGAAAAGTATTAACAAAACTTATTATGGCAGATTTTCAAGCAAGTTTGCAGGTAATTTCTTTGCTTTCAAAGTGTATTTTACATTGAAATATCTGAAGTGTTTTTTATTTATTATTTTAAGTAATTAATTTTATCATAGGTAACGGGAGATGATCTCTGGGTTCTTTTTGAGACAGAATTTGCTTTTATTCCGGAAGAATTAAAGTTGATTTTAAAAGCAATGAAATATGATAATCTTTTTTCTTTAGAAAGATTTTCTCAAGAAGATCGGAAAAAAATTGAACTTTTTATGCAAACTACTCTGCATCATATTATCGAAAAAGAAGAGCGTGAAAAATATTATGGAATTTTTAAGGACCACCCTGAAAAATTTGTTTTTCTAGGAGGTATTGAGCACGCAATGAACGAAATAGTCAGGTTAGCTAAAAAAATAATGGCGTCTCAAAGAAGATTTAATCATTCTCGTGAACCTCGAAGTGATGCTTTTTCACCAATTTCTTCCAAAGGCCAAAGGACGCAAGATAGTGAAACGTCAGCAGTGGATATTATAGTTGATTTAAAATCAATCTTAGATACAAATGTTAACAAATACCTGGCGGAAACTTATCCTAATGTATCCTTGCCTACAGTTTCAGCTAACGTAGCAGCAGATGGTCTTGGCTCTCATTTTGCAATACTACAATGTCCTATTGCTGGTTGTGAAAAATCTACTAAAATTACAAGAAATAAGAAACGATGGAACACTTCGAATTTTTACAGCCACGTTAGCACGCATTCTTCTAAAAAAAATCCTGATAAATCGACTATATCCATTGCAAAAATGTTTGCTAAGATGCAGGAGCGATCTTTAAGTCAAGAAACTGACCAAAATTTAAGTGAACCGTTGAGTGATCAAACTAATCAGAAAATCGAAAAACAAAATGTTTTAAAACGAAAAAGAATCGAAATTCGTGATTCCTCTTCTGAAGATGAAACAGAAAGTACCGTTGCAGATGCAGGTTTGAAAGATTTTTATTATTATTATTAATATTATTATTACACAGGCCTGCAAAGTCTTGTTAGTTTCGACTATTAATAAGTTTCTTTGATTTTAAATTCAATTGTTCACTTATTTTCGTTAAAAATCAATTTTTTGCAAATCTCAATTCGATTTTTCAGTTTCAATTTTAAATTATACTTATAAAATTTCAATTCCATTTTTTATTTTTTAATTATTTTCTTTAATTTTAATTTTTTTTCGATTTTCAATCCAATTGTTCAATGTACAATTATTATTAACAATTTTTTCTATAATTTTCTTAAATTTTCAATTTGCAATTATTTTCTTTAAATTTAATATTTCTTGTTTAATTTTACCAATTATTTTTTTTAGTTGTCTGTTAAGCTAGTCATTATTTGAATTTTATTTGCAATTGTGAATTATTTTCATCATTTTTTGGATATTTTTTTCAATTTTTCTCAGTCATTTTTCAGTCCTTTTTGCGTTTTAATTAGTTCTTTAATTTTTGTCATCACTTTTCCATTTCTTAAAAACCTTGTTCCTTCATTTTTATTTTTTTGTTTTTATGTTGTAATTACAAATATTTGGAATACATGTTTGATGCTTTTATCGTTTTCTTAATTCCTCAATTTTCTACTTTTTTTTGCAGATTTTTATTCTTTTATTTTATTTTTTTTTTAATTTAAGCTTGTACTAAATATTTTCATTTTAACATCGTTATTTTATTTCAGAGAATTTTTTTCTTTTAAATTTTTTAAAAATTTTCCAAAATCTTAATCATTTTTTTTTCAATTTGTGAAATAATTCTCTAATTTTTATACTTTTAAAATTTTGTTCTCTTTAGCAAATATATTTTAACGTTTTTTGAATTATTTTCTTATTTATTTTAAAAATTTTAAAAAAATGTCCGTAGATAGTTTAATTTTTTGATAAGTGTTTCTACTTTTTTAAATAGTTTTATGTCACTGCTTCATTCTTGTGATGTTTTTTTAAAATTCTTGCTTCTTTCCTTTAATGATGCCCATGACATTTTTTATTGAAAAGAACTTTTTCATCTTTTTAATAGTCTTTTTTCTAATCTTTTTACGTTCTTGTTATTTTTTTTAATTTATTATTTTTTCGTTGCTTTTACCTAATTTTCTGAATTTTGCGATGATATGAATTTGAAGAAATTTTTTTGAAATTTTCTCATTTATTCGACATAATTTATTTGATTTTGATTAAGTCTTTTATTATTTATTATTTTTTATTAAATTTTCTCAGTTTGAAAATAAACTACTTACAAATAAACATTTGGAGAGTTTATATACTGATTGTAATTAAAAAATGAATTTTTGATTTAAATAAAAAAAATCGGATTTTTTTGATTCTTTTAAAAAAAATCATGTTTTTATCAGCCCTGTATTTTCTTAAATGGTATCGTATAGTACTACTCTTAAGCTTCAAAACACATTTTTGCAAATTATCTTACGATTTTTTAAAAAGAAGTTACGCAGATTTGGAATTTGTTTATTTAGAGCTATAGTCTCTCTAAATTTATGAAAGTTAGTTTTCACTCCACGAAGAGTGAAAATTAAGCCACTACAATCAGAGTGAGAAAATTAATCTAACAGAGTGAGAGCAGACTAAATAGAGTAAATTTTCACTGCAATTCGAAACGAAATTCACTCCAAAATTGGAGTGAGTGTTCAATTTTTACTTGGAGTGAATTTTTGCTCTAATTGGATTGAAAATTCACTATATTCACGCTTTTTTTTTTTTTTTTCACTATATTTCTCACTCTAATTAGAGTGTCTCAATCTTCACTCTTTGTGGAGTGAAAACTCATACACAGAAATTTAGAGACACTATAGTTCTAAATGAAAAAAAAAAACAAATCTGCAAAACTTCTTTTTAAAAAATCATAAGATAATTTGCAAAAATGTATTTTGAAGCTTAAGAGTAGTACTATACGATACCATTTAGGAAAATGAGAAAAAAATGTTGCTAAACCAGAAAAATGGCCATTATTGTCCATTTAAGCTAATATTACAAAAAATGCTGACGTGATCGGACCATTTTTAGATCAGCTTCTAATTCTGCGTCAAAAAATCTACAAGAATCACCTCCCATTTTTTTTGTAACAAATAAGAACGAAATTTTTCAGGCCTGTGTTATTTGTGTTATTATACAATTATACATATCATACTATTATTATGTCTCATCCAGGTTTCGAAAAGGAAGTAAACGACAATCCACTTCGACGAAATCAAGATGATAACAATTCTGAAAATACGCAGGATAAATTAAAAAATACTCAAAAATCGAATTTTTAGGATCCGGAGAAGGTAACAGAGTGGCGACTTTTCTCCACAAAACGCAGATTCAATCTAGTCGCTCCAAACGAAACGAGAGAAAATTAAATGCAGCTGCAGAAAATTGTAATAAAATAACGGAATACTTACCTATTTTAAACAAGATAGATTTAATTTTGAAGGAAAATGAAGACCTAAAAAAGAAACTTGTGTTGTCCATGGCTCCTAAGCCTCAGTCTGCAAACCAACCAAAAGATTTAAATAATATGTTAAAATTACTTTTAGAATGTGCTTTAGATAATGCTGATAAGAAGCCTAATGGTCGACGATATAGTAACGTAATAAAAGAGCTTGCATTTCTTATTTATTCTATCGGTGGATTATCAATTTACGAGTTTCTTTCTAAAAATCTGTCACTTCCTTCAATTTCAACCGTTCGAAAAAAAATTTATTCTAATTCATCTTTAGTTGAAGGAGAATTTCGAATAAAAGAACTGAAGACATATCTTAAGGAAAGAAATTATCCTCTAAAAGTGCACATTTCTGAAGATGCTACAAGAGTAGATGGACGCATACAATACCACTCTGCTTCAAATCAAATTGTTGGATTCACACTACCATTAGACGTCAATGGAGTGCCTATCGTTGGATCTTATCCTGCAACATCAGCAGAAAAAATTTGTAACTATTTTGAAAATTGCGATACTAGTAATTATGTATATTGCATAATAGCTCAACCTCTTTGCGATAGATCAGCTGTATTCTGTTTAGCAATGTTCGGGACAAATAACAAGTTTAATTCGTTACAAGTTACAAAAAGATGGCAATGGATGAAGGAAAAATGCTCAGAAGAAGGGATTGAGATAGTTGGCTTTTCATCCGACGGTGACACCCGCCTTTTAAAGGCAATGAATTTGCATGTCATCACATCAAAAACAGATACATCTTGGAAGTGGTTTCAGGCGAATAAAGAGGTGGACCAGATTTGTATTCAAGATCAAATTCACATTGGAACAAAGCTGAAAAGTAGATACCTTAAGCCATCTATCATTTTGCCACTCGGAAAAAAATTTGTTATTTCTCGCGGACATCTTGTAGAACTAATAGAGAAGACAAGTAAAGATCAACACCAACTATGCATGTCTGACATCAATCCGAAGGACAAAATGAATTATAGAGCTGTACAAAAAATGTGCGATGTAAAAGTTACAACCCTTTTGCGATCTGAGGTCACAAACAGTGAAGGTACAGCTACTTATTTAGACATGATGCGAGAGGTTGTTGAAGCGTATGTTTCAGTGGATCTCAAACCTTTGGAGCGTATAGAAAAAATCTGGGAATGGGTCTTTTTTTTGAGAATGTGGAGATCTTGGGTTTCAAAACAAGATGGGTATTCACTTGGTAACAATTTCATTACATCCAATGTTTATTATTGCATTGAAATTAATGCTCACTGCTTGATACAAGCAATCATTAAATTTAGAAATAGCAAAGAACCAAATTTATTTCTACCATGGTTGTTATCAAGTCAACCATGTGAAACTACATTTAGAAGACTAAGATCAACAACAGTTTCTCACTGCGGGGTTGTATCATTTTCAATTTTGGATCTTCAAAATCACTTTAGAAGAATTGACTTATTAGCATCGACTTATTTAAAGTTAGGAGAAGAATTTGTATTTTCGAGACACCATAAAGCTGTAAAAACATCTGATGCTTTGCCTTATATTCCCACTTCTCTTCCAGAGGACTCGGAAATTGAAACTGCAGTTATGATTTCTCTTCGTCGCGCTATAAAGAGAGCTACTGACTTTGAGTTAATAAAAAAGGTACCTGCAACTTTTATACCTAAACCAGATTTGCGTTATCTATCATCAACTGAAGTTGATACAAATCAAGACGACTTGTTTTCTGAAGATCATGACGATGATTTAGGTGAACAAGATAATATTCTCATGGATAATTTTGAGCAAGTAATTGATGACACCGAGGATGACAGCGAAATTAACAGTGCATTAGATCGTGAAGACAATTTAAACGATCTTCTGGAAGATTTGTTTATTGTATCGACCGGTGCATTAGGTATAAAAACGTTTAATCACGTAAATGTGACTGAAGCAAGTCCATTTGTTAGGGTATCAGATGGAAATGGCAATCCAGCTGTTATTAAAAAACAGACATTAGTGTGGTTAAGAAGTAGTGGAAATATGAATATGAATTCAGACAGATTACAAAGAGTAAAAGCTGATCTTATATCTCATAAGATCTCGCATAAGACTTTTTCGTGTTCTAAGGAATTAGAATCTCCACATCGAGAGCAATTTATTTCCGTTGGCGACTGGTGCGCCTTTACATCAGAAGACAAATCTATTGTCATTGGACGAATTCTCGCATTTAGTTATTTGACTGGATTAAGCCGAAAAAATCAGGAGTATTCGAAAATATCTGCTCCTATAAATGCTCCTGAGCATAATGCTCGAGGTTTGGGGTGCATGTGCTCTTGGTTTAATATCGAAGAAAATAAAATATTGACTCTTATAAATATGGATGTTCATGGGTACTACGATATTAAAAATTATATTTGCACAGTACCACGTCCCCAAATTGAGGAAAATAAGTTTAAGTTATTGTGTTCATTAAACTCGATTTTAAATGTTTCATCGAGTGTTTGATAATTTAATAAAATGTTCTAATTCGTTTTATACTTTTCTATTCTTATAAATTAATGAAAATTGTTAATTTCGTTCTAGGTGAGTTATTTATTTAAATAAAGTAAATAATATGTTTTTATGACTACTGTGTTCACTAAGCTCGATTTTAAATGTTTCGTCGAGTGTTTGATAATTTAATAAAGTGTTCTCGTTCGTTTTATACATTTTTATTGTTGAAAATAAATGAAAAATGTTCATTTCGTTCTATATGTGAGTAACTTACGAATTTAAAGTAAATAATATGTTCTTATGACTGAATTTTTAGTATTTATTTATTTATTTCATTCAAAATATTCAGTATTACACCTGTAATATTGTGTAATACTCCTGTAATATACCGTAATATATTGTATTACTTTGGTATTATAGCGTATTGGCGTAATACTAGTGTAATAGGTGTATTAGTCACGTATTAGTTGTAATATGCGTAATAGGGATTACTCTGTACGCCTTTTTTTAAAGAAAATACCCCCTCGATTTTAAATAAAAATAATTACGTATCCTGATGAGGTCGACAAACCTGTGTCGACGAAACGTAGCATATTTGACGCAAGAATAAAAATTTGAATTTTTTATTTACCTGACCTTCCTGGGATCATTTACTTCTTTTTTCAAAAAAACTCTTCACTAATTTTTATTTATAAAATAATATGGTTTATACTAAAATTAAAACAACAGCATTATGAAATACAAATTTATTAAAATATCTGAAGACGTTAATATAAATCACTTAATATTTTCTTTAATTTCGTATTTTAATAATGACACTGAATGATATTTGATAACAATACTTCTCAACCAGTTTGAAGTTGCGTAAATGTAAAAATAAAAGAGAAACTTAAAAAATCTGTTTGTATAGAGAAATATCATTTTTATTTTAAAATGAATAATCTCAAATATAAAGGAATAAGTTCAATCATAAAGATTTAAATCTAGATTGTTAGGAATCATTAACTTGTAAAGATAATAATATTACATTTCTTAATTTAATAATTGTCCCTTGATAAATATGTTCCTAATAATTCAGCCGTAGGACTGTCTTTAAAAAATTATCTGTATTCAGGTTCAGAATAAATCCAAAGATAGTTCTGACGTAACGAAAAGTTCTCCCGCAGGACCATAAGCTTAATGACTAGACAGGATCTGCAGCAGATGACATTAATAATACGCGATGCTTGATAAAAATGCCTTTTAATGCATCAGCGCTAAAAGCAGCGTCCTTAACTATTACTTTTGTCGACGACACGAGTCGATATATGCCTCGTGGGAGCCAGACTTAATTGCTAATTAAGTAATAGTCGCTGCAATTAGATCTCTTCGGTAATTGTAAACTTAGCTATGAAATCGACAAAAGGTCTCCTAGCGTGGAATTCCTTTCGAGTCGTAAAACATTTCTCAAGCGGTTGTTATTTTAATTGAAAAATGTTATTCACGGAAAGATACAAGTTTCGTATTTCCAGATATGAACAGTCATTGAATAGAAAACTACTAATAAAAGTGCAGTTGTTGTAATGAATCCAGGGTGTGCTTATTTATCGTGTACAAATTCATCAAAAAAAAAGTTATTTTAATGTTGAGAATTTCGCTTCTACTGCATTTGTATTTTCAATATCGATACGCATTATAAATTGTATCCATAAACTTAATAAAGATGTTTTATTTATTACGGATGATAAAAATATCAGGAGAAATGTCAAGATGTTAAATGTAATTAAACCGCAGTTTATCTGTGAAAAAGCGAACTCGTTAGTGAAGTCAGGTGAAAAAAGTTAAAAAGCATAGAGGGCGTCCAACTGGAATTAATAAAATGCATTAATCGATGAAAAAAGTTCATATTCTTTTTGTGGATCACAACATTGACGAAAATTGTAAACCCTTTTATTCTCAGGTAGGTTATAGGTATCGTTCCAACCGATTACATTGTGCAATCTTTCCTAATGGGTAAGCATGAGTGGGTGGCATAATGAAAGCGGAGAATCCCATCAGTGTGGGGTGGTTGAAAAGCAAGTACAAAGGAAATTTAGAAAGTGATGGAACAAAAGATACCTCAGTGATTGATCAGCAGCGTAGATGCCACTTCTTGATACCAACACCAAAATAAAAGTAATCCAAACATTAATATAAACGAACTCATAATAACAAAAATAAAGCAAATAAAATACTCGCATGTTTAAATATTGTATGAAACAAAATGCAAATTTTGACTACCCCTACGAAATTAAAAGAAAAATATGTTAATACAACTTTTTTAACGAGAAATGTGTCCATTAATGTATAGGAAAATGAGGCATCTCTTGACTCATCAATTCGCATGATGGCAAGTACACAAAAGAAATGTATACAAAACAAATCTGGGTTCCCTATGATAATGTAGTTCATGAAACGAAAATCCAACTTAGGGATGTTCCTGTGTCAATAGGCTCGATTTCCCTTTCATGTTGTCAACTCTTTTTGTGTGTCGGCAAATTGTCGCTGAGGGAGGTGGGGGATTAAGGGTCGGGGGTTAAATTAACATTATTGTTGTGACAAAGATGGGGTCAGTAGCCCACCCAGGACGTTGTGACCCGCGGGACCATTTCCCTCGAGTCGAACTCAACTCAGGGTGGATCGTTGGGTAAACAATTCCACTTGATGATCGACTCGTTTGATGTCGCCTGATTACTTTCAGTAAACACTCCTTGATTCTCAACGAAAATCTGTCATTTTTTGCCATCTCTGCCATCTCTTGCTTTCCAGCTGGTTAAGAAGTCAGTTTCACAATGTAGTGAAACAATCTCTATTAGTGATATTTTTTTCTTCCATTATATTTATAACAAAAACACTTTTTTTCGATTACTGGAAGATGAGGATAAAATAGGAAAAAACACTATTTTTCACAGTACGACGACGTTTTGGTGGCTTGGTTTGCCACCATCATCAGGTCACTTTAATAAAAAATGAATAAATAATGTACATTAAAATTATAATTATAAGCGGAATCACACACATTAAATTCACAAATATAATAAGACAATACCTAGTTAAAAATTGTTAATCACATCGAAAAATTGTCAAAAAAGGTAAAATAACATTTTAAAATAATTAAATATTGTCATTAAATTAAAATAGAAAATCACCGGCATAGTTCAGCCAGTGATTAGTCAAAACTGAGGTGCGATATTGACGAATACAGATTATATACAAAAGACAAGGACAATGAAATTGATCGAAGTATTATGAAGAATAATCACTGTTTCAACTTTCGTATTAAAGGCAAATAAGTATTACTAAGGAATTGTATATCCTCTTTTCTATTGATAGTAAAATCATTGCATTTTATATAGATCATTTCGGAAATACGTCTTTTTTTGTAATTCACAAAGACAATGTTCCTCTTCGTCCAATTGTTTCTATCATTAATAGTCCAACACATTTTTTAGCAAAAACAATATACGAAGAATTAAAAACTGTTATTCCTCTTCCAAAATCTCACATAAATAATAGTTTTGAATTAAAAGAAAAATTGAATAATATTGTTATACCAAATAATTTTGTACTACTTTCACTTGATGTCAGTTCTCTTTTTACCAACATTCCTTGTAATCTAGTTATTGAAAGTTTGGATAAAAGATTTCAAAAATTCACAATTCTTGTAAAATTCCTTTCGGTGATATTATTGATTATACTAAGTTTCTTTTTAATAATACCTTTTTTGTGTTTAACAACAAAATTTATCAACAAATTCATGGCACCCCTATGGGTTCACCTATCTCACCATTGTTTGCTAATATTGTAATGGAAGACTTAGAAACTGAACGTCTTAATTTATTCAAAAAAAATCATGATTGTATACCGTTGTTTTATGTTAGATATGTTGATGACACACTTTTTTGTGTGGATAAAGAACACGTTGACTTGATTATTAATACCTTTAACTCTATTAATGATAACTTAAAGTTTACTTATGAACTAGAATCTGACAATCAAATTAATTTTCTATACTTAAAATTGATAAAAAGAAACAATCAACTTATCAGCGATTGGTTTCAAAAGCCTATATCTTCAAACAGATTGATTAACTATTATTCCTGTCATCCATTACAACAAAAAAAGAATATTGTTTACAATTTATATGACAGGGCAATTTTACTTTCACATGATTCTTTCCATAAGAATAATATAAAAAAAGTTATAAAAATTCTTCGAAACAATGATTATCCTTTAGATTTTATACATAAAAATTTGAGAATACGTAGTCATATTTTAAAAAAAAATAGATAGTGTACAATCTAATATGTCATCTGTTTATGGACGTCTACCAAAAGTTTGCATTCCTTTCAATAATATTTATTTTCAATTATCCAACATTTTGAAGGACTATAATTTAATTTCTATTCCTTTAGTTAAAAAAAGTCGATTATAAAAATTCGATTATAAAACTTGGTAAAGATTCTACGGAAAAATGCGATATTAAAGGTATTGTTTACAAATTTAACTGCAACGATTGTCCTGCTACTTATATTGGAGAAACCAAACGTTCTTTAAAGACAAGAGTTGGTGAACACGAAAAAAGAAAAAAGATAAAAACTGTTGTTAACGAACATCGATTTGGAAATAATCATTCTTTCGACTTTAAAAATGCAACAGTGGTAGATTTTGAGACTAATTACAAAAAAGGACGTATTTCCAAAATGATCTACATAAAATGCAATGATTTTACTATCAATAGAAAGGAGGATATACAATGCCTTAGTAATACTCATTTGCCTTTAATACGAAAGTTGAAACAGTGATTATTCTTCATAATACTTCGATCAATTTCATTGTCCTTGTCTTTTGTATATAATCTGTATTCGTCAATATCGCACCTCAGTTTTGACTAATCACTGGCTGAACTATGCCGGTGATTTTCTATTTTAATTTAATGACAATATTTTATTATTTTAAAATGTTATTTTACCTTTTTTGACAATTTTTCGATGTGATTAACAATTTTTAACTAGGTATTGTCTTATTATATTTGTGAATTTAATGTGTGTGATTCCGCTTATAATTATAATTTTAATGTATATTATTTATTTATTTTTTATTAAAGTGACCTGATGATGGTGGCGAACCAAGCCACCGAAACGTCGTCGTACTGTGAAAAATAGTTTTTTTTCCTATTTTTTTCTCATCTTCCAGTAATAAAAAAAAAGTGTTTTTGAAACAATCTTTATTGTTATTTCAAATTTATCATTAACAAAAATATGTTCAAATTAAATTTTTACAATCTTTAAAAATAATTAGAATAAACAATTGACCAATAAAATTAGTTACTCAGAAACTTTACAAAACGAAGAAAATTTGTTGAAGCTAGAACGGTTACAAGTATAAGATTGTAAAAATGGTAATATACAGACATCTTGAAATTTAAACTGAAAGTAATAAATCGAATTGAGGGTCATAATAATATTATTATGGGTCGATTACATAATAAACTTACAAATTTTTCAATTCAAAAATGTAATGTGATCGCATCGATGAGAAAAAAAAACTGATATTTAAAGAAAATTGAAAATCTAACTTGTAGTTTTGTTTTCGCTTTTAAAGTAACAATCAGTTAACTGTTTGCCATTTTTATCAATACTTGATAATTTTTTAATTGTCTGGGTTCTTCAACTGTTCAACTTCTACACACAAATGTTATATATTACAAATCATGTCAACCCTTTGAAGTCCAGGGTTCTTAAACTTTTCTTTCATCTCTTGGTTCATATCTTTCTGGTAATTTCTGATCACTCCATTTCCATTTGTTTATATTGATACTCTTTATCACTTATCATTCACTCGTCAAAACTAAATTTTATCTTCACTTGTTTCTTTCCTCCCCACTGTCCTCCTTCAACTGACTCCCGTCAAAAAAATCATTTTACTTAAGTCTTCTTTTCTCCTGGGTTATCCCTACCGGCCCATTATCTTCATTGTTCTTAAACTGAAAAAATCCTTTTTTCTCATGTTTTACTATTACCATATCAATGACCATTACAATTTGTAAAAAGACGATTATTGTCCAAAATGATTATGCAGGAAGTTAGAAGTTCGCCACACAATTTTAACTTGCCAAAGAAATATCACTCAATCAAGTTGTTCTTCGTTGGACACTTTCGGAGACGGTGATTATTAGGTGACTACCCGTTTTTATTTTTATCTCGTATGTTATCGTTATCATTTTTTGCCTCAGATTTCGAAAAAACTCGAAAGCAATTTGTCGCTGTTGATGATCGGCCACGGGAAATATTGCATATTGAACACCAGTGTCTGTATTAATTTACATCGAATTAAATCGGCAATGTCCTGCAGCTCCAAGAGCGACAAAAAATCCAGAAATGGAAGCCTGTCTTGAACAGTGAGGCTGGATTGCATCTCGGTTCCTCGCAACCAGTCATCATCCAACCTTTATTTACCGTCGTATGACTATTCATACTTCTATAACGACTGTTACGGTCAAGTGTAGAGTCGCATCTACGCTGGCGGCTTATCTTGTGGATGTCGCGGCCATTGTAATTAATCGGGCATCGTGTCCGTCTGAACTTCTGCCAAGCAAGTCTGTCTTGAATAATCCCAGCGCTTATCGCTTATTACAGTAAAGTGATCGGTACCGGGCTTGCGACAGAAGAAAAGTAACTATAGTCCAGGACCATCGCTTGTTTTAAAATGCCCTCGTGCACACTCGTCCGAGAACCTGTTTCAGTGTCAGTCCGTTGATCAATCTTGTTAATTAACACTCGGCCTCGGCCGTCGAAAGACGCTGGAATTTTCATTGCGTCCCATCTTTCATCCTCGCAAATCGAGAGCGCACCTCACAACCATTTCAGATACGACCCTTTTTCTGCTCAACTGCCAGCAGTAGCTTGACTACACTTATTACATGTTTTCGTGGTAATTAATTTCTCCATCGAGACACTGCTTTAACGGTAAATAGCACCGATATTATCCCCAATTAATTTCAGGCTATTAAATCGGTTGGGAAACAGATTTCTCAAAGTTGACCAGAAATAACAACGATACACTAATGAACATTCTCAACAAGTTTTATTACTTGTTAACAATCCTGCGCGTAGCACTACAATTAGATTTTGCGATTTAAAAGATCTAAATACGTGTGTGCATTTTTACACGAACGCGACCCGGATTATGCAGTAAAATCAACAATATGCAATTTTTGCCTAATAAGTTAAAAACTTATTTTTAAACCTGAGTGAAACGCGACATAACTTTTCTATTACGGGCATTTTTTTTTATCATAGTAACCCATAAAATAATTTTATAGAATAAAAACAGCTTTTGATGGGGAACGCCCCACAGTCAGAACATTGAATACGTTAGGAATGCGAGATCTTACGACGTCCACGTCCTGTTCTCTCGTAGCGTAATAGTAACATCAATGCTTTTTGTAGCCATCTCATAACGAGTGCCTTAATACATGCGTAGCACGTGACGAATGAGAAAAGGCGCGGAAATAAATCAGCCAATCAAAACTCTCACCAAGTTCCGTCAAATGCTGTAAAGCATGAGCATCAGAATGTAAAAGTTAGTGTTATTTTTCTCATCGAAAAGCGTTAATCGTGTTAATAGTATATTAAGCAACAAGGAGTTAAAGGCAGCCATTTGTTTACGCTGATGTTTGTGTACGAGTGACAGTCGAGGGCGAAGCCCGAGACGTGAACGAGTACACAAACATCATTGTAAACAAATTGGACTGACTTTGAACCCGTGTTGCTTACGATACTTTTTATTCCAAAGGCACAAACTTGGTGCTTTTAAATGTTTGTAGGTTAGGGTCTAAATGCATTCACTTGTTTGACCGTATAAAAATGGCGGCCATTTTTGCCCTGTGGTGGAAAAAATGCATGGATCAGCTGTTCATTTTTTCCCTAGGGAAAAAATGGAAGCCATTTTTACCCGGTCGAACAAATGAATGCGTTTAGACCCTGCCTACAGGCATCTAAAAGCTCCATGTTTGTGCCTGTGGGATAAAAAATAAATTAAGCTTGAGCGCAGAAGTAGTTTCTTCAGTAATGAATCCAATAAAGATACGGCTGCCAGAAAATAGAGACTGTCCAAAAAAGCACCTCACACGTAAATTCGTGATATTCTGGCAATATTTGGATAAGTTTAATGTTTAAAAAATTGGACAACTTAGTTTTCTTCAAAGAAATCTAAAACTTTCTTGTTTGTATCAAATCTGAAATCAGCAATTTTTTTTTTGTGAAATAGGCATTTGTTAAATTTATTGTTACGTCAGTAATTATTATTATTATAAATTTAATTCTATACGCGTAAATTGGTTATACGTGTAATTTCTAAAAATCCTTCATATACATCAATAATGAAATAAGTTAAAATTTAACAGTAGATCTTAACTCAATTAAGAAATAATATCACCCGAAATCAAAGTACTGAGTACAAAACAGTAATTACCTATATATTGTTAACGTTAGTCAAGTTTGAAGTATTGAGTATTATTTATAATTAATTTGATATTGTATTGTCTTCTCAAAATAATTCTATCTTACATTACTGAGTATTACCCCTAATCATCGCTATAATTATCGTTATCCGCAGTCTAAATCGAAGTACTGAGTATTACCCCTAATCATCGCTAATTATTGTTATCCCTAGTCTAAATAAAAGTATTGAGCAATGTATTGAGTATTGTTAACGTTAACAATTCTAATTCTTCTAATTTGAAGTATTAAGCATTATTCATAATTCGATATTAAAATGTCATCTCAAAATATTTTAATCTTGTTTTAATGAGTATTACCCCTAAACTTCGCTAATTAATTATTGTTATCCGCAGTCTATATCGAAGTACTGGGTATCACCCCAAATCATCTCTAATTATTATTATCTGCAATCTAATTCAATATATTGAGTATTACTTTTAAGCACCGCTAATCTTCTATTATATTAATACGATACCGAAAAAACTTCGTTCATCGTCGTACAGACTTCAAAGTTCACCTACTTTTTCCAATAGGTTACTTACAAAAATGTTCATTTCACCATGTTATTATAGTTTGTAACAATGCGCACTGGCACTATTCGTGTCAAACATGTTAAACTGAACATTTTTTTATGAACAACATATTGTTGCACATGCACAGTAGTGCACCACAGCTGTGTAAACGTGCGTACTACTAAACAAACATTTCACATGCGCAGTTGTTTTGTATTGCTGTTACACATGCGCAATCATGCACAGTCATAGTCACACATGTGCTCTAATTAAATTCAAAAATTACGCATGCGCAGTGCTGTACTTCACCAGATAATTAAATTTTCACTACATATAGCATACTTTTTTTAATAAGTGCGCAGTAAATTCCGTCTTATTATTGCGCATGCGTAACACGGTAACATGATATCTGCACATGCGCAAAGGTACTTTTATTTAAAAAATTTGTTAAAATTGTTTTCTTTTCATTATTATTGTAATTAATGACCCATAATAGAAAAGAATATTCAAAATTCAATTTAAATATTGGAATTCAAGAAATTTAATAGAAAAATTTATATTATTGAACATAAAAAATAATAAAAACATTAAAAGTGTATTTAATTTTATTAATTTTAATCTTTTTTTCTTTAAAATGTTTATAAAATGTAACAAATTTTGATCTGAAAGTTTTCAATTTTTCATACTTTTAAAAACCATTTTCTAGGGGTACCGGGGGGGGGGGGGGGTAATAAATATTTAACATACTGTCAGAAAATCTTCCATATAATTAGTGTTTAAAAAAGTTTTGTAAAAATTTACTTATTTATTGAGAATAACTAGTTTGAAAGTTCTCCCAATATTCATAAAATTGTACGTGGTAATCTTCTATTATATTAATACGATACCGAAAAAACTTCGTTCATCGTCGTACAGACTTCAAAGTTCACCTACTTTTTCCAATAGGTTACTTACAAAAATGTTCATTTCACCATGTTATTATAGTTTGTAACAATGCGCACTGGCACTATTCGTGTCAAACATGTTAAAACTGAACATTTTTTTATGAACAACATATTGTTGCACATGCGCAGTAGTGCACCACAGCTGTGTAAACGTGCGCACTACTAAACAAACATTTCACATGCGCAGTTGTTTTGTATTGCTGTTACACATGCGCAATCATGCACAGTCATAGTCACACATGTGCTCTAATTAAATTCAAAAATTACGCATGCGCAGTGCTGTACTTCACCAGATAATTAAATTTTCACTACATATAGCATACTTTTTTTAATAAGTGCGCAGTAAATTCCGTCTTATTATTGCGCATGCGTAACACGGTAACATGATATCTGCACATGCGCAAAGGTACTTTTATTTAAAAAATTTGTTAAAATTGTTTTCTTTTCATTATTATTGTAATTAATGACCCATAATAGAAAAGAATATTCAAAATTCAATTTAAATATTGGAATTCAAGAAATTTAATAGAAAAATTTATATTATTGAACATAAAAAATAATAAAAACATTAAAAGTGTATTTAATTTTATTAATTTTAATCTTTTTTTCTTTAAAATGTTTATAAAATGTAACAAATTTTGATCTGAAAGTTTTCAATTTTTCATACTTTTAAAAACCATTTTCTAGGGGTACCGGGGGGGGGGGGGTAATAAATATTTAACATACTGTCAGAAAATCTTCCATATAATTAGTGTTTAAAAAAGTTTTGTAAAAATTTACTTATTTATTGAGAATAACTAGTTTGAAAGTTCTCCCAATATTCATAAAATTGTACGTGGTAATCTTCTATTATATTAATACGATACCGAAAAAACTTCGTTCATCGTCGTACAGACTTCAAAGTTCACCTACTTTTTCCAATAGGTTACTTACAAAAATGTTCATTTCACCATGTTATTATAGTTTGTAACAATGCGCACTGGCACTATTCGTGTCAAACATGTTAAACTGAACATTTTTTTATGAACAACATATTGTTGCACATGCGCAGTAGTGCACCACAGCTGTGTAAACGTGCGCACTACTAAACAAACATTTCACATGCGCAGTTGTTTTGTATTGCTGTTACACATGCGCAATCATGCACAGTCATAGTCACACATGTGCTCTAATTAAATTCAAAAATTACGCATGCGCAGTGCTGTACTTCACCAGATAATTAAATTTTCACTACATATAGCATACTTTTTTTAATAAGTGCGCAGTAAATTCCGTCTTATTATTGCGCATGCGTAACACGGTAACATGATATCTGCACATGCGCAAAGGTACTTTTATTTAAAAAATTTGTTAAAATTGTTTTCTTTTCATTATTATTGTAATTAATGACCCATAATAGAAAAGAATATTCAAAATTCAATTTAAATATTGGAATTCAAGAAATTTAATAGAAAAATTTATATTATTGAACATAAAAAATAATAAAAACATTAAAAGTGTATTTAATTTTATTAATTTTAATCTTTTTTTCTTTAAAATGTTTATAAAATGTAACAAATTTTGATCGGAAAGTTTTCAATTTTTCATACTTTTAAAAACCATTTTCTAGGGGTACCGGGGGGGGGGGGGTAATAAATATTTAACATACTGTCAGAAAATCTTCCATATAATTAGTGTTTAAAAAAGTTTTGTAAAAATTTACTTATTTATTGAGAATAACTAGTTTGAAAGTTCTCCCAATATTCATAAAATTGTACGTGGTAATCTTCTATTATATTAATACGATACCGAAAAAACTTCGTTCATCGTCGTACAGACTTCAAAGTTCACCTACTTTTTCCAATAGGTTACTTACAAAAATGTTCATTTCACCATGTTATTATAGTTTGTAACAATGCGCACTGGCACTATTCGTGTCAAACATGTTAAACTGAACATTTTTTTATGAACAACATATTGTTGCACATGCGCAGTAGTGCACCACAGCTGTGTAAACGTGCGCACTACTAAACAAACATTTCACATGCGCAGTTGTTTTGTATTGCTGTTACACACGCGCAATCATGCACAGTCATAGTCACACATGTGCTCTAATTAAATTCAAAAATTACGCATGCGCAGTGCTGTACTTCACCAGATAATTAAATTTTCACTACATATAGCATACTTTTTTTAATAAGTGCGCAGTAAATTCCGTCTTATTATTGCGCATGCGTAACACGGTAACATGATATCTGCACATGCGCAAAGGTACTTTTATTTAAAAAATTTGTTAAAATTGTTTTCTTTTCATTATTATTGTAATTAATGACCCATAATAGAAAAGAATATTCAAAATTCAATTTAAATATTGGAATTCAAGAAATTTAATAGAAAAATTTATATTATTGAACATAAAAAATAATAAAAACATTAAAAGTGTATTTAATTTTATTAATTTTAATCTTTTTTTCTTTAAAATGTTTATAAAATGTAACAAATTTTGATCTGAAAGTTTTCAATTTTTCATACTTTTAAAAACCATTTTCTAGGGGTACCGGGGGGGGGGGGGGTAATAAATATTTAACATACTGTCAGAAAATCTTCCATATAATTAGTGTTTAAAAAAGTTTTGTAAAAATTTACTTATTTATTGAGAATAACTAGTTTGAAAGTTCTCCCAATATTCATAAAATTGTACGTGGTAATCTTCTATTATATTAATACGATACCGAAAAAACTTCGTGCATCGTCGTACAGACTTCAAAGTTCACCTACTTTTTCCAATAGGTTACTTACAAAAATGTTCATTTCACCATGTTATTATAGTTTGTAACAATGCGCACTGGCACTATTCGTGTCAAACATGTTAAACTGAACATTTTTTTATGAACAACATATTGTTGCACATGCGCAGTAGTGCATCACAGCTGTGTAAACGTGCGCACTACTAAACAAACATTTCACATGCGCAGTTGTTTTGTATTGCTGTTACACATGCGCAATCATGCACAGTCATAGTCACACATGTGCTCTAATTAAATTCAAAAATTACGCATGCGCAGTGCTGTACTTCACCAGATAATTAAATTTTCACTACATATAGCATACTTTTTTTAATAAGTGCGCAGTAAATTCCGTCTTATTATTGCGCATGCGTAACACGGTAACATGATATCTGCACATGCGCAAAGGTACTTTTATTTAAAAAATTTGTTAAAATTGTTTTCTTTTCATTATTATTGTAATTAATGACCCATAATAGAAAAGAATATTCAAAATTCAATTTAAATATTGGAATTCAAGAAATTTAATAGAAAAATTATATTATTGAACATAAAAAATAATAAAAACATTAAAAGTGTATTTAATTTTATTAATTTTAATCTTTTTTTCTTTAAAATGTTTATAAAATGTAACAAATTTTGATCTGAAAGTTTTCAATTTTTCATACTTTTAAAAACCATTTTCTAGGGGTACCGGGGGGGGGGGGGGTAATAAATATTTAACATACTGTCAGAAAATCTTCCATATAATTAGTGTTTAAAAAAGTTTAGTAAAAATTTACTTATTTATTGAGAATAACTAGTTTGAAAGTTCTCCCAATATTCATAAAATTGTACGTGGTAATCTTCTATTATATTAATACGATACCGAAAAAACTTCGTTCATCGTCGTACAGACTTCAAAGTTCACCTACTTTTTCCAATAGGTTACTTACAAAAATGTTCATTTCACCATGTTATTATAGTTTGTAACAATGCGCACTGGCACTATTCGTGTCAAACATGTTAAACTGAACATTTTTTTATGAACAACATATTGTTGCACATGCACAGTAGTGCACCACAGCTGTGTAAACGTGCGTACTACTAAACAAACATTTCACATGCGCAGTTGTTTTGTATTGCTGTTACACATGCGCAATCATGCACAGTCATAGTCACACATGTGCTCTAATTAAATTCAAAAATTACGCATGCGCAGTGCTGTACTTCACCAGATAATTAAATTTTCACTACATATAGCATACTTTTTTTAATAAGTGCGCAGTAAATTCCGTCTTATTATTGCGCATGCGTAACACGGTAACATGATATCTGCACATGCGCAAAGGTACTTTTATTTAAAAAATTTGTTAAAATTGTTTTCTTTTCATTATTATTGTAATTAATGACCCATAATAGAAAAGAATATTCAAAATTCAATTTAAATATTGGAATTCAAGAAATTTAATAGAAAAATTTATATTATTGAACATAAAAAATAATAAAAACATTAAAAGTGTATTTAATTTTATTAATTTTAATCTTTTTTTCTTTAAAATGTTTATAAAATGTAACAAATTTTGATCTGAAAGTTTTCAATTTTTCATACTTTTAAAAACCATTTTCTAGGGGTACCGGGGGGGGGGGGGTAATAAATATTTAACATACTGTCAGAAAATCTTCCATATAATTAGTGTTTAAAAAAGTTTTGTAAAAATTTACTTATTTATTGAGAATAACTAGTTTGAAAGTTCTCCCAATATTCATAAAATTGTACGTGGTAATCTTCTATTATATTAATACGATACCGAAAAAACTTCGTTCATCGTCGTACAGACTTCAAAGTTCACCTACTTTTTCCAATAGGTTACTTACAAAAATGTTCATTTCACCATGTTATTATAGTTTGTAACAATGCGCACTGGCACTATTCGTGTCAAACATGTTAAACTGAACATTTTTTTATGAACAACATATTGTTGCACATGCGCAGTAGTGCACCACAGCTGTGTAAACGTGCGCACTACTAAACAAACATTTCACATGCGCAGTTGTTTTGTATTGCTGTTACACATGCGCAATCATGCACAGTCATAGTCACACATGTGCTCTAATTAAATTCAAAAATTACGCATGCGCAGTGCTGTACTTCACCAGATAATTAAATTTTCACTACATATAGCATACTTTTTTTAATAAGTGCGCAGTAAATTCCGTCTTATTATTGCGCATGCGTAACACGGTAACATGATATCTGCACATGCGCAAAGGTACTTTTATTTAAAAAATTTGTTAAAATTGTTTTCTTTTCATTATTATTGTAATTAATGACCCATAATAGAAAAGAATATTCAAAATTCAATTTAAATATTGGAATTCAAGAAATTTAATAGAAAAATTTATATTATTGAACATAAAAAATAATAAAAACATTAAAAGTGTATTTAATTTTATTAATTTTAATCTTTTTTTCTTTAAAATGTTTATAAAATGTAACAAATTTTGATCTGAAAGTTTTCAATTTTTCATACTTTTAAAAACCATTTTCTAGGGGTACCGGGGGGGGGGGGTAATAAATATTTAACATACTGTCAGAAAATCTTCCATATAATTAGTGTTTAAAAAAGTTTTGTAAAAATTTACTTATTTATTGAGAATAACTAGTTTGAAAGTTCTCCCAATATTCATAAAATTGTACGTGGTAATCTTCTATTATATTAATACGATACCGAAAAAACTTCGTTCATCGTCGTACAGACTTCAAAGTTCACCTACTTTTTCCAATAGGTTACTTACAAAAATGTTCATTTCACCATGTTATTATAGTTTGTAACAATGCGCACTGGCACTATTCGTGTCAAACATGTTAAACTGAACATTTTTTTATGAACAACATATTGTTGCACATGCGCAGTAGTGCACCACAGCTGTGTAAACGTGCGCACTACTAAACAAACATTTCACATGCGCAGTTGTTTTGTATTGCTGTTACACATGCGCAATCATGCACAGTCATAGTCACACATGTGCTCTAATTAAATTCAAAAATTACGCATGCGCAGTGCTGTACTTCACCAGATAATTAAATTTTCACTACATATAGCATACTTTTTTTAATAAGTGCGCAGTAAATTCCGTCTTATTATTGCGCATGCGTAACACGGTAACATGATATCTGCACATGCGCAAAGGTACTTTTATTTAAAAAATTTGTTAAAATTGTTTTCTTTTCATTATTATTGTAATTAATGACCCATAATAGAAAAGAATATTCAAAATTCAATTTAAATATTGGAATTCAAGAAATTTAATAGAAAAATTTATATTATTGAACATAAAAAATAATAAAAACATTAAAAGTGTATTTAATTTTATTAATTTTAATCTTTTTTTCTTTAAAATGTTTATAAAATGTAACAAATTTTGATCTGAAAGTTTTCAATTTTTCATACTTTTAAAAACCATTTTCTAGGGGTACCGGGGGGGGGGGGGGTAATAAATATTTAACATACTGTCAGAAAATCTTCCATATAATTAGTGTTTAAAAAAGTTTTGTAAAAATTTACTTATTTATTGAGAATAACTAGTTTGAAAGTTCTCCCAATATTCATAAAATTGTACGTGGTAATCTTCTATTATATTAATACGATACCGAAAAAACTTCGTTCATCGTCGTACAGACTTCAAAGTTCACCTACTTTTTCCAATAGGTTACTTACAAAAATGTTCATTTCACCATGTTATTATAGTTTGTAACAATGCGCACTGGCACTATTCGTGTCAAACATGTTAAACTGAACATTTTTTTATGAACAACATATTGTTGCACATGCGCAGTAGTGCACCACAGCTGTGTAAACGTGCGCACTACTAAACAAACATTTCACATGCGCAGTTGTTTTGTATTGCTGTTACACATGCGCAATCATGCACAGTCATAGTCACACATGTGCTCTAATTAAATTCAAAAATTACGCATGCGCAGTGCTGTACTTCACCAGATAATTAAATTTTCACTACATATAGCATACTTTTTTTAATAAGTGCGCAGTAAATTCCGTCTTATTATTGCGCATGCGTAACACGGTAACATGATATCTGCACATGCGCAAAGGTACTTTTATTTAAAAAATTTGTTAAAATTGTTTTCTTTTCATTATTATTGTAATTAATGACCCATAATAGAAAAGAATATTCAAAATTCAATTTAAATATTGGAATTCAAGAAATTTAATAGAAAAATTTATATTATTGAACATAAAAAATAATAAAAACATTAAAAGTGTATTTAATTTTATTAATTTTAATCTTTTTTTCTTTAAAATGTTTATAAAATGTAACAAATTTTGATCGGAAAGTTTTCAATTTTTCATACTTTTAAAAACCATTTTCTAGGGGTACCGGGGGGGGGGGGGGGGGGTAATAAATATTTAACATACTGTCAGAAAATCTTCCATATAATTAGTGTTTAAAAAAGTTTTGTAAAAATTTACTTATTTATTGAGAATAACTAGTTTGAAAGTTCTCCCAATATTCATAAAATTGTACGTGGTAATCTTCTATTATATTAATACGATACCGAAAAAACTTCGTTCATCGTCGTACAGACTTCAAAGTTCACCTACTTTTTCCAATAGGTTACTTACAAAAATGTTCATTTCACCATGTTATTATAGTTTGTAACAATGCGCACTGGCACTATTCGTGTCAAACATGTTAAACTGAACATTTTTTTATGAACAACATATTGTTGCACATGCGCAGTAGTGCACCACAGCTGTGTAAACGTGCGCACTACTAAACAAACATTTCACATGCGCAGTTGTTTTGTATTGCTGTTACACACGCGCAATCATGCACAGTCATAGTCACACATGTGCTCTAATTAAATTCAAAAATTACGCATGCGCAGTGCTGTACTTCACCAGATAATTAAATTTTCACTACATATAGCATACTTTTTTTAATAAGTGCGCAGTAAATTCCGTCTTATTATTGCGCATGCGTAACACGGTAACATGATATCTGCACATGCGCAAAGGTACTTTTATTTAAAAAATTTGTTAAAATTGTTTTCTTTTCATTATTATTGTAATTAATGACCCATAATAGAAAAGAATATTCAAAATTCAATTTAAATATTGGAATTCAAGAAATTTAATAGAAAAATTTATATTATTGAACATAAAAAATAATAAAAACATTAAAAGTGTATTTAATTTTATTAATTTTAATCTTTTTTTCTTTAAAATGTTTATAAAATGTAACAAATTTTGATCTGAAAGTTTTCAATTTTTCATACTTTTAAAAACCATTTTCTAGGGGTACCGGGGGGGGGGGGGGGGGTAATAAATATTTAACATACTGTCAGAAAATCTTCCATATAATTAGTGTTTAAAAAAGTTTAGTAAAAATTTACTTATTTATTGAGAATAACTAGTTTGAAAGTTCTCCCAATATTCATAAAATTGTACGTGGTAATCTTCTATTATATTAATACGATACCGAAAAAACTTCGTTCATCGTCGTACAGACTTCAAAGTTCACCTACTTTTTCCAATAGGTTACTTACAAAAATGTTCATTTCACCATGTTATTATAGTTTGTAACAATGCGCACTGGCACTATTCGTGTCAAACATGTTAAACTGAACATTTTTTTATGAACAACATATTGTTGCACATGCGCAGTAGTGCACCACAGCTGTGTAAACGTGCGCACTACTAAACAAACATTTCACATGCGCAGTTGTTTTGTATTGCTGTTACACATGCGCAATCATGCACAGTCATAGTCACACATGTGCTCTAATTAAATTCAAAAATTACGCATGCGCAGTGCTGTACTTCACCAGATAATTAAATTTTCACTACATATAGCATACTTTTTTTAATAAGTGCGCAGTAAATTCCGTCTTATTATTGCGCATGCGTAACACGGTAACATGATATCTGCACATGCGCAAAGGTACTTTTATTTAAAAAATTTGTTAAAATTGTTTTCTTTTCATTATTATTGTAATTAATGACCCATAATAGAAAAGAATATTCAAAATTCAATTTAAATATTGGAATTCAAGAAATTTAATAGAAAAATTATATTATTGAACATAAAAAATAATAAAAACATTAAAAGTGTATTTAATTTTATTAATTTTAATCTTTTTTTCTTTAAAATGTTTATAAAATGTAACAAATTTTGATCTGAAAGTTTTCAATTTTTCATACTTTTAAAAACCATTTTCTAGGGGTACCGGGGGGGGGGGGGTAATAAATATTTAACATACTGTCAGAAAATCTTCCATATAATTAGTGTTTAAAAAAGTTTAGTAAAAATTTACTTATTTATTGAGAATAACTAGTTTGAAAGTTCTCCCAATATTCATAAAATTGTACGTGGTAATCTTCTATTATATTAATACGATACCGAAAAAACTTCGTTCATCGTCGTACAGACTTCAAAGTTCACCTACTTTTTCCAATAGGTTACTTACAAAAATGTTCATTTCACCATGTTATTATAGTTTGTAACAATGCGCACTGGCACTATTCGTGTCAAACATGTTAAACTGAACATTTTTTTATGAACAACATATTGTTGCACATGCGCAGTAGTGCACCACAGCTGTGTAAACGTGCGCACTACTAAACAAACATTTCACATGCGCAGTTGTTTTGTATTGCTGTTACACATGCGCAATCATGCACAGTCATAGTCACACATGTGCTCTAATTAAATTCAAAAATTACGCATGCGCAGTGCTGTACTTCACCAGATAATTAAATTTTCACTACATATAGCATACTTTTTTTAATAAGTGCGCAGTAAATTCCGTCTTATTATTGCGCATGCGTAACACGGTAACATGATATCTGCACATGCGCAAAGGTACTTTTATTTAAAAAATTTGTTAAAATTGTTTTCTTTTCATTATTATTGTAATTAATGACCCATAATAGAAAAGAATATTCAAAATTCAATTTAAATATTGGAATTCAAGAAATTTAATAGAAAAATTTATATTATTGAACATAAAAAATAATAAAAACATTAAAAGTGTATTTAATTTTATTAATTTTAATCTTTTTTTCTTTAAAATGTTTATAAAATGTAACAAATTTTGATCTGAAAGTTTTCAATTTTTCATACTTTTAAAAACCATTTTCTAGGGGTACCGGGGGGGGGGGGTAATAAATATTTAACATACTGTCAGAAAATCTTCCATATAATTAGTGTTTAAAAAAGTTTTGTAAAAATTTACTTATTTATTGAGAATAACTAGTTTGAAAGTTCTCCCAATATTCATAAAATTGTACGTGGTAATCTTCTTCTATTATATTAATACGATACCGAAAAAACTTCGTTCATCGTCGTACAGACTTCAAAGTTCACCTACTTTTTCCAATAGGTTACTTACAAAAATGTTCATTTCACCATGTTATTATAGTTTGTAACAATGCGCACTGGCACTATTCGTGTCAAACATGTTAAACTGAACATTTTTTTATGAACAACATATTGTTGCACATGCGCAGTAGTGCACCACAGCTGTGTAAACGTGCGCACTACTAAACAAACATTTCACATGCGCAGTTGTTTTGTATTGCTGTTACACATGCGCAATCATGCACAGTCATAGTCACACATGTGCTCTAATTAAATTCAAAAATTACGCATGCGCAGTGCTGTACTTCACCAGATAATTAAATTTTCACTACATATAGCATACTTTTTTTAATAAGTGCGCAGTAAATTCCGTCTTATTATTGCGCATGCGTAACACGGTAACATGATATCTGCACATGCGCAAAGGTACTTTTATTTAAAAAATTTGTTAAAATTGTTTTCTTTTCATTATTATTGTAATTAATGACCCATAATAGAAAAGAATATTCAAAATTCAATTTAAATATTGGAATTCAAGAAATTTAATAGAAAAATTTATATTATTGAACATAAAAAATAATAAAAACATTAAAAGTGTATTTAATTTTATTAATTTTAATCTTTTTTTCTTTAAAATGTTTATAAAATGTAACAAATTTTGATCTGAAAGTTTTCAATTTTTCATACTTTTAAAAACCATTTTCTAGGGGTACCGGGGGGGGGGGGGTAATAAATATTTAACATACTGTCAGAAAATCTTCCATATAATTAGTGTTTAAAAAAGTTTTGTAAAAATTTACTTATTTATTGAGAATAACTAGTTTGAAAGTTCTCCCAATATTCATAAAATTGTACGTGGTAATCTTCTATTATATTAATACGATACCGAAAAAACTTCGTTCATCGTCGTACAGACTTCAAAGTTCACCTACTTTTTCCAATAGGTTACTTACAAAAATGTTCATTTCACCATGTTATTATAGTTTGTAACAATGCGCACTGGCACTATTCGTGTCAAACATGTTAAACTGAACATTTTTTTATGAACAACATATTGTTGCACATGCGCAGTAGTGCACCACAGCTGTGTAAACGTGCGCACTACTAAACAAACATTTCACATGCGCAGTTGTTTTGTATTGCTGTTACACATGCGCAATCATGCACAGTCATAGTCACACATGTGCTCTAATTAAATTCAAAAATTACGCATGCGCAGTGCTGTACTTCACCAGATAATTAAATTTTCACTACATATAGCATACTTTTTTTAATAAGTGCGCAGTAAATTCCGTCTTATTATTGCGCATGCGTAACACGGTAACATGATATCTGCACATGCGCAAAGGTACTTTTATTTAAAAAATTTGTTAAAATTGTTTTCTTTTCATTATTATTGTAATTAATGACCCATAATAGAAAAGAATATTCAAAATTCAATTTAAATATTGGAATTCAAGAAATTTAATAGAAAAATTTATATTATTGAACATAAAAAATAATAAAAACATTAAAAGTGTATTTAATTTTATTAATTTTAATCTTTTTTTCTTTAAAATGTTTATAAAATGTAACAAATTTTGATCTGAAAGTTTTCAATTTTTCATACTTTTAAAAACCATTTTCTAGGGGTACCGGGGGGGGGGGGGGTAATAAATATTTAACATACTGTCAGAAAATCTTCCATATAATTAGTGTTTAAAAAAGTTTTGTAAAAATTTACTTATTTATTGAGAATAACTAGTTTGAAAGTTCTCCCAATATTCATAAAATTGTACGTGGTAATCTTCTATTATATTAATACGATACCGAAAAAACTTCGTTCATCGTCGTACAGACTTCAAAGTTCACCTACTTTTTCCAATAGGTTACTTACAAAAATGTTCATTTCACCATGTTATTATAGTTTGTAACAATGCGCACTGGCACTATTCGTGTCAAACATGTTAAACTGAACATTTTTTTATGAACAACATATTGTTGCACATGCGCAGTAGTGCACCACAGCTGTGTAAACGTGCGCACTACTAAACAAACATTTCACATGCGCAGTTGTTTTGTATTGCTGTTACACATGCGCAATCATGCACAGTCATAGTCACACATGTGCTCTAATTAAATTCAAAAATTACGCATGCGCAGTGCTGTACTTCACCAGATAATTAAATTTTCACTACATATAGCATACTTTTTTTAATAAGTGCGCAGTAAATTCCGTCTTATTATTGCGCATGCGTAACACGGTAACATGATATCTGCACATGCGCAAAGGTACTTTTATTTAAAAAATTTGTTAAAATTGTTTTCTTTTCATTATTATTGTAATTAATGACCCATAATAGAAAAGAATATTCAAAATTCAATTTAAATATTGGAATTCAAGAAATTTAATAGAAAAATTTATATTATTGAACATAAAAAATAATAAAAACATTAAAAGTGTATTTAATTTTATTAATTTTAATCTTTTTTTCTTTAAAATGTTTATAAAATGTAACAAATTTTGATCTGAAAGTTTTCAATTTTTCATACTTTTAAAAACCATTTTCTAGGGGTACCGGGGGGGGGGGGGGTAATAAATATTTAACATACTGTCAGAAAATCTTCCATATAATTAGTGTTTAAAAAAGTTTTGTAAAAATTTACTTATTTATTGAGAATAACTAGTTTGAAAGTTCTCCCAATATTCATAAAATTGTACGTGGTAATCTTCTATTATATTAATACGATACCGAAAAAACTTCGTTCATCGTCGTACAGACTTCAAAGTTCACCTACTTTTTCCAATAGGTTACTTACAAAAATGTTCATTTCACCATGTTATTATAGTTTGTAACAATGCGCACTGGCACTATTCGTGTCAAACATGTTAAACTGAACATTTTTTTATGAACAACATATTGTTGCACATGCGCAGTAGTGCACCACAGCTGTGTAAACGTGCGCACTACTAAACAAACATTTCACATGCGCAGTTGTTTTGTATTGCTGTTACACATGCGCAATCATGCACAGTCATAGTCACACATGTGCTCTAATTAAATTCAAAAATTACGCATGCGCAGTGCTGTACTTCACCAGATAATTAAATTTTCACTACATATAGCATACTTTTTTTAATAAGTGCGCAGTAAATTCCGTCTTATTATTGCGCATGCGTAACACGGTAACATGATATCTGCACATGCGCAAAGGTACTTTTATTTAAAAAATTTGTTAAAATTGTTTTCTTTTCATTATTATTGTAATTAATGACCCATAATAGAAAAGAATATTCAAAATTCAATTTAAATATTGGAATTCAAGAAATTTAATAGAAAAATTTATATTATTGAACATAAAAAATAATAAAAACATTAAAAGTGTATTTAATTTTATTAATTTTAATCTTTTTTTCTTTAAAATGTTTATAAAATGTAACAAATTTTGATCTGAAAGTTTTCAATTTTTCATACTTTTAAAAACCATTTTCTAGGGGTACCGGGGGGGGGGGGTAATAAATATTTAACATACTGTCAGAAAATCTTCCATATAATTAGTGTTTAAAAAAGTTTTGTAAAAATTTACTTATTTATTGAGAATAACTAGTTTGAAAGTTCTCCCAATATTCATAAAATTGTACGTGGTAATCTTCTATTATATTAATACGATACCGAAAAAACTTCGTTCATCGTCGTACAGACTTCAAAGTTCACCTACTTTTTTCCAATAGGTTACTTACAAAAATGTTCATTTCACCATGTTATTATAGTTTGTAACAATGCGCACTGGCACTATTCGTGTCAAACATGTTAAACTGAACATTTTTTTATGAACAACATATTGTTGCACATGCGCAGTAGTGCACCACAGCTGTGTAAACGTGCGCACTACTAAACAAACATTTCACATGCGCAGTTGTTTTGTATTGCTGTTACACATGCGCAATCATGCACAGTCATAGTCACACATGTGCTCTAATTAAATTCAAAAATTACGCATGCGCAGTGCTGTACTTCACCAGATAATTAAATTTTCACTACATATAGCATACTTTTTTTAATAAGTGCGCAGTAAATTCCGTCTTATTATTGCGCATGCGTAACACGGTAACATGATATCTGCACATGCGCAAAGGTACTTTTATTTAAAAAATTTGTTAAAATTGTTTTCTTTTCATTATTATTGTAATTAATGACCCATAATAGAAAAGAATATTCAAAATTCAATTTAAATATTGGAATTCAAGAAATTTAATAGAAAAATTTATATTATTGAACATAAAAAATAATAAAAACATTAAAAGTGTATTTAATTTTATTAATTTTAATCTTTTTTTCTTTAAAATGTTTATAAAATGTAACAAATTTTGATCTGAAAGTTTTCAATTTTTCATACTTTTAAAAACCATTTTCTAGGGGTACCGGGGGGGGGGGGGGGTAATAAATATTTAACATACTGTCAGAAAATCTTCCATATAATTAGTGTTTAAAAAAGTTTTGTAAAAATTTACTTATTTATTGAGAATAACTAGTTTGAAAGTTCTCCCAATATTCATAAAATTGTACGTGGTAATCTTCTATTATATTAATACGATACCGAAAAAACTTCGTTCATCGTCGTACAGACTTCAAAGTTCACCTACTTTTTCCAATAGGTTACTTACAAAAATGTTCATTTCACCATGTTATTATAGTTTGTAACAATGCGCACTGGCACTATTCGTGTCAAACATGTTAAACTGAACATTTTTTTATGAACAACATATTGTTGCACATGCGCAGTAGTGCACCACAGCTGTGTAAACGTGCGCACTACTAAACAAACATTTCACATGCGCAGTTGTTTTGTATTGCTGTTACACATGCGCAATCATGCACAGTCATAGTCACACATGTGCTCTAATTAAATTCAAAAATTACGCATGCGCAGTGCTGTACTTCACCAGATAATTAAATTTTCACTACATATAGCATACTTTTTTTAATAAGTGCGCAGTAAATTCCGTCTTATTATTGCGCATGCGTAACACGGTAACATGATATCTGCACATGCGCAAAGGTACTTTTATTTAAAAAATTTGTTAAAATTGTTTTCTTTTCATTATTATTGTAATTAATGACCCATAATAGAAAAGAATATTCAAAATTCAATTTAAATATTGGAATTCAAGAAATTTAATAGAAAAATTTATATTATTGAACATAAAAAATAATAAAAACATTAAAAGTGTATTTAATTTTATTAATTTTAATCTTTTTTTCTTTAAAATGTTTATAAAATGTAACAAATTTTGATCTGAAAGTTTTCAATTTTTCATACTTTTAAAAACCATTTTCTAGGGGTACCGGGGGGGGGGGGGGTAATAAATATTTAACATACTGTCAGAAAATCTTCCATATAATTAGTGTTTAAAAAAGTTTTGTAAAAATTTACTTATTTATTGAGAATAACTAGTTTGAAAGTTCTCCCAATATTCATAAAATTGTACGTGGTAATCTTCTATTATATTAATACGATACCGAAAAAACTTCGTTCATCGTCGTACAGACTTCAAAGTTCACCTACTTTTTCCAATAGGTTACTTACAAAAATGTTCATTTCACCATGTTATTATAGTTTGTAACAATGCGCACTGGCACTATTCGTGTCAAACATGTTAAACTGAACATTTTTTTATGAACAACATATTGTTGCACATGCGCAGTAGTGCACCACAGCTGTGTAAACGTGCGCACTACTAAACAAACATTTCACATGCGCAGTTGTTTTGTATTGCTGTTACACATGCGCAATCATGCACAGTCATAGTCACACATGTGCTCTAATTAAATTCAAAAATTACGCATGCGCAGTGCTGTACTTCACCAGATAATTAAATTTTCACTACATATAGCATACTTTTTTTAATAAGTGCGCAGTAAATTCCGTCTTATTATTGCGCATGCGTAACACGGTAACATGATATCTGCACATGCGCAAAGGTACTTTTATTTAAAAAATTTGTTAAAATTGTTTTCTTTTCATTATTATTGTAATTAATGACCCATAATAGAAAAGAATATTCAAAATTCAATTTAAATATTGGAATTCAAGAAATTTAATAGAAAAATTTATATTATTGAACATAAAAAATAATAAAAACATTAAAAGTGTATTTAATTTTATTAATTTTAATCTTTTTTTCTTTAAAATGTTTATAAAATGTAACAAATTTTGATCTGAAAGTTTTCAATTTTTCATACTTTTAAAAACCATTTTCTAGGGGTACCGGGGGGGGGGGGGGTAATAAATATTTAACATACTGTCAGAAAATCTTCCATATAATTAGTGTTTAAAAAAGTTTTGTAAAAATTTACTTATTTATTGAGAATAACTAGTTTGAAAGTTCTCCCAATATTCATAAAATTGTACGTGGTAATCTTCTATTATATTAATACGATACCGAAAAAACTTCGTTCATCGTCGTACAGACTTCAAAGTTCACCTACTTTTTTCCAATAGGTTACTTACAAAAATGTTCATTTCACCATGTTATTATAGTTTGTAACAATGCGCACTGGCACTATTCGTGTCAAACATGTTAAACTGAACATTTTTTTATGAACAACATATTGTTGCACATGCGCAGTAGTGCACCACAGCTGTGTAAACGTGCGCACTACTAAACAAACATTTCACATGCGCAGTTGTTTTGTATTGCTGTTACACATGCGCAATCATGCACAGTCATAGTCACACATGTGCTCTAATTAAATTCAAAAATTACGCATGCGCAGTGCTGTACTTCACCAGATAATTAAATTTTCACTACATATAGCATACTTTTTTTAATAAGTGAGCAGTAAATTCCGTCTTATTATTGCGCATGCGTAACACGGTAACATGATATCTGCACATGCGCAAAGGTACTTTTATTTAAAAAATTTGTTAAAATTGTTTTCTTTTCATTATTATTGTAATTAATGACCCATAATAGAAAAGAATATTCAAAATTCAATTTAAATATTGGAATTCAAGAAATTTAATAGAAAAATTTATATTATTGAACATAAAAAATAATAAAAACATTAAAAGTGTATTTAATTTTATTAATTTTAATCTTTTTTTCTTTAAAATGTTTATAAAATGTAACAAATTTTGATCTGAAAGTTTTCAATTTTTCATACTTTTAAAAACCATTTTCTAGGGGTACCGGGGGGGGGGGGGTAATAAATATTTAACATACTGTCAGAAAATCTTCCATATAATTAGTGTTTAAAAAAGTTTTGTAAAAATTTACTTATTTATTGAGAATAACTAGTTTGAAAGTTCTCCCAATATTCATAAAATTGTACGTGGTAATCTTCTATTATATTAATACGATACCGAAAAAACTTCGTTCATCGTCGTACAGACTTCAAAGTTCACCTACTTTTTCCAATAGGTTACTTACAAAAATGTTCATTTCACCATGTTATTATAGTTTGTAACAATGCGCACTGGCACTATTCGTGTCAAACATGTTAAACTGAACATTTTTTTATGAACAACATATTGTTGCACATGCGCAGTAGTGCACCACAGCTGTGTAAACGTGCGCACTACTAAACAAACATTTCACATGCGCAGTTGTTTTGTATTGCTGTTACACATGCGCAATCATGCACAGTCATAGTCACACATGTGCTCTAATTAAATTCAAAAATTACGCATGCGCAGTGCTGTACTTCACCAGATAATTAAATTTTCACTACATATAGCATACTTTTTTTAATAAGTGCGCAGTAAATTCCGTCTTATTATTGCGCATGCGTAACACGGTAACATGATATCTGCACATGCGCAAAGGTACTTTTATTTAAAAAATTTGTTAAAATTGTTTTCTTTTCATTATTATTGTAATTAATGACCCATAATAGAAAAGAATATTCAAAATTCAATTTAAATATTGGAATTCAAGAAATTTAATAGAAAAATTTATATTATTGAACATAAAAAATAATAAAAACATTAAAAGTGTATTTAATTTTATTAATTTTAATCTTTTTTTCTTTAAAATGTTTATAAAATGTAACAAATTTTGATCTGAAAGTTTTCAATTTTTCATACTTTTAAAAACCATTTTCTAGGGGTACCGGGGGGGGGGGTAATAAATATTTAACATACTGTCAGAAAATCTTCCATATAATTAGTGTTTAAAAAAGTTTTGTAAAAATTTACTTATTTATTGAGAATAACTAGTTTGAAAGTTCTCCCAATATTCATAAAATTGTACGTGGTAATCTTCTATTATATTAATACGATACCGAAAAAACTTCGTTCATCGTCGTACAGACTTCAAAGTTCACCTACTTTTTTCCAATAGGTTACTTACAAAAATGTTCATTTCACCATGTTATTATAGTTTGTAACAATGCGCACTGGCACTATTCGTGTCAAACATGTTAAACTGAACATTTTTTTATGAACAACATATTGTTGCACTTGCGCAGTAGTGCACCACAGCTGTGTAAACGTGCGCACTACTAAACAAACATTTCACATGCGCAGTTGTTTTGTATTGCTGTTACACATGCGCAATCATGCACAGTCATAGTCACACATGTGCTCTAATTAAATTCAAAAATTACGCATGCGCAGTGCTGTACTTCACCAGATAATTAAATTTTCACTACATATAGCATACTTTTTTTAATAAGTGCGCAGTAAATTCCGTCTTATTATTGCGCATGCGTAACACGGTAACATGATATCTGCACATGCGCAAAGGTACTTTTATTTAAAAAATTTGTTAAAATTGTTTTCTTTTCATTATTATTGTAATTAATGACCCATAATAGAAAAGAATATTCAAAATTAATTCAAGAAATTTAATAGAAAAATTTATATTATTGAACATAAAAAATAATAAAAACATTAAAAGTGTATTTAATTTTATTAATTTTAATCTTTTTTTCTTTAAAATGTTTATAAAATGTAACAAATTTTGATCTGAAAGTTTTCAATTTTTCATACTTTTAAAAACCATTTTCTAGGGGTACCGGGGGGGGGGGGGGGTAATAAATATTTAACATACTGTCAGAAAATCTTCCATATAATTAGTGTTTAAAAAAGTTTTGTAAAAATTTACTTATTTATTGAGAATAACTAGTTTGAAAGTTCTCCCAATATTCATAAAATTGTACGTGGTAATCTTCTATTATATTAATACGATACCGAAAAAACTTCGTTCATCGTCGTACAGACTTCAAAGTTCACCTACTTTTTCCAATAGGTTACTTACAAAAATGTTCATTTCACCATGTTATTATAGTTTGTAACAATGCGCACTGGCACTATTCGTGTCAAACATGTTAAACTGAACATTTTTTTATGAACAACATATTGTTGCACATGCGCAGTAGTGCACCACAGCTGTGTAAACGTGCGCACTACTAAACAAACATTTCACATGCGCAGTTGTTTTGTATTGCTGTTACACATGCGCAATCATGCACAGTCATAGTCACACATGTGCTCTAATTAAATTCAAAAATTACGCATGCGCAGTGCTGTACTTCACCAGATAATTAAATTTTCACTACATATAGCATACTTTTTTTAATAAGTGCGCAGTAAATTCCGTCTTATTATTGCGCATGCGTAACACGGTAACATGATATCTGCACATGCGCAAAGGTACTTTTATTTAAAAAATTTGTTAAAATTGTTTTCTTTTCATTATTATTGTAATTAATGACCCATAATAGAAAAGAATATTATATTAATACGATACCGAAAAAACTTCGTTCATCGTCGTACAGACTTCAAAGTTCACCTACTTTTTCCAATAGGTTACTTACAAAAATGTTCATTTCACCATGTTATTATAGTTTGTAACAATGCGCACTGGCACTATTCGTGTCAAACATGTTAAACTGAACATTTTTTTATGAACAACATATTGTTGCACATGCGCAGTAGTGCACCACAGCTGTGTAAACGTGCGCACTACTAAACAAACATTTCACATGCGCAGTTGTTTTGTATTGCTGTTACACATGCGCAATCATGCACAGTCATAGTCACACATGTGCTCTAATTAAATTCAAAAATTACGCATGCGCAGTGCTGTACTTCACCAGATAATTAAATTTTCACTACATATAGCATACTTTTTTTAATAAGTGCGCAGTAAATTCCGTCTTATTATTGCGCATGCGTAACACGGTAACATGATATCTGCACATGCGCAAAGGTACTTTTATTTAAAAAATTTGTTAAAATTGTTTTCTTTTCATTATTATTGTAATTAATGACCCATAATAGAAAAGAATATTCAAAATTCAATTTAAATATTGGAATTCAAGAAATTTAATAGAAAAATTTATATTATTGAACATAAAAAATAATAAAAACATTAAAAGTGTATTTAATTTTATTAATTTTAATCTTTTTTTCTTTAAAATGTTTATAAAATGTAACAAATTTTGATCTGAAAGTTTTCAATTTTTCATACTTTTAAAAACCATTTTCTAGGGGTACCGGGGGGGGGGGTAATAAATATTTAACATACTGTCAGAAAATCTTCCATATAATTAGTGTTTAAAAAAGTTTTGTAAAAATTTACTTATTTATTGAGAATAACTAGTTTGAAAGTTCTCCCAATATTCATAAAATTGTACGTGGTAATCTTCTATTATATTAATACGATACCGAAAAAACTTCGTTCATCGTCGTACAGACTTCAAAGTTCACCTACTTTTTCCAATAGGTTACTTACAAAAATGTTCATTTCACCATGTTATTATAGTTTGTAACAATGCGCACTGGCACTATTCGTGTCAAACATGTTAAACTGAACATTTTTTTATGAACAACATATTGTTGCACATGCGCAGTAGTGCACCACAGCTGTGTAAACGTGCGCACTACTAAACAAACATTTCACATGCGCAGTTGTTTTGTATTGCTGTTACACATGCGCAATCATGCACAGTCATAGTCACACATGTGCTCTAATTAAATTCAAAAATTACGCATGCGCAGTGCTGTACTTCACCAGATAATTAAATTTTCACTACATATAGCATACTTTTTTTAATAAGTGCGCAGTAAATTCCGTCTTATTATTGCGCATGCGTAACACGGTAACATGATAACTGCACATGCGCAAAGGTGCTTTTTTTTTTTTTTTTTTTTTTTTTTTTTTTTTTTTTTAATTCCAACGAAAATTAAAATTTCGTTTTTCTCCACTTGTAAAATGTTGTGCGTACAATTTAGTCTCTAAAATTATATGTTTTAAACATTGCATTAAACTTTTTTGCTAACATGTTTTTTAATGTCAATTCATGTGGAAATTGCTAAACAATCATTATTTGTTACGATTTTTACCACTGCGCATACCTAACGTTTGTAGAAAGCTACTGCGCATGTGTAATGTTTGTAAAAAACTACTGCGCATGTGTTAAATCGACAAAAACCTACGCGCAATTTTTTCATTTGTTTTTTAAGAATAATTTTTTATTTTGTATTCTACTTTAAGTATATTTTTCTTACATTTTGAAATAATTAGTTTTTCGAAATAATTTAAATGACAATGTGTCGATTTAGACTATTTTTGGATAAATGAAAATTTTAACGATCACAAAGCTTTTTCTATGTGGAAACAAACATTATTCCAATATAGAAACATAACGGAAATAAACTCAGATTCGAAAATTTAATTTAAAAAAAAATGTAGATCCATTAAGATTTTTTATATTTTTTCTGTGATCATTTACAAAAATAGTTTAGATTATCAAGCTTCAAATTTTGCAATAATAATATAATAGAACTCATACTCAATTAGTACCTATAATCGATCAGTGATAATTCAATTAGACAACATTAATTAATAGCTTCATAATATTGATGTAAATAATACATTACATATTACAAGATTTATTTTTTCCAATATAATAATAATAAAACATAACAATAAAAATTATTGAAATATAAAAAATTTGTAAAAAAAATATTAAACATTCAATTAACAATAAGTTTACTAATATTTTATGAAATGTCCACATCAATAAACAATTAAATTAATATTAATGACCGAGCGAGCGTCAGCGAGCGAGGTTCATTACGCTAGTTATTATTATCTGCAGTCCAAAAAAAGTACTCAGTATTACTCCTAATCATCCCTAATTATTGTTATCCTTAGTCTAAATCAAAGTATTTAGTACAAACCCGTAATTACCTTTATATTGTTAACGTTAACAATTCTAATTCGTCTAATTTGAAGTTTTAAGCATTACTTATAATTCGATATTAAAATGTGATCTCAAAATAAATCAATCTTGTTTTAATGAGTATTACCCCTAAACATCGCTAATTAATTATTGTTATCCGCAGACTAAATCGAAGTACTGAGTATTACCCCTAATCATCGCTAATTATTATAAAAGAGAGAAGCTTTAAATGATCTCAAGAAGGTGAGGTGAAAAAAATAATTTACATTTTTTTCGTGTAGTCGACTCGTGTATAGCGACTCCTAAATCTCATGTCAACAACAGTTTCGAAGTAAAACGTAAATTGAATAATATTTCGATCAATGAAAAGCTTGTTTTTTTGTCGTTGGATGTCAGCTCATTGTTTACAAACATACCTTGTGACCTAGTGATTCAGAGTTTAGACCGACGTATGAATGAAATTAACCAAAAATGCAAAATACCTCATCATAAGATTGTTGAATACACGCAATTTTTATTTGACAACACCTATTTTTCGTTTAATGGGAAATTTTATAAACAAATACAGGGAACTCCGATGGGTTCTCCGATTTCCCCATTATTTGCAGACATTGTAATGGATGATTTGGAAAGTGATTGTCTCAATATTTTAAAAAATAAATTTAACTGTGTTCCTGTTTTTTATTGTAGATATGTAGATGACATTTTTTTAATAGTAAAGAGGGAACATATCGAAATTATTTTAAATGTTTTCAATTCTTATAATAGACATCTGCAATTTACATATGAAATGGAAGAAAATAATCGTTTAAATTTTTTAGATTTGACTTTGATAAAGGAAAATAATTTTATTATCTCTGACTGGTATAGGAAACCTACTTCATCAGACAGAGTCATCAATTACTTTTCAAATCACCCAATTCAACAAAAAAAGAATATTGTGTTTAACTTAGTGGACAGAGCGATTACTCTATCACACAAAAAATTCCATGCAAAAAATTTATCCACTATTAACAAAATTTTGTTAAAGAATGACTATCCTTTTGATTTTATTGAAAAACATATAAATATTCGAATGAATAAAATTAAATTTTCAACTTCTGACAACCTTGACAAAAATCACAGAGCGAATATTTATCGACAAATACCAAAAGTTTGTTTACCTTTTAATGACGGCTATTTCTTTGAATTGTCGAACATTTTGAAACGATACAATATTTCTGCGATTCCACTTGTTAGAAAGAATTTGGGTGTTGTCAAACTAGGCAAAGATGTTACAAAAAAATATGACCGTACGAATGTTGTTTATAAAATTGACTGTAAAGATTGTCCAGCGACATATGTTGGTGAAACAAAAAGAGCTCTCAAAACCCGCATTAATGAACATAGAACTAAAAAAAATAAAAACTCTGTCACTAGCTTACATCTAAATTAGGGTCATGTTTTTAATTGGGACAAAGTTAAAATATTGGATTATGAACCGAATTTGAAAAAAAGAGCAATTTCTGAGACGATTCATATTAATTCAAATATTAAATTTACTTTAAATAAGAAAGAGGAAAGTTTCTCTCTCAACAAGGCTTACTATCCTCTACTTAGACAACTTAAACTTTTAACCTTTTAACCTTCATGACTTAAATGATCCGTTTTCAAAATTTTATTTTGAAAATTCATTTAGTTGTCTTGTCTGACTCGTGGCAGAATGTCTCCACTTTGACGTGTCTTATAATTCAAAAATTTTTTGACGAATTTGGTAATTGTTTTTATTTGTTATTATTTTTGTGTATATTTATATAATCAGTGTATCTTTGTGTTTTCGATTTTATTTCATATTCAATAAATGTTTTTTAGCCTGATGATGTTGACGAAACTTTGTCAACGAAAAGTTGCTAATTGTGACTACACGAAAAAAATGTAAATTATTTTTTTCACCTCACCTTCTTGAGATCATTTAAAGCTTCTCTCTTTTATACTCATTATGGAAGGATTTAATTCTGGTTTATTTATCGCTAATTATTGTTATCCGCAGTCTAAATCGAAGTACTAAGTATTACCCCTAATCATCTTTAATTATTGTTATCTGCGGTCTAATTCGAAGTATTGAGTATTACCCCTAATCAGCGCTAATTATTGTTATCCCTAATCTAAATCAAAGTATTGAGTACAAACTCATAATTACCATTATATTGTTAACGTTAGTCTTATTTAAATTATTGAGCATTACTTATAATTAATTTGATATATTATTGTCTTCTCAAAATAATTCTGTCTTGCATTACTGAGTATTACCCCTAATCATCGCTAATTATTGTTATCCACAGTCTAAATCGAATACTGAGTTTTACCCCTAATCACCGCTAATTATTGTTATCTTTAGTCTAAATCGAAGTACTGAGCATTACCCTTAATCATGGCTAATTATTGTTATCCCTAGTCTAAATCAAAGTATTGAGTACAAACCTGTCCTTACCTTTATATTGTTAACGTTTGTCTAATTTGAAGTATTGAACATTACTTATAATTAATTCGATGTTGTATTGTCACGTTAAAATAATTATAATCTTGTATCGCCACGTAAACTTTGTAACCTTATCTATTTGCTATTTTTAACGCCAATTGTTAACCTCATATTATTAACTTTCATATCCAATTCTAATCCAACCTTTGAATGAAATATTGTTCGTCGTGTCCAGAAACCAACATCAGGGTGACTCCGATATTTTGTCACAGTAAATTACCCTTTTTTAAATTCGGGTATGACCATTCGTTGTTCTACTACCTAGAAAAGACGGGAAATCTCCCATTATAAATTACGAGATCGACCCGCGCGCCCCGGCGCGCCTGTTATTTTGTTCTTAATGAATGATTATAATGTAAACTGTTTAAGAAAATTCATAAAGTGTAATTAGTTGTATAAATTGTTTATAACCATTTTTAAGCGCAAAAACTTCTTTTTTACTACTGACACACACCCAAACATTAAATGCATACATTACTAAATATGCAAAAAAAATTTTGTGCAATAGAAATCTAAAATGGTAAACAATCATTTTTTTTATACTTTTTGCATTAACATTAAAAATTTATAAAACAATAATTAAAAAATCGACTCTCACAGATCTCTTAGAATTTAGTTCTGCGTTAGAGAAAAGAAGAATTTTTTAATTTAATTTAAAATTGCAGTGTAAAAGTCAATTTGAACCAAATTTTGTCATTTTATCTTACTGTGCTACGTAACTGGAGAATAATAACAAAAAACATAACCTTAAACATGAAAGTATAATATTTTTATTTTACAGAAACTTAAAAGGTTAATGAATTATAAACATACAATGAAACAAAATTAAGAACTAAAAATTATTATTACTTACCAGTTTCACCATTTCCACGTGAACCAAAAAAATGCGATGTCAATCACCACGTGCATTCCAGTAAAAAGAAATATCAAAACCTTAAATGACATAAATAATTATGATACTTTTAGAAAAAAATAACATTTAAATAATAGTTCTAAAAAACAGATAAATATTACAAATAAAATAAAAAGAAATAAAATATTATTAATATTATTATTATTATTCACCTGTCAGAAACGAATGCCAATGTAAACGAAACATTATTTCACTCAAAACACTACAACCTTAACAACTTCACTAAAAATGCAATTATTTATTAAACTAAGATTTTAAATAAATTGAATAATACTCCAAATAAACGTCTAAACTGTGATGTTATTGTTGACAAAAAATATCGAAAATTTGCTAGCCAATGAGAAGCCCGATAAAACGTGTTACACCTCTGAAGTTGGTCGAAAGGGTTCTCGTATAGGGAAGTCAAGGTCAAAGCTAATTTCTATGTATTAACTATTTTAATAAGTTTTTTTGTTATTTTAGATTGCTAACATTATAAGAAATTTTATAAAATAAACTTGAAGTTACAATATTTAATTAAAAGATGTTAATTCCTCTGCAAAACAAAAAATCGAAACTGAAAACTATCGATAGTGAGGTTTGATTTGTAATGACCAATGGGAGACTCGGAAATGGAGTTACACGTCTGAAGTTAACCACAACGTCTGTTCTTTTTAGAATAGGATAAGGCAAACAACTAATATTTTCTTTATTTTACTCCAGAAACTATTTTGAAAGAGAATTCATTTTCAAAATTTTTGTTCTTGATTCAAACGATTCTTTCAAGTTTACATCTATCTCTACGAATTTAAAACATTTCTGTAAAATCTAATAAATGGTCTGATCGAGTTACCTAAAATTCCTATTGTCTTATTTCTGTACACGTTAACTCCCACTCACTTTTTAGACATAAAGTTATGCAGTAATAATTTATTTCAAAATTAATAACTTTAGTGTCAACTTTATATATCTTTTAATTTGGAATCTAAATCGATTGATTGGAATATCTTTTTAAAGAAAGGGGATAAATAATTTGTTAAAAACAATCTATATTTCAATGTGAACATGGTGTTACGAACTAGAAAAACAATTTTCTAAAACATGATATTTTGTTGTGTTTATATCTCGAACGTGAATCGATCAAAAGAGAATACGGACGTCAAAATATTATCGTAGAGCAGACTACGCAGACCGTCTAGATTGTTTAATTTTGCCGGATGCTTTACGCGTCACCGCTACCGACTGTGTAATTTAGCGCGAGACTTCTGTCTACCTTCTCTATGTCCTTGTGTGTACAGATGAAGCTTGTATTCACTTTTCGTTTGATGCTGAAACTACGTATCTAACTGCGTCTGATTTGGTGGCGTGATACAAGCTACTCGAGAGCCCACAACTCAGGAACAAAGTTACTCAATGGGTATGTGCTCTGCTGATCCTGATGCTGTGCATGCTTGTAGTTTGTCGACACAGGAAAAGAAAACAGACGAATTCCTGTCTCATTCCTTTCTATATTTGTATACAAAAAAGGTGACTGTCTAAAAAACGATCCCAAACAAAATTTTTAAATCCTGCACCGGAATTTTTCTGTGAAATCTGATGGGAAGACTAAAGTTCATCAGCTCATTCTCTGAAAATGGACTTTAAAGACTTTCTGGAATTTTGAACTTAAAAAAAATTAGCACATACAGATAATTTTTTAATATTAATAAGTATATTACTTCCTTTAAATGTGAAGGAAACAATTTACCATTTCGGGTATAGAGTATGGACTCGACTATGGACCTTCATTTTAAAAATTGTGTTTATACTTCTGTTGGCTTGAAGGTCATAAAGAATTGACAAGGTGATGTAGTATCAGACGTTTCGGGTACCAATGTCTCCCTTCTTCAGTGATTTATTAAAAATTCTGTTAAAAAATACATAATTGTAAATGACATTGTATAATGGATAGAATTTACGAAACATCTGGAGTAACTTTGTCAAGTGAATTTTAAAAAGAAAGAATTATCCTGGATTAAGATTTATGTATTTTTCTAAAGTTTGATTATTACTAGCTGTATGCATTTTGAATCATACAACGTATGAAAATTATGAAATTGCGTAAAATAATTGTGTACTAATTTTTATCAAAAAGAAGATTGTTAAGAACAATTTTTTAAATTGATTTTACAATTCTATTTATCTGAATATTGTCATTCCAAATTTGAAATAGTTGACAGTAAAGTAAATTTTAATAAAAACTTTTGTTTCCCAAGGCAAGGATATTTTTCAAGTACAAAGCTAAAAACTAAAGAAAGTTGTGCCTCGTTCCCCTGTATCTGTTGGAAGCACCCTCTGCAACTCGAAGCGCTCCCTTAGCGAGTTACCTCTTCGTTACCGTCTCTTTAGTATCACATGAACCAATAAACATCTTCTTTGATGTCGAGCGCATTAATTAGTAAACGACAAAATTGTATTTAAACAATTCCGGGAAGGACGAAAGAGACGGAGAGAGAAAGATAGAGGAAAGTAGGCGTACAAACAAACGGCGGCTGAGTAATGCGAAATGAGACTGGTAGGGTCGACGAGCGGAGACCAAGAGGGAGTCAATGCGCGTCTCCAGGCCTGTTGCCCGGCTTGTATTATTCCAAAACAGAAGCACAAGCAGATCCTCCTAATTCGTGAATCTCGTGCCCCCTGAATAATTGTCAAGCATAATACCCTCTCCCTTCTTCTTATTCAAATTAAAAGCACCGTTTTCCTTGCTCAAAGTAATTTATACTCCTTTGAGGAACAAGGATCCAAAACGATTCAGAATCTGGGTTTTCGACTAGGACCTTAGTACTCTTAATTTACAAAAGAAAACGAAATCTGATTACAAATTTCTTTACTCCGCAAACAATTTGATAATTTTACTAAATATTTGCTTATGTTGTACGAGAGTTGAGAAATTGCAATAATTTTTTTTATAACTTGAGAACAACCAATTCTATAGTCTTTCGATAACTTTTTTATTGACATCATAACGTAGCTGAATATTTTTGATACGTCATTTGTCGTTTCAACTCACTCTCGAAGAAGCCAGTCGTGAATATACTCAATCAGGGAGGAAAATTGGAATTAAGGCTTCTTTATATTTTGAGGTTGGAAAAGTTTGCTCTTGTTGGGAGGTTAAAAAAAATTAGTTCAGAAATTTCATACTCGGAAGAAGAAAGTTTTTGTTAAGAGTTCAATTGGTTTTTGATGTTTTTAACACTTTATGTCCACCAAAGCCAATGAAGGATGTCCACAAAGAGCTGTTAAGGTAGTGACAGTTTTTACCAAGAGGGCAACAATAAAGGGTTGTACAATAAAATGCATTTAGCCTAAAAAGCATTTAGCCTAAACTGCATTCAACCTAAATCCCATTTAACCTAAATTCTATTTAACCTAAATCTCAATTAACTTAAAATGCATTTAATCTAAAATGCATTCAACCTAAATTTCATTTAATCTAAGTCTCAATAAATCTAAAATGCATTTAGCCTAAAACCCACTTAACCTAAATTTCATTTAATCTAAATCCCATTTATCCTAAAAAGCATTCAGCCTAAAATCCACTTAACCTAAATCCCATTTAACCTAAAATGTATTTAACCTAAATCTCATTTAACCTAAAATGCATTTAGTCTAAAATGAATTCAGCCTAAATTTCAGTTAACCTAAATCCCATTTAATCTAAATTCCATTTAACCAAAAACACATTTAACCAAAATTCAATTTAACCTTAATTTCATTTTATCTAAAAAGCATTCAGCCTAAATTGCATTAAAAAAAAAATATATTCAACTTAAATGTCATTTAACCTAAATTTTATTTTACCTAAATTCCATTTAACCTAAATTTCAATTAACCTATATCCCATTTAACCTAAAATGCATTTAGCCCAAATTCCACTTAACCTAATTTCATTTACCCTAAATCTCATTTAACCTAAAATGCATTTAGCCTTAATTTCATTTAACCTAAACTGCATTTAACCTAAATCCCATTTAAACTAAATTCCATTTAACCTAAATTCCATTCTGCCTAAATTGCATTTAGCCTATATTTTAATTAACCTAAATTCCATTTAACCTAAAAGCCATTCAACCTAAATTCCAATTAACCTAAATCCTATTTAACCTAAATATCATTTTACCTAAATCCCATTTTACCTAAAATGCAATCAGCCTAAATTCCATTTAATCTAAATCCCATTTAACCCAAAATGCTTTCAGCCTAAATTTCATTTGCCCCAATTATCATTTAACCTAAATCCCATTTTACCTAAAATGTATACAGTCTAAATTCCATTTAACCTAAATCCCATTTAACCTAAAATGCATTTTGCCTAAATTTCATTAAACGTAAATTCCATTTAATCTAAATCCCATTTTACTTAAATTCCATTTACCCTAAATCCTATTTAACCTAAATATCATTTAACCTAAATCCCATTTTACCTTAAATGCATTCAGCCTGAATTCCACTTTACCTAAATTGCATTTAGCCTAAAACCACTTATCCTAAATCCCATTTTACCTAAAATGTAATGTAAATTTTAGGTAAAATGGGATTTAGGATAAGTAGTTTTAGGTTAAATATAATTAAATTAAATATAATGTAAATTTTAGGTAAAATGGGGTTTAGGATAAGTGGTTTAAGGTTAAATGCAATTAGGTGAAGTGGAATTTAGGCTGAATGCATTATAGGTTAAATGGGCTTTAGGCTAAATGCATTTTAGGTAAAATGGGATTTAGATTAAATGAAATTAAGTTATGTGGGTTTTAGGCTGAATGCATTTTAGATTAATTGCATTTTAGGTTAAATGAGATTTAGGTTAAATACACTTTAGGTTAAATGAAATCAGGCTTGGGTCCGTAAATAGTCTACTTCACTATAGAATTTACTTTTATAGTGAATCAGACTATTTACGGACACAAGCCTGAATGAAATTTAGGTTAAATAGAATTTAGGTTAAGTGGGATTTAGGTTGAATGCAGTTTAGGATAAATGCTTTTTAGGCTAAATGCATTTTAGGTTAAATGGAATTTAGGCTGAATGCATGTTAGATTAGATGCATTTTAGGTTAAATGAGATTTATGTTAAATACATTTTAGGTTATATGGTTTTAGGTTAAATGGGATTTAGGCTAAATGTGTTTTAGGGAATATTCATGCGCCTCGGCGTTTTTTTTATTTAGTGCTGAAAACTTTAATATTTTTCCTGAAATTCATTGCAAATAAAATCCATTAGAGTATTCTGTTTAGTGGTTCTTAAAAATGTAGAGTAGAATTTTGTACAAAAAAGATTAAATTGAATTTAACCTGAAGAGATAGCAATTTGACAATGCGTTTCTTGTCAAAACGTTACAAACAATTTACAGAAAGTTTTATTTAGCATACATGAATCCAATTTCATGAAAATTTTGGACATCAGATTCGTGTTCAGCGCGAAAAAATCTACAGGAATCACCCTTACCCATTTTAGAAACCGACCCTCGCAGTTATTTTTGTTTAAACTAGGAGGTGAGTAAAGAGATAAATGAAAACATGTACAAAAATTCATCACTGTTTTTAAGAAAAAAAGGTACACTTTATTTAACATTTTAGATGTTCAAATAGAAACTCATGCGCTCTCGAAAGCTGTAAATAACAATGGAGATTAATTTAATATTGTTCTATCATATTATATAATTTCAATTATTCTTATTTTATTCCTACTTATTATACTACTAACCTATCCAAATTTATATTGATTAAGATGACAATTCTTTCCTAGCACAGTTTAGATAACTAGTATTTTGTAGAATGTCAATAATAAAAGAAAATAAAAGTTTTGTCTGTTTACAATTCATATTTTTTCAAAAATCAGCTGTTTTAAACATTTATCTAGTTGTACAATTTTTACTAATTTCTGTAGGTAATTTTAATTTTATTTTTTTTCTGTAATTTTTAACACTCTTTCGTTTGGGTTTTAAACATTTTTAATTTAAAAATAATTTCTATAATAGCCATAAACATTTTTTTAAATTTGTAAAAAGAGATCCAAAATTATGCCAGATAAAAAATTGACATCCCTAAGCAACGGCTTTAATATAATTAATTTTGGACTTTTTTATTTTTATTTGTCGTGGTCAATAAAATTAACTTTTTTAAAAGCATTTAATTTATCTCAATGTGTAACTTATTAGTTCTATTTGAAAATGTAACAATTCGTTTTCATGTAAATGAATATAAAACAAATGTAGTACATGCATTGAGTGCTAGCGCATATAAAAGGTATGAACTGTGTATTTATATTTTAAAACTCAGAAGTGGTAAAAATTGATGGGATAGGTCTCATTTCATTAATAAATACTTCAGACACACTGATGCAAAGTTTTTAAAAAATCCAACTAAACTCATTTTATGCAACTAATACCTTAATAGTTAGTAAGTTTAGAGATTCGTTTAAATTAAAATTTTATGGAAGAAAAATAAAAATTCTTTTAAATCAAACGGTTACCATTAAAAAATGGTTTTCTTTTAATTAATAACATTAGCTCTTTTCTAAATTTATATTTTACAAAGTATTAATAAATGTTCTTCGTTTGAATTTGTATAAACTTAAGTTGAACATAAAAATTTCTGGTATAAAATGAAATGTGTATTAATAGTTTAGAAGATTACGTTTACAAAAAATCATAAAATATAATTTTCAGTGTTGAGTTATAATTATAACATATTTCAACGAAACATACATTTACTCTCTTCCCTCACTGGCGCAGGTATCAGCTCAGAATCCAGAGCCTGATGCATTCGAGAGAAACGAATTAAATCTCAAATTTTTGTGAAGTTCTACAATATTCAACCTCCCATATGAAACACCTAAGACCGGTAGTTAAGAATCATTAATTATAACGCCACTGCAGCTTGCTTCAATTAAGATTAATTTATTAGTATAATATCAATTATATATTGTTGGGACTTTAACTTTAATAGAGATTTTACGCAATAAGACTGGATAGTGAAATAAATGTGCACAGCTTTATTTCTAGTTCACAAAATATTTCGACTTTATTTTCTGCTCACCTTACAGGCGGTTAAGAAGGGACTGTCCGTAATTTACCTGAAAAACGATGACAGACCCTTTTGCTCGTAGAAGTACATTAGTGGGGAAGTCATAAACGATCCTTCCATTTTATCTTTAAATTCTCAAATTCTACTTCAAAACTCAATATCGAAAATATAGTTGTAATTCCAACATATATTAAAAAAATAGAAATACCCTAATAATATGCGAAAACATTAAAAATTGTATTGTTAAAGTTACCACCTCAGAATGGAGGTTAATATTATCTCTAATAAACATCAATCATATCGGGACGTTTCTGCTCTCCGGGGATTTGGTCGTGAATACCCGGGAACATTTTTTATCCGTCTTAGTTCGACTGAAAGAGTAGCAGGGTCTTGCTGATTGTTTAAGCATTCGAGTGACAGCGACGAGAATGTAAACGCTCGTGTATCCGCCTATTAATACCTGCGGATGTGCGATTGGAGTTGAACGCGTTTGATTGATTTAAACAGCTCGAGTTTCCCCGTCTTATCCTCCGACAGATACAAATGAATCGGATGCGCCATCGTAGCGCTAGATGGGCGTAATCCTTTAAAGGGATATTCTGTCTCTGTTTCGCTTCGGTTAAGCTATATAAATAGACGTGGGATGTTTGCAATCAGCGCCCGCGCCGCTTAAGGTTACGAACCCCAGGGTGCGACTGGCCCATTTGGAAATGAGTCCTCCGTGGGCCTCACCCTTTCAAATAAACCCTTAACCCGTGACAGAGGACATATCATATCGGCTCCGTTGAGCTGCTTCAACTTCACGGCACGCGATACCCTTTCTCCGAACCCTCAAAGGTTACCAGTCCTTACCCGAAGGGGAGAGACAGGACTCATTAGGATTTAGCCTGCCACGAACAATCTGTTGCAATTTTGTAATTGAGTAGTTGCTTGGATGTTTTACTGCCGCAGAGGGAAGGCGAGAACTATTTTCTCAAAAGTGGTTTTTAATTGGACACGTTCTTTTTAGAAATTGATTTTATTAACTTCAGTATTAGCATTTTAATAAACTATCTACACTGAGAAAATAATCCTCTAGCAATGGCAATGCTGCTTAATATCCTGGATAAAGGGACAATATGTAAAAACAAATAAGGTAATATCAACGGAAACTAAATGATACTTGCTGTCACATCAGAGTTAAAATGATTAAAATCCAAACGTTAACAGTAGCCTTTCGAAGAATATTGTCGTGACCAAATTGACGTATGCACAATGTTAACAATAAGTTTTTCAGTTAAAACTACAAACCAAGTTGTTTGTATACAAACAGCACGAACTATGGAGCGCTAGCTTTTACGTTTGTCAGACTGTAAAGGTACGGCCACAGCTATTGGTTGCCTGCAGGTTACTATGGCAACGCACATAGAATCGTAAGACGTAAAACCTAAAACTTAAGAATGAGACTGAGAGAGAGTAGGACAGACAACAACTCTGTCCTACTTTCTCTCAGTCTTAACCCTTCGAGCCCGGACGTATTTTTGGCACCTTCGGAGCCCGGGCCTGGGTCGTTTTCGTCCTGTCGTGTTTACAGGTAGAAAAAATGCTGAAAAAAAATTGAAAAAATTCATTGATCATCATCAATCCTTCTAGTTGAAGTAACAATTACGTTTTTTAAAAAAAAAATTTTTTTGATTTATTATTATTATTAAAAAATAGACTTACCTCCTGAAAAATTGCTACTTCACTTAAAAAATCATAACTTTTAGCCAAATTGAGATATCAAAAAGTTTAAAAAAGGTAATTAAGGCTGAAGGGAGTGCCTTTCACAAAAAAAATAGTAAATTTTATTTTCTTAAAAAAATGATTAATTTTTTTACCTCAAAAATGGTAAAAAATTCAAAATTTTCAATAAAAAGCTATGTGGACTTCTTTTAAGACCAAAAAATAATTGTAAAATGGGTATAAATCAGTAAAAACTCAACATTTCAGTAGAAAAGAACAATTTTATTTTCAAGATAAATTTTATTTATCAAGACAAAATACAATTCTATGATCATCGCAAGTTGGTTTGGCGCATTTCGCGCAACAATAATTTGTTTTTCGGTCTTTTTTGGCCCGACAAAAGTGTCATCTCTTTCTTTTTGACATTTTTTAAGAGATTAGATTTAAATTTTCTTTCTCTCCAATGTTTAAAAGATAACGGATGTTTTGAATAACATACGCGGATAAATCGCTGTCGTGGTCCTCAACAGCATCTACCTCTTCATCTGAATCGTCCTCTCCGAAATAATTGAATATTTGACGAGGACGCAATATTCTGAGGACCTCCTCGCTCGTTGTGGACCCACAGAAATTTTTTTTAAAAATCTGCAAACATAATTTTTTTAAAATACTTTTTACTTCTTTTATTTATTCCATTATTTTTAAAATACTTTTTAATTGTAAAATACGAGCATTTTTATCTAAAAACTACTAAAAAATGTCAAAAAAATTGTTATCGATTAAAAACAATTTTTTATACTTTTTAATTATTTTTAAAACTTTTTTTAAATTAAAAGACACATTTTTCCATTAAAAAATCTAAGTTTTAAAAGAAAGACAACAAAATTACTTACACTTTTCGCACCTTCAGAGCCCGGACCTGGGTCGTTTTCGTCCACACTCAAGTTGACACACCTTTCCTAAAGGCTCAAGAAGTACTACTGCTGTGCCATTCGGTAGAAGGGTTCGCACGGACCCTAACTTTTTTTACGAACGGGTAGTGGCGCCACTGTCAGCCGATTTTGGAAATTACAGCACTTTTAAATTTCGCCGAACTCGTCCGGGCTCGAAGGGTTACGTATTCAGTTTATTCAATCTGTTTTCAGAATTTTCCAATCGGTTCCGATGCGGATCACGAATAAAACTAATTCTTTATAATTTGCTAAAACTTTCGACTCTCGTTGCAAGTGCGACTTGTCTGCTTTTTGGAATTATAAACTAAAACCATCATATCTTAACCATTCTTTTCAAGGAGTTGAGAAAACCTCGCTACGCCACTAGCATCATCATTTATATTTGGTACATCGTCCCACCTGAGACTAAAGTAATTTTCCCCTAATTCAAATATTAATAAACATAATTATTTCTCCTGGAAGTCGGGAAGTTCGATTCCTCTCTTACTTATAAACAAATACAAGCATCTTTCCAGATACGCTTGCCTGAGTTCGTCAACTATTGGAGCTTCTGCTTCTCAACACCGCTAGCAATCGTACTTTGAAAGTTTCTCTATCGACGATGCTGCATTGCCAGAGAAACATCAACAGGAATATTAATTAGTCGGAAAATCTTCTGTTTACCCTTCCAAGTAATGGAGTCCATTACGTTAAATTTTTCCTTTATCTATCAGAACTTAAGAAAAGAATACAAAAGTCCATTACAGTGTCATGTCACCATGACTGTTAATGAGTAAATAAATTTAATAATTAATCCCTAATTACGTTTAGATTAATAACCAATATATGCTTAAATAATAAATTTAAAATGAACATGATTGTTTTCACCAACAAATCAATTATAATTGATTTTAATAAAACATTAACAAAATAACAATTATTTTATTATTGTTTGAACAAATTCAAGTAAGTAACTAAAAAATGTTTATGCTGGTTTGGACAACAATTATTTATGTTACATCCGCGTAACAAAAATCGTTTCTTAAATAAGAGAAAATGTGCGTTGATTAAACTTAAATCATAAAATAATAAAATATTAAAGCTAGCAAATGATTCAGTCTATGCAGAATCTTTTACATTCTTTCTCACGCACATCTTCTCATAAAAAAAAAATCATATAAAAAACGGCTCTTGTTTCTATGCATAATTTCTTGTGAATTTTATTGCAGCTGCAAACTTATAAAACTTATTTTAGATAACACTCATATTGTCGAGTCTCATAGATTGACGAAGTTTATAAAAATCATAACAGATATTAAAGATCTTTTGTTCTCGTCAAGTCCATCTATAAAACTCGATATTAGCGAGAGCCAATAGATTGAAATAAAATTAAAATAAAAGTCATCTTTGAACTACGAGTGGACTTAAGAATGTTAAAGACGCCAGCACTGATATCTAGCCTCGTGTGCTCATAGGAAAAGTTGCAGTCACATAATATGATACCTTGATAACCAAAACTCTTAGAATCTTCTCGATTCCTAGGATGACCTAAGGATCAAGCTTAGAATATACGCGAAATATGATCTGATTTTCTCCCACTAGGGTAGATTTTTGCCTATAAAAGCAAGCGCATTTTCATTTTCAATTGACATTTACTCCGATACAAATCATAGTACGCAAATGCATCGCCGCGTGAATTTAAAGATCGTCATGAGCTTTGCCCTTCGGTTATTATAAATTTTACAACTGTAACTCTTGCTTGTTCGAACAGTATAGTTTACTCGTTGTCCAAATTCGGACTAGTATTCTCATCGCCAGACTAGTGAGCTGGTCAAGAAAGTAAAATTGTAATTACCGTCGTACTTAGTCTAATCTCAAAGAGAAAACTGCAAACGTGACGTTTGTGCTTTTTCGAGATCATGAACTAATAACAGTGAGAAGTATCGACCGATCTTTTTCAAGAGAAGAAAAAATCACTGTGCGTCAACTGTATTTATTCATTGTTGCCCTCAGAACTGAGGTAAATGTAAGTAACTTTAAATATATGTAAAATCATAAAAATCTTGTCACATTCATTTTAACATTCAATAAAAAATTATATTCACATATATTCACAAATATCTTTTCTATTCATTTAATAAATAAAAGGCAATTATATAGATATATCAATTAAAATATTCAGAGATGGATGACCCCCATAGGATCGATAGAAATCAACGTCCCACACTAAAAATAAATATTAAATCGGCCTACCTTCCTCCAAAAATATTTGAAAGAATTAAATAATATTTTAATCAAGCCTTCGCTCGGGATGTAACATTTACAACAAATACTCAGTTAAGAATGAGTTATTCATATTGTTTAATTTGTTTAAGTAAATAAAGTTAACTGTTCCAACAAATTTACTCAGTCACCGAGAAGAAAATAGTATTTTAACTAGTCTGATGCCTGCAATAGAACTAAAGGACCAGTACGCAGCAGCTGCAATAAAAACATTACGAGTGACTCACATTCTCAATCTCTTGTCTCTGTTCGCAGATCCATCCATCAAATTGGAAATCCATTCACGAAGAAAGGTAACCATAATTCGAAACAGAGAATAGAAACTCCAAAACAAATATATTTCTTAAAAGATTCTAAGGAAAGTTCGTGTTGCATCTTAACTTTCAAACTCATTTTAAAGTTTTAAAAATAAATCTTAAAATCACATTAACCAAAATATTTTTCTACATAAATACAGTATCTCTCTCATTATGTTTTGCCTACCCTACAGCATGCAAGGGCATTACAAAAATTCAATTAACCTTCAGGGTATCGACTTGGTTAGCGTAACCTAGGTAAATTTGGAATGTTGCGCCATTTCTAAAAGAGTCGATGGAGGGGACTCGGACCAGAGGGGGAAAAAACTTTGAGGTACCAACCGAAGGTAGTTCCTTTGACAAAGCTAGTTGACGCTTGCTCTTTATTCTGGTATTGTTGAAAATGTATGCTCGAGAAAATTTCACCCAGTCAAGACGGAACGTTACAATATTAATTTTTTTTTGATATATTGAAAGTTTCCAAAAATAAAGAAACATTATTTATAAATTTTATCACAATTTATTAAAGTGTGAACCAGAAATGTATGTGTAAAATTGGACATCTTTGTAATGTTTTCAAAAAATTATGGACACTATTGTTAGCTGTTATGTATATTTACACTTTTTCCAATGTATTTACAAATATTACATTGAATTTATTTATTCCAATGTTCCTTTTTTATATTCATTATTAAATTTTTTTTCTAAAGATGCCACGTCCGAAAACTAGAAGCGTAGCTTCTATAGAACAGCTTTATCGTGAGATTGAAGAAGGTGAGAAAGGAGCAACTGATAATGCCAGCGATATTACAAACTACGCCATTGACGAGGAAGCTGTCTCTTCGCACAATGTGCAGGGAGCATGTTGCAAAAATTTGGTGCAATTGTGCAAACTGAAATTAATTTTTTTTTTTGTAATTTTACGATTTTGATAAATTCTTGTCAATTATAAGAATAAATATTTTTCTAATCAATTTCTGTCGTTTGTTTATGCTACTAGAACTTCCAAAGCGCGCTACACGCGCAAAATTATACTCTTCTCGTTTCTTTATTTTCTAATTGTCCAATTTTATACTTTACCAATTTCTTAAATTTTACAATTTCCTATTTAAAGAAACTCTGATTTCTCTATTTACCAGTTTACGAATTTTTCTATTATGTTAATTATCCAATTTACCAATTTAAAATTTTTCACTTTTCCAATTTTCTAATTTGTCAATTTTCCAATAGCCAAATCTCCAATTTCTCATTTTACAAATTTTTTTACTTTGATAATTTTTCAATAACCAAATTTCTAATTTCTCAATTTACCAGTTTAAACAATTTTCTAATTTGTCAGTCTTCCAATTTATCAATTTTCAATTTCTCCAATTTTACAGTAACCACTTATCTAATTTCCTAATTGGTTAATTTTCCAATAACCAAATCTCCCATGTCTCAAATTGCCAGCTTACAAATTTCCTAATTTTCTAATTTTTTAATTTATCAATGTTTTTACTTTGCCAATTTTCCCAAAACAATCTACTTTTTTTAATATTTTTCAGTAACCCCTTTTCCACATTTATAAAAAAAAAATCCTACTTAATTTAAATCTTAAGCTACCTGATATCACACTATACCTATCTTATTATTATCTAGCCTTAATAATAATACTCTATGATATAAATCTTTTTCTAAATTAATATGCTGTTTATTAAGAAAAATAACTTTCTGGGTAAGTATGAGGTAAAAAAGATTTAAAAAGCTTCCTTTATGAGTTATTAAAAAAATATTAGTAAATGTCTAACATGGGAGAATTAAATTATTTCCACAAATATAAATTGTTTAAACAATCAAAAGATCTTGAAAATTGTAGACTGAAAATTTCGTGCTATTTTTTTAATGAAGAAAGTTAAAAGCAAAATTTTTCTAAGGAAATTTAATAAAAAAAATTTTTCATAAACAATTTAGATTGTTTAAACAAATACAATAAATATTTAATGAACAAATTTTCTGTCAATTGTTACTAAAGAATCGATGTCTGTTAAAAAAAGTGTTTAATTTCGAAAATATAAGAAACATAAACTGTTTAAACAAATTAAAACTTTTTAAACATTTGAATATACACGGCGAATTATGAATAAATAACTTCTTTATGATTCTTACATGCAAATGACAAAAAAACACATTATTTTAGCTTAATTTCATCAAAACTTGATTTTAAACCATTTTAATTGTTTAAACAATTAATTCAATTAAATCAATCGAATTACATTAATTACATTCTTTTTTTGTTTGCTAATTAACCCTCTGACGGATGAATTAACTGTCGAAAAATTGTACAGAAACGGTTAAATTATTCCTGTATACAAAAATTTTTACTTTCAGGTTCTATTATAGTTTTTGGGGTCGCTAAATACGAATCTAAAGTTATATTTTAAAAATTCAAAATGGCGGATCTAATATGGCGGATAAAAAGTTAAAAATCAATCGTATGTGCTTAAACATTATTACTCAGGGGTTTTTGGGGCGCTGATTAGGAATTTGAAGTTAGATTTTAAAAATTCAGAATAGCGGATCCAATATGGCGGTCGAAAAATTTAAAGATTAGTCATATTTTCTTAAAATTTGTTATTTAGGGGTTTTTGGGGTCGCTGATTACGAATCTGAAATTAGATTCAAAAATTAAAAATGGTTACCTAATATGGAAGTCGAAAAATTTAATGATCAATCGTATGTGCTTGCATCTTGTTACTTGGAAGTTTTGGGGTCGTTGGTTACGAACCTAAAGTTAGATTTTAAAAATTCAATATGGAGGAAGTACTATTTTTTGGGGTCGCTGATGATGAACCTGAAACATGTTGCACGTTCATTTTCCTTATATTATTTAAATTGTTTATAATTTTATGATTGTTTATTAATTCATTCTTTGTTGAAAATTAATATTGTCATTCGATTTTAAGGGGAAAAACTACTACAGAAAAAAATCACTAAAGAAACATGTTACATGGTCATTTTTCTTAATTCATTTTAATTGTTTATAATTTGCTTAAAGCAAATAAGTAAATTAGTTAAGAATTATTTTCTGATATAAGTAAATATTTCCATTTGATTTGACGAAAAAAATCACTAACGAAACATGTTACTAGTTCACTTTTTTTTCAGTTTAATTGTTTATAATTTGTTTATAACAAATAAGTAAAAAAGTTAAGACTTATTTTCTGACATAAATAAATGTTGCCATTCGATTCTACGAAAAAAGTCACTAAAGAAAGATGTTAAATATTAATTTTTTCTTATTTTATTTCGATAGTTTATAATTTGTTTATTTATAAACAAATAGTAAAAATACATTTCAATAACTTTTGACGTGAAAAAACATAATTTTACTTTTATCCCTTTTCTAGGTTTTATTTCTTTTATTTAGTCTTTGGTGTAAGTTTGATCATGTCATAGAAAGCTACAGGTATATTATTAACTTAACACAGCATAACTTTGTAAAAATTAATTTTGACTTTTCGCATCGTTTAAAATTTCTTTTCTCATTCTCTCTCTCTCCCTCTCTCTCTACTCTGCCTTTATCTATCCCAGGCACCTGTTATACCTATTCCTCTTTTACATTTCGCACGCTATTGTTGTCTTTATCTATCCCAGGTAACCTTACTCTTGCTTTTAGAACCGCAAACTGTGAACTCTCCTTGCGTTTCGCACGCTATTGTTGTCTTTATCTATTCCAGGTAACCTTATTCTCTCTTGCTTTTAGAACCGCAAACTGTGAACTCTCCTCGCGTTTCGCACGCAATTGTTGTCTTTATCTATTCCAGGTAACCTTATTCTCTCTTGCTTTTAGAACCGCAAACTGTAAACTCTCCTCGCGTTTCGCACGCAATTGTTGTCTTTATCTATTCCAGGTAACCTTATTCTCTCTTGCCTTTAGAACCGCAAACTGTGAACTCTCCTTGCGTTTCGCACGTTCTTGTTGTCTTTACCTATACCAGGTAAAACCTTATTTTCTCTTGCTTTTAGAACCACAAACTGTAAACTCTCCTTGCGTTTAGCATGCTATTGTTAACTTTGTCTATCCAAGGTAAATTCTATACTTCATTCTCTCGCGCTCTTCATCACCCTATTGTTGTCTTTGTCTATTCCATATTTTTAATTTCTTTTTACGTTTCTCACTATATTCTTGTCTTTATCTATCCCAGGTAAATTTTATAACTTATTCTCTCTTACTTTCTGAAAAGCATAGCCGTATACCTAATCTTTAACTAACTGATTCCTTATATAGGATAATCATCAACTTTGTCCGTAATGAATGTTTTCTACATTATAGAAAAAAAAAATCTCGAGATTTTTAATAGATTTCTTGATTGACTTTTTTTTTATATTTCAAAAGTAGAATATTTTCAAATCTAAAAAAATATACTTTTTGGAATCAGATAAAAAACGGCTAACGCTATCTTAAAGACAAACTTTTCACCTTTCCAAAACCCTTATATAAAATATTTTTTCTTTTTTTTGGACAGAAATAGCAGCTTTTGAAAAATAAAGTTTTTTATTAAAAATTTTTGGAACTCTGTTAGGTTTTATTACGGTGAACTTAATTAAAATTAGTATAATTTTAAATTCCAAAAATAATAAAATATCTTGTTTAATAAATTCTTAATTAAAATTTCCAGTTTAGGAACAAAATTTAACCTCGTATATAAAAACTTTTGTGAATGTGGAAACATAAAATGGACATTATAATCTTGATATTAAAGTTGACATAACAGTAGTGGAACCAAAGTGGGTCTTTGATACACCAACAGTCTGGAAGTTTACGTGGATAATATTGCAACAGTTGGAGGAAACGAGGTAACAGTAGTAATCATCAGCGTTATGCTGGAAGTCGGTGTGCTGCACTACCAATAGATTCTGTTTGTACTGTACGTAAGATCCGCGAGTCTCGAGCGTGTGTATCTTGGCCCGTCGATATCTCCTTCAGTCGGGAATATTTAGTCAGATGAGGAGACTCGAACAAACGCCTCTAAGGCTTTCTATTAAGGCGACTCTTTGATGTGAGCTACCGTGAAGAGCTTTCCTATCTCCTCATCCCACCCGCCGCCTCATCCGCCCATCCACTGACGTACCGCCAATACCTAATTCGGGATCCTTTCAATCCAACTCAATCACAAATATGTAATCTAATCTTATTAATTAACCTTTAAACATCTAAAATATTACAAGTTTATTGACAATTTTGTTTTCACTGTGGGAATTTGTTTTCAATTTCGCTAGTTGGTTGTTAGTTTAAACAAAATTATTCAGAATTATTATCATTTTCTTTATGTTTCTTCGAAAGTTTATTAAAGTTTCGGAGTTTGCAACGATATTCCGTAATTGAGTAATTTGTATATTCCTAGATTTAATTATTAATTTTTTTTTTTTTTTAGTTATTATACACTCGTGTTAACGACCTTACAGGCCCAATGAGTGTCCCCCGTAGGGAGCTCCTAGAATTCAGTACTTTGTATATATTTTCTAAGTGTTTTTGCGTCTACAGAACGGCTTGAAATTAGGGGTACTTGCATTTGCCTGGACCACCCGGTATGTTGGGTTTGCTCGCCAGTGGAGAGGGAAAGCTGTAGAAAAACCTCTCCTGAGTACAACCGGTTTATCGACAGTCGAGTTCTAGTGACCTGCACAGGTTGATTACCGACAGTGCATATCATTATACCCCCCGGGGCGCGAACCTAGCAAGCTTGACGCTTGATGTTTACGTTTATAATTTATTAAAATTTAATATCAAGAAAGTAACTGTGTAGTTCATTTCTTTTGGAATCTTAAAAAGAACACAGGTAAGTTTGTTTTAGCATTTGGGTTATTGAATTTTTTCTTGCTGCTTAAAAGTTATGTAATTTTTATTTAATAACTTTTTTAATATGTAATTTATATTAAATTTGTATTTATATTATATTTTTGTGTATTTTAATATATGTTGATTTATAATGAATTTTAAGTACATACTTATGAAAGAATTTAGATACTTTCCATAATTCTTTATATCAATTAAATTTCAATCATTGAATTAATTTTTTTTATTCTGGCAGCTAGATTTTCTTCTGAAAGCCTCACCTTTGTGTTTGACTTAATAATAAGTTGATAATTCACCGGCGGTACTCAGCACCGTCAATGTAGATAACCTGGTTTCTATATTATATTTACACTTTATGGCATTATCAGTGGTTCAATCCTGTCAACTTTTGAAAATTAGACTAGTCACTTCTGACCACTGTCATTATTTAAATCAAACGAAAATACTTTCAAAGTATACAATATGAAATTCGTTATTTTCGTAATGATGTAATCTTTTGTTTATTTTTTATTTTTTTAATTTTCAACTTTTTAATTAATGGAATGTTTGCTTTGAATATTTTACATTTTGGACCTTTGGTATTTCTAATTATTGGACTTTTTGCCCTTTAGGACCTTAAAATTATTGGAACTTTTAAATTTATTTAATGAAAAGGGGAACATTACTTGTAATTGAAAATATTTTTGTGACCTATGTATAAATTAACATTAATTTCTTAATCTTTAATTATCACATAAAATTTAATATTTTGATTTTAATAATTTTAAGGGACTACTTTGAATCATCACTACTTAAATTATATAATATACATTTTGATGTTTACAGCAAATTAAAATAGATTGAATATCTTAAGTATCAGGATTCACATGTTATTTAAGTAAAAACGAGTAGAGGTATGTTTATGACGTCACTGTTCCACCTTTGAAGCAAAGCTTTTCGCAAGCTCAGTCTGCCCTTTATTCTGCACATGCCCCGGGAACCGAGACAGATACCTGCATCTATAAAAGACCTGGGATTCCACCCTGTCTCTTTACTGTTCTATCCGTTTCATTCCATTCCGTCCAACACGGTTCCGCGCACCGCTTTTTACCCTTCTCTGTTTGTTTCCAGTAATTCAGAAATTCCCACCCTTACCAACTCCTCCTAGCGTCCTTATAAATTCAACCCCCGACTAGTGCACCCCTTTCCCTTACTCTTTCTCATTCTATCTCTGCTGCTGTTTCATGTTTCTGTTTGTACGCTTCGAGCAGAGACCGGAATCTTTTTGCGACAAATAGCAAAGGCAATTCGAGTATTTTCCGTTTGTCGTTTCCTTGCAAAGAAAATAAAAACAAAAATAATGAGAAAGAGAAAGAGAGTATTCGTCATCAGATTTTGTTCGTGAATTTTTGTACGTTTATAATAATATCATCAGGAACATTTTATTTCGGACATTTTCCGGTCAACCGAAGGACCTTCTCCCGAATAAAAAAATCCCAAATGTCGTATTCCCGAACATGTATTGATATATGAGTAAAAATTTCTGAAGTGGCCCCCTGATTTGCAAACATGTAATGAAATTTGAAATTAATGTTATATTCCTATACTACTAAATGAGAGATAGTTTGCATATAAATAGTTTTTTTTAATTTAAATAATGTCAAAAGTTATAAACAAATGAAAATTTTTGCATCATTTTATTTGAAAATTCATATCTTTTTTTTATATTATTGAAAATTAATAAAATTTGTATGACTTGTGTTCAAAAGTATAAACTTTAAGATAAAAATAATTTCGATCACGTGCATTTATTTTTTAATGCAAAATTAATGATTTTTTATAAACAATTAAAAAAAAAAACATGTTCTGGGCCTGCTAACAAATTTTTTTAAAAACGTATTGATTCAGTATGAATTTAGGTTTATTATACAAAAATAAAAATTTGGTTAGGTTTATATTTAACAGAATAGCGTTAATTTGTTTATAACGCTCCGGAAACAATATCAAGCGGCACTGGTTCGTTCGCAACTGCGCCTTCAGTAGTCCCTCCTATAATAAGATATGAAATAATTATGAAGTTAAATCAAGTCAAATGATTTAGTTGAACATAATAAAAATCACTTTTTTCATTTATTTATATAAAAAAACAATATGTAATTAATTAAATACGCAATAATGTTAAAGTACACTATCATTAATACTAATAACTAATAACGTTAATAATAAAGTTAAAAAGCTTAATTTTTTTGTACTCTATTGTCGTGGATTTTTTGTGACCTTATGAGTCTTTATTTTTGAATCCTCAGAAAATATTTTGCATATTATCTGATCTTTTTCAGTTGGCTGACACGAATGGTACTGTCATGTACAACTAACAGTTTTTGCACATGCATTTCGAGGCGCTAAATTATTTTCGTTAATCGCATGTTCCTCTTCTGTGCAAAAGCCAAATTTAATTTTGTGGAAAAATTGTGCTGCCCATTCAAACAAACTTTTTGGTGATCTACTGTTAAATAAATAAACACATGAAGCATCGTGTTGAACACGTTCTGAAATAAGCAACAAACAGCAAAAACTGTTAGTTGTACATGACAGTACCATTCGTGTCAGCCAACTGAAAAAGATCAGATAATATGCAAAATATTTTCTGAGGATTCAAAAATAAAGACTCATAAGATCACAAAAAATCCACGACAATAGAGTACAAAAAAATTAAGCTTTTTAACTTTATTATTAACGTTATTAGTTATTAATATTAATGATAGTGTACTTTAACATTATTGCGTATTTAATTAATTACATATTGTTTTTTTATATAAATAAATGAAAAAAGTGATTTTTATTATGTTCAACTAAATCATTTGACTTGATTTAACTTCATAATTATTTCATCTTATTATAGGAGAGACTACTAAAGGCGCAGTTGCGAACGAACCAGTGCCGCTTGATATTGTTTCCGGAGCGTTACACTGTAAAAATTGCTGGGACAATATGTCTCAAAATGAGACACTTTGAGACTCATATGTCTCAGAGTGAGACACAATATGTGTCTTGTGTCCCCATATTTGAGACATTTGTTGACATTTGTTTTTGCAGTGTATAAACAAATTAACGCTATTCTGTTAAATATAAACCTAACCAAATTTTTATTTTTGTATAATAAACCTAAATTCATACTGAATCAATACGTTTTTAAAAAAATTTGTTAGCAGGCCCAGAACATGTTTTTTTTTAATTGTTTATAAAAAATCATTAATTTTGCAATAAAAAATAAATGCACGTGATCGAAATTATTTTTATCTTAAAGTTTATACTTTTGAACACAAGTCATACAAATTTTATTAATTTTCAATAATATAAAAAAAAGATATGAATTTTCAAATAAAATGATGCAAAAATTTTCATTTGTTTATAACTTTTGACATTATTTAAATTAAAAAAAACTATTTATATGCAAACTATCTCTCATTTAGTAGTATAGGAATATAACATTAATTTCAAATTTCATTACATGTTTGCAAATCAGGGGGCCACTTCAGAAATTTTTACCCATGTTGTAATCGAATAATATTTTAAATAATTTAAAATTAATTATTTAATTTATTTCGTAATCACTAGCTGGGAGATTAAAAAATTCAAAATTTTGGGCGCCAGATCTTTCCTAAAACAAAAAAATAAACAAAATTAAATCAATGAAAGTAACACAGAACAAAGTTTACGACTAAATGGAAAGCTTAACCTTAATTTACACAAACAAGTTGACAACCAAGGGGCCGTCCATAAAGCATGTGATGCATATTTTCGGAAATTTAACACCCCCCCCCCCCCCCTCGTGATGCTTTTGTCATGCATTAAAATTTTTTTTAACATGTAGCGTGATATTTTGCTGACAACCCCCCTCCCCCTAAAGTATCACATGCTTTGTGGATGACCCCCAAATAGAAAGCTTAACTCTAATAAAAAAAAAATTACATTAAAAGAAACCCAAATTTATTAATCTTCTATGACACTAATTCAGCTAGCTTAGCCCTAATCAGAATGATAGTAGAGGGGGTGGTTTTCAAATTTAAATTTTATATAAGAAGATTAATAATTCAAATAAGACACCTACATTATAAATAAACTATATTTTATTCAGCCAAATAATGTAAATTTTTTTAACATGGAACATAAATTTGGTACAAATCAAAATTTTGAGGTTAGGAAATTTTTGTTAAATAAGCAATGAAAGATTAAATAATCAATTACGTTTTTGTCAATTTAGAAATAAAGTTAAGTTAGGTTAAATCAGATTCAGTTAGGATAAGTTAAGTTAAATCACAATGAAAAATGAATATAATAATCCTGAATTACAAATTAGTTAGGATAACAATTCTAAGACTTAATAATGAAGAACACATAAATGATCCAGGGAAGACAGTATGAAAAAAAGTACAAACTTTTTTATCAGTCAACAATTACAACGTTTCGTTGGCCTGGGTTTGCCAACCTCGTCAGGCTAAAATTTATTTAAAGGACACACATAAATAATATATATACACTGGTCATATAAAGATTATTATAAAACAAAATTATTTAAGAATTATATTAAAAAAACACTAATTAAAATATCAATAAAACAAAGTTAATAAAAACATTGCGTACCATAATCGATTAAAACATTAAAAATTTTTTTTGTTTAATCACGTCGAAAATTAAAATTAACATTTATAAGTCAAATTTAAATATAAAAATCTTTCAGCGACGACTGTGAGACAACTAAATTAAATTAGTTCAAGGTAGAAGGGAATAAACAGAGATTATAAAAGGTGTCAAAGAATACACAAAGTCAATAAATATAAGAATTTTACAAATTTAAACGTCTCAATAATGAAAAATAAATCTTATTAGGAGAAAAACTATCTTCCTTTCTGTTAATAGTAAATTTATTCGATTTTATATGAATCATTTCAGAAATTTTTTTTTGGTCCAGTTAGATTCAGAATCTAAAATTTTTACATCCTTCCAATCAAATATGTGACCCAGTTCATTTTGATGTTTTGCTACAACAGTATTTTTTCTTTTTTGATGTTCATTAATACGGAGATGCAAAGCACGCTTAGTTTTACCTATGTAAGTCGCTGGACAATTAACACAATCAAATTTATAAACACTATTAAGGGCATGTGGAAGGCGCCAACTTCAAACGATTCGTTTTAATATTTTCCACAAATTTAGAATTAAAATTAAACCTCAAACGGACTGGACGCCAATGCGTCTAGGTCTCATTTTCTATTTCCTTCAATTTCATTAAAATATGTTTTGTATTTTTCTAGAAAATTGGTGGAAAATATTACAACGAATCATTTGAAGTTGGCGCCTTCCACATGCCCTTAATACGGTCACACTTTTGTATAATATCTTTACCTAATCTTACAATATTATTAAGATTCTTTTTTACAATCGGAATAGCAGTTATATTATATTCTTGTAAGATATTTTTTAGTTTAAAAAATTGTCGGTTGTGAAAAGGTAAACAGACATATGGTAGACGATCGTATATATTAATATTATTATGAGAATCAGAATGGTCAGAATTTGTATATTTGAGTTTGTTCATGCGTATTTTTATGTGTTTGTTAATAAAGTCCGAAGGATATTCATTCTTTTATAAAATATCAGAGAGAATACTTAAATTTTGTGAATGAAATTTTTTATGAGATAAAGATATCGCTCTGTCGTCAAGATTAAAAACAATATATATAATATATTTTTTACTTTCTTGATGTAACGGACATTCAACTAAAATATGATACAACATTTCTTTTGATCTCATTTCACAGCCTGTGCAACTTTGTGATGAGTCAATCTTATAAATTTTATTTTTTGGTATTATCCTCGAATTGTAGTTGTTTATTAGTCTGATTTGTGTGATATTTAGTAAATATAATAACTAGTAATAAAAAATAATAAGACTTTTAAGGCCAACAGTGGACAAAAGTTTATTATGGATTATAAATAAATGATATACTATAATGCATATACTATTCATAATAAAATATAAGAATAATATAATAAATTAATGTTCGCTACTTATCAAAGTAGATGATAGATGGATAAAGTCGCACGCAATTGCGTGCGCCGAATTTTGATAGTGTCAAATAAGAAATTTAATATACACTCTTTCTAGTTCATTTATTCTAAATGTACTCTTCCATGAAAGAATTTCTGTGATTGGTTTGAAATAAAGTTAGTAATAGCCAACGCGTTAACTTGGAATCCCTTGTGGTCAGTAATTGCTATAAAATGTCAGCATGCGTAGTTTTCGCGATCATGCATATTTGTGACAGACCAATTCGCTAAGATGCGCCATCATCAGTGCTAATCTGCCGAGCCGTATTCGACCAATGAGGCAAAGTAGAGACGGTTATTTCTGGTAGGCCACAAAGCCATTTTCGAGCGACCACAATGCGCACTGTGGAAAACACGTACGCGCGCCTATCCGTCCAGTCCTGACTCACGCAATATGCTCTTATACGTGCCTTCAGAAAATTCACTCAACCGCACTTATTAAGATGTCTTTGCTGGAATTTAAAATACTCTTACCTTTTTAAAAAGCGGTGCTTTACGAGCATAAAAGAAATACTCAGTTGTTCCTGCAGTAGAGATGAAATTTTAAAAGGTTCAATTATTATCGATTTAACTACAGCGTCTTGGAGCTTACTCTGAACACATAAAGTCCCTTTTGTGTTTATAATGGTATGCAATGGCTAAAACTATTTTAAATAATGTACGAACCGTTTCTGATTTCTTCCGATTACGCCGCCATTTTTTATAATAATTATAAAATATTTGTTATGCTTATATATGTCAATAATAAAATTTAAATAAAGTGGTGAATGTCACCGAGACTTCATTTTTAATATAATAAATATTAATTCAATAAAACTCAACCAGCTCAAGGGTTTGCCTCGAGATGGATAGCAGACAAAAGACGAGCGAGATCAAAAATGCATTACGATTAATTTTTTTTTCTCTTTACATCTTTTGTGAGTCATAAACAGCGATGTCAATAAACCTCTGAATACCAAATTTCATAAAAATTCAACAATTGTTAAAAATATTGAACGCTATATTTAAACCGTCATTTTGAAATTGAATAATATAAATGGGCTATTCTATTTCAAACCGTTCCACTAGCAAAAGACTATCGCGTGAAAAGGATTTTTTAAATCGGTTTAATTTGATTAAAACTAAATTAAAAATAAAATGTAATAGGCGAATTTGAAAGAGAATTTCTCAAGCATTAAAATGATACTAAACGTTTTTTAAAAAAATTTCAATTTCATGTAAAATTTTAGGTTTAAAAATTTCAAACATTAATATCTCGAAACACCCCCTCTTGGAATTCGATGTAACTTAAACTAAAATAATGTTTAAAATTTCTATTTTTTACTATGTAAAGACCATAATGGACTTTTTATGGAATTTGTAAAAATAAATATTAATAAAAAATCATTTTATTTCATTTGACATATCAATATTAATAGAAAAAGAAAAACAAACGAATTTTACCATGAGAATGGTTATACTACGCGACTTCAAATTAATGTCAGATTAAATAAATTGGTTTTTTAATAATTTTTTTTTCCTAATCCCGTGAAACGTCCATTATGGTCTTTACATTGTAAAAAATAGAAATATTAAACATTATTTTAGTGTAAGTTATATCGAATTCCAAGAGGGGATGTTTTGAGATATTAATGTTTAAAATTTTTAAACCTAAAATTTCACATGAAATTATAATTTTTTTAAAAAAAGTTTAGTATCATTTTAAAGCTTGAGAAATTCTTTTTCAAATTCGCTTACTACATTTTATTTTTAATTTAGTTTTAAGTAAATTAAACCGATTTAAAAAATCCTTTTTACCCGATAGTCTTTTGCTAGCGGAACGGTTTGAAATAGAATAGCTCAAATAATAAATTATTTTTATTTTTTTTACATCTTTTGTATTCGTAAACAGCGATGACAAAAACCTCTGAATACCAAATTTCATAAAGATTCAACAATTGTTAAAAATTTTGTACAAATATTTATCCCTTCCATTTTTGTATTTGTGCAGAAAAATTTTTTTTCGATTTTCGGAAGGATCAAAAAAAAAAAAATAAACTATAAAGTTATTTTTTCCATTGGCGCGACGTTTCGTTGACTAGATTCGTCAACCTCATCAGGCACTGTTTATTGAAAAACCACAAAAAATTAATATTTTAGTTTAAAATTAATACACACATTGCACCCATTAAAATTAATAATAACAAAAATTATAACAATTTATTTTTGAAAATTACCTATATGTATAGTTTTGTCAATAATATTTGAAAAAACTTAATTTTTAAAAAAATTCGTCAGTTTTTTCTTAAAATTATGAGACATCATTATTTGAAATTTTTACTCGGATTCCTCGAAACAAAGTGCAAATAAAACAGTATAATTAATAACTATAATCACATTTACTACAAACATGTATAATTAATAAGTTTTATTTACCTAAAAGGTCTCAAATTTATACAATTTGACGTTATTTATAATCATATAATAAAGTTTAGAATGAACTTAACCTACTGATTAGAAATAGCCTGATTGTATTAAGTTAAAAAAGGCGAGAATTATTGAATATTGAATAAAATAATTGAAAATTGAAGAATGAAATTTAAAATTGAAAAAAATAATTGAAAAGTAGAGAAAGTAATTAAATATTTAAGAAATAAATTGAAGATTGAAGAATTGAATTGAAATTTAAAGAAAATTGTTGATAATTCAAAAGAAAATTCGAAATACGAGTAGATTAATAGAAAACAGAAAAAAATAATTGAAAAAAAAAATAAACAAGAAATATTAAATTTTAAGAAAATAATTGCAAATTGAAAAATTAAAAAAATTATGGAAATAATTGTCTAAACTAATTGTAAATTGAGCGACTTTATTGAAAATCGAAAAAAATAATTAGAATTGAAAAAATAATTGAAAACTTGAAAAATTCAATTAAAATTTGAGAAAATTGATTTTTGACGAAAATAAGTGACCAACGTAATTTAAAATTAAACAAACTTATTGATAATCAAAAAAAGTAATTTGAAAAAGGAGAGTCTTTTTTATTATTTAAGACAATTTTGTGAAAAATTGACAAATGGAATTGAAATTAGAAGAAAAGAATTCGAAATTAAAGAAAATAATTAAAAATTGAAAAAATAAAGTGAAGATAAAATAATTAAATTGAAATTGTAAGAAAATAATAGATAACTATAAAAAAAATTCGCAAAATTACGAAAATAATTTAATATTAAAGAAAATAATTCATTTTTGAAAAAAATAATTTACAATTGAAAATAAAATTCGAAAACTGGCGAGAATATTCGAGGATAGAACGAAATATTTAAAAATATTAAGAATAATTATAAAATGTTAAAATCTATATCCATAAAATAATAAATATAATAATAAATGAAAATTTCAAAGATTGTAGGAAATTTTTGAAAATTGAAGAAATATAATTAATAATAATTAATTGATAATAATCTCAAATTTCATTCTTCAATTCTTTCATTCTACCCACACCTGAAGTTTGGCACTATAGATGTTTTTTTTTGTTTTAAATCAATAACTTTTAAAAAAATGTATTTTTATATTATACGATGTTTAAATTTTTTTATTTTATTATTAATTCTCCTAAATCTAAAATTGAAATTAATTGATAAATTTATTTTGCAGTAATCATGTACTAAAATATAAACGTGAATTATTTAAAACTGCTTTATCGATTTTAATAAAAATTCAAAACACTTTTAACATAATATAAGAATCAGTTAAGGTTTTATAATATAATTTATATGAATAATTTATAGAATAACGTTTCGAGCTTTTAATTACTTTTAAAAAATACAATATAAATTAGAATAGAAAATAAAATATTATGAATTATATACCATTCGAAAAACGCGAGCACTGTTTTCAAATATTTTTTAAGACTTTTAAATGCCTCTTTTAATAATTTTATTTTCTTTTTATTTTTTAATATAAAACTTTTTTGCACTATTTTACATGAAAATACGTCAAATGCTTATTTTTTATTGCGTAAGTAAATTATTAAGCTTATTTAATTTCTAATTATATTGTAGATTTTAAAATTAGGATCAATTTTAATTTTAATCAGTTCAATTAGAAAAAAAAGAAGATTGACAGAAATACATATAGATATACTCTATAGATTGAAATCTCTATATATATATATATTACAGATTTGCCAAGCTCATCAGGCTAGAAATTCATTAAAATCAATATCAAAGATTCCAAAATTTTCACAAAAAAACACTGATAAAAAACATGTTACTTGAAATAGCTACCTACATAAAATTAAAAAAAAGAGATATAAAATGATAATAATAAAAGAATAAAATTATTTTTTTTCGAGATGACTAAAATTTTGATATATTGAAATTATTTAATTCGAATTGATTGAAAATTTTCTTTGAAGTTTATGCGCAGAAGTTTAAATTAACTGATATTTAAATTTTTTGAAATTAAGATTTTTAATCAAATAATTAATGTTTCAAATAATTTTTAATTAATAGAAGTCTGAATCAATAAAAGAATAAATTCTAGATTCGATAAATTTAAGTAGGTCTTAATTGTTTCAAGTTTTAAATTAAATTTAAGTTTCAATCGATTTGAAATTTCTAAATTACTATCAATTTTTATATATTGGTTGAAGTTCGAAATATCTAATATATGTACATTGTTATAGAATTTAAAAATATTTTAAGTTTACAATAATTCAAACATATGATTTGATTAAAATTTGAACTATTAAAAGTTTTAAATAATTGAAATTTATTATTATTGAAATTATTATTGTTTTTTGCATGCTGACAAAATTAAGGCCCAATTACTACATGGAAAACGTATTTTTATGTTGTTTTCTGAAATTCTGACGGCCATATCTTCTCATCAAGTAAAGATAAAAGATTAATTAAACGACCGATTTGTAGAGAATTTTATAAGCTTTCAGATGAATTTTATAATCTTTGAATTTACAATAATAGATTAAGTGATTAGGAAACCACCAAAAAGCACGGTTTCTTACTGTTTTTATGGATTATAAAATTACTGTTACTTATTTTTCGCATCGTAATTGCATAAATGTTGCTTAAGTTGAACGTACAAATATTTTAAACTGAAATTTTAACCGTGGGGTGGTTTTTGATGTAGCTATAGAACAATTAACCTACAAAAAATTACAAAATATTGAGTTTTCTTTTTATTCCTTTCATAGAAGATTTTCAGTTTTGGCACGAATTATTTAATTTTGATATTAGAATAAAAATTGAGAGGAAAATGTGATGGGGTGGAGGCACCTTTGGGTTCACTTAGAATATAATAGACCAATAAATAAAGAATTCTGAAACCTTTACGAATAATCTAGAACTTCATTCTTGGCATCACCCCTGAAAGTGGCATTCACTCATCAGCTTCTCATCTCACTGGTCTCTTCTTTATATAAGTTGTTTCAAAGTTGGAAGATAGTCATAAAGTCAGAAGAAGGATATCTGGCAAGCATGTTTCCACGCGAGGTCGTAAAATCCGCCGACAGTGCCAGTGGCGCACCAAAGTAAATGTTATAACAAACGGCGGCGTGAAGGTTCGGGACGCCCTGCTATTTAACATTATTTAGTTTGCTTTGTGAGCGTTTAAACACTGCCTACCTACTTTTTTCTATGGTTGTTTGATGAGCCGGTTTTGGTTATATGCGTATTCAGTCGTGTTTATTTTCTAGGTGGCAGCGCCCCGGCAAATATTTCTGATCTTACGTTAAATTAATCTCCTGGTACATTGAATCTGAAATTGCTTTATCATTTGTAACTTCTTATAACTAATATTCTACATAATAATTATTATATAATGTTGGACAGCAAATGTTTACATTCATGGTTTGTGTTTGAAATAAAATTAATTTTTTTCTGCGAATGTAAAATAGGAGTTCTGTTGAAATAGATCCTGCTAATTGGACTATACACAAAGGCTTCTGAAGCAACTCTTCAAACATCACTGTTACTGTTTTATTTTAACTAATTCCTATAAGATATTCCGAAAATATTTATGTCACAGATGAATTAAAAGAATGTAACATTGTTGACACTGAATAATTTATACTGCTGGACATTCTATTTTTTTAATATCTAAAATCAGAATACAAGAAATGAGAGTGTAATGTTATTGTAATGCAGTTTAGCAACTTAAGAATAGTGAAAATAAAAAAAATATTTCAGTCGCTTTTACTGTTTGTGAAAACTGAGTGGCAGAGGGGAATTGTTTCGCGCTCGAGAATGTTTACTCTGTTATTTACACCTTTCGCACATCTCTTCTGTGAGGTTTGAACTCATGATGACCACATCTTATGGCAAATAAGAAATAAAAAGAGAAAGAGAAGGGACCTACTTTCTAACGTGTGTTAGCCTACTGCTGGACTGTGAAGGCATCCGGCAGCGCCCCAGGCATCCGTCCACTCTCGCTGTCACTTTGGTCCATCGTACGAGATGTCATTGTACTTATCTCATTTTAAAACCAGATGAATAATTCTCCAAGGCAAAGAAATTTAATTCTTGTACCTGAAATTAATACGCGTTCGATATCTTCTCTGTACATAATTGTGTCCCGATAAAAATAAAAGATATCCAAAAGATCGTGTCACATGTCATTATATCAATTTTTAAACGCGGAATTTCTTACAGCGTAAAATTTTAAATCATAAAAGCAATTTGGTAAATTCCTAGACCAGACAACAAAACTTAACAATTAATATTCGTTGAGAAGCATCAAGTTATTTTTTCACTTACAGAAATAAAGAAAGGATCAATAATTTTTGGACAGTGCGACTCACAGTGGTTTGAAATCAGAAATTGATATTCAAATCAACTTTTAGAGAGAACAGCTGCATGTAATATTCAGTTTTTTTTAAATTCATAAATAAATTCTTAAGAGAATTGTTTTTTTTTCAGCAAACAGTTGAACAAATGTCAACTTTTTCGTTTTATTTTTTTATTTTCTACCAAAAATTTTTTTAATGCCTGCCAATACCTTAATTTCATACAAGTAACGAAATAGAAAAAAAAAAATTTTGAAAGGGCGAATTTAACTGTTATTCACCCCCTATTACCCTCTAAAAGGGGGTTGGATTTCGAATTTCACGAAAAGTTGAATACTGTGTCTATTCCTATGTTTTTTGGGGCGTTGAAACCGAAAAAGACCCGCAAATTAAAAATTGTTCCCCTCCTTCACCCCTATTACCCCCTAAGAGGGGGTTGGAATTTCGAATTTCAAGAAAAGTTTAGTTTTGTGTCTATTCCTATATTTTTGGGGCGCTGCAAACGAAAAAGACCCGTAAAACAAATTTCTCCCCTCCTTCACCTCCTATTACCCCCTGAAAGGGGGTTGAAATATCAAATTTTACAAAAAGTCGACTTTGGTGTCTATTCCTATGCTTTCTAGGACGCTAAAACCGAAAGACACAACTAAATACAAATTCTCCATTCTTCACCCACTATTACCCCCCGGGAGGAGGTTGAAATTTCGAATTATAAAAAAATCGTGTTCGTCAATGATTCCCATGTTTTTTGGTGCGCTGAAACCGCAAAAGGCGACCAAAAACAAATTCTCCTCTCCTTTACCCTCTTTTACCCCCTGGGAGGAGGTTGAAATTTCTTTTGTGAAATTAAAAATTTAATTCCCCTCCCAGGAGGTAAAATACGGTAAAGAAGAGAGGATTCTGTTTTTGGTTGTTTTTTTTTGTTTCAGCGCCCCAAAAAGCATAGAAATAAACACCGAACTCAACTATTCGTGATATTCGAAATTCCAACCGTCTTTTAAGGGGTAATAGGGTGTAAAGGAAGGAAAAAATTTGTTTTTGGTCGTCTTTTTTGGTTTTAGCGACCTAAAAAACATAGAAATGGACGCCCTATTCCATTGTTTTTTATTTGAAATATCAACATTCTTTTAGGGGGTAATAGGGGGTGAAGGAGGAGGGAAATTTATTTTTGGTAGTCTTTTTCGGTTTCAGCGCCTCAAAAAACATAGAAATAGACACCAAACTCAACTTTTCTTGAAATTCCAAGTTCCAACCCCCTTTTAGAGGGTAATAAGGGGTAAAGGGGGGGATTTGTTTTTGGTGGTCTTTTTCGGTCTCACCGCCCCAAAAAACATAGGAATAGTCATACCCTATTCGATTTTTTTTTAAATTTGAAATATCAACCCCCTCTTAGGGGGTGATAGGGAGTGAATGAGGGGGGGATTTCTTTTTGGTTTTTTTTTCGGTTTTAGCTCCCCAAAAACATAATAATAGACACCGAACTCAACTTTTCGTGAAATTCGAAATTCGAACCTCCTCTTAGGGGTTTATAGGGGTCGAAGAAGGGGGACATTGGTTTTTGCTGGTTTTTTTCGGTTTCAGCGCTCTAAAAAACATAGGAATCGACACCCTATTCGATTTTTTTTAACTTTGAAATATCAACCCCTCTTACGGGTAATAGGAGGTGAAAGAGGGAAGAAATTTGTTTTTCAAGGTCTTTTTCATTTTCAGCGCCCCAAAAAACATAAGAATAGACACAGTATTCAACTTTTCGTAAAGTTCAAAATTCCAACCCCCTCATAGGGGGTAATAGAGAGTAAATAACAATTAAATTAGCGATTTCAAAATTTTTTGTTTCTTTTTAGTTACTTCTATGAAATCAAGGTATTAGCAGGCATTAAAAAAAAATTGGTAGAAAGTAAAAAATGAAAACGAAAATATAGACCTTTTTTTATCTGTTTGCAGTAATATTAAAAAACAAATAAAACAAAAATCTGCTCTCACAGATTTCTTAAAAATTTATTTATGAAATTTTCAAACAAAAAAAATTGAAAATCCATGCAGATGATAACTATTGGCGTAGATTAAGAATACGGTTTAAAATGTTTACTAATAATGATTATATTGTTTAAAAAATATCTTTGTTTACAAATAAGTTACTTTAAAAGTGTTCCTTGCTTAAATTTTGTTTCTTTTCTTAATTTAAAAAAAAAAACAAAATCTAACAATAAGCCAATAGTTATCAATCTTTACAAACGAAACGAAATCTAAGTAAGGAGAACTTTCAAAGTAATTTATTTGTTAACTAAGATTTGTTTAAATAATATAATAATTATTATTAAAGAACCTAAAATGTATTATAATTCTTGACCAATAATAACTAATTAATTTCCCAAAAATAAACAAAATCTAAATAAAAATAACTTTCAAAGTAATTCATTTGTTAACTAAGATTGTTTAAAGAATTTAAAAATTGTTAATAAACATTTATAACAGTATTACACACTCGACTAATGCTAATTAACTAATTTTACAAAAAAAATAACGAAATCTAAATAAAGAAAATTTTAAAAGTAATTTATTTGTTAAATAAGATTGTTTAAACAATTTAAAAATTTTTAGTTAACAGTCCCACCTGCATTAGAACTCTAGACCAATAGTAATTAATTAGTTTTACTAAAGAAACGAAATCTAAGGAAGGAAAAGTTTAGAAGTTATTTATTTGATAGCTAAGGTTGTTTAAACAAATTTAAAATTGTTGCGTTATAACTAGAACTATGTAAAAATATTTTAGACAAGTTTTGTGTGTTAAATATATAAGTTTATATAGTTTCTTGCATCAAAGTATCTTGAAATCACTTTTTTAAAGATTAATTTTTTACTTTTAAAAAGTTATTAACATTTATTTTAGTTTTTAAAAAAAATCTTAATTTTGTAGCAGTTAAGAGTTATAATACAAACATATTCATGAGTAATAGTCAAAAACGTTTATTTTGGTCATACGATCACTTAACATAATAAAAAACTGACTGAATATCAGTCATTCTCAAAATACTGACGTTTCGGCAACCATTTGCGTGCCTTCATCAGAGTTTTATTATTATGTTTTTTATTATGTTAAGTGATCGTATGACCAAAATAAACGTTTTTGACTATTAATTTATCACGATCAAAAGAAAAAATTTGAATAATTTCCTAACCTCCATCTCTCTTTGGAAATTTTCACTAGTTTAATATTCATGAGTAATCTAAATTGGAATTGGAGCTAGTGTAATCCTATTCTAAAAAGAACGGACGTTGTGGTTAACTTCAGACGTGTAACTCCATTTCCAGTCTCCCATTGGTCAGTAGATATCAAATCACACTATCGATAGTTTTCAGTTACGATTTTTTGTTTTGCAAACGAATTAAAATCTTTTAATTAAACATTGAAACTTCAAGTTTATTTTATAAAATTTCTTATAATGTTAGCAATCTAAAACAACAAAAAATTTTATTAAAATAATTAATACATAGAAATTAGCTTTGACCTTGACTACCCTATACAAGAACCCTTCCGACCAACTTCAGAGGTGTAACGCGTTTTATCGGGCTTCTGATTGGCTAGCAGATTTTCGATATTTTTTGTCAACAATAACATCACAGTTTAGACGTTTATTTGTACTATTTTTCAATTTATTTAAAATCTTCGTTTATTAAATAATTGCATTTTATTAAATAATAATAAATTAAAAATAAATGAAATTGTAATAATTAAAAAGAGATAGTTTAAGAAGTGACAGTGATTTTAGTGAAGTTGTTAAGGTTATAGGTTATAATTATTTATGTCATTTAAGGTTTTGATATTTCTTTTTATTAGAATGCACGTGGTGATTGTCATCAGATTTCTTTTCGGCCAAGTAGAAATGGTGAAACTGGTAAGTGATAATAATTTTTAGTTCTTTATTTTGTTTTATTGTATATTTATAATCATTAACCTTTTAAGTTTCTGTAAAATAAAAATAGTACACTTTCATGTCTAAGGTTATGTTTTTTGTTATTATTCTCCGGTTAAGTAGAACAATAGGACAAAATGACAAAATTTGGTTCAAATTGATTTTCAGACCGCAATTTAAACCAAATTAAAAAATTCTTCTTTTCTCTAACACAGAACTAAATTCTAAAGAGATCTGTAAGAGTCGATTTATTAATTATTGTTTTATAAATTTTTACTGTTAATGCAAAAAAGTTTTAAAAAATGATTTTTTACAATTTTTGATTTCCTTTGCACAAAAATTTTTTTGCATACTTAATAATGTATGCATTTGATGTTTGGGGGTGTGTCAATAGTAAAAAAGAAGTTTTTGCGCTTAAAAATTGTTATAAAAAATTTATATAAATAATTACACTTTATGAATTTTTTTAAACAGTTCACATTATAAACATTCATTAAGAAGAAAATAACAAGCGCGCCGCGGCGCGCGGGTCGATCTCGTATAAACAAATTCTGTTTAGTTATTGATACTTTAACTTACCATTTACACTTAATCCAATTGGTTAAACATTAATTTCTAAATTAAAATTAAATAATCTAAAAGATTTAGTTCAAATTCCAAAACGCATCATAATTTATGAATTGTAAATATATCATTCTTTGATATCTCATGACTAATCAGAGCAAGCTTCGTTAATTTCAATTATAAATGTTATTCGTTAAGTTCATCGAGATGGATAGAAAGGCTCGCTGTCAGATTCTGAGCCGAGCACAGCTTCCGTATTAAATGTGAATAAGGCTGAAAGGTGCTCTTTTATTTGATGTGGATTATTCGAATCAATTTTCAAGTTACTATAATGCGGACTCATCCTGTACTTGATCGACGTTACTGGACCGCGAGCCGTACTTTCTCATCCTCATTCAGTAGCTGGAGCAACTCACTGATAGCGATCTGCGATCGTAAACAGTTATGACGTTAGACAGGCGTTATTTCATATTTTATATGGAATGAATGTCCGCTGAAGTGGTTGCATAAAATTAGATTTGCTATTTTACGCTAAAGGCAGTCCGCAATAAAGAGACCCGTTCGACGCATCCAGCACTTTCCTGATTCTATCTTTTCATTTCCAAGCCTTTCAGGAAGCTCGCAGATAAAACTCAAACGAGATGAGAATTGCTTGAATCAGAAAAGTCTATTTTTAATAATAAAATTCTTGTAATAATTATTATTATTTTTTATTGTTATATTACAAGACTGGTACTTTCGCAAATTCATATGATTTATTATTTAAGAATTTTATATAATCTAGATTTAGAATCTTTTATAATAAATTGCAAGCAGTTTCCTTTGAATAGAAATTTATTCATTATTGTTCATAAATAAACTGCTTCTGATAATAATAGTTATTATTATTATAAACGTGTAACAGAGGCGAATAAAATGGAAAAGGCGTATGCTAATTTTTGATATGTTATCAAGATAATATGGATCACAATTTCTTATCCTAATTACCTGTGTTTATTTTGTCACCAGAATAGGTAAAAGCTTTGAACTAGACAAGTTCTAAATCCAATGTAAGAAACGAGTTCTATGTAATTCTACGTAAGAAAGGAGTATTGACGGTAAGCGTTAAAATTTAACGGAAAAGGAAAAAAAAATTCCAGTGTACTCTTCTTTTATCGGAGAAAAAATATATTATAAAGCTAAGAACGAAAATATTAAAACAAAGTCATGAAAAATGATAGAATTCAAGAAAAATTCCATTTTTTCAGTTTTTTTTTCATATTTTGGTAAATATCAACGTGCTAGATTTTTTAAAACCACCCGTGTGGAAATTTTCCCAGTGTTGCCCAGTGTTGTAATTGGGCGCCAATTGGGGCCTAATTGGGGTTCCCATTTAAAAAATAATAAAAAAAGAAGAAAACATTGTTAAGTCATTTGGTCTTTCTTATAGACTAAATGATATTTATTTTAAAAAATACACTTCTTAAAGGTATTTTCGACTTCTAATTTTATTCAAATATCCATAGATAAAAGCAAATTGTTCTTGCTAAGTTGATGGGCTTGAATTGGCAGAGCTTGTTACGCCAAGTTAGTCCCCATTTTGAAATGAGCATGCGCAGTCAGTATACGTGTACATTGAAAACATAACCAACCTAAAGTTGGCGTTGTCAGGCGTTGCTAAGTGGTTTTGCATTATTTTAGATCGTTTTATTACTGTAGTGTTCAATTCTAATTTAACAATATAGACCAATAGAAACGGGACTATGATAAATCACTGTTTAGTGTTTAAAAACGTCGAGCAGTGTCAAAATTTTTACAAAAACTGGAAAGTTCGTGACTAGTGCTAATGGTAAGTCTTAATTTTTGTCAAATTATGTTAATTTGGTTAAAGAATATATCTATTATTCTACCCTCATTTATTCAAACATTATGGATATTAAAGGTGCTTATATTTGAATTTTATTCACAAATCTATCTCTCAAGGTTAAGCAAATAAATTAACATAACCTATCAATCTAGAACTATTTGCTTATTATTTAAAAACGTGAATGGATTCTTTTTTAAAGTATTTGTTTTGACTTTGTTGATACAATTTTCTTGTCGAAGTCATTATAAAAGTGTGTTATTAACTATTAGATATTTTAAGAAATGTAACTAATATATTTTTGTAACAAAACAATGCTTGTTTTATAAAATTTTTCCAAAAAAATGCGATTTTAATTAATAAGAACTATGTACTATTTAATGCCATCAGTATAGACTATTTTTTAATTGAAACTACATGTTTTATAACCTGAATGTTGAAATTTTTTAGGATGTTCAAGCTATTGATGTTTGTAAACGGTGCTCTATTTTAATGGAATACGACGAAAATGTAACGAAATGGACAAAATTTGGAGATGGTTAACATTAAAAAAAGTATGTTTTCTCTTTTATCAATACAATAATATAGTTTTCATAATATTATATGTAACTTTGAAACTAATGTTATTACTTTTTGCAGATTTCAGATTTGCTGATTTGAAAACTGCCATGCAGTTTTGTGTTTTAGCCATACACGACTGTTTGTTGGAACACTTTATATTCGTGAAACTGTAAGTGTCATTGTAAGGTTAGGTAAAATCGACAATGGCGCACCAATGCATTGTGGGAGATTCGTACGTATATATAGAGTGATGAAATATTTAACTAAAAATTGTTGTCTATTAAAAAATACTATACTGATTCAATCAGTAAAAAAAATCCAGTCAATATTTTATCGTTACTTATTATATTCAGTTGATTTAGTTAATAGACTAACATAACCTTTTTTTAATATTCATCTGCTTCGTTTTGTTTCATTTCTCATTAGTTTTGTGATTTTGAGGCTTGTGTTGGTTTGTTAGTGTGCAGTTTTAAGTTGTATTTTCGATTCCTAAATGTTTCAAAATAAGTTAATATATCTATATTTTATTGTTTCAAGAAAGAAAGGCACACTGAGAAAATTTTCAAGTTTAAACTTCAAAATTCAATTTTTTGTAAATTAACAACGTTCAACGTAGTAAAAAACTGATTTTAATGAAATTATGCTCAATGTTGTAACATAACACAAAGATTTGTAAAGTTGCTATCAATTTGTGAATTTACAGCGTCACATTTGACATATTTCGAGTCACGTTGAACATAATAAAGTTATCTAGACATTTAACAACTACACTGTAAAAAAATAACTTACAAAACTTGTAACAACGTGACTCAAAATACGTCAAACGTCCGACACTGTAAATTTACAAATTAATAGTATTTTTATAAATTTTTGTGTCATATTACGACATTAAACGTTGTTTCATTAAAAACAGCCATTTTTTTACTACGTTAAACGTTGTAAATTTACAAGAAATTAAAATTTGAATTACTAACCTGTTTTTGACTTACAATCCACTTGAAAGTTCAAACTTGACATTTTTCTCAGTGTGCCTTTTTTTAATTTTCTTTAAACAATAAAATATAGATTTATTAACTTATTTTAAAATATTTAGAGATCTAAAATACAACCTAAAACCTGCGCACTATTAAACCAATACAAGCCTAGAAAGAGTCTCAGTAAAATTTTAACTGATTCAGATTAAGAGAGTAGAAAAAATTACATTCTCTTGCAAGAATGTAAAAGAATATACAATAGAATAATTGATATATAATCAAGTAGATACTACTTATTGTATTTCGAATTTGTATTCTAAAATTAATTTAAAATAAAGTTTTAAATTCAAAGAAGTTTCATCTTTTAATTCAATAATTATCATTTTACCTCAATAAATTTTATAAAAAGAAAAACATTTTTTACTGAAAGAGGGCACTAACAAGATTACTCAAATGGAGCTTAACTGGATTTCCCAAATTGGGAATTGATTGGGTTTATAGTTACAAGCCAGGTTCTGCCCTTTTTGGGTCATAATTGGGTTTCCCAAATGGGCCCCATCTAGAACTTGGGGATTTTACATGGGCTCCAATTACAGCCCAATCGTCTTTTCCACACGGGCAGTTTTAAAATTTTGACTAGATTTAATCGGGCTCTAATTGTATTTCAATTACGTTTATTCACCATTGCCATTCATTGATCTTATTTTATTAAGTTTATTTTTTTAATATGTTTTTCTTTCATCACTTTATGATAATTTTTTTGGTGTTCTATAATTTTCTCAGAACTTTTAATTTTTTAACATCGACAAATACTTAGTCTATTTTGCGTAGAAAATATATCTATAATGACATTACAAAATATTTTATTCTCTCTGTAGCAAAAATGTGTTCTTTTGGACAATTACTAAAGTGCGGAAAATAAGCTATTCCTGACCGCAGGTAGACTAAGTGTGCATAGGCTAAGTTTTCGTTGATGTTAAAAAATTAAAAGTTCTGAAAAAATTATAGAGCATTGAAAAAATTATTATAAAGTGGTGGTAGAAAAGCTTATTAAGAAAATAAACTTGATAAAATAAATTCAATAAATGTCAATAGTGGATAAAAGTAATTGCAGTACAATTGGAGCCCGATTAACTGTAGTCAAGATTTTAAAACTGGTTTAAAAAAATGTAACACGTTTATATTCACCAAAATAAGAAAAACATTTAATTTTCCTCGATTTCTATGACTTTTCTTGACTTTGTTTTAATATTTTCGTTCTTAGCTTCATAACATATTTTTTCTCCGACAAAAGAAGAGTACATTGGAATGTTTTGATAAATAAAGAACTTTTTTTTTGGTTGAAACTTCCACGTAACGCTTGACGCACCCTCAAAATCACTCATTTTCACAGCTTATCTGGCCCTCTATGTTATTTTTCAATCAGCCATAATATGTTTTCTTTTTTGCTATGAAATAAGCTATAATTTCATTTTTCACCCTAGGTAGACTTTAATATCTGTAAAATAACTATGTTAAGAAATGAAAAAATAAATTTTTTTTTTTTTCAAATCGAAGTACCTATTTTTTTCTGGTTGTAAAAGGAACCTGTATCTTCATGAGCACTGAATAAAACGAAAAAATTGGTTTTTGTGGACCACCCTAATATTTACAGGCATTAAATTAAATATAATTAATAAAATAAACTGCTAGAAACGTCAACAAGTTGTATTAGCATATTTTTTCCAATAAAATAACATTAGGTTTATTGTTCGTATAAAAACAGCTTTATTTTTTACAGGAATTTTGACAAATTATATAGTCCTCTAAATGGTACCGTCAACTGGGGCTATTTTGTGCACAAAACCGCTCTTTTTTCACTCTATGCGTTGTTAAAATTCAGAATTTGAAAAAATAAAGAATTGAACTTTTCAGTTATGTTGTAGACATCCTTCTGAAGGTGTCCTATGAGTTAGCCGACAAGAAAAAATTTTTTGTCTGAGTTATAGAAACTCAAAGTTGTGCACAAAATAGCCCCACGGATGGGGCTATTTTGTGCATCAAAGTTTGTTTATTTATAAAGATTGGTAAAAATTTTTTTTTACTGTTTTTACTGTATGAAGTATTTTTTTAGATATTCTAGAGTGTAATAAATTAAAACAAAGTTAAAAATATTTTTTTTTTGTAGTAACTGTTTAACTAATTTGAAAGTAAAACTTTAAAATTTTACAAAAATGGAGATTTACAAAAAAAGTTATTTTTTTAAGTAAATCTTACTTAATAAAACTTCTACTACATTTCTTAAGTTATTTTAAGAAAAAAAGTTACAAAATTAACTTGAAAAGCATGTAATTATTAAAGTTACATTTTTGAGGTTTTTAAGGCACCGTGTGTAAATTTTAAATTTTATGCTTATTTCTCGGTTTTTATAACAAAAATAAAACAAATATGTTCTAAAACTAAATTATAAAGTATTTTTTATTAACTACAAAACCAATTTTTGAAAAATAATTGATTTTAAAGGATGCACAAAATATCCCACCAAATTCTGATTTTTTAGTTTTTTACACTTTTTTCTTAAAATATGCAATAAAAAGTTAGAGCATCACGTATACACCATCACAACTAAATTGTCAACAAGTATTATTAATAGTTTTAAAAACACTTTTAAACTTCCGGAGATCTAAACAGAATTTTGAGACCATTGAAAATTTTCAGCTCGATTTTCACGACTTTACGATTTTTTTTCTAATTTGTGATAAAGAATTAAGTAATTTCATTTAGTACTCTCTGTAGTCTATATATCAGAAAATATTTATACCAAATAGCAAACTTAAACAACTATATATAAAGATTTTATTCATTAAAAACCTCGCGTGCACAAAACAGCCCCATGGCGCACAAAATAGCCCCACTTGACGGTATATCATAATTTTTTATAATAAATCTTCATATTCTTTATTTTAAGATCACATCAATTTAAGTTTATTCCAATGTCTTCTTATCAATAATCTTCTTTTTTTATTATAATTATTATGTATTTCTTTCATTTCACATAAAATCTATATTAATAAAATCAGAGTTTTGTCTGTACATTGCACAGAACTTGGAAATTTGTGTTTATTTTTTCGTTTCAAGTAGTAACAATTCCAAAAATACGGTTTAAAAAAATTATGTATGTTTGTATGTATGTATGTCCGCTATATTTTGTCCGGGCATCACTCAAAAACGATACCACGGAATGAAGTTAAATCTTGCAGTCTGTTAGGTATTCGCGTAACTTAAATTTATAGCCAAACCCCATTAAAAAATATTAATTTTAACGGAAGTTATACCATTTTTTCAAAAAATATCAAAAAACCAAAAATTTTAATATTTTTCATTTTTTTACGTAACACTCTTAAACTCTCTGTACCTATAGCTTTATATTTTGACAATAATTGATAAGGGATTAATAATTGAATAATAATTTCTAGCCGAACCTCATTAAAAACATTTTTTGAAACGGAAATTATGACTCTTTTTCAAAAAAATCGAATAATAAAGAATTATGATATTTATCATGTTTTGACGGATCACACCAACACTATTTGTGCTTAGTTTTTTATTTTGATAAAGATAATTAAACTAATTCATATTTTACCATTAAAAATAAAATGGAAAAATACTACAAAATACAAAAAATCAAAAATTTTAATTTTTAAAATTTTTTGTTAGTTTGAAACCACATTTAATAGAGTGTTAGATCTTGACTCAAGTTGGATTTATAAATTTACAAAATTGAAAAATATTAATAACAACGAGAGAAATACTATTTTTTCGAAAAATTAAAAAAATCAGAAATTTTTCTAATTATACATTTTTTGTTTGACTGATTTTAAACTTTCTACAATTACGTATTACATGTGATTTCGAAAAATTTTAGGATTTTAGCAGAATTTTGAAAAATTATTATTCTATAACTGAGATAAAACATAAAATTGTTATCGGGATAAAAAGAATAGAAAAAATTATAATGGTACTCTCTAAATCTGAATTAGTAGTTTTCTACTAAGAATTAGTAGCTTTCTACTATGAATTAGTCAAATTCATGGCTCATTTTTCTCTAATTCATATAGTAGAAAACTACTAATTCTTTGTAGAAAGCTACTAATTCTTAGTAAAAAACTACTAATTCTTAGTAGAAAACTACTAATTGAAATAGTGAAACTTTACTTTTAAAAAAAGTAGATTTTTTTACTAATTTAATCAGTAGTTTTCTACTACAAAATTAGTAGTTTTCTACTAATTCTTAGTAGTTTTCTACTAAGAATTAGTGAAATTCTTACTATTTTAATAGTAGCTCACTTTTCGCTAATTTATTAGTAGAAAACCACTAATTCAGATTTAGAGAGTAACGATCTACTATGAAGCATAATTGAGTGATACTGCTAAGGTCTTTGATTAAGATTTTGACGTCGCGTCGGAAGGATATATTTCAGAATTACAAATTCAAAATGTCAGATTCAATTATTTGAGAGTTACTTAATAGTAAAATAAAGAAATACAAGATTAAAATATTTAATTCAATTATTAATTGGACACAAATCAATACTTAAATAAAAAATTGTAATTAATTGAATTTAAATTTGAAATGGGAGATACAACATGATTTTTAAAAATGTACATTTTTCGATTTGTTTCTTTTATACATTGTTTCTTAATTGACAGAACTTTAAAAATATTTAAAAAGGGAGATTGAACAATTTTTCTAACAATCTAAAAATATTCTTAATTTTATCATTATCTAATGTATGTACATGACTTCTACTATTTGTAACTAATGTGAAATAAAAATTCTATTAAATAAAATTAATTTCATTTACTTTTTAAGGTTGGAATTAAAACTGATTTGCATAATATATATTATAAATACTCTTATGATAAATATAATATAATGTAAATGAAACAATAGAAAACTACTAATTTTCGTAAGATTTTTGCTTTTTTGGTCCTTTTTAAGTAAATTATACTTATGAAGATAAATTATCCTTTAATATTTGACTATTCTTAAGAGATTTTTAAATTATTTTTGAAAATGATTGATTGGTTACTTTGACGTGACACATCTCAGAAACAATATCGTAGAAAATAAACAAAAACAAAATAAAATAAAACATAATTTCATAAATTGTAAAGAAGATTTTGAGTTTTTGAGCAATTTAAAGACAAAAGTTGAAATGTACCAGTAGGAACTAAAACCCGTCGAAGACGGGTACGACAGCTTTATACATACATACTTTATACATTTATACATAAATGAAACATTATTTTAAGAAATAATAAAATTTGGCTTGCGCTTTTTTTCTAGTGTAAACTAAACAGATATTCAAAATTTTTCTATGAAATTATTGAAACAAAATTTAAAAATGTATAATTTTGGGTTGTTTCAATTGCTTTTTTAAATTTGAACATAATCTATGAAATTGAAGAAAAATGTAACTGTTGTGTAATATTGGTACAGATGCGATTATAAATGGCGCATAAGCACGGAAGAACGACTGCAACGGCCTGCCGTAAAAGCGTTTTGACCTGCTGCCACTAGATGAAAGGGAACGACGCGGAAATTGTTATAGTAACGATCTAATTACTGCGCGCCGCGAGCGCTTCGACTCGACATAAACTCGCCATTCATCCTTTTCGCTCGATGACGAAACAAGTGAAACGAGATTACTTGGTGACGTGAGAGTCGTAAAAGTTAATTCACTGTTATTTTCAAAAGGTGAGACAACCAACAACGAAAACAATCAATTCTACCAAATTACGTAATACCATATTTTTGGCGTTAAGAGATATTTAAGTGGGATAAAGATTTTTAAACTTTTTAGAAGGTTTTAAAACCATATTAAATTCCCTATTGTAGAAAAACATTTGTTATTAATAATTTTAATGTGTGTCAAAAAAAATCTGAATAAAAGCAGGTAAGCATTGTGTTTTTTTACAAATACCAAATTGTCGTTCTTTAATTGTTTATAATCATAAAAATAAATTTTTGTTTAAAAAGTCCAGTAAGGGGTTACTTTGGCAATCTATTCTACTTTTAATTTTTCCGATTGGCCGATTCAATTTGCTTATTTTAATAACTAGCAGAACGACCAGTTTCTTCTAGGTCTGCTCCCTTAAAGATTTGGTTTCAACACACGATTCAAGATAATTCCAATATCTAGTTTCCCTGTCAGTTGTAATTTAAACTCAATTTTGTGATATGGTTTGTTTCCCGGTTGTGCAGCATTTCGCAAGCCTGTCGAGTTTAGACCGATTAACAAGTTGTTAGCAGAAGCAGGTGTCTGTTCGCTAGATGATTTTAAAGCAATAATTGCCAAGTAAAACTTGTTAATCAAGGCTGAGAACTTTGTATTATGCGTTTCAATAACCATTTCCTTTTTACAATAAAAACTAATTATTCAAGCATTTAATTCCACACTTGTGAGTCCAAGAGAAATGTCGAACTCAAGTCAGAAAATATTCGTGTTAGCAAACACATAATTGTTGGCTATGTCGAATGCAAGCCGATTATTCGCAGTGGATAATAACCAATTGTAGCGTAATAACAGATAAAAAACTGTTTTGCGATGTTTGAAATATGGATTGATTTCGTTCAGAATACAAATTTAATGTAATGACAACTTGGGTTGAAGTTTTCGATATATTGGTTCCAATGTATCAATATTGAGTTTCGACATATTAGTTTTAAAACAGATATATTGCGAACAAAATGCATGTTTATATAATCAAAATCAAAGTTATCGATTACTTATAAAATAAGTATTTTGATTATTTAATACTTGTGTATTGAGAACATTTATGGTAGCAAATTTTCTGTTGTCTTTGTGTATTCAAAAATGTTTAAATACTTTTCGTTTCGTTTCCTTTTGATGGCAAAAGAGCATTGGCATTGCAATCAGGTGCCGCTATACTTACACAACCGGTATATTCCTTGTTCAAGCAAAGAGGTTCGAGGAGCGGTTTCTATTTTCTTCCATCCTGAATCTGCGGCAGATTTCATCGACGACCGAGAATGCACATGTCGATTTATAGTATCGTGAGCCATTAGAGATAATTGTTAGGGCAGACTTGAACGTACCTCTTTCGCCCCTCACTCTATATCAACTCGTTTTTCCTCTTCACAGTGTCTTCGTTTGTACACTTGCACCAGCTGTTAAAACAAAAAACTGTTTGAAAACTCATGTCTGATTTGTAATTATGTACAATTTTTTTTAATTACATCAATCTCGGTATTGCTTTTTCAAACCCCTAAATGGAATCATTACTCTAGAATTTCTGACTTTTGGTTAAATGTTACAAATCTGGACATTTATTAAAATATTCAAGGCCGGAAACTGTATCCGAATCTGCGTATGCTTTTATACAAGAAAAAAATTTAACCTAAACGGGATCTAATTGTGTATAATTGCCTCGTGTTGAAAACTGTGGTAAAGATTGTCTATTAATTTTTTTACCATTTCGATCAGCGAAAAAAAAGAAGAATTTCATTTTACACAATAATGGTCATGATTATTGTCTGTGTTCAACTTTTAGCTTCGTAACCAACAATAAGAAAGCATATGATGATAATCTTCACTTTGCCGACAAAAAACTCTATTAGCTGATTGTGAATATTGTCTGTAGCTTCGCAACTACTTTTCAAAATATGAAATTGTATTCCAGCGTAGTCATTATTCTAATTCAAGTCAAAAGTATTTTAACAATACTTAATCAAGTTCTTACGTGACAAATTAACAAAATTGATGTTTTTTGTTGCAAATTCAATTAAGCTTTGCTGCTTGTACAACTTAAATATATCTAGACCGCTGAATTAATATGATTATGAACAAACTGTATTCTTAGGGTTTTAAAATAATCAACCAAACAAATTCTTTAAATCAAAATCCTTAATTTTAACGTAACGGATTTTTTTTGGTAACTTTGGACTCCGTTTGGAAGCTTTCGTCTGAATTCTTTCATACCTTTTTCTAGACTCCTTTTTTTTGGTCAGGAACAAAAATGCACAGCTCGCAGCTTGACCGACGGAGAAATGGACAACAAAAACTCGTTGTAAGGATTTCGGGCCATAACCAAGACTACACTACATTTTTAATTCAAATGGTTCAAACACCAACATCAGAGTTTATTTACGTATGTTCTAAGTTTGACCCCCAGATCATCCTAAGAAGGATGAGAAGTGATTAAGTGATTCCAAATTGAATTAATCACTCAACACATTTATTTGTTAAATTATTTCGGAAAAAGAGGTAAATAATCGTAAAATGGTCCGATGATCAAGAAATACCATGTGATATTGTTAATTTTACTCAGTGGCGTAAATAGAAAACTCGGGGCCCTGATAAGAAAAAAAATTTTGGGGGGCCTCTCGGAATCTAAAACGATATTGAGTACTAAAAAAAAAAACTTAATCTGTTTCATTTTTGGGGGCCCCTAGCACCCGGGGGCCCTAATGTTTCGGTTCCCCTGCATCCCCTATTGTTACGCCACTGATTTTGCTTCACTGGATTCAAAGTTTAGTATTTGCAACGAAATGTCAAAAGAAGATAAATATCTTCGTAATTATTAAAAATTTAGAGTCCACTATTTCCGCTGTTGATATCGTTGATGACGATAAGAATAAAATTATAGGAAAATTTTCAAATGTTATTAAAAACAATTTAAATATTTAAACATTTAATTTAAACAATTTATTTTAACCCTAACACGTCAGGATTTTAACATAACCTCAAAAAATCTCAAAATTTGACTCAAAAATTTTTAAAACCAGAAAAAATTATATTTATCAGTCTGTCCATGACTACTATATATATTTGGGGTCGCTAAAACCGAATCTAAAGTCCATATAACCCTATCACGACAGGATTTTAACATAACCTCAAAAAACCTCAAAATTTGACTCAAAAATTTTTAAAACCAGAAAAAATTATATTTATAAGTCTGACTATGACTGCCTCATGTTTTTAGGGTCGCTGAAGCCGAATCTGAGGTTCTCTTAACCCTATCACTTCATACTTTAGACATAACCTAAAAAAAACACAAAAATTTGACTTTAAAATTTTGAAATCAAGAAACATTTGTATTCATATGTCTAACTATGACTGCTTTATGTTTATGGGGTCGATAAAACCTAATCTGAAGCACATTTAACCCTATCACGTCAAGATTTTGACACAACCTCAAAAAAAAAAAAAAAAACAACAACAACAACAACAAAATAATTTTTCTTGATTTTAAATTTTTTAAAGCAAATTTTGGTGTTTTTTTGAGGCTATGTCAAGAATATAACGTGGTGGGGTTAAATTAACTTCAGATTCAGCTTTAGCTACCCCAAAATTATAAAGCAGTCGTAGTCAGACTTAAAAATCTTAATTTTTGTTAATTTCAAAATTTTGATGTTATTTTTTTGGTTTTTTTAAGTTATGTAAAAATTATGACGTGATAAGGTTTAATAGACTTTAGATTCAGCTTTTGGGTATTTTTATACCCAAAAATTTTTGGGTATTTTTTAGGTTGTGTCAAATGTATAATGTGATGGGATTAAATAGACTTTAGATTCAGTTTCAGCGACCCCAAAAACATAAAGTAGTCATAGTCAGACTTACGAATCGAAATTTTTCTTGATTTCAAAATTTTGAGGTCAAATTTTGGTGTTTTTTTTCAGGTTATGTCAAATGTATAATGTGATAGGATTAAATAGACTTTAAATTTTAAAAAATGACTTTAGATTCAGTTTCAGCGACCCCAAAAACATAAGGCAGTCATATTCAGACTTATAAATATAATTTTTTCTGGTTTTCAAAATTTTTGAGTCAAATTTTGAGGTTTTTTGAGGTTATGTTAAAATCCTGACGTGATAGGGTTAAATGGACTTTAGATTCGGTTTCAGCGACCTCAAAAGCATAAAGCAGTCATAGTCAAGCTTATAGATCTAAATTTCTCTTGATTTCAAAATTTTGATGTCAAAATACGATGTCAAATTTTGGTGTTTCTTTTTTAGGTTATGTCAAAAGTATGACGTTATGGGTTTAAGTGGACCTAATATTCGGCTTTAGCGACCCTAAAAACATAAGGCAGTTATAGTCAGACTTATAAATTTGAGTTTTTCTTGATTTCAAAATCTTTGAGATCAAATTTCGGGTTTTTTTTGAGGTTATGTTAAAAGTATAACGTGATGGGATTAAATAGACTTTAGATTCAGTTTCAGCGACCCCAAAAACATAAAGTAGTCATAGTCAGACTTATGAATCTAAATTTTTCTTGATTTCAAAACTTTTGAGGTTAAATTTTGGTGTTTTTTTAGGTTATGTCAAAAGTATGACGTGATTGGGTTAAGAGGACCTCAGCTTCGGCTTCAGCAACCCCAAAAACATAAGGCAGTCATAGTCAGACTTATAAATATAATTTTTCCTGGTTTTCAAAATTTTTGAGTCAAATTTTGAGGTTTCTTGAGGTTATGTTAAAATCCTGACGTGATAGGGTTAAATGGACTTTAGATTCGGTTTCAGCGACCCTAAAAACATAAAGTAGTCATGGTCTGATCTCGAGCTCAGAGCATCAATTTTTTTTGTGTGCCGGTGTTATATATATTATTGAACACAGGGATAAAAAAACCCCACATTCTGTTATTTGTTACCATCAAGAATCTCTCAATCATAATTTTTATTGGCATAATATAAAAATATTGGACCCCGAACAAAATTGGAAAAAAGGAATTATCTCCGAAGGTATTCACATAAATTGTATTCGACATACTATTAACAAAAAGGAATATGCTTTTTCTGTGCAAAAAGCCTATTTTTCGTTATTATGTATAAACTTCCAAAGGTCTAAACAGAAGAATTTTTTTCTTATTTCTGATAAATAATAGTCTATTACTAAATAAGTATACTAAGAAGCTGACTACTAATTCTACTAATTCTTGTAAATTGTCCTGTATAAGAAATCAGCCAGCTATAGGCCTGTTACGCTTTTGGCTGTTGCGCTGTTCGTCCGTTACGATATAGAGAGACAAAGATTGTAAGTAGCTTAAGATAGAGAGATAACAATAAACAATAAAATTATAGTCTGATGAGGTGTCTACAAAACGTCGCATACTGACAAAAGAATAAATTTTGAATTTTTATTTATCCGACCTTCCTATGATCATTTTCCTCTTTTTCTGAAATAACTAATAATGGAAGAATTCAACGCTTTTTTAACTAGTTGTTAAGGAGGTTCTATCGACTCAATGTAAAATGTTAAAAACAAAAAAGCATATAACTTTTCCACAAGTACCTTCAGGTCTCAAAAATTTAACTGAATCATTATAAAACTATTATTTACCAGTGGACCAAATTTAATTAAAATGGTAATGTTAATTATATTTACGATAGAACCTCATTACATTATTAATTTGTAAAAAAAAATTATTTTAACAATTTCACTAGACGACATTCAAGACAATTTTAATTTTAAAATTGCCTTAAAGGAAGGTTTTTTTTAGTTTATATGTAGACTCATTCAAAGCTTCACATCTATAGGATAGATATTGTATTAATATAAACAGCTTAGCAATTCGCTTGCAACGCTCCCTTGTGTTTTATTACGTGCGAAATTTTTCTTTCTATGTGAAGCACGTCTGTGAGAGCTAGTTTTACAACGAGGCAATAAACAGAGTGAAGGAACGCATAACCTATACCCGCACTCTGCTGATCTCTACAGATCGGTTAATTGGAATGTTGCTCGTCCGATTAAACTATTAGACGAACTCCTTTGCGAATCCTCTTCTCATCTCTCCAAGGATTTCCTGCGTCCTTTGCCTCCCTACTTCACTCACTGATTTCACTTCGTGTTTGTTTGCATGTAAATCTAACTACTGCCCGCCCTAAGGACGTTTCATACTTATTTGAGAACTTGAATCGATCCAGGAATGTGAATTCAGTAAGAGGAAGAGTATATACCTACCATTTCACTATTAGCAAAGAGCGGAATAAAGTGGCCGCAAAAAAGTTTATAAAGCAAAACGGAAATATTTAATGATAGTTTTGAAACCCACAAACAGCATTACATTCTGCAGATAACCTTTTAAATTAAAATGAGATAGATATTTAAAGCTTTATTTGTGTGCATAAAATATTGAACGTAATTTCAAGAGCAGCCGTAAGAATATGTTATTCATTCAGAGAAATAATTAAAATCTGATTGCAACTATGGGACAATAAATAATTGTATTTTTAATTCCAGAAGAAAGTGTTCCTCATTAATTTCAATGGAAGCGAGTGCTCTTTAAAATAAATTCTTGCTCTTGATAACCTTTTTTTATATAAAAAAAGAAATGAGTAAAGAAGCAAAGTCGTTTAATCGTTATTAATATAATCTACTTCGAAGGATGCAATTAAATCATTTATCAAACGCAGCGTTTTGTACATTGTAAACGACAAAAAGGATAGCCAATTGCGACCCTCTTTCAATTAACGTCGCCAGCGATTAATTATCGATTACAGGTACATTCCTCCTTATTATTTTTTTCATCAGAAACTCCGCCTTCCGTTATTATCACAATTTCCTGAAACATTCTCGACAATGCTCTTAGGTCTTTTACTGTAATGACCGCAAAATTTTAAAAACAGGTAAATTAACAACAGTTTTTTTTTTATCATTAATTTACTTTTGATGAATATTATTATAGAATATGTTAAAGAGGCAGACTTAGTTAAAGTTCTGAGAAAATCTAATTCTTGCTTTTTCTAAAAGTTAGAAATAAATCATAATCTATTTGTTTTATTTAGTGAAATAATGAAGTAACTGATTCCTAAGGCGTACAAAAATAAGTAACTTTAAATGTGAAATAAAATGTGGATACTTTTTAAACACTAACAGAAATGTTTGTATGATTCAAAAATGTAGATATGTTGGTTTCAATACATAAGATGATTTAGAACCTCACAATTGGATTAAAAAGTATGTAAAAAGTCCAAAACTACTTATCTAGTTTTATATAAATAATAATAATAATAATTAAAAATAATAAAATTCTCTATAACATTTAGATTTGCATTAAAATAAAAATAAATTAGTGAAAAACAGTATTCTTTCTGACCTGTAGCCAAATAACTTCCACATGTACTTTTCTAAAAAATAACATTACTTTAACTTTAATTTTTCCATTAAAAGTGCAAAACTATTAACTTGATGTGATAAAAACAAAAATACTAATTAACAATAATAAAACTCTTTGTACCTTTTCAATTTACAATTAAAAAAATGAAGGTCATGAAAATTATTATTATTATTATTATTATTACTCACCTGTCATCAAATGTAAGGAAGATCGTCATGTGACTGCACCTAAATAATAACACAAAATACTCTAACTTTAATCTTTACCATTGAAAATGCAAAATTACCAACTTAATTTATATTTTAATATAATATTAATAGTTAAATACAATTACATTAATTAAATTAAAAAAAAGCAATGGAAAACTTTTTTATTATTACTCACCCATATAAATCTGCAGAAAATTGACACGTGAAGCCCACTAAAGAAATACACCACTTATCTTATAAAATTAAAACACTATTAACCACTCAACACTTCACTGATTTTTTCCTAAAATACTTTTCTCTTAAAGTAAATTAAAATTTCAATTAAATATTACAAAATTACAAAATAAAAAGAGAACAACTGAAAATATTATTCTTAGCAAACTACCACAAAGTAACAACAAAAAAGTATCGATAAATATCGAAGATATTGTTGACCAATGAGAGAGCGAAAATGGGTGTTACACGTCTGAAGTTTGTCAAAAGGTATTTCTTTCATAAATTTCAAGGTCAAACCTCATTTTTAAATTACGGTCAACTTAATAAAATTATTATGATTCTAAATTTCCAAAATAATAAAATGTCCTGTAAAGTAAGTTTGAAATTAAATTTTAATATTTCACTATAAAAATTATTTTAAAAATCAGAAAGTCGAAATCGAAAACTATCGATTATATCTACTTACACGTCTGAAGTTAATCACGTCTGTTCCTTTTTAGGATAGGATAAATAACTATGAATGGAGCCGTCTTTAATTCAGAAAAATTAGGCAGCTAAAAGCAGCTGTGTACTTGGCTACAGCCAAAAATAAATGGTTTTTTTACTACCCGAGTATTCAATACTTGAAAAAAATTCTCGAAATGATACTCAAAGGAGAAAGTAGTTCTTGAAGAACCAGAATAATAAACGACACTGAAACACTGGCAAATTGCATCGACCTTTTTCTTGAATCTTGAATGCTGAAGCATCTTCATAATTAACGATCTTTGTCTTGGAGAAAAATCAGAAATGTTCTCGAGCCGATAAATCTCTAAGCGTCTCGTTGATCTGAACGGAGATTAGATTATTACCGAGATTAAGTCGTATTTGATTTGCTTAAGTACGGAAAAAACAAAATACTAGAAATTTATAAGAAATTGCCTCCGGGGTTGAGAGAAGAGGAGCTCATAATTTTTATCCTCAAATTCAACTCTCTTTTATCAATTTTTATTTTAACTTAAAAATTCGATTTTTGTTGGAATTAACAATTTTGAATAACATTAACAATAAGTTTTAACATTTATTGAAGATTTATAATAGGTGTTCTAAATGTCTATCATACGTTTTTTTTACAAATACTGTGAAAAAAGTATTGACTATTTGCATTCTAATTATGATGTGATAAGTCTTGAGTTTGACTCTGATCAGGTCTATTTCAGGCTCTAATGAATTAACCTATAACCTAATAAGGTTTTCTTGGAACTCCCATCAAATTCAAATTAGGCACTAATGAAGCTAAAATAATTGTACACATAATATGACCAGTTAATTATTTAGCTAGAATCAAAGAAAAACTAGAGCTAAATCAAGACTCGATTCCAACATTATTTATAGTCGCCTTCTATGGTCTTGAGGATACTTTAGCTTTCCCATAAATTTGACTTAAAAGTAACGATATCAAGATGCAAAAAACAATTATTAAATAATTCCTCCAACATTTTAATGATTGAAATAAACTCCTAATTTCCTACGGCAGTATCTGAGTTACGAGATAGAATCAGTTTCCTGGCTCCATTAGTTAGTTGACTTGACATTTTCTCTAATTAAATTACGATGCATCATAGACATGTATTTTTTCCCTTAAATCCGACTTTATTAAGAGATATACTCGCGATAAAGTTGAATTGCGTCTATATCAGAGAGCAATTATCGTTATTGCCTTGAAACCAGTCGCTGAGAAAAGTATAACTATTATTGAAGTAGCTCGCGATGCCGAGTATGATTCGTGGCTGCCGCGGCGAATGGAAAGGTTGTTTGTAGCTGGAGAGATCGCTTCTCTCTTTGCCCCTCACTGGAAGCTACGTTTCTCTATACGTCTGACTAGTCTTTCATGGGAAACAATCTTTTGTACAAACGCAGATGCTAAGTAGTCCTCAGCTAACAGAAATTATCCTCCTGTCGATAAAAGGGACTACACGACGCGCTCCGCCAAGAGTCAAGCCTTATAGGTATGTTATCAGGTGATGTAGGAAGTCTCCGCTTCAACCAGAGCAAACTTATAAGGTGATTCCAGTGTCTCTGACGCAATGACACGTAAATCTATTCCAATTTTAATAGCCCTCAAGAAATCAGTCCAAAACTAGACACAAACTTAAGCAAAGTAGTCGTTTAATAAAATTTCAATAAATTTCTACATACTCTGAAAAAACCCGAACGCGTTTCTGCTATACCTTTAACCAGTGGAACTCTAGATTTAGATTTTTTATCATAAATGTCCACACCGGAGTGGTGCTCGAAAATAGAGAAGACCGGAGCGGAATAGTGTACTCAATGTTTAAAAAGTTTTTTAAAACATTGCTTGAAATAAATAGAGTCTGACCATCTAACTGCCCTGGCAGGATTTTATTTCTTCTAAAGGAAAAATATTTAGAAAATCGACATCGTCAGCTGAATCTGGACTAATTAAAATATGCAAAAAGTTTTACCTAACTAGGTGTCTAATTTGCAATGCATGTCGATTATAGTTTGTCGGTATCGTGGTGTACATTGCATCAGACTTGGGGTAAGAATTTTGTAGGGAATTTTAGATATATGGAAAGTTTTAGGTGATTTATTTGATGCAAAATCTACTTATCAGAACCAATCCTTTCAAATAACTTTTCTGAAGATCAGGACAATGGTTTTTTTGCAGATCTTCATCATTATTAAAATTCTAAATAACAATATTTAGGACATAAAAACCCAGTTTACTAAGCTATTCGGATCAAAATAAATAAAATACCTGCTCTTAAAATCAAACTGGAAGGTTATAAGTAGCCTTTTCGAAAAATTATTTTTTGGTTATAATCAACAGAGTATTTTGTAACTACTACATCAACAACCTTCCGCAGTTGTTGTCCTTTTGTTGTCGAAAGTTTTGACAGTAAGAAGTCGGACAATAACAAATATTGTTATTGTCAAAACTTTCGATAACAAAAATCAACAAAAGTGGAAAAAAGTAAAGTCAGGCAAAATCAAATCATTTCAGAATCAAATCAAATTACATAATCGACCCCTAGAATTCAACGAAAGAGGAATTTTAATTTGTACAAGTTAGTAACTGGAGATGGGACAATGTAAAAAAGTAGGCATTGAAGTCAAAGAACCGGGGGTTGTCCCTCTCCAATCCTTGAGTGATAAAAGATGGAGAGGTGTAGTCCAGGTAAAGAGTTTGATATAAAGCTTTTCTGGAAAAAATAGATCTAGAAGGAGAATGTGGGACGGAGACTGACAAACTCTTGACTTAAAAGGATTGGAAAAGGGAAAAAGTGAAGATTAGCGACCACTTCTAGAAGTTGGATGCAAATGCCGTCATCTGTTTTCAAGGTGGAAACTAAAAAGTACCTCCACCAAGAATGGTGGTAACTTAAACTCACTTCAATATTTGTTGCCCATCCTATAAACAGGATACTGCTTTTGCAACCAGCTTCAAGAAAACTTTTTCATAAACTTTTGTTAAAATTCACTTTTTTTAAATTTCCCGTTTCTGAAGAGTGTTATTTTTAAAAATGTCCTAATTTTTATATATTATTATGGAACTGAAAGAAATAAAAGGACAATTAAATTTCCTAAGAACAAAAATGTTTTATTGAACGATAAAATAAGAATTATAACTTTTAAAATGAATGAAGACTGTTGTGTGCACATAAAGCACTTGTAATCTGTTTGGATATTCCGGATTATTGTTAGCAACCTTATATTTTGTCCAGGTTGTTGGAAAATCTGAATGAACAGACTTCATCGCCTGCTCAGTAAAAAATTGTAGACCTGAACCCATTTCTTCGCAAAAATCTAATACGTGGTAGAAAACTGCGTGCACTTTAGAAGTTACAGCAATACTTAGATCTAAATAACTTTGTTTGAAATTCTTGATATTTTTAAAATTGAAATCAAGATTGGAACCCAAACATGCGTTTACAACAGCTCTGAAGTCTTCGTTAGCTTTTACGTATTGTAAACACCCTAATTGATCCCTCGCACGTAGTAAGTCTACTTTTTCCAGTAGCTTCTTGCACGAATTTCCGTTTAACCCGGGACCTCCATTTGTTATTTGCTGTTGACTAACAAATGCGTAAATAATTTATTAACAACACCTAACATCAAATGCAGTTCAGGTGGTGGAAGAATCTGAAGAAAGGTTTTGTCTTCACAGGAATTGAAAAAAGGAGGATGAATACAATTGTAATAATTTTTGTCCTTTTGCTTCAGAGATCCTGCTTCGTACCAAGAGAAAAAATTTTTCATTGTGTTGTTCAAAGTTCTGTACGGCCCACGTTCATTGAGTTCTTGTTTCTTCGCAAAACACCACGTTCATAGATATGCGCTGCTGTGAGCCATTATACCTACCATGATGTTTGCGAGTTTTAAGTCTGTTGCTATTGTTCCTTGAAAGTTATTAATTTTTATTATAGACCACAGCTGCAATACATTTTCGTAATCTTCCTGAACATGCGTTGCTAATGCGAGTATAAGCAACTTATTAACGCCAGAATCTTTAAGACGTTTAGCGGAAATTCCGTGATCATAGCTTTGACGATGTTCATCCAATTCGTTCGTTTTTGTTGTAGATTGGATGGATAGACACACTTTCAAAAACACTCCTTCACCGTCAATTCCAAACTTTAAGTGATATTCCGAAAACTAGCGCTTTTCTTTAACATATTCAATCAAGCCCTCCAAATCAGAACAGTAACCAACAGTTTGTGACTCTTCGGAAACATCACCAGATTTAACTTTACACAAATCAAATGTTTTAAATCCAAAATATTGATCAACGAGATGACTTTTATCCGATAATTTCTTCTTTAAATAGGGCTTAACAATCTTCTTATCTTTTGCAGCCACGCGAATAGCTTCAGCGATTCCAATTACTTTGTTCTGGCTTAAGTGAAACATAGTTTGGATTTTTAAAAAATCTTCTGCAGAAAAATGTGCATGTTTCAAGGAATTTTCATTTGCATTTTTGCCGATAGTTATATGAAATGCCTGGCCACCTTTAGGTTGAATTAATGAAAGTTTCTCAGTCTCTTTACCTTCTCTAAACAATTTTCTTTTTAACAGTGACTATGCTACTTGCTCTTGAACTAATGAACCAGAATCTTCTATACACTTAGTTGAATTTTCCAAATGAGTGGTCAAATTGCATTTATGCGACAGTCCTCGAGCAATCAACGAAAAACAATAGCTACAGCGTTTTTCAATAACAGGTGTCTTCACCGTTTTATCTGAAGAAGGAAGTGTAGGATAGGTAATGAAAGAATAGAAAATACTTCAAACAAACTAGGTGAAAATTATGTTCACTTCACGATCACTTTGAAAAATAAAAAAATTCCAATTTAAATTATTATTATTTTAATTTCTTCATATTAAAACTTTAATAAAATTCTTCTGAGGGTTGATAATTTTTTACAAATTTATATTTGATAATTCCACTGTGGGGTGGCTTTTAGGGGTTGTTTATCCTTGTTATAACTTGGGAATATTAAGGGTCATGTTTCTTAGTATATTTCTTCAATATGAAACTTGAATCAAGTTCTTTACGAAAACTGAACATTTTCTTCTATTGTATTATTTATTCATTAAGAAAAGCTTTCTATTTATCGCACATTGTCGCATCGAGAAGTATCTCACGTAATGAGGAAGTTTTTGGGACATTCTGGGGGCGTTTTTAGGACAGATACAGGAAATTTTGAAGACGTCTTTTGGTTGTCTTTAAGATGGTTCCAAGACAATTATTATCATTGTCCCAAAATGTCCATGGACAAAAAAGGACGTCATGTGGACGTATTTTCAATGTCCTACTGACCACTGGGAAATAACAGCTTACAGGATATATTATTCTTGAAAAACCGGAATTTCGTAGAAATACCTCTTGAATGGTTTAGTAGGCCAAAGGTATCTTTTTCTCATACGTTTTAGGTGTCTTAGATAGAAAATCTGTTTCCCCACAAGACGCCAATTTTAACAATTAAAAATTTATGGGTTTATAATTATTTGAACACAACAAGTCCCGAATTTTTGTAAGTAGCGAATACGCTGCATCTTTTTACCTACCACTTTCAAACGGTACGTCCTCTTTTAAGGAAGGTGGTAAATTAATTTTAGCTTACACAGGCGGTCAAAGATTCCTTCTTTTAGCAATTACATTTTTTATCTCCTCCACGATGATTAGGAAGCAATTCTCAGTAATATGTTCAGATCCCTGGCAAATACGACAAATTTCAACAGAGTGGTCTAATTGCAGTGTTTCCATATAGGATGTAAGTGGCGTCATGAATGTTTTCTCAGAAAGTTGAAATTTTTTTTTCGACTTTCAGCAGTGAATCATGCATTATTATAAGAGCGCGTGTACCTTCTCACTTAATTCTGAGCATACAGTAGTACTTTAATCTTAAAACTTATGCATCTGTATTAATTTCATACTTTATATCTGAATGAAATTCAACCCAAAGATGCTTGTGTATCAACATTTCTTTTTGAATTGTTTTCTGGGATGTCTCCTGAAAATTTTGAAACTGAAAAGAAAACAAGTCGCTTGGTCCCTTCTTCAAAAAACTTATTTTTTCGATATTTTGAAAATAAACGGTTCTTAGATGCTGAATTATTTGCAACAACTAAAACCCATTAAATAAACCTGAAAAATGGTGAAAAATCTGTTAAAAGGATAGTTTTTTTAAAATTACTCCCCTCCATTGCATTTTAACTCGTTAATGACTTTCATAAAAATTAAAGCTTATAAAATTTTCTGGAAATAAAAAAAAATTGAACAATTTATCTCTAAAATTGTCGGACTTATGACCTTTAAACTGAAAAAAAAATTAAATAAATAAATAAATTTCATTTTTTATGAAATAACTAGTTACCAGTAAATCTAAGAATACTACTACTTCAGGATAAATTAAAATAGACTTAATTTTGAAGTTTGGCTAGAAATTTAAATTACGATTAGTATATTAAATTATGATTATCGACATAAAATATCTAGCTACAGAAAGTTTAGAAATGGTACATTAAAAAATGAAAAAAATTACAATTTTGAATTTTTCGATTTTTTGAAAAAGTGTACGTTCCTAACTTGTTGTACAAACTATTAATTCACAACAATTACTATCATTATTTGTACTACTATTATTATCATCTATATTTATTTATTTTTATTATAATTAACTATGGAGCAACATGCGTCAAACAGGAATTACTTTATGTTTGGTCCAGCTAAAATGCACAGGTGCAATCCAGAGCACATACATGAATGATTTAAGCATGACAAGACTAAAATAATTTTTCATTGACTGATAATAATTGCTTTTGCTGAAGCAAATGTTATGCAAGGTGTCGCTTTAAATGATGATAAAATCAGTTCCCTGGATTCAAGCTTATTATAGCAATTTGAGTTGTCCGGTTCTGTGGGTCTTGAAAAAATGAAAAATTTATGCATCCCAGACAGATAATAAGTACTTAAAATGTGCAACGGATCGTCTACCGCCTCTGGAAACTTGACCGGTAAATCGCGTTATTATTATTAATAACTAGATACGTTAAATCGATATTGCGTAAGATTAATGCCCGATCATAACCAGTATCGAGTTCACCGATCTCTCTCTACCTCACTGTTCCACTATCGCCAGTAGCCAATCGGTTTCACTAAAAATTTGCCCTTTCTAAGTGTTTATTTATTGTTGTAAATAATTTTACATTTTTTAAATTATATTTCTATGCTTTAGGTTAATGTAAGTATTTTTCCTTTTTGTAACTTATTATTAAATTTATGATATCAATTAATTATTTACATAAGAACATTTTTAAAAATATTTTATCACTTTTATTAAATTAATTTTATTATTAAAAATAATGTGGTACGTTTTTTGACTTAGAGAATGTAAATATAAGAAAACAAATTGATTACATTATTTTATAAGGTCTGCTGTGAACTCTCTTCTTGTTTATTAATTTAAAAAGTTTGTGCCTACCTCAGTTGACGAGAAACACTCAAACGTTTTCGACAATTTGTTTTGCCTGGCAACGAAACTGTTATTTGTACAACAAGCTCTTGAGACTCATTGAAGAGGTAAATAGTAAGAAACCGAGGGAGAACGACAAGAAGAAGAAGCGAAGTTAAGTCTTTCCTCAGTGCCAAGAAATATTTTCAGTGTGACAATTCTCTTTTAAACTGGGCTTTATGTTCGAAAGCTTCTGCAAAGGAACCTTGATTGATTTCAATGGATAGCAGCAACGCAGAGAGGGAGTTAACTCAAGTTTGTAATCTGTTAAGATATCTTTCTTCTTTGATGACAAGTGAACAGGATAAGCCTAATCCAGAAAGTAATATTTTTTTAAACGAAAATGAACGTTTATAGGCATTCCCATGTATAAAAATATTCGGGTGTTCTTCCGAACAATGGGTACCCTTGATTTTTTTAAACTTGGTATATCCACGTATCTTGATGCGCTGATTACGAAAATCGTAGTAAAAATTGGCGACTATTTTGCTCCTGATAAAAACTATAAAAACCCCATAAGAGTTCAGATTTTTGCAATTATTTCAGTTAGCATAACCCAGCATCTTTGGTCGCCTGTATCGTGGGCTGTAATTGATGAATTTAAAAATCGTAAAATTACAAAAAGATAATAAGTTTCAGTTTGCGCAATTGCATCAAATCTTTGCAACATGCTTTCTGGACATTGGCACAGAGTCATGCAAAAAGACAGCTTCCTCGTCAATGGCGTCGTCTATGTTACTAGCATTATCGGTTGCTCCTTCCTCATTTTCTTCAACCTAACGATAAAGCTGTTGTGAAGCAGCTACGTTTCTAGTTCCCGGACCTGGCAACTTTAGAAAGAAATTTCACAATGAACATAAAAAAACATTGGAAGAAATGTATTCAATATAATATTTGTAAATACATTGCAAAAAGTGTAAATATTGTGACGACTTATGGCGGAATTTTAAATAAATTTAATGTTTATAAGAGCAAAAGAGACAAGGAAAGGGGTTCAACCTGCGACTGGTCTCACAATGTACGCACAAAACTTACCACGTTTTATAACAGGTTGTCCACCCAGTGTTTAGGCGAGAAAATCGAGGGAAAGCGATCAACTAAGCATTTTACAACCAGATGAGAACGAAAGGCGAACTTACCGATCTGTAGTAGACGGATGAAAATAATCCAAATAAAAGTAGTCACTATAATTTGATTAAATATCACTCTATATTCTAATTTGAAATAAACAATAATAATAGTAGGATTCTGTACAATAGAATATGTCCGCTGACATGCGACGCTCGCATCAATCTGGCGCGGTTGCCGGCAACAGGTGACGGCGTCGTCTGCTGCGCTAACGCTCGACGCGCCACCTGAAACTAAAAACCGCGCAGATTCGAATATTTAAAGTGGCACTTATGCCACAATTAAATAAGAAGAGCGAACTGGGAGGGAGACAACGATTTAATAATTTTAATATTAGTTTCGTCAATGAACTTTCATATAAACAGAGATTGACGTCTGTTTACCAAAATATTGTCTAATTACTTCGATTAGTTTTCAGTTTAGTCTAGACAAGATGCTTTTACTATTATGACGATTTTATATTTTATTAAAAAGAATTTTATTTTATTTTAAATTTTGATTTATAATTATGTAACGCCGAATTTTTAATTGAGGTAAAAAATGTTAATTATGTATAATTTGTGTTTTATGTGATTAAGTAACAGTGCAATTTTTAAATCTTGGTGTATTTTGTATTTTTTCAAAATTAGCCTATGAGGATGACACAACAGTTCATCGAAACGTACCAATGACCAAATAAATAAATACACAAACCAATTTCACGTGTTTAATGTATTTTACGACCTTCCAAGGATTGAATTTTACTCTCACAAATTTTGATATTGTAAGGTTTCGTACAAACTAGGTGAAATTTATCCGAACGTAAATTATTTAGCAATACCAGCTTAAAGAGCAAGCGTTGAATAGCTCTGTCAAAGGAGCTACCTTCGGTTGGTACATCAAAGTTTTTCCCCCTCCTGTCCGAGCCCCCTCTATCGACACATTTAGAAATGACGCCACATTCAAAATTTGCCTAGGTTACGCTAACTCAGTCCGTACCCAGAGGGTTAAGAAAACATACAACTTTTCTGGGAAACAATTTTCGAAATTTTTCATATTTATTGAGATATTTGCAAAAAACTGAATTTTTATGTTGTTTTTATGTTTTTTACTATATTAATCAAATCTGCGCTAATTTCACTATTATATTCGCAATCAGCTCATCAAATACATAGGTATACCAAGTTTCAACAAAATCATGGGTATCCATTATTCGGAAGTTCATCCGTCCAATGTTTACAATTTCTAAAAAAAATCTCTTGTAAAGTTTGTTTTAGTTCGATAACAAATAGTTTCAAAATTGTTCATTTAATACAGAGCCGCATCAGTTCATAGAGTTATTACTCAAGAACATAGATAATAAAACGTAGCAGATTTACTACAGAACCTTATTGTGACTTTTTCGAAGCAAGGTTAACCACGATTATTGCAATATTCTAGACCGGTAAACCGCGATTTTCACTGTTAGATAGCCAGAGTGGCGAGTCAGCAAACAAACATTAGATATTCGATCTCGTGCCAGGTGTCGCATGATTTACAATACGGCAGGCCACGCGATGAACGGACCGATAATACAGGGTTAAGATAAGTGACAAATGATACTTTCACGTTTATTCACCAGCAACTTCATTTCACTTTCCTATTTTTATTAAAATTAATAAAAGATTTTTTTATTTTTATTTCCCGTAGAGATCATTTTGAAACTTTTAATATGAAATAGTATTTTGTCTGGCACCATTGTAAAATAATGTTACCAAAAATTTAATTGTAAGTATTTTTAATGTAATACTTTTTTTGAATGTTAGTTGAGCCTCTGGATTCAATAAGGGCAACTGAACTTCTAACAGTGGTATCCGTTCTTCTCCCATTACCTTGAAATTGATTTTTAAGAAAAAAAAATTTCTAACTACTATCTTTTAGAAACTTTTCTGTTGCACCTTTTTTCTTCTACTAATATTTTTTCCTATCTCTTACCGATTGCTTAATTATTTAATTGAAAAAAGTTGTTAATTTTGTTATCGCTTATAGTTAACTTATTGTGTGATAATATTGTCTTACATATTTGAATATTGTTAGTACAAGGTCATACGTCATTCCTAATTGAATTTTGGGTTTCACATAAAATAAATTCATTTTGGGTGTCATTAGAAACTCGTCTAGAAAATAAAATAAAATTAACATAAACATTTTTAAGAAGAAAAATTTAGATTCCCTTCCAAATTATTATGGGAAAAGCCAAAGCATTAAATTTTATCCAAGGAAGGTAAAGACGATAACATAAAACATAATTTTTATGTTGTATTATGCTTTATTATTCTTAAAGCGACGTTTCGATGGCATAATTCTTTATCCTCTTTAGACTGGTAGAAAAAATATAAAAGCACTAATTAAAACACAAATAAACACTAAGGTACAAAAACCTTTTCATATTTTTAAAAACTAACAAAAAAGTAACAATTGTGACTGTCCATCACCAGGAGTATGCCCATGAATTTGATTGGATAAATACAAAAATTCTTGATCGTGAACCGAATCTCAAAAAACGTTAGTTCTCTGAAATGCTATATGTTAAAAATAATAATTTTACTATCAATAGAAAAAATGACATTTCATATTTGAACAAAATTTATTTTCCAATAATCGACAAATTAAACTCATGACTTGATTTCTTTGTGTATACCTCTTTGTTTACAATTGTGATTCATTGACTCCTTTTTTGTTCTGTAGGTATAATTAACTGTAATTTAATATAATTTTATTTAGTCTTGACAAGATGATCATTACGATCTGACGGCTTTTTAAACCAAAACTGTTTCGACGAGTTACTATGTAACTTATAATTTGAATTTTAGGTAATATTTTGTTAATTTTTAAAAATATGAAAAGTTTTTTGTACCTTTTTGTTTATTAGTATTTTAATTGGTGTTTATATATTTTTTCATTAGCTTGAATAGGATGACAAATTATGTCATCGAAACGTCGCTTTAAGAATAATAAGGCATAGTGTTGTGTTGTATTGCTGATCCGTTAAAAAAAATCTTTTTGATCTCAAAAAGTCAAAATGGATAAATTAAACTTCTCTCAAACAAATAGGATATTGAGGAAATTTATGATTGATGTCAGGATACATTGATAAGTACAGTGTTTTCATATAAGTATTTAATCTAATCTTCTAATTTACATGGTACAAAGAAAAGCAAGCGAACTTGCCAAAATTCAGCTTTAGACTAACTGGTAAAACCAAAAAGGTACTACAGTAAGGTATATTTCTTATTTCCTGAAGAGTGGAAGGGAAAATTGCTAAAGGTGGGTGTTGACAATTTCCAAGGGAGGATCTATAGATTCTATACTAATTGCTTACGTCAAAATCGTAGGCGGGGAGTTGAAGAAACAGGAACATTGTGAGATATAAGATTTGAGATTAGCTACCTCTCAATATCTAAATGACGGTAGGCTTGAGATGGTCAGTTAAAACTCGTCTAGACCCTGCGATAAAAACATAAATATAAACATAAATCCAACGTTTGTAACTTAAGAACATCTGCAAATTATATCCCAATGGGGCCTAGCTAATAAAAAATAATCCATAAGTTTACAAAGAAATCACACTCCAAAAGTAAAATTCTGTCTGAATGCATTTTAAATTGCGAGTTTTTTCTAAGGTCGCAATACATAGTATGACATAAAAATTATGTTTCATGTTATCTTCTTTACCCTTCTTGGATCAAATTTAATGCTTCGGCTTTTCCTATAAACATTTTTACATAACTCCCAACTGTCCCTTAGATATCATACAACTTTCTGTCTAAGCGCCAGCAAGACTCTGACTAGTTTTCATTCCTATTCAAAAACAATTTTTTGACCATAATTTTCTTCTGGATTCAACCAAGTGTTGCATTCTCACACGATCTAATGATGCTTCTCCTTCTACGAGATAAATCGCGAGGGGTTTTAACACTCGTTCCGGCTTTATATATTCGTGAGAGTACATGGAGACTTGTGAATGTGTTCGTCCATTATTACACATTAGAAGAAGCTAAGACGGCCGTGGTTAGTGCAGAGGATAATGTAAATTATTCTCTCCTTGCTCTCGAGCATTGTAACACGCTGCGCCGCGCTACAAACGTAGCGCAAATGCATGCACGCAGCGCGTCGAAAGCTCTACGGATTATTTACGTGATTCCAGTGGCGTAGCCATTCTAATGTATTTAAGTTATAATTTCTTTGAAAGCAGTACAAAATTGTAGTAGAAATGCTGTTTTCAATCTGCAATGCGTTCTACAATATAAAGTGGTCACTTATTGTAAGACATTTACACTCTGTCTACATGTCTTTGATGTAGTTGCAAGTATATACTACCCTTCTCTCTCGATTGTTTTTATTTCGTTATTAAAATTTAATTTTAATTAATATTCATTATTTATTTTAATTTAATTATTTGTAATTTAGCCCTCAGGGTACGGACTGGATTAGCGTAACCCAAGCGAATTTTGAATGTTGCGCCATTTTTAAACGAGTTGATAGTGGGGTCTCGGACAGGAGGGGGAAAAACTTTGATGTACGAACCGAAGGTAGCTTCTTTGGCAGAGCCATTTCATGTTTACTCTTCAAGCTGGTATTGTTGAAAATTTACGTTCTGGTAAATTTAACCCAGTCCATACGGAACGTTACAATATCAATTTTTTTTAAATATCGAAAGTTTCCAAAAATAAAGAAACATTACTTATAAATTTTATTACAATTACCTAAAGCGACACAGACGACGTTATTGACGGGGAAACTGTCTCTTCGCATGACTCTGAGCCAATGTGCAGCCAATGTACAAGGAGCATGTTGCAAAGATTTGCTGCAATTTCGCAAACTGAAATTCATTTTCTTTTTGTAATTTTACGATTTTTATAAAATCTTGTCAATTTTAAAAATAAAAATTTTACAAATCAATTTCTGTCGTTTTTTTATGTTAGAATCATCAACTTTGTCCGAAATAAATGTTTTCTAGATAATAGAAAAAAAATCACGATACTTTTAATCAATTTCTTGATTGACTTTTTTTTATACTTCCAAAATAGAGCATTTTCAAATCTAAAAAAAATATACTTTTTGGAATGATTTAAAAAACGGATAACGCTGTCTTAACGATAAACTTTTCACCTTTTCAAAACCTTTATATAAAATATTTTTATCTTTTTTTTTGACAAAAATAGCAGATTTTGAAAAAAAAGTTTTTTCATGGAAATTTTTGGAACTCTGTTAGTATTTTTGAAATAACTTTTGCATATTAAAAAAGCACAAATTTGACAAAGTCATAACATTTGTAAGAAAATTTTAAATAGATTTAAAAAATAATGTTTAAATTGATTAAATACAGCCTATGATACAGGCGACCAGAGTTGCTGGGTTATGCTAACCTATTTTAGTACGGACCGTTACACTTTTATAGTTTGTACCCTGAAGGTTAAATTAAGATAAGCTTTGCGCTAAGCGACAAGTTATTTAAAAAAAAAAAAAAGATAAAGCACTAGAGGAACTAGACTTGAACAGTGAATTAGATAATTTTACCAAACTAGCTCGATTAATATACGAAGAGGTGGATGGGTTAGAAACAACACTAATTAACATAAATCAATTCAAATTATGGATTATTTATTTCAGAATTTAAAATTACAAAATTATGGGATCAAACGGCCGCTTTTAATTCACACTGATCAAAGAAATAATTATTACTTGTTTCATTGGAGAGACGACTCTGATTATAAATACAATAATTTCTCTATCAAGAACTTAATGGACGTTAAATACGTCGGTGCGCACTATCACCTCCAAACTTGAAAATAAGGAGACGAACATTGTCTTTTCGAAAGTTTTATTAGCGCCACAAAAGTCTACCGAATTTTAAATCTAATTAACTGACGAGGCACTTCCAGATGGCCACCTCTAGTCGTTTTGACAGGCTGTTAACAATGATAAGAATTTGATTTTTGTTCCTGGCATTCTTGTGATATCGGGACTCTTATCCAATCCCATATAACTCCCTCGATGATCATTGATTACAATTCTCCTAATTTAGTGTCCGTCTACAGAAGGATCACCATCTATAGATGGTGGTGGACTATTTTTCCAAATGATGCGTTTGTTCGGTTTTTGAAACCGCTTTATATTTTTATAGTGAACCTGATCTGGCAATCTATCAGGATATGGTTTTAATTAGGTTTTAATTAAGTATTAATTAAAGTTGATGTTATGATTCCAGGTTTGGTGTTCATGTTTAAACTAAGAATTTACTTGTTTATAAAAACAAAAGAGTTTAACTTAAATTCAATTTATAAAGGAAAGATTCATCGATCTTAGGAAGGTGAGATAAATAAAAAACTTAAATTTTTTTTTAATGTAATTGCATACAGCAACGTTTTGTTGGATAGGGTTTGCCAACCTCATCAGGCTGTTAAGTTATTTAAAAAAAACACTTTGTTAACACAACACTGTTTACAAGATTATAGTTAAAATAAATTAAATAAAAATTGAGGGAATAGACAAATATATACAAACAAAAAATAAACAGAAATTTAAAATTTTTTACCTAAATTTGTTAAAACATAAATATTTTAATACGTCAAACAATAAAATAAATATTTAAATATGTCAAAAAAATAAAATTGTATTACGAGAACGTAACATTCTGTCGATGGCTATGTCAAAACTGAATTAAAATTAGAGATTTCGTCGATTGTACACAATAATAAAAGGTCATTAGTCTTTAGACGACCCTGAGTTCAACAAACAATAACACTAATATTAAGAAATTTTTCATTTCTGATTGGCTGGGATAATTTCTCTAGCATCAGAAGCAAGTTTACTATAATGGTGCTATTTTACTACTATAGTAGCAGACTCTCTGTAATCATCAGTTTGTTTACAAGCAAATTTTTTAGCCCGTTTTGTCGTCGAGTTCAGATATAAAATAAAACAGTTTCAAGTGATTTAGAGACTACAAATATATAAAATTTTTCGTTTATGTTACATTTTTGTGTTAAGATTTGTAATGTGTCAATAATTCATACTTGAAAAATGTGGTGTAGGGCATCTGTCGTCTTCTTCTCCTGCCAATATAAAAGTCTCTAGTTTTAATAACACTGATCTCCAAGGGCCGATTAAATTAGTCCGTCAAAATTACATCCGTCTTCTATTTCAGATTTTTACTGAAAAATATTATATTGTCTTTAAATTAAATTTCTACTATAATTACATAAATTAGAAATAATAAAGCATAATTTAAAAAAGGTAGTAAAATAATAAATACCGTCTAAAATCAAGAATACAGATCCAGAAATAGATAAGTATGGAGAATAAAAGTAAAAACTAATTTTAAAATTCCAGCAGTAACGTCTTTTCTCTTAATTGAAAAAGTCCTTTGAATTTATTTATCTTTCTGAGGTAGCGGACCTTCTATTTGTACGTTAGCTCTGTCCCAACTCCCCGATAAATTCGAAATAACTAATTTTAAATGCTTAAGACTGCGGTTATTAATATTACAGTAGATTGTAGAGAAGTTAAAATAAAGAAAGAAAAAAAAAAAAGATCGAAGCTGGAATGTCCGCGCCACTGTAATGGAATGCTACAGCACGATGTACGCGTTTCTTCATCCTCTTCACTTCTTCGCCCGTATCCTTTTCTTGGCCTTCCTCGGCCTTTCTTGATTCACTTCATTCGCCGCGCGCGTCTCGTTTCCTTCTCTTCGTAAAGTACGAGTGTTTGACTCTTTTTCTCGCCGTCTCCTCTTCTCATTACACTTTTGACAGGACATTTATTATTAAACGTGCCCGAGTGGAACGGGATTTATATTGACTGGCGAAAAATCTCGGGATTTACGAAGGAATCCTACTACTCGCTATTGAAATTATTTTGCCATTTTTTAAGCTACAAGCTTCTGCATTTCAACTTTCCCAAGTGAATTCTCATTCTCCTCGTCTTAAATGCTTAATTTATTATTTTAACCCCTTGAATACGAGGGTAATTTGGTTTTTAAAATTTTGACAACCAATTTCTTTTGCTTTTTTTAAAATCGTTGTATTATTGTCACCGAGATGCAACGTGTATACTTTTACGAAAGTGACGTTTAATATAAGTTATTGTTATAAATTAGGAAAATGTCGATCCGTTGGAGCAAGTTAGTGCAGGTTTATATTTTTTTTTATTTTATAGAAATAAAAAACAAAAAAACTATCTAAACACATAAATTTGTTTAAAAATAAAGACAAAGTCTTTATTAACACGACGCTTCGTCAATGGTTCATTGACCTCTTCAGGCTGTAACAAATTATGACACTTGTAGAACAATATAAATTTTTTAACACGAACACCACTTTAATTTGAGTAAAATTAAAGATTTTGATTTTTACCTTCACAAGAAGTAGTTACATTTTAAAATACAAGCTTGTAGTCATCCTGAGGTGACTTTGTCAGAAGGTGCGACCATTGTCGAGGTCAAGTACGAACTAACTTCACAGAATGGTGACGAAAATAAATGACGTAGATATCTAAGATCCATACGCAGTCATTACAGATAAATAAGCAATTAAGATGGAACAGAATTCAAAACATTTAATTACAAATAAAACGGAAAATTAAGTATTTTCAATATTTCTTTTAAAAGTTAGCTATAAAATAAAAAAAAAATATAAACCTACACTAACTTGCTCCAACGGATCGACATTTTCCTAATTTATATCACCTATGGAGAGCTAAAATACTTTGATTAACAAGTCTATTAATATGCTGCAAAGTTACAGAAAGAACACGTCACCTGCTAGCGAACGAAAAAGAATATATTTCAATTCTAATTTAATTATTGATCCTTTCTTGTCCTAAAATATTTTTAAAACTATTTTTAACACTTATTATCTTGTGGCTTTAAGCGAAAAAATATTTGTTACTCTACAATTATCTAAGTTGTCGGGCAGACAAGAGTACCTACGTCTTAATCTTAATACAATTTTTTTAAGTTCTTTATGTCCGGCGAAATCGTTGATGGCTGAAAAGGTGCGCACTTAGAGATCAACAGGCGATTATTAACAGACATAGCGTTTCTTGATGAGGCAGCAGGAAATTAATCCGGCAACGCGTCAAGATGAATATCGGCAACAAATGAAAATCAAATGATTTTTCGAGCGATCCTCTGCACGGCGCGCGAAGCACGGACGCTTTGATTACAGGTTGTCCGCTCGCTCCCACTTTCTAATACAAGTCTTTTCTTATTCCCTTCATTTTTTTCTTTTCGTCGATTCTAGTGAAACCTGAGCCAAGCAGATAACAGTTTGCTGGTTATAAGTCGCTCTTACGCAAAGCATTCTTTTCTTTTTTTTCTCTCTTTTTCATTCTTGTTTCCTGGACAGCCAGCATACAAAGTACCTTCATTTCGAAAACAAATATCAATCTCGCATGTCTAATTTTAAAGGCACACTGACCACTGGGAACTAGGCTTTAGGCTAATACATTCTTAATATGACGTACACCCTGCTGGCTCAGTCAAAAACGTCAAATCAAATCATTCATTCACTAATCACTTAACTAGATAAACTGGCTCTATATTAATCATCCTTGAATTGAGCATCCATTTCTATCTTTGGTTACTTTTAAAGAAAATAAAAATTAAATTATTCCGTAACATTTATTTATAAATAGTGCAGAATTTCAGGATGTTTTTGGCAGTGCATAGATTTAAACCAAAGTTATACTGATTTGGTCATAGCATAGCCTTCTTTAGGTGAGATATAAAAATATTTGTTCCTAATTAGCATTTATGGATATTAGATAGAAAGGTCAGGAATTTGGAACAGATCGGATTCTGTCGATAATTGTTACGACTTTAATTAGAAAAGGGTTTTTATCATTCTAATGTTTCGATTCGGATGGTATCTCTTTAAAGATGTATAGGTAGGTTAGGGATCTTGGTAAAATATTCATGTCAAGCAAGTAAACGTCAGTTTTGAAAACTTCCATCAGACTGGTTTCAGTCGATTAGGAATTTTTTTTAATGGAGTGGCTTTTCTCGGAATTAGTTACAGGTAAAAGTCTTTCTTGAAGCGATGAATTAAAACTTAATTATTCGAAAATTTTTGTTACGTTTCCGGATTCTCAAGCGAGTAGTCAAAAAAATATTTTCTAATTTGTCTGGGCTATATTTTATATTACAATTTAAAAACTTTTTAACATTTTTTAACATTGCAACTATTTTTGTATATTTGATTTAAAAATTTACTTAATATCCAGACAGTACTTTAGAAAAAAATTTAAAATTGATGTCATTCCAGAAGGAGTTACCGATGATGAACCATCTAATAGAAGGTGCTTCCCGCAGCGCCTATCGTTAATGCTGTCACGTACTCGTTAATATCATGATATATGATATTAAAGAGAAGTTTCAATTTTGTATCTATCATTTGCATCTGGTTTGAACAAACCCATTAAAGAAGACAAATATGTAAAAATATCTTCCCATTCTTCTCCAACTATTATCTTAAGAAAGACGAATCGAAATGAAATGCTAAAAAGGCAATAAATTACAATGATAATAAATAATATATGTCTATTGTATATAAATATTAAATTTTAAAACCTTTATAACTACTTTCATTTGTTATCTTAGGCTTCAATTCAACTTCACAATCTTATACTTGTTTAAGATTTTTATTCGCATATTACGTTATTGTAGTTATTTGGTACTTTTTTATCATTATCACCTGGATACATTTAATTATATAACATTATTTTTTTTATTTCATAGCCAAAAATATATTTATTTATCAATGTTTACCCGAGGGGTCGTCAATTCCATTTTAGAACGTATACGAAGAATATATTCTCAAAGGAATATTTGAGAATACTTGTGGATATGTGAGACTACTTAGGAATAGAAAATATTTGGAATACTTAAAATCCGAGAATATATAAGCAAATATTTAGGAGAATCTATATATACTAATAGTTCGCAAATTCTTTCATTCCATCATTTATTTCTTCTCTCCAGACCTAAAGTTTGCACTTAGATATTTTTTGTTTACAACCAGCTACTTTTTTAAAAATGCCTACATTCATTAAAATTTTAATTGAAAAATATCAGCTGAAATAATTTTAATTTCATTTTTAATAAATCTATAATTTTTTCTGTAATTATCAACAATTTCAAATTAGAGTTATTCTCTTTGTAATTAATTTTTAATTTTTTTAATTATTTTGTTCTGTTGTCGATTATTCTCGTTTTAGAATTTTTTTCAATATTGTCAATTAAGTTCCTCAATTCTCAATTATTTTCTTTAATATTCAATTATTTTAGTTATTTTATAATCTTTCTTCCAATTATCAACTATTTTCTTGAAATTTCAATTTAATTCAATTTTCAATTTATTATTTTTTTTGTCAATTCTCATTTATTTTCTCTTATTATTAATTATTTTATTCAATATTCAATAATTCTCGCCTTTTTTCAACCATCAATTATTTTCTTGAAATTTCAATACATTTCTAAAATTTCTAGTTGATTTCTTCAATTTTGATTTCTTTTCTACAATTTCTTCTTTAATTATCTACAGTTTTCAATTGATAATTTTTTATTATCCCTATATTTTATAGATGTTTTTTAATCTTTAAAATTATTTCTTTCTGATGCCCATTAATCTTGACATTTATGGAAGTTTTTACCAATTGACAATTATTTTCCATAATATTTCATTATTTTCGTCATTTTGTAATTTTTCCTACAATTATCAATTATTATCATACAGATTCAATTTAATTCTTTAATTTTCAATTTATTTCAATAATTTTCATTATTTTCCTCAATTTTTAATTATTTTCTTTTTTTCAATTGTTTTTATCGATTATCAATTAATTCCACAACATTTAATAATTCTCGAATGTTTTCAATTTTTTTTTTCAATTATTAAAATTGTTTTTAAATTTTAATTCAATTGTTCAAATATTTCCTTCAATTCTCAATATATTTTTTTTAAATTTAGTAATTCCATTTTTTAGTTTTCAACTTTTTCTTCTGCATTCAATAATTCTCAAGTTTTATTAACCAGTTTTTCAATTTTTAATTATATTCTTTTAATTTCAATTACATTATTAAATTATTTGTACGATTTTCAACTAACTCTTCAATATTAAAAAATTCTCGTCAGTATCACTTAATTTTTTTAATCATACAAAATTGTTTCAAAATTTCGTTTCAACAATTTTTTTTAATTTTCTTCTTTCTTCAATTGTCTACAACAATTTTTTTCAATTCCTCATAATTCTCTTAAAATTCCAAATCCATTTTTAAATTTTCAATTATTTTCATTAATAATAAAAACTTCTCGACTTGGCTCAATTATTTTTCTCTACCACAATTTATAAATTTCTTTCATTTATATACAGTTGTTCAATTATATTCTACAAATTTTAATTCTATTCTTCAAGTTTAAATTATTTTCTTTAATTTTCAATTAATTTTTTTCAATTATCGATACATTTTTCAATATTCAATAATTATCTGATTTTAAATTTTTTTTAACAATCATAAAAATTGTTTTAAATTATTAATTCAATTGTTCAAGTCTATTACTATTTTTTTAAATTCCTAATTAGTTTTTTAAATTTTCAACTCAATTTTTCAGTTTTTAATTATTTCCTTTTTTTAATTACTTTTTAAACTTTTTTATAATATTTTTTAAATTTCAATTACTTTCTTCAATTATCAATTATTTTTATCAACTACAATTTTTTTTTCTTTTTCAATTTACAATTAGTTCTATAATTTTCCTAATTTTTCAATTATTTAATTTAAATTTAATTTTTATTGTTTAATTTTTTAAATTGTTTATTAATCTAGCCATTTTTCGAATTTTGTTTTCAATTGTCAATTATTTTTGTCATTATTCAGATATTTTCTTTCATTTTTCAATTGTTCTCGTTATTTTTCAATTATTTCTTTCAATTAATCCTACAATTTTTTCAATATTCATTTATTCTCGTGAAAATTCGAGAAATATTTTTTAATTTTTTTTTGTTATTTTCCTCACTTGTCGATTGTTCTTGCCAGTTTGCGATTTTGTTTTCATTTGGCAATTATTTTCGTCATTTTGAAATGTTTTTTCAATTATTTTTCTAAAATTTTAAATTGCTTTCTTCAATTTTTAATTATTTTCAATTATACTTTTAAATTTTCGTATTTGGTTAATTTTTTTCCAATTATTAATAAATCTCTTTAATTTAAATATTTTCTGCAATTCTCAATTTTGTTTGTCAAATTTTAATTCCATTCTTCAGTTTGTAACAATTCTTTTCCATATTCAATAATTCTCGCCTTTTTCAGTTACACTTTTTTCAATCTTTAATTATATTCTTTAAATTTCAATTCCATTCTTCAATGTTTAATTAATTTCTTAAATTTTTAATTTTTTTCATCAATTTCAGTTTTTTCTACGTTCAATCCAGTTGTTCAATTTACAATTATTTTCAACAATTATTCCTATAATTATTTTAATTTTTCTCTTAGCAATTACTTTCTTTTAATTTATTTCAATTTATTTCTTCATTTTTTTTATTTCTTTCTTCAATTTTCAATTATTTTATTTGATTTTTAATCCAGTCTTTCATTTTTAATTTATTTCCAACAATAATTCCTTTAATTTTCTTAACTTTTAAATTATTTTGTTTGAATTTAATGTTTATTGTTTAATTTTTTATTTAATTTAATTTATTGAATATATGCTGGAATAAATGGAAGCATACATATTATGCATACAATTTTTCAGAAAAATTTACATTAAGAGTGTAATACTTTCTTCATATTTAAAAAAAATTAAGCATTATTTTCTCAATAATAAATTCGCTTGAAGTCAGAAGAAATAAACTCACGGTTCATAATTCAGTAGTGTAATTAAAAGTATTTGAGAAAATTGAATAAGCCACGCGGCGCAACGTGAGATCAGTAACTCTCTAAAAGGGCTGGAGTTGCAAAAGCATTTTCCTTGTTAGCTGGACAAAAAGCATTAAATCACTTGTCTTTATTATCTCGAGACGCCACTCCATTTTCACCTCGGAATTCGCTCACTCTCTTCAATTTCTCAGCAATAACAATATGCGAGCGAACATAAATGTTGCTTGGGATTCAAAAGGAGCGGCATTGTTGAGAAAAGCAAAGTATTGTCTGAGGTCGAGCAGGCAGCGATAAAACTGACTTAATGACAATGGTAATAAGTAACGAAAAGCTAATGAAAAAGGTTAGTCGAAGCCTTATAAGGAAGCTTCATTTATGGTGGGTCGCACTTGGAAGTCGAAAGCGCTCGCCTTCTATGCGCTCGCATTCTGCCTTTTCACCAAAGTTCCGCACATTCGCACGCTGACGCCTCGCCTCTACCTACCTTTAAACAAGGATCATAAGTTTCCTGCAATTATAGTTTCTGTATTTTACTAAGCAGTCGGAGGATTGGCCGGCAATGAATCATGCGGACAGTATAATACGCGGATGCAAGCGCCATTCTAATGCATCAGCTCAGAATCATAACACTCGGAAATCCCCTCATCCTGTCTCGTCTCAAAGCTGGGAATACAATCTGTCTCGCATTATACACCTACGAATCCAAATATCACATCTACATGTTTTTTTTTAAGAAAGTTCTATTTCCTCTGATTTTATGCAAAACATTTTTGTTTCAGGAGATCCAGCAACATGAGTCCTTACACTGTTTCCTGTAGGATTCGGACGCAAGGTAATATGTAATGTTTCGGTCGCCTCTTTGGTTAGTGGGGTCCTTTTTATTGTGACTTCATTTTTATATAAAATGGTCGACAGCTCGTGAACATAGCTGCTAGATCTTCGGATTTGTCAGTAGAACTACGGATTTTTTAACTTTCTAAAAAAGGTACGGATTTTTAGACTTTACGGATTTTTTTGATTTTTGTTGTTTATCATATTTCAAATGCTTTTAAACATTGGAATCAGCTAATAAGATTTGTCTGTGATGTCAACACAAGTCTTCGGAACTTTCATTTTGGATGTTAATCTTATGTTCAAGAAGACAAACCAAATTAATTATTCTTTAAGTAAATAAAAAGGTATATGTTAATATCATGTTTTAAAAAAAAACAAATAATTATTAAAAGTGTGTTATGTCAGGGAAAGCATAACATACAAAAATAATTTTTAATTCAATCGGTGGTTGAACAGTGAGGGTAAGGTGTACGGAAAAATGAATAGAGAGACATTTGTACAAGTTTAGAGTTTATTGTTTACATAAAGGCTTGACGATACCGATCTTGATACCCTAGGAATTGAGAGAGCGGCGAGAGCTGGTGTCAGAGTGAATAATCTGAAACAGATTATTCGTTTAGAAAAGAAATGAGATAAGGGAATTAGGAAACGAACAAAGGATTAAAAATGTTGAACTTACTTTTAATTTAAGATGGAGATGCTTGGTTAGACCTCAGGTAAAGATGTCGAGTAATGCTGGTCCAAGTTTGATTTGAAATTGGCAACCAGCCAGCTGAGAAGTTGATCGAAGGTTGGGTGAACCCTGGAAAGGTACTGGCAACCAGTCAGTTGAATTTTTATGGAGTGCTGGGTGAATCTTGGCGAACGTTGACGTGAAGTTTTGTCACGAAGATAGTTGACAACACGTTGAAAAAATTTAACTAAAACTGATACGAAGATTTTATAAACAGAGTTCCGGGGTTTGAATTAGACTGATCTGTCACAGACCCTCATAGGACCTTATATAGTCATTTTCAATCGATAAAGGTTGCTTGAAGGAGAGTTGAATTTTCGTCGATTCGCACCTCTCTTTTAACTCATTATTTACATTGCCTTATACGGTAACCCTCTGGGTTTTTCTATTAGTTAATATCATCAATAGCGAAAGGCATTATCGATCGGTGTAGTAAATAAGTCTTAGTCTTAGTAATGAAGTAAACATTTAGAATATATAAATGAGAATAGATTTATAAACAGTATACAATAAAATTAATATACGTTACATACGTAACAAGTGTAACTTACTTAAAAGACAAAATGTGAGAATACAAACCAAATTAATTATTCTTTAAATAAACAAAAAATTATTATGTAAATACTGTAAATTGTTTGTTAATTTATTTAAACACAATTGTTTTTCATGATAAATTATTTAGATTTAAAGTAACATATTTGTGTCTATCTTTAAATTTGGGAAACATTAATAATTTATGAATTTAATATTTAATATTTTATTTAATACTTTGATGAGGACGTAATATGTGCTTCGAAACGTCAAAACTGTAAGAAAAATTAAATAAAGTCGATTAGGCCAAAAACAAAGAAGAACTTTTTATTAATCTTCTTAATTAATTAATGCGACTTTGAAAAATGGGGAAACCCCCCATTTAGAAATTAATAAATTATTATTGTTCATTTTGAAATAATTTAATGGAGGGTTTAATTAATTTAAAAATAAGAAGAAGGAGATCTTGTTTGAGCCACTCTACAACAAATTTAATTTAGTTATTTGAGGATCACTTTCAAAATTTGATAAATGGATATATTTTGTTATTTCGAGAAAAATAAACAAAAGCAGTTCGGTACCTAAATTAATACGAAATAATTATTTTAAGAATGTGTTTTAGATTTGAAGCGATTTGTCTTCAATTAACCTTTATCACAAATGGGTAATTCAAGGGTTGTTGGCATTTTTATTAGGAGAAAAAATAAAAATTTTAAGTCATCTTGGTCAATTCAAAAAAAAATTTAAATCGAAAATTCTTTGATACTAAATTTTATTTTTGATTTAACAGTGATAGATTGATTTGTGAAGTTCCTAATATGTTAAATTTGTTTTTATCTCTCTTTTTTGGAAAATGGATTTATCAACTCTTGAAAAAGTGCTCCTCACTTGTACTAAATATTCTGTCTTTTGAACCTATGCTCATTAGCAAATTATTATTATTCTTATATCGAAAGCAATTTTTTAAAATAATAAGAATTGAGAAAACAATTTTAGTAAATTTTATTATTTTAAAAAATAGCTTTCCATAAATGGAAAATAATTTGTTATTGAACATAGGTTCAAAAATTTGTTTTTAAAAAGTTATTTTTAAAAAACTGATTTCATCCCATTGGTTTTTATGCAGGGCTATGCTCCAGTATCCACCATATTGGATTTTTCCCCTCCGAACTTGAACTACCTGATTAAAAAGGAGATAATTCAGTTATATTAGCAATTTCAAAATTAAATTACTTATTTTTTTATTATACCTGCAAATTTTTTAAATTTAAATTATTGTTTCAGATGTCTTACATAGAAATTATAACTCGGAAGAAAATTTACTGGCCAAACTAATAGGAATTGTATTTAGCAGTGCCGAAGATTGAAATGGCCATCGCAGAGATAGAGTTTCAAATTAAATATTTGTAATAAGATTAATAGTTTTATAAATAAAAACTCTGTTCAATAACATAAATATTTGATTTAATATTTTTTATTAATTTAATAAATTTTTCAAAAATTACTATTTTACCACATTAGGTAAAAAAATACAGTTTTTCATATATATTTAATGGTTTAAACAATTTTAATTTCTATAAACAATTAACTTTTCGTATATTTTTGGTTCAAACAAAATTTTTTTTAACTTGCGATTATTTAATTAACGCAAAGATGATTATTTTTCGAATTACTATATACACTTGTTTAAGCAATTTAGATTGTTTAAAAGCAACTTTTCATTAAAATAGCTAAAAATCATATAGTTTTTTGCATTATCCGTTGAAAAGTTAAGAAAGTTATTTTTTTTCTTAATTTACTGCTTACAACATATATTCTTCAAGGTTTCATAAACTCTTAAACTTTTTCTGTTAAAATTAAAAACATTTCTTTTTAATTTTAAAAAATTGCACTTTTCCTGTGTGTTTACTATAAGAAAACAGGGGGTGCAAGCGCCTTTATTTGATATTCTTGGATCGAAAAAAAGTATAGGTGTACATTTTTTTTTCAATTTGTAGTAGATTACAAAAGAGATAAAAATAATATTCGAATTCTTTTTGGCACCCTAAATTAAAGATAACTTAAAGACAATTAGCAGCAAATCTGGAATAAAAATTGGATTCGATACAAACTGAAAATCTTATAAATATTTAAAGTCTAAATATTTGCCAATTTTTTTCTTAAGGCTTAAATTGTCTTAAATCATTGCAAACTGTTTCAATTGAAAAAGCTTTTATTTGTTAAACTATTTCAGAATAAAAATTTCCACTGATGAGGGCCAGTATTTTGAGCCGAAACGTCTGGATAATGAAATTTTAAAAAAAAGGGTTAAATCTTGTTTTTTAATAACCTGACCCTAAAGCCACCAATACTTCTCTTTATATATTTAAATTAGTATTACACCAAAGAAAATGCTGAATATTATGCATGTGTATTGTTTATTGTAGCTCTTATTATTAGTGATTAGATTATAATAATTCCAGAAACATTAACCTGTTTGAGTTTCATTCCTAATTTGGAAGTTTCTTAAAAAGGTTACTTGCATTGTTTCTAACTGACGGTGAATACTTTCAGATTGTTACGCAGTACAGTCTTATGTTCTTTGTGAAGAATTAGGAAAGTGAGAGAAAATGAAACTGAGGAGACAAAGAGAGAATAGCAGAGAGCAAGATAGAGAAAGATGGTAAGAGAAGGATAGAGAGAGAGAGAGAGAAATGTGTCGTCATAGCGTAATGATTTTCAATTAGCAAATTGCACTGTTATTCCATAGTACGCTTGCTTCAACACAAGTTGCAGACCGATGTCATTATAAGAATCGCCACTGTTTCTATCCGCACATAAAACCGCCTATTTACCGCCAATTAACCTGTTCGCCTTGTTTACTGAGTTCCCGCGGATTACAAGTCTTTACCAAGCACACACTCGTTTTCGTACCTAAAGACTTGGGTTCTCTGAAACGTCGACTTTCTTTCGTCCAGAGACGCTTACGACAGTCTTCTTGCGTTGTTAAATCCCTCGATATTCAAGATTCGTAAGAAAGATATTTTATACATAACCTAGTCGATAAAACTACTGTTTTGCGCATACTAAGGCTCCCTTAAGATGAAAAATTTGTGCCAATTTTAATGTAACCAATATTCCGGATGAACAATTTATCGGAAATAGTTTCTAGTAAAAAAAATAAATTGCCATTAATATTTAAATCTTCTAATAAAAAAGAATAATGTGTCGCTGTTAGTGACAGGATGCAGAGAAGAAAATTTTTTTTTTTTAATATTATACACTCGTTTTAACGACCTTACAAGGCCCAATGAATGGCCCCCGTAGAGAGTTCCTGGAATTCAGTACTTTTGTGTATATTCTCTAAGTATTTTTGCGTCTACAGAACGGCTTGAAATTAGGAGTACTCGCATTTGCCTGGACTACCCGGTATATTAGGTTTGCTCGCCAGTGGAGAGGGAAAACTGTGGAAAAACCTCTCCTGAGTACAACCGGTTTATCGACAGTCGAGTTCTAGTGATCTGCACAGGTCGATTACCGACAGTACATATCATTATACATCGAAGTCTTTACCTTCCACTGAAGTTATCTCACAGCCGGAAAAAATCCCAGGCTCTCCGAGGCGCGAACCAAGCAAGCTTGACTTGACAAGACCGTAGAGTCCAGGACCTTAACCAACTGAGCTAACTCCGTGGTCAGAGAAATGCACGAATTTCTTATTTAATTTGTTTATTTGTACTGGTTAATTTTGAGGATGAGAGGTGGGCAACACTATTTATTCTCAAAAGATACAGTAGTTAACTGACTAAACTGGTCTTGAGTTTAATTTTATTCTCGCATAATGTCATTTTAATTATTGTCAACTTAACAGATCTCCGAAGGTGATTTTCATATCCATTAACGCCTTTTTCCAAAAGGGTCCGATATTACGCAGGTAAGCTTGTAAAGCCAATGTTGCCTTCCTTTTATTTATGAAATTTCTCCGATAATCAATGGACTTCTTATTATTAGTCCAATGGTTAATTATCCTATCCTATATAAGAAATCAGTCAACTATAGCCCTGTTACGCTTTTAGCTGTTACGCTGTTCGTCCGTTACGGTATAGAGATTTTCTTTTTTTACAGTTAGTCATTGTTCCCCCTCTCCCTGTTTATTCAGTTGGGGTTTAATTTTTGTTACTTGAATAATCTGATTTTGTTTATTTTATATGTTATTCTTGGTTTAATTGAATGTTTTCTTAATATGAATTTTAAAGGAATTTAGTCATTTGTTTTTGAGTTTAAGTGGTTAATTGTTTTTTTTAAGTCTTTTTGAAGACTGTAATAATGAAGTGAAAAATGACATGAAATTACAAAAAAAGATTGAAGGAAGGAGGTTTTTGAATAATTATATTATTTTTCGGAAATTTGAAAAATGTTGTAACGATCCCTATCGTTTTAAGGGTAACAATCGCCGTCTCCCTCCTATTTCGCTCTTCCAATATTAACACATCGCTATTCAAATTCAAATTGAATTTGCCGCGCCTGATTATTGCTGCTAGGTGGCGCGCGCGTCTGACTTAACAGACGACGTAACACCTGCTGCCGGCCGCATTAGATTGATGCGAGCGAGCGTGCGATTGGCAGACGTTGTACTGTGTAACCTAATTGTAGTTATTATTTTGTGATTTGGACTATTATCTAGGAATAAAAAGACTATTGTTGTAATTCAATGTTATTCACTGCATTTGTGCCATTCCTCTACTGATCATTGTCGACGGAAAGTTCAATGCAAAAAATGCAAGTTAGTTTGGATCTTCTCTGTTTATCACGAGACCACTGGTTTCATCGTTGGAAATTTCATACCGATTACTAAGTCTGTTTCAAATCAAAATTGTCAGAGGAATAAGTTGTAAAAATATTATTTACGATTCTATTTTCTGTGCCGATAAAAATTCCAGAACAAAACAATCGAAATTTTATTTGATCCTATTGAACATAAATATTGACAAGACTTATTAAAGCTACAAATAATGCAATGAACACTAACGATAATTAACACAAACAACAAAAAGAACACTTTTATTAAACTTTTTAACAGTCGCAGAAAACATATTGATAAAAATGTTGTTTGCATAAAGCCGAAGCTTGAGAAAAACACTTATAAAAGAAAAGCAGTTCTAGAAAAAACTAGATACGATGAATTCAGGAGCTGATAAAAGTGAAAACGACGTGAGATTAAATCTAGTCCGGATAAGATCATTACACGTTAATAAAACAATTGGTTTCTTGTGTCGGAGGCTTTAGCAACGTCCACCTGTTGTCAACGCAAGAGGACACCGACGCGATTCTTGGCTGCGAGCGGCGAACGGAAAAGGCCGCGGAAAGGGTTCCCTCATTGTTGTTTGTCTTGCTGAATATTTTAATTGGACGCGAGACAGAGACAGAACTACAACGACTCTGATGCTGAGTCGTAAAAGGTGGAGGGGGGAAGGAAAAGAGAGGAGAGGAAAAGGGAAAAGAAGCGAGCGGTCCGGGCGCGTTATTTATCGTCTAACAATTCCAGCAAGACTGGTAATTAATTACGTTGTTTTGTTACTTTATATAAAGATAGCAGGTCGATAGGAGGTAACCGGCCTGAGAGCAACAATGGTATACAATGCGCAATTAGCGGGTACCTCTCGAAGAACAATGTGCAGTCAGACTGCCGCTTAGCGCTTGCGTGCCGCCAACGTTTTATAAGGGCCGGAATATGGCTGCCTTTTACATACATATATGTACGGGGCCAATTGTTTTTTGCTGTGTTGTGTGTCCCTGTGTTCGTAACTGTTGGTGTAAATGTAAAGCTATCCTCGGTCTTCAAGCAGCTTATGCGGTTTATGGCTATATTGTAAAACGAGGGGACATTAAAGAGACATTTGATCGCCTGCCAGGGGATAAAAATTCTTTCCGAAGGCAACAAACTTTACTGCGAATTAAGGCTACGCTGACAGAAGATTTCAGGCGCATTAACTCCATATTGTTTTTTACTTACTGATACTAGAATAAATGCTATACTTTACGAGGGTAGACATTTTTTACTGTTGTAGTGATCAAGCATAAAAACGCGGACTTAAGAGGGCACTCGCAGTTGTAATTTTTTAAAAATCGATTTTTTTTCTTTCATTTTTTTAGAGTACATGTTTTCAGAAATGTGTCTACAAAATTTTAAGATGACCCGGTAAAAATCAAATGAGATCTAGAGGCTGAAAGAGGCGCGTCAAGTCACTCGAGAACATATGCTAACCGCGAGGGAAAAATGCTTCGTCGAAAGCAGCAAATCGGGATTTTGGAAGCAGCTTCATCTGTGGAAGAACTACTATATGGCCCAGGAATTGAAGACTCGATCTAATTTAAAAAAAAATTCATCTTCATGTATGAAGGGAAATAAATGTATTTAAATTTAATTTGAATTTTACCTCGCTCACTTTTAAAGTTAGATAATCATTTTCGGGAATTTTCGCAATGATTCGTGAACAGATTGGGACCATGGTAGCCGGAGACGTCTGAGCTTCTGGAATTCACGAATCCAATAAAAGTAAGATTTCGTGTGAAAATATTTCTTGTGTAATTGAAATTCAAAGCCGTTTGGTGTGGCTATCGCCTCATTTCTGCGTGTCGCCAACAGCACAGGAGGTACATTTTATTTATTTGATAAATTTTCTTTAAAATGTAAAATCACGTGAAATGTTTCTAATTATTAATGAATCTATCAATTTGTGTTTTTAATTAAGTGTGGCGGTAAATTTGAAATGGATTTTATTGGATTCATGGAATTTAAAGAGTTGATAAGGGATTAAACATGTAGACCGGAAGCTACATTATCAGAAGGACTCCTCAATTAATAATATTTAAACCTGATTTTGGAGCCAATCCTAGTAAGTCGAGGGTTTAACCAGCGAGGATCTTTCTAGTTTTTGGTTCGTGAAACCATCCACGATAATATACAAAAAGGAATCCGATAAGTTTTTTCATTTATTTTGGGCGATTCAATTTATGATATATTTGTTGAGTTAATCTTGTTTTTCTAATATTTATATGTTTTTGAGCATTATTTTAAAAGTATTATTTAATCCTTGCTTTGGAAAGTTCAATATTTGCTTTAACGAGTTGTTCGTTTGTTATAATATATGTTTATTTATTTTAATTGTGATATTATATCTATCTTACGATTTGAATTTATTTATGAATTGCTGCTGAATTTTCATTATTTTTTGTAAATTCTTGGTACCATGAATTATTTCGTTTATTTTCTTGTTTTATAATTTTATTGACTCGATTATAATTTATGATGATGTGATGTTATGAGTGATTAGAAATCACTTTTTTTTAATTATTTCACTTTAAATCTTTCTTTCTAATTGAAATTTGTAATTGTTTATGAAGAAACTTTACATCTCTAACGATTCTTTGAACAATTGGTCTCGATAGACCAGAAAATTGTATTAACCGTTTATCATTGAATTTTATACTAAAATATATGCTTTTTCTTATTTGTACGTGGCTTTTTATCATTATTTCATTTTTGTTAAATAAGCGTTATATGAACTCCTAATATTATTTTCCTGTTTCAATTTTATAAATAGATAAATTTGTTACATGTAAAAGTGAGTTGGAACTTTAAACACGTCTTTCTTAAAACTATTAGGGTGTTGCGGGGTGATGTGCAAGATGGGGTGATGTGCAACACCGCCGATTTCTAATCTACAGTTTGATATTGAACAGAATTGTGTACTAACATCTGTTTGTATCCACAATAACTTGTTTTTGATATAGAAAGCATGAAATAGCACGCACCTTGGTTTGCTGTATACATAAAACAAGCTGAATTTCTCGAGTTAAAAGTATTTTTTGATTTTGACATTTATAGTTATTTCATGAACTATTTTGAATTATTTTATAGGTGAGTTTGTTTACATTGTTTGTTATTAAATAATCGATTAAATAATCTTTTAAAAAATGTAAATACGTTTCAATTTTTGATTTCAGACGAACCAGATTTTCATAGTGTTGGTCACCGCAAACCATGTTTTTCGGAAGGACGTTACTTCGACGGGACATAAATTTCGATCTACATAATATTTTTAACTTTTTTTTTTAAATTCAAGTTTAAATGGTGTACTTTTAGATAATAAATCGATATTTTAAAAAAATTTAATGGTTTACGAGAAAAAAATTCGGGAAAAATATCTATTTTTTGGCGCTACTATACTGCGAGTGCCCACTTAATAAAAGTTTCTAAATAAAAGAAACCGAATGTGGAAAATACAAATATTATCGTGGTCAAGTAATAATTAGGCTTATTATTGTTTATATCAAGAAGGTTTTCAAAATTTTAAATTCGACACCAAAGCTCATACGCTGCAAATAAATCGTATATGTAGTATCCTTTCTCAGTTACTTTTAATCATAAATTGGTTATACCCGAGTCGAAATTTTGAAGCTACTTTGAAGCTCATGAGGAACTTTAGCTTCTACTTAACGACTTCTTAATTTTTAGCCTCTTCCTTACTTCTAATAATAATATTTCCTTCTACTTTACGTCTATACACATGTTTCATTTTTCCAATCATTAAAATTAGCAGCTCTTTTAAAGCTCCACATTCCTAGTTATAAAGAAATGAAAATTTTTATTCTACTTTAAACCTGCAAGTGAAACTCAGTCATTTTTTCCATTGAAATATACTTTTTTATTTAACATATAAGAAAAACGGGAGTTAAACTAACTTTTTCTTCAATTATTATTGTTCCTCTGATTAGCCCTTAAAAGGAAAAAATTTTAATCTATAACCAAAACCCAATAATTTGTAAAATTAGGGAAAATGTGTATCTTTCTAGATGCACTTGTAAAAAAATAACAATTATTAACAATAATTTGTTTAAACAATTTTGAGTGGTGATTGTTGTTAATTATGATGAATATATCTTATTTTTTCAATATAAAAAGTAAACAAATTAAAAAACTACTACTTGCTAGGTGTTTTTAAATGTTATAAATTAACAATAATAAATTGTTTTAAAATATAAAAATAATAATTTATGGTCAATAATTTTTATTTTTCTAACCAGAGCCCAGTAATTTATTTGTAAAATTAGGAAAAATTTGTATCTTCCTAGGTGTATTTGTAAAGAATTAGTAATTACTAGCAATAATTTGTTTAAAAAATTAAAATTGATGAAAATAAAATTAAAAAAATGTGTATAAAAAGTCCAGAAAAGAAAATTAAAAATCCTTCAGAAAAAAAAAGTTTGGGCAAATTAAACCAAAAACATTTTTATAATATTACACTGAAAGCAAGTCCAACAATAAATTTAGAAAAATAAAGAAAATCTAAAAATTCTATAAAAGAATAAGTACTAAGTTTGCAAAAAACCTCGCAAAAACTATCCAAGATTTAAAAACAAATTGATTAGGTGCATTAATAAAAAAATAAGCGTATTTATTTTTAAAAATATGAAAAAACTTATGAAACTCAACGAAATAATAATAAATAATAATTATTATTTATTATTTATAATTTATTTATCAATAAAATAAAATGACAAATACAACAACAAAAAATATCATTAGTAAAAGGAGAAAAAATCTTTAAATTTTATAAAAATAAGAAATTATAAGATAAAATTTAAACAGTTTCGAAAAAGAAACTGAATTAGAAACTAAAGAAGAATTACAAATATTGTAAGACTTAAAAAAAGGATTATTGTGAATATAAAAAATAATTAATATTATTTAATTATTTTGCATTAACTAATGTGTCTTTAAATTTGAATTAATTGACATTTAAAAGTTTGAAAAAATTTGAATATGAGTTTATTGACGTTTGGAATTTATTTAAATTATAATGACCTAAAGATATAAAGATTTAATATTATTTTTTGCTATCTTCATACCAAAAATTTGTAAATCGTAGGTATTTTGATTATCTATATTAGTCCAATTATTTAAATTTTATAAAGATTAAAATATTAAAATTGAAATTTTAAAGATTGATCCACAAATTTGTGGTTTTTTTATGGTTTGTGATTTTTTACATGCAGTATTAGACATCCGGAGAATTGTAAAGTTTTTTTTTTATTTAAATCATGATTTTAATGCAAATGCTTCAATGATTTAAATCAATATCAGCCTGTAACTTGACAATAATAAATTGTTTAAACAAATGAAAAATACATAAAAATCTCCGTAAACATTCAGAAATTGGCGATATGTAACAATTTTGTTGAAAAGTCCTAAAAAAACTATTCGTAATTTGTATCATAAGGACACTGAGAAAATTAAATATTAAGTTCATAAGCGTCGGTAGCGTAGTGGTTAGTGCGTTAGATTATAAGTGCGTAGGTCGTTATGTCGTGGGTTCGAATCCCCACTTGCGTTATAATAATTTATTTAGTAAGTTTAGACTACTTCCAGCTTGTGTGTATTAAGTGTGACGAATTCTAAAAGCGCATGAATTTTGAATATTTATTTTATATTTTTTTTATAATTTCATTCATATTAATTTCAGTTTTATTCGCAAAAACAGATTCTTTCTTTGTTTAGACTTTAGAAGATCAATAAAAAGGGGGTCTTGAGCGTTAAAAGAGGCCTTAATATAGTTGAATATTAGCTTCTACTTTAACGCTCTCATCGCGAAAACAGGAAATTTCTTCCAATAATAGCACCAAAGTAGAAGCTAAATTGTATTGAATTTGCTTCTACTTTAAACCTCTATTTCCTAAAAATTTTGGACTATGTAGCGTTAAAGTAGCCTCAAAATTTCGACTCGGGTATTAAGTCATTTTATTTTCTCAGTGTAACAAAAATGGAAAATGTTATAGAGCCTATTTACTTTAACATAAGTCCTAATAAACAATACAATAATAATTAGTGCGCCTTTCCAGAGTTTCTTTTGCCCAGCATTTTGATTCTTTTATTTTATAAAATAGAGTGATTAAAAATATTGTATAAAAATAAAATAAATAACGCACGGTATTAAGTTTTACGATTCTTATTTTCCATCCCATAAAATTTATTCCCAATAAAAGGACGCACTTTCTACTGACCTCACATTACAGACTTCTCGGCTATAAAAAATATTTTTCTTTATTGATAATGCATAAGTTTATTCTCATGAACCAATCCCTTTTTCAAATCTCCGTTTACTTTTGAAAATCCGCTTTCATTTCTTTTGTGGTACATTTCATTTTGTCAAATCTCTTACTCCAATCGTAATTCTTTTTTCTTTTTGATAAAAAGGTGCTCGATGGATTCTATTATTTCATCTATGCCATCCTGGGCTACTATTTGGGTTCAAGGATGTATTTACCGAGATTATTTGAAAATTATTTTAATCGTACAAGTTTATATATATAAAATATTTTTTCTGATTAACAGACTGACTCTTTATGGAAAGATTTTGGAAACCTCTATCTTACTTTATTCTTTTTATATGCCGGAGATTCATTCTGGATTTTCTTTTTCTACTTTATTTCTTATATTCTTATTTATGTTTTGTCTGATGCAATTAGCACATTCATTTCCCCGGTGAGATAACTTTTTTTATCTCTGGCAAGCAAAAATTATTAGGGAAGAATGAAGTTGACAAATTTCCTCGATAATGTAATTAACGCCAAATAAATTCCGTTCAGCATATTTTTTCCAAGAAGGAAAGGGAAACTTTTTACAGCAATAATAATAAAATAAAATTAAATAATCTATTTCATCCAAATAATAATTTTACATTGGACTAATGACGAAATTACCTAAACTTTAAATTTGATTAAATAATAATAATTCAATAATTTTAATTAAGTTGAAGATGTTTGAAATTCGGATAAAAGTCTGCTTTTCGTGAGGAATTTAGAAACATGTTGCATAACACGTTTTGTGAACATAAAATTCCCGTAAAATGTCGCTCTGGACATGTGAGGATTGAAGATTTCTTCTTTTTTGTCAAGATCTCTACAATTAAGGAATATTGTCTTCTTTTGTGTAATTTAGAAAGGCTTTAGAAAGTCTCATCTACAACTTAGAACAGAGCAAGCGTCTCCAATCAATTATGCCCACGATGACAGAGGAATTAAGCGGTAAGAGGGGGACATTATTTCCCTACCTCCTGCGGAGACAGGAGAAACTCGGACACCCATGATTTATCTCCAAAGGAAATCCGATTGTTTTATTAAGTAATGCTTCACATACACTTAACAGAAAATTGATGCCATTATTGCACTATTAATTATGAATTATAATTTCACCTCTGAACTAAAATTAACGACTGTTCCTTTATGAATTACATTTTTTGGCTGATTCTGTCGTATCTTGTATTTTATGCGACACAGCAAACAATTTATTGAATGTGTATCATTTTCTTGGTGCAAATCAAAAGGTTATACAAATTTAATTAATTAATTAAAATCTTAAAAGGTTCTCTCTATTTTGGGAAATAATATAATTATCAAGAGTAAATAGACCAGGAAATAAAATTTATTATTGACTGAGAATAATGAACGGACAGACGGACGGACAAAGAAAACTCGAAAAATAAAACTGAATTTTGAACTTTCTATGCTTTCGTTTTTTATTACGATTCTAATTTTATTTCAATTAGATTATGAAAGAATGGAAATAGATAAAAAATCATGATTTATCATGACCCTATAGGGAATTTGACTTAGTGCCGGAAATTTTTAAAGCTAAACGATTCGTATTGTCTAAGGGGCCGCAAACGAACCTAACGGGAAGGGCGAGGGTCGCGGATGATTATGTTGGAGTTATGAGTCGGGTGCTGAGTGAATCGCCTGAAGGCCAACGTCAGTGTCACTAGGTTTCTGGGCGAAAGTATCTCGGGGAATCTGACCGCATCTAAATCAATAGGTGGCATCGATCGCATGACTTGAATTCCTTTAAAGGTCGTTTGCACATCAGGATTATAGATGTCAATTCCAACATTCATCATCAGTTAAGTAAATAAATATCTTAAAAGGTACACTGAGAAAATAAGTCTCGAACCAAGTTGTAGTACTCAGTACAAAGTTGTAGTCGCTCGGTTTCGAAGAATTATTCAATTACAATCAACAGCTTTTTTCGGTACCTTTTAATCAGTAATTTGTTATATTTAGTCCTCTTATTTTTTTCAGTATAGTGATGTTTTAATAATAATAATTTATTTCTAACAAAAACTCTTAGCTAAAAACATTTAATCGTAAAACAATTACAACATTCATTCTAGTCACGGACTTCGTTTTCCCAGTTGTTGGAAACTTGACAAAAGTAATCTTGAAAATGGAGAAGCCTATAAACTGTTCATTGGAAACTTGATTGTGAGACGAAGGAGAGAAAGAAAGAGAGAGATGATAGGGGATTTGAACCGACAATCGTTGCCCAATTAACTCCAACGGAGGGTTTCAGTGACGGTAACAATAACTTCTGACTGGGGTTGTGGTGCGATGTTGAGGCGTGAGGGCGAGGCGACAACGGTCGAGTAGAAGCAAAGTGGAAAGAAAGATAAAGAAGAAAAGAGAGAAAGAGAGAGGCCGTGAGAAAAAGGATAAGGAGGGAAGATGCGACACGAGCGAGTCGCGGGTAAGGGTGGAAAAGGGGTGGGGGCTTTACTCGGTAGGATGAGGAGCTGAAACACAGACGACACTTCATCAGCTCCAACGGCAGCCAGCATTGTCATTTGTCCCAGGATACATGTTTCTCCGCTCTCTACCCCATACATCGTTATCTGCCCGGATTTCGCTTCTTGCCCCTTACCCTTCCCCAGTCGTTTCTTCTCTAAAATCGCATAACGTTGTACATCCTCCGATGTGTACTCTTTACAATTTCACACCCTTTGTTCCAATCTGCAGCATCCACCAACCAACCTCAGTTATGCTTCAAATGCTGCGGTTGACCTCCAACTTCTCACATATCACCCTTCCTCTGTTTTTCATTCTTGTTATTCTTTGGGAAAGCAAAACATTGTTTCTGTTCTGGTAACGATGTACTTCAATCCGGAGATATAATTATGGAGTGATGTTGTCATACGATGTCATGATTATGATTATCACAGTACGGCTTCATAGAACTTATGGTCTTTGATACTATAAGATGGTCTACGAGATACTTATGTGGAACACGTCTTGGACATCAAACAATATAGTTGAGAATGTTTTTATTAACTAAAAATTGACTAATTTGTAATTCCATTACAAATGGTCGAGAGATTCTTATGTTGAATACTTCTTGGACATCAAACAGTATAGTTGAGAATATTTTTATTAACTAAAAATTGACTAATTTGTAATTCCATTACAAATGGTTGAGAGATTCTTATGTGGAACACGTCTTGGACATCAAACAGTATAGTTGAGAATGTTTTTATTAACTAAAAATTGACTAATTTGTAATTCCATTACAAATGGTCGAGAGATTCTTATGTGGAACACGTCTTGGACATCAAACAGTATAGTTAAAATTTTTTTTGTATTAACTAAAAATTGACTAATTTGTAACTCCTTTTTGGGGGCTATAAAACACCGGTGACTTAGTTAACTCAACACGACACTACAGGAACTCATAATCGAATTCGCTTGGTTTAAAATAAAATTTTTTTGAAGGTGCTATTCTAACAGTCTCACTTGATAAGTTTTAATTAAGAAATTTTTAATTACTTATTCTTGATACCAGAGCCAAGCTTCGTATACTTGAATTCCACAATTGATATTCCACATCTCGGACTCCATATCCCCGACTACATGTCTGGTATCCTGCATCGTAAATTTTGTATCCTAGTTTTATATTGTTTATTTTAGATACTTTATACCAGATTTTACATCTTAAATTCCATGTTCCGATTTCCACATTCAGGATACCCTATCTCTGATTCACAAACCAGTTTTTCCCAACCAGAATTCAACTTTTCTCATTTTACCTCTACGATTACATTACCCGGGTTCCATATCCCGGATTTAACGTCCCCAATTCTATATCTCGAATTCCATAGTCCAAAATCGAGATAAAAAATTTTGAATCCCATACAAGTGCATTATAATAACAATGAGATAGTTAACAAGATACATAGATATTTATCCCTAACTCAATATTAAAAATCTTCAGGATTTAGACGTCTCATAGAAATTGACAAAGAAATAAAGATAAAGAAATGGTTGGTATCTGTTTTAAAAATATTAATCACAACCTAAAAAAAAGATATTTAAAACCGCTACTTCGAGTCCTATAGCTTTTTTGCTTAAAACTGGTCAATAACTGTTACATAATGGGAAGGTAAAAATTTCTTGGAAGATCGATCTCTCATATGAATTGCACGAGTTTAGCAAATATGCAACCATCAATTGCGGCAAATCTGTAGCAACTGGACCGGATTTGCATCGAAATGGTCTGGGATCCTTGCGGCAGCGGAGTTTTGGATAATTGCAATAATTGTCATCGCAGCATTGTCCGTACATACAGGAACCTAACGGTACTCTTGGAGGAGACCGGCGCCCGAAGTCCTTGCATGCAGAACAAGTGGTCGCTTGATTCTCGGCTGATTGTTCCATTCTGAGAGCAGCTACATCCCCAACACGTACACACACCAAGTTATGCTGCGAAAAGGCACATACAGTTCGCACCTTCCTCGCACGATGCTTCCGCCCAAAGTGCCACCCCCGTGACACAGGGATATAGTCGTCAGGCTAACCACTACCAAGAATCGCACGTGCGCAACCATACGAAACAGAGAACGTCCGAGATAACATCCAGCAACACCAGCATCCTTGGCTTCTCGCTCGCCTAATCTAGTCCCTATCAAAGGCGTAGCTACTGCTTTCACTCGCATCCAAATTTTACTCTGATAAAAAATATATTTATTTTACAATTAACAATTAGAATGAAAATATTAAAAGTATAATTGACAAAATCTTAACTAATGTGTCTGTTTTCAAGAAAATGTCTTGGAATTTAAAATTCTGAAATTGGCTGGAATAATTAGTCTTACGAATAACCAAACGGCAAATCTCATGTGATGAAAAATGTCAATCGTTTTTTTTTTTAATTTCGCACCAGATAAGGAAATCGTCCTGCGGTTTTTGAATCAATAAGAGTACACCGAAAATCCTAAGAACCGGCTGCAAATTTGCAGGTCAAGTTTGAAATTTAAATAGTTTTCTTCAAGAATTTTAAATAGTTTTACATTATTTTATACCATATACATTTATATCTTTTGCAAGTTTTGCTAAATGTTTTATATGGAAGGTTTTCAAAAGCTTCTTGTTTGGTGTGCTTCCTGCTTACGCCACTGATCAGACTAACAACCCCGATGTTGGCGACTAACAACCCCCACGCAAAAACGAAACAATCACCGATTCCTTTATACGTGATTGCCTGTATTGTCTACATGGTGTGGTGAACAATAGAGCTCTGCGATGTGATATTCCTCTCAAGATATAGGTCCACGGTTGACAAAGTTGGGTGTTACTGGGTCAGGGGATAAAACCAAGCAAATATTTCATCCTCGGGTTGTACACTCTAAAGAATATGACTTTGTTTAATTGTAAGTACAATGTTTCTTAGAACAGTGTATAATAATTATAAAATAGCTTAGGGATCATACTAACCTTTTTTAATAGATCCGGTTCTAACTTATAATTGTTCAAAATTATTTTACGTAAATTAAAGGTAACTTACAAGACGTAATTTTAGCCTTAGCTAAAATAGCTGTAGCGCTTATCAACAACCTAGACCTGCATGCTTGCAGACGATCTTAAGGATTTTAAGTTACGATTACCTTGTCGGGAACAAATTTAGAAAGAAAAGTACGATTGACATTTTTCACAGAATGCGGAAGAAAAAAAAATTAAAATTATAATATTAAAGAACTCCTACTGTGTATACGTCTGAGATTTCCACGTAAGCGTATTCTGGTTACTAGGAAAATATCAGCAAATATTCTTGAATTATTTGTCTCGTGTACTTGTTGAGAAACGTTGATCTCTGGGACTTTAAAGTAAATTTAATTTGTGGTGCGTCAGGTGCTGTGGATCGTTAGGCTTAATACATACGCATAAAGGATATCGTGGTCAATTTTCGAAACGTTCCATATCCGGGCGATGGCTGATCCAAATATGGTAATGTGGATGGCTAAGAGGCCACGTTGATTGAGCATATCTCAGTGTACGTCAGATTGGCTGGTTTCCGCGACTGTGTGCGCTGAATATAATGTGCGGTAGTTAGTAAACGATGCCTCAGGAACAGTAGGATCGACGCAGCTTCACTGTATGTTGGTAGAACGCGATATAAGAAATCGCAGGCTGCTACCATTCCTGAATCCGAGAGCACGGTAGCTGACTAGTGACTGCGTCCCGACAACTTGATTAATAGCCTTAATTAAGATATTTAATTGCTTTTTATTTTTATATCCGATGTTGGGCTATAATGGTGGCTATGTCGCGACAGTCGCTGAATGCATTCTGTGCCGTGAGGCGCCTCAGGAGCACCACTTAAGTACACGTCATACACTATAATGCCCTACGATAGCGAACCACTTATGCCACCTGCACACGCGATGACTCCTTTACTCATTCCTATATTTCACCTGGACAGATCCACCTTTCCAGACCAATAAAGAATTTTTTTATTTTTACAATTTATAGATAATTATGCGCAGGATTTGCTTTATTCTTTTTTGCAACGATTTATAAAATGATGTTTGTGCAAGTGTGCTAATAAATTTTAAATATTTGTAAAAATGGACCAACCACGTGTTATAAAGAAAATCGTGCTGTAAATTTAACTTGAAATTTAGTATGTGTAACTTGACTCTAATGTAAGTAATTTGTAATAACATAAGTGCACTTTTACATTAATGCATTTGCAGTTTTATGTTTTATTATTCTTCTTATTATTTCTGTTACATTTTTTATACTCTTGTTTTCATGTTGGTGTTTATTTTCATTAAGACCTTTAATTATTGTTTTGGCATTTCTTTATCATTTATGCACATTTATACTCCTATATTTATGCATACGATAGTATATGGGTAAATTTTCTGAAGGTGCCTGTGTGAGGCTGGGATTATTTTTTATAAATGAATTGAAGACAAACATTAAGATTAACAATTTATATTTTATTTTATCATTAAATTAAATAACTGTCGAATCAATCAGTAAACACCAAATCCCTACGTTTAACATACATCAATCAAACTCTAATTTCCTAACGCTTAGACATACACACAGGGTCCAAACTATATTATTAAAATTTTAACTAAATATTTTTTTTCAATATTTTTGGGGATCACAGTCAAAATCTAATATACAATTTGTTTCTGAATATACATAAATGTGCCGTCGTTGATGATGATTTGATGAACACTTTAAATTCCAATTTTATATTCTCCAGTATTTGTGGCGACGTTCCCAAATTCGATGCTGGATAGATGTTGTTTTAATAGGTGAAGGTGGCAGCAACAATTATTAGATCCTTGCAGGATGAAATATAAGGATATTTCCTCTATTGTGGAAGGACAGATATTTTTGTTATACAACACAATTTTATCTAGCTATTGCTTTTGTCAAATCTCACAGTGATCACTGGACTTTCGAATCATTCATATAAAATATATTAATATGCAAATTATTTGCTTCCGTTCCCGAGTACTCGAAGGAACATAAGTTTTTCTAATTTATAAGACCAATTTAATAACGTGGTTTTCTTCCCTGACGGACATTTAGGACTGTCCCTTTATCATTTTCCACCTTGTTTCGTCTCGTCCCCCTTCCAGATAAATTCTCAAAAGAGGGGATATATCTTTATCCACTTCATGCTTCTTTTGACAGGTTTTATGATTTTTATTAATTCAGCAATATCTACACAAAATTATTTATTGTCACCTTTCCAAGTCAAAATTTAGCCTCTTCTTAGTATTATTAAAAAATTGGCAATACTGAACTATATAAATTAATTCGTTTACCAAGAAATTACTCCAAATAAAATTGTCAGGAAAAATCTCCAAAAAATAGAACACAATACCAACTACTTAAATTAAACTTTAAAAAAACTAAGCTTTAATAATCTTGATGTTACTGATTCGGAGGTTGCCGACGAATGGTGATCCTTGCTTCGTTTTCATTATCAATGTCAATTCGTATTTCACGCTATTTATTTGTTTTTGTTTCTAACAACCTTAGTTCATTGGCGTTGCTAAAATACCATAGGAACGTATAGCTCAAGACTTCGGGTTCAAATTTGAATACTCTAAAAGTAAACTTGATTTACTTATTTTTCCGATGGTAAAAACAATAACTAATTCTCTAGCGTCTCCTCTTTTGGCTTCTAATACTCGCCAGATGTCAAAACTTCACCACGAACCATAAACAAAATGAATCCAAAAACTTGAGTAAAATTTATTGTTATAGGTTCGTTTGGCGATTTCAATGGGCCACCGGCATAGAAGCTTCGCGTGTAGGATACAGAAGGCTAGACGGATTCTACCAAGGATATTTAAAAAATAACAACTATTTGGCATGCAGAAAGTTTGGAAGGCAGCACTTTGATCCAAATTAAATTTTCAACAATATAACAATTAATATCTTTGAGCCAGAACTTTGGAGAAACTTAGATCGGCAGGTGAGAAAAGGCGGCAAAATTCAAAATTTAATAAATTCTTGTTGAGTCCAAATAAAATATTATCTTCCTTCAACTGATGAAAAGCATCCCAATCATCCTTTGAAATGGAATAATAATCTCCCCGAAGTCCTCTGATGCCTAGAAGCTTTTTCAACCTTAATTTTACGAGATTTATTAAACAAATGTTACATTCATCCAACTGTTTCTAATCACATTTGCAAATAGCTAAAAAATAAAGGTTAAACAAAGTTGGAAACTTGAAACACGAAATGTAAAAATATTCTTCTTTCCGTGACTAGGAGATATTGATGTGCGAAAGAAGAGAAAAATCGAAGATAATCTCAGTTTCTAAAGTAAAGAAATTGCCTGCAGCCGAAGATTCATATGATCGAATACAAAACTCGATTTTACTTTGCTGGCCTGGTCGAGTCGCGGAAGTTACCTCTTACTTGTCAGATTGGCATGCGCGCTACGCGCGGAACTAATAACGGCCTTAAGCCAAGGTAAAGTTCGTTCCCAACTCATATCCTGAGGCGTCAGTCAGCTTCTTTAGACTGGCGGAAATTTGAAAAATTGCTTTCTAGCTGCTCCAATCCCCCCACATGCTGCGAAACAAGTCTAAACTTTTTCTCCATATTTTCAGCTTTTCCTAATTTTTTTTTTTATTTTCTTTTAATATATTGTCATTTTACTCACTAGTAAACATCGACCTACGCTTAGTTACAATCTTGTGTATATTTTATACCAATTTATATGTAAATATCTTTTACGCTCTTTCTTAGAATATCAAATTTCTCATTACCGTAAAACTATTGGGTGTAATTCATATCATGGCTGAGAAATTAGAATTTAGAAGCGGGTTTATCTAGTAATTTGCTTAAATAATAATATTTGAGTTTATATACATTTATTTTCCAGGTGGAGACGTTATTAAAAGAAGAGGTCAATTCCCCTCACTAAGAAGACAACCAGGGCATGGAGTTATAAGGCCAGGAGGAACGGGTTAGCAAGACAGGTTGATTCTCTCCAGATCGATGACCAGACAAGAAATTCCATCCCAAAAACAATGCAAAAGAATATTGGTTTCTTATTCTCTTCCTTATATCAACAAACTGTAAGCAGAATTTATTTCAAGAATTTTTACTTTCACTTATGCTTAAGTTATTTTCATTTAGAAAATGGCTTTTCTTTTAATCTCTCTTTTAATCACATGTTAAGAAAGAGCGCTTATATTTATTAAAATATTTTTTAATTATTAATTGTTATTAAATGCATAGTTTTATAAGCCATGAAATGTCTAAATCAGTCTTCAAAATGGAAGTTCGCTCCAGCTGTTAGAGGGCACCTGATGACGGAGCTCTGGATCAAGTGAAGTGCAAACCAATTATTCCTATGTAAGAAAGGAGTACTGAAGGTAAGCGTTAAAAGTTAACGGAAAAGAAAACTCTTACATTGATTTCGTGAGTAAGAGAGAGAAGGCAAAGCGTTAAAAGTTAACGGAAAAGGAAACGCATGAAATTAAAACGCATGAAATTTTTATTTATTACCAACACGACGAAACTTCGTTGATCTGTTATTTAGATCAAGTCGGACAAAATTCCTAAGTAGCTAATTGTAATAGTGGGGACTTTTTGTTTTATACAATTAAAAACACAGTAATTTCACGTCATACGAAACTTTGTGACCAACATGTTAATTGTTGTTATAATAGAGAGTTATTGTCACATTTAATGAGAAAAACTGTCTGTCGGAAAAAAATGTTGCGTTTTTTGGCGCCTCGGACACGCCAAACATGTCAAATGCATTATTTTTTTTTATTTACAACCAGCAATCTCAATTTTGCAGAATCTGTCAGTAATATTATTGGAATTAAAGTGATAACCTTGTCGGACAACTTGAGGGGTACACTTTTGTTCTAGGACACCCCAAAGTTAAAGGATTCGTGCAGCCCTTACATTTATTAATTTTTGTCCGACAATAGGGGGACATATAACATATCCTACTGTATGATACAAAATATAATTGTCGGACAAAAATATTGGGTCAAATTAATAGTCGGACAAAAAATGTATCCGTGGGCCCATGGACTATAAGCGTTAAAATTTAACGGAAAAGGAAACTCTTACCTCATTATAAACTCTTTAAATTTTAATTTTAATTTCTCTTTCTCTGAAATTTTACCTCATTATACAAATATTATTCAAATTTTATTTGCTAAGCCCATTATTGTTCAAGCGAACCTTTGCATAATGAGAATTAATGGTTTTAGGAAAAGCGAAAAAATTTTTGAGATATAACGAAACGAGAGATAAAAATTACATTTAGTACGTTGTATTGAAAGTGAAAATTATTAATAAATATAACGGAAATATGTGTAACGTGAAAATGCATAGTGCCTATTATTGTGTATTGTTTATTAAGTGTTTAACAGAAATGTTTTTAATGTGAAAGTGTATAGTGTCTATTAATGTGTTTTGTTCATTAAGAGTTTGTATTGAATAGTTTTAAATACGTATTTATATTGTTACATAAGAATAAGTGAACGAAAAGTGTTTAGTATAAAATTTTAAAACTCCGAAATTTTCCCGCCTGTACCTCAACAATTCACACTTTTCGTTTATCTTATTCACCATTTACGCTCACTCTATTTTCTACTTACATTCCCTCTAAAACAATCACCTTATTTTGCTCATCACTTTTCACTCCCGCCAGTACCGGAAACAAGTTAATTAAGGAAAAATATTAAAAATATAATTTATTTAATCATTTTCACAAATATTTATTTCTAAACGAGTCGATAGAGGGGGCCCGGACCGGAGGAGGAAAAAACTTTGAGGTATCAAACGAAGCTATTTTGGCAGAGCCATTCGACGCTTGCTCTTTAAGTTAGTATTGTTGAAAAATTTACGTTCAGAATCTTACAATATCACATTTTTTTGAAACATCGAAAGTTTCCAAAAATAAAGAAACATTATTTATAAATTTTATTACAATTTATTAAAGTATGAAGCAGAAGTGTTTATGTAAAATTAGACCTTCTTTGTAATGTTTTCAAAGGATCTTGGACACTATTGTAGACTGGTATGTATATTTACACTTTTTGCAACGTATTTACAAATATTACATTGATTATATTTATTTCAATGTTTCTTTTTTGTGGTCATTGTTAAATTTTTTTCTACAGATACTACGTCCAAAAACTAAGAGCGTAGGTGCTCTAGAACATCTTTATCGTGAAGTTGAAGAAGATGAGAAAAAAAACTAATAAAGAAAATAATGCCAGCGACTGTCTCTTTGCATAACTCGGAGCCAATGTGCAGGAAGCATGTTGCAAAAATTTGCTGCAATTGCGCAAAATGAAAATCATTTTCTTTTTGTTATTTAACGATTTTTATAAAACCTTGACAATTTTAAGAATACAAATTTTTTAATCAATTTCTGTCGTTTCTTTATATTATATTCATCAACTTTGTCGGTAATAAATGTTTTCTACAATATAGAAAAAAAAATTCACAATATTTTTAATGAATTTCTTTATTGACTTTTTTTTGATGTTTCAAAAATAGAGCATTTTCAAAAATCTAAAAAAATATACTTTTTAGAATGCATTGAAAAACGGCTAACGCTATCTTAAAGATAAACTTTTCACCTTTTTAAAACCATAATATAAAATGTTTTTATCTTCTTTTTGGACAAAAATAGCAGCTTTTGAAAAAAAAAGTTTTTTCATGAAAATTTTTGGAACATTTTTTCAAATAAGTAATTTCACTTTTTGGTGACGAGCATGTGTATTAGAAAAATAATAAAATGAAATAATACCATGGCATACCGTTCAAAATAGAGTTACGCGCATTAAGAAAGTGGATAATGAGTTTTTCCCACGAACATGAAATTTGAAACTTATTGATACGTAGTAATCTAGGAATAATCAATAGGGTTAGTAATTTGCCAGGAACAAGCTCGTTCACTAGAACAAGTATGGAAAGAGCTATTCTGCTGGCATTTGGCTATCCATTAAATATTCAGTTTACACCGCGAGATTAAGATTCGCTGGATAAGTTCTAGCGTCCGTAATCGTAAATCGACAATGCTTGACGGTTGAAAATATTTGAAAAAAAGTTTCGAAAATTATATTACGACTTGGTGTAATATACACGGCTGTCTTCCTCGAGTGGGTGAAATTATTATTGCAATATGAATAAATAGCCGAGTAAGCGAGCGTGAGCATGGGAGGTCGAAGGTATCAGAGATGCGAGTATAAAGCGCGGAGAGGGTATGCATCAGAAGAAATTACCTTCGACTCGGTGGAAAGGTTAATGATTAAGAAGTAACTAGTCAAAATGAATATCAATCACACGCACCACGTGTCCGATTATCTTTAACCAAACGAAACCACGTTAATCATAGTCTATTGCTGGCTATTAAGCATCTTCCCGACTTTGGTTGCAATGGTCCTAGTTTCTATTGCAAAGGCTCGTTACTGCGGTTTTATCATTATCTTGTTTGACGTAACCCTTCGTGGCCCTTTACGCTGTATGAGAGGGGGCGAGAACCTGCCAGTTGCTAACTTGCTCACGCGGACAAGCTGCTGGGAAACAAGTAGACAAACTTTTAATAAGATGCTTGCTGAATCTACGCAATGACGAGGCAAACCGTTAAGCGAAAATTTCCCGCACGAATAAGATGACTTTGTGTTTTAAAGGAATAGTTCCACTTAAAATATTTAAGCAGATAAGGTGTTAGTTCCCTAATAGCAATAATAATAATTAATTAATGTAACATTTTTCTGTTACAGTTAAAATCATAGCAAAAAAGATTAGTGATACAAAAAATTTTACCCAAAATAATAAAAATTTATTAATTATAAGAGATGATAAGGGTAATATTACGGTAGTTTTAAATAAAACAGATTATAAAAATAAAGCCTTAAACTTATTAAATGATTTTACCACATATGAAAAGTTAGATTATGATCCCGAAGAATTATTAAAAAAGGATACTTCTAAGTTGTTAGAAAAATGGAGGGTAAAAGGTTTTTTAGGGAATGATGTAAAGAAAAATGATATCAATCTGGATAACACTCTGTTACCTAAGTTTTACGGGTTGCCTAAAATAGACAAGGCAGACTATCCTCTAAGACCTGTAGTTTCGATGGTTAATTCTCCTACTTACTTGCCGATATACTGAAACATACTATTCCGATTTCTAAATTTGCCATAAAAAACTCATTCGTTTTTAAAGATACAATGTCGAAGATTAATATCTCGGAAGATAGTGTCATGGTGTGTTTTGATGTTTTGTCACTGTCTTCTAATATACCTTTGAATTTGGTGATTAATGGTTTAAAAAAAAGATGGGAATATATAAAAAAAGGGTACCAATTTTGACTGAAATGAGTTTTATGAAGGAATAATACATCTTATGAATAATACTTTTTTCAGTTTTGATCATCAATTTTACAAACAAATTTTTCGAACACCTATGGGTTCGCCCATTTCGCCTATTTTGGCTGATATTGTTATGCAGGATTTAGAAGAAGTTTTTGAAAATCTAAATTTAAAAATACACACATATGGCAGATATGTCGATGATACATTTATGATAGTACCTAAAGATAAAGTCAATATTATTGTAGAATATCTTTTAATGCACATCATGTTAGACTCAACCTTACTCATGAAATTGAGAATGATGATTCGTTACCGTTTTTAAATGTAAAAGTTATCAGATCTAAATAAGGAAAATTGATTACTAATTGGTATAGAAAAAGTATTTATTCAGGGAGATACCTAAATTTTTTATCTGAAAATCCTGAAAAACAAAAAATAGGTTTAATTTATAATTTGGTTGATACTGCTGCCTTACTTTCCTATTAATCTTTTCATTCAGAAAATTTAGAAATAATTAGAAAATATTGATGTTCAAATAATTATCCTAAAACATTTATTAACAAATATATTAAAAATAGAATGTTTTTCTTGATAAATGTAAATAAAAAACAAATTAAAGATGTTGATTTTAAACGCACAGTTTTACTACCATATTTTAGACGTTTTTCAGTGAATATAAAAAGAATTTTAAACAGGAAAAATATTAATGTTATTTTCAGAAGCAATGTTAAGTTAGACAGATTTATTAAATTAGGGAAAGATGAAACACCAAGAAACAAATGATTTTAAGAGAATTTTTGCTGAAATGATTTTTATAAAAAAAAAAAACAACTGAATAGTAATAAAATCAGGGATTTGCAAAATTACTGTTCTATTTATAATTCCATCATTAATTACATTTAATTATTTAATTTTTTTTTAAATCTAAAGTTATAAGTATATGAATTCTGAAATTGTATTATGAGAATGAATGTAACTCTGTTATTGTAAATAATTCTTTCCATCAGTTTGACTCTTGAGACCTGTCGGTTACAGTCGGTTACAGTTTTAATTTAAATTATTAAATTTTAAACACGTTTTAAACATAAAGAAAAATAATTTATGAGGTAATTGTTATTTTAAATTACAAAATTATTGTTGATAATAATTGTAAATTTAACTAAATAAATAAAGTTTTTTTTCTTCTTTTTCACATTAACTTATGTGTTTTAAATAAACGGAATTTCAGAGTGGAACAGATGGAAATATTATGAATTTTGTAACTATGATGGTAAATTGATTCCATTGGATTTTTTCTATTAATCAATAATTTTGTTGACAAAGTTGACGATGAAGTTCATGTAATATAATAGTATAATATTATATATTATAATTGCATTACAGACTCGACTTTTTACATAATAAAAATAATGCTTGAATTGTCCTGAAGAGGAAGTCATATGGACTTCGAAACATCGACACTTTGAACATCTGAATAAATTTGTAATTTTGTCTGAAGCTATTGTTTTTTCTGTCAAATAATTAAATATCAAATCTGAAAATTTCACCATAAATAAAAAAGAGGATATTTTATGGCTTAATAAAATATATTTCCCGTTAACAAAATTTCTTAATAATTAAAAACTAATATTTTCTCAATTGAAAATAAAAGAATTTATTCTCTAATTTCTAATTTGTTTTTCAAACTTTGTTGTCATGGACAGAAGATTCTAAACAATGTCAGTATACTAATTAAATTTAGTTTTGACTAAGACGTCCTTGTAGACACGTCTTTAAAAATATTCAAATTGTGTTTGCTTTGACAAATGTTGACTTTAAGTAAATTATGAAGATTTAAAAGTTTGTTACTGATTAAAGTTTTCTTTAAGTTTGTATAATTAATAATTTGAAAACAAATTGTATATTCTATGTAAGAAATCAGGTAGCTATAAGCCTGTTATGCCAATACCTGTTACGCAGTTTAAGACTGTTTGTCCGTTACGGAAGAGAGACAAAGACAGTAGGTAGAGAAAGATAAGGTAGAGAGGGATAACAAAGATAGGTATAGTGGGATGGCATGGCAGGTAGCTTCAGATAGAGAGAGTAAACAAAGACAGATACAGTGGTATGGCACTGTATGGCTCAAGATTGACAGAGACACAAGATTTATTTTCTTGTTTGTCTGATTCGTTCGAGAGAGACGAAATCTCTTTCTTTAGGACAAATTGAAAAACAAAGATATAACTTAGCTGTTAAATAACTATAATAAAATAGTTATTGAGAAATAGGTAAATTGGACAATTGGCATATAAAATTTGGAAAATTCGTAAATTAGTTATTTTTATGAACAATTTTAAGCTAAAGCTAAAATAAAAATGCTATGTTGTCAAGTCTCAGATTAAAACTGAAATAATTCCATAGAATTTTCCTAAAAAATTCATTTAATTTTATTCCTGTTTAGAATTTAATTCTTCATCAAATGTGTGCGAACCAATGATTGTTAACAAACAAATTCAGAAGTTATGTGATAAATCTATAAAAGCTTAGCTGTCATCAGTTAAGTGGCACTGTCTGCTCCTTTATTCTCAAATAAATTTATTTACAAATAATTGGCAAATAAGTCTTTAAAATTTATAACCAGTCCCCTTCCCTCGTAAACACATCGTAAATCGTTCCCCGTCGAAGAAAGCAATGCGCAGCAGAAGGCGAGGAAACGCAAGTAAGAAGCGACTTAGCGCTAATTACTGATGTTAAGCGGTGCTAAACGGATTTTCCCTTTAGTACCGGAAAAACAAGCTCTTATCCTATGTCGTCGCGATTCTTTCAACTTAATATTGTCCTAATTTCAAGTGAATATTATTATAATTTCTTAGCATTCCTTATCATTCATTTAACAATTTTCTTTATAATAAGTGTCGGCTATTTTTAAAACAAATTTTTTTTTAAATAAATCTATATATTTTTTTATAACACTATTTGTATACTCCCACTTTGATACTTTCTATTAGTTAATATTAAATTATCCAACTATTAAACAATTATAGCACCTGAATTAAATAAAAATTCTGTGATTAAAACAAATCCAGTTTACAGCGCGTGAAATAAACTTAATGAATGATTCAATAAGGAACTATCGAGAAGGAGATTAATAAAGAAAGATCTGCTGCCGGACAGAACACATTAAGCAAGGTGTACACACGTTAAGTCAAGATTAATAATAATTTATCGTCCCTTTCGGCATTTATCGCCTTACTTTTAAAACAACCGTATTTTAAAATGAGGCTTGGTGCAATTCATACTTGTAACTTAGTTCCTGGCGATTCATTTTTAGGTCAAGCTTTTCTTCCTTTACGTATGAGACTTTTTGACCGAATTAGGTGACTTCAAAGCTGCTACGATTTATTAGGTACCCTTGAATTGCTAATTTAGTTCTTCTATCTGTTTGCAAAAAATTAAACTTGTGCTTGTATTGTATGCATTTTGTCTTCTTTGATCGTAGGATGCTTTTTTCAGAACAAAAGCTTTTAAAATGTGATATCAATATTAAAATCACAGACTTTACTTATTTTTAAATCGGGAAACTTTAATTTTAATCTTTTACGAAATAACGCTGACTTCAAAAATCAATGTGTAAGAAGGATCAATAACTAAACTAGAATTTGAAATATTATTTTTGGACGTGTTACAACGCGAATAGTCCTTACCCCTTATAGAACCAACACGAGATCGACCTGCGCGCCACGGTGCGCTTGTTATTTTTTTCTTAATGAAAGTTAGTAAAGATTAACACATAAAATAGAATTTTAAAAAGTTATTATTTACTATACTTACAATTATTTTATGATTTTCTTTATTATAACTATACTCATTTTATAAATTTAAAATAATTATTTAATAAACTAATGTTTTAAGTAACTTAATAAAATGAATTACTTGTCAAAAAACTTCAATGATAATTATCACATAATGTAATTATTGAATTACAATAGAAACAAACATCCTAACCGCAAATGACATTTATCAATATGATACTTTAATGAAAAAAATACAACTATTGAAATTATGTTATAAGACAAGAGATGAATAAATTAGAAGCTTTCAATAAAATAAAATTATTGAAAATTATTATTATTACTTACCTGTCACTAACCATTACTACGTAACTGGAGAATGATAACAATAAACATAACCTTAAACATGGAAGTATAATATTTTTATTTTACAGAAACTTAAAAAGTTAATGAATTATAAACATACAATAAAACAAAATAAAGAACTAAAAATTGTTATAACTTACCAGTTTCACAATTTCCAGGTGACAGAAAAGATATCCGATGACAATCACTACTTACATTCTAATAAAAAGAAATATTAAAACCTTAAATGACATAAATAATTATGATACTTTAAGAAAAATAATAACATTTAAATAATAGAACTAAAAAACAGATAAATAAGTTAGAAATAAAATAAAAATAAATAAGAGATTATTAATATTATTAGCATAACTCACCTGTTATTAACGAATGCCAATGTAAACAAAACATTATTTTACTCAAAACACTATATAACCTTAACAACTTTACTAAAATCACTGTGACATCTTAAACTATCACTCTTTAATTATTAGAATTTAATTTATTTTTAATTTATTATTATTTAATAAAATGCAATTATTTATTAAACGAAGATTTTAAATAAATTGAAAAATACTCCAAATTAACGTCTAAACTGTGATGTTATTGTTGATAAAAAAATATCGAAAATCTGCTAGCCAATGAGAAGCCCGATAAAACGTGTTACACCTCTGAAGTTGGTCGAAAGGGTTCTCGTATAGGGAAGTCAAGGTCAAAGCTAAAAAAATCGAAACTCAAAACTATCGATAGTGAGGTTCGATATGTATTGACCAATGGGAGACTCGGAAATGGATTTACACGTCTTAAGTTAACCACACGTCTGTTCTTTTTAGAATAGGATTTGTATAAGTAATAAGACTCCCTCCTGTTCCCAAAACCAAAAACATTTACTCCCTGTTGATCCAGCACCTCATAAAGTGCGAAATAAATATATCGCGTGTTATTTCTTATGGTTCCAATGGTTCTCTGCCAATTAAAGTTACCTCCTTGTTGGATCAGCTGAAGCATAAGAAACTAAAACAAATTTATTTTTACTGTCATCAGATATAAAATTAGTTAAAATTAAAAGATGAAATACTTCATACTTTCCGTCGGTAATCGAATTTAATTACGACTTTGTTTTATTCCATAAAGCAGAATATATTTTCGTGTGGGGGTTTTCGTCAATTTCGTGGACACATTTTGATTCAAGTCTCTATTTGGAAAAGCGAGAGAGAGAATTGCAAATTCCATTTGTGGATTTAATATTGTTTATTTAACCCAATATCCGGCAGCTTATACAATCAGGCGTCGTTACGATGTAGCGCGCCGTATGCCATAGTGTTTGGTAATTGTATTTCCATGCTCGGAAGGTTGGAAGTCTGCTGTTAGAATTTCTCAGAAGCCCTTGATCGATCTTAACCTAGGACAAATCCTCCTTTTCCAAGATGTTTCTTCCCTTTGCTTCTTTATCTATTTATCTATTTTGATTACTTTTACAAAAAACAGGTATCGTAACACTTTTACTTAATATTACATAACTACTGTAAAAAAATGTGTACACATTGTCACACGGCAATTAATTTCCATGCACATAATATTCGACTAAATTAATCCAGAGTTGTTTAATTAATTATTATAATTATATAAATCGCATTAAATTCAACATAATAACTAAAAATGGAACTATTCGATTAAAAATGAGGTTTGACCTTGAAATTTATGAAATACCTTTCGACAAGCTTCAGACGTGTAAGACCCTTTTCCGCTCTCTCATTGGTCAACAATATCTTCGATTTTTATATTATTTATCGATAGTTTTTTGTTGTTTTTTTGGTGATAGTTTGCTAAGAATAATATGTTAGGTTAGTTGTTCTCTTTTTATTTTGTATTTAGGTTCCGTCACTTGACGGTTCTTCTTACATTTGATGACAGGTGAGTAATAATAATAATAATAATAATAATTTTCATTACTTTTTTTTTTTAATTGTAAATTGAAAAGGTACAGAGAATTTCATTATTTTTAATTATTATTTTTGTTTTTATTGCTACGGAATAAGTTTCTTATTCTTATATAATGTAGTCAAATATTCTTGTAAAAACTCAGAAAAATCCTAAATATTTTTGTAGAAGCCAAATGTCAACATCTGAGCGAGATTTTAAAGTTATTAAAACTCTTACATAAATATGCGATACATTTTTAACAAATAAGGTTATTAGTCTTGTAGCAAGGGTCCAGATTTAAGCCCCATTTATTTCTTTCCATTTCTCAGATTTGAAGCTGATAAAACAAAACTATTAGATTTAAGTATCAGTTCGCGAAAGTAACAGAAAATAAAAGTTTTTTTTTTGTTTTTCACTGGATGTCAATTTGCAGCAATCTACCGACGAATTTATCTTCTTAATTGGCATTTTAATTTCCAATTTCGTATAATTAGGCGACATAGTTTGTCTGAAAGGATGATGAAGTTCTTGGTTCAAGATGCTGAAAATAAAACGCATGAATTACGACGCGTAAATTCACAAATGTGTAACGATTATCGTTAAACAGACCTGAAACTAAAGCAGCCTGAGATTAAAGTCGATAGATGTATGAACATCAACTGGATCTCTCCCTGGTTATTCTTATCTCTTTTTTCGAGTGAACAACGCCTGTAAAAAAAAAAGAAGAAGCAGAGGAGACAGGTAATAAAATTTATATTTATTCGTGTGAAAATATACAACAGTCGCATATATCATTGGAAACTTATTAACAAGGGAATTAAATTAATTTATTTGACGATTTAATTACCAAAAATTTCAATCAAAGTATGTATTTAGATGTGGAACGTAAATATTTTACAAACCGTTTTTGTTGACGAGGATCACTTAGTTAAGCAATAACTATTTGGGTGTACTTCCTAATCAAACCCCTGACCGATTTTTTTGAAACTTGGTATACTTAGGTATTTTGATGCGCTGATTATGAATATAATAGTAAAAATTTTGAGATAAGGTCATCTTGAAGGTCAAAACCATAAAAATCTATAAAAATTAGGCTTTTTACATTTATTTCTGTAAATATAAAAAATATTAAAAAATGCTTCCAACAAAAGTTGTGGAACCCATTAAAATACATATTTTATGTTGTACACATTTTTACCAAAAGTCGATAGTTCTTAAAAACCCCAACCCCCTGTATCCTGTACAGTGTAAAATTTTTTGTTAATTTTTGTTATTTTCACCAAAGTAGTAGAATTTTATTGTTTCCATGGTAACTGCAAGCTTTTTGCATTGTTCTAGAAATACAGTTATTTTGATTAAAAAATGAATACTATATATCATGTGTATGTCAATGAGATCTGCAATTTTTATTCACAACATTTTTTTAATTATTTACATTTTTGGAGATAAATGCAAAAAAAAATCTAATTATTAAAAATATTTTTTACATTCTCATCTTAAATTTGTGCGATTTGGGACTTTTGCTAATTCCCACATTTCTCGACGTTTTGAGACCTCCTGATTCCGAAAAAATGGTTTTTACGAAAATGTCTGTCTGTATGTCTGTAGACTAAATTTTCGGGATCGGATAACTTGAGTAAAAATTGTCGTATCAATTTCAACTTTTTTTTATGGTTTTAACGTTGAAGAAGACCTTGTCTTCAATTTTCAAAATTACATTCGTAATCACGGCATTAAAAACAAAAACATATCAACTTGCATAAAAAATCGGTTAATAGTTTGATTCGGAAGTTTATCCAACTATTTTAATCATTATGCCTTTAATGAAAATTAAAGAGAAAATTGTATATAGCTAGTGAAAGCATAGCGAAAGGGCATGGCACTTAGTCCTGAACAGTGAATCATCATGAGTAACGAGAATGACTCGGTACTCCCGTTAAATTCCTTCATTGAAACTGTCTCACTAGACAAATTACCTGGGAAGTGCGATGGATATTTGTATCTGCCAGTTTCTTCATTGTAAATTAAATATTAAAATTGAACTCCTCAAAGTCAATAGTAAATTTATTATCGGCTAAGAAGTTTAGAGAATATCTGCGATTTACCTCACTGAAAAGTTTTTTTTAAACTTTCTAAAAGGTTTTATAAATAATTTCCAATTACTTATAACAATTTGCATATTTTGTTTTTTTAGCTCCCCCCAAATCAGAAGTTCCCGAGTCATAGTTTGTTTTCAAGACGCACGAATTTTGAGCGATCGCAAAGTGAGGTTACTTTGAAAGCAATGTGCACATCGGCTGATGTTGTAAAGTCATTTCATTGTTCTTGGTTTTAACAGACTTCTAATCATTATTTAATTCCATTTTCGAATTTTTAATGTAGTTATGCAAATAAGTAAAATAATAAATAATATTAGTTCCAATAATATGCTTATTTTGTTTTTCCAGTCATCTGTCCACAAACTAGCACTGCCTTATAATCTTTGTTGGGAAACTCGTAGGGAATCTCTGAGAGTTGTCTGGGAAGCCACTGGAAATCCCAAAAAAATCGCTATTAAAATTCTAACAAATTCTGGAAAATTCCTGAAAAATACTAGGAAATACCTGGTAAATTTCTGGTAAATCCCTGTGAGTTTTAGAGAGTTCCTAGAAAATCTCTCGAAAATTCATAGAAAATTCCTGAAAAATCTTTGGGAGTTTTAAGAAGTTCCACGAAATTCCCTGAGACATTCCTAGGAAATCCCTGGGAATTGGTATCAAATCCTTGTGAATTATTGGTAAATTCCAGAGAAATTCCTAGGATATTCCTGGAAATTGTTGGAAAATTCCTGGGAAATACTGTGAAATAGCTGAGAAATTCCTGAAAAATCCCTGAGAAATTTCTAGGAAATCCCTAGGAAATTCCATTGTATATGGTGACAATCTGTGAATTCAAAAATTTCTGGAAAATCCTAGTGAGTATCAGAGAATTCCTGAAAAATTCCTGGATAATTCGTGGAAAATTTCTGGAAGTTTTGGGAAGTTCCTGGAAATTCCTAAGGAATTCCTAGGAATTAGTAGGAAATTCCTGGAAAAAAAAGGGAAATGCTGGGAAACTTTAGGTAAATATCTAGAAAATCACTGTGAGTTTTAGAAAGTTCCTGGAAAATCCCTGAAAATTTTTTAGGTGTTTGTGGCAAATTCGAGAAAAATTCCTAGGGTATTCATAGAATTTCCTAAAAAATCCCTGGAAAATTAAAGGAAATTTCTGGAAAAAACTTGTGAGCAACAGAGTTCCTGAAAAATTCTTGGATAATTTTTGGAAAGTTCCTGAAAGCTTAAGGAGTTCCTGAAAATTACCTAAGAAACTTCTAGTAATTAGTGGGAAATTCCTGTAATTGCCTAGAAAATTCCAGAGAAATTCTTGGAAAATACACACAAAATGCTGGGAAATTTTGGGTAAATTTCTGGAAAATCACTGTGAGTTTCAGAGAGTTCCTGAAAAATCCCTGGGAGTTTAAGTGGGTTCTTGAAAATTCCCTGAGAAATTTATAGGAATTTCTGTCAAATCTCTGTGAATTCCTGGAAAATTCGAGAGGAATTTCTAGAAATTCCTAGAAAGGTCTAAAGAAATTTCTAGGCATTCTTAGAAGTTCCTGGAAAATGTCTGAAAACAACCGGGAAATTGGTGGGAACTCTTTCCGAGTATCAGAGAGTTCCTCAAAAATTCCTAGATAATTTTTGGCAAATTCCTGGAAGTTTTAGGGGGTTCCTGGGAATTCCCTAAGAAATTCTTAGGAATTAGTGGAAAATTCCTGTGAATGCTTAAAAAATCCTAGAGAAATTCCTAGACAAATACTAAAAAATTCCATGGAAATTTTGGGTCAATTTCTGAAAAATTACTGGGAGTTTCAGAAAGTTCCTGGTAAATCCCGCAAAGTTTTAGAGGGTTCTAGGAAATTCCTTAAAAAATTTCTAGAAATTTGTGGCAAATCCCTGTGAATTCCTGAGAAATTCCAGAGAAATTCCTAGCGTATTCTTTGAATTTCTTGGAAACGTCATGGAAAATACTATTGAATTTCTGGGTAATCTTTGTGGGTATTAGAAAATTCCTGAACGATTCCCGGATAATTCCTTGAAAATTCCTGGAAGTTTTAGGTGGTTCCTGGAAATTCCCTAAGACATTCCTAGGAATTAGTGGAAAATTCCTGTAAATGCTTGGAAAATCATAGAGAAATTCCTAGAAAATACTAGGAAATTCCATGGAAATTTTGCGTAAATTTCTAGAAAATCATTGTTAGTTTCAGAAAGTTCCTGAAAAATCCCTCAAAGTTTTAGAGGGTTGTAGGAAATTCCTTAAAAAGTTTCTATGAATTTGTGGCTAATCCCAATGAATTCTTGAGAAATTCCTAGGTTATTCTTTGAATTTTTTGGAAAGCCATGGAAAATACTAGGGTTTTTTTGGGTACTCCTTGTGAGTATTAGAGAGTTCCTGAACAATACCCGCATAATTCCTGGGAAATTCCTGGAAGTTTTAGGGAGTTCCTGGAAATTCCTTAAGAATTTCCTAGGAATTAGTTGAAAATTCCTTTGAATGCTTGAAAAATCCTAGAGAAATTCCTAGAAAATACTAAGAAATCCCATGGAAATTTTGCGTAAATTTCTAGAAAATCATTGTTAGTTTCAGAAAGTTCCTGGAAAATCCCTCAAAGTTTTAGAGGGTTGTAGGAAATTCCTTAAAAAATTTCTATGAATTTTTGGAAAATCCCTGTGAATTCCTGAGAAATTCCAGAGAAATACCTAGGGTATTCTTTGAATTTCTTGGAAACTACATAGAAAATACTAGGGAATTTCTGGGAAATCCTTGTGAGTATTAGAGAGTTCTTGAAAAATTCCCGGATGATTCCTGGAAAATTTTTGGGAGTTTTAGGGATTTCCTGGAAATTTTCTAAGAAATTCCTAGGAGTTTGTGCAAAATCCCTGGGAAATTCTTATAAATTCGTGGAAAAATATTTTTGAATTTTTGGAAGAAATTCCAGAGAAGGAATCCTAGAAATTCCAGAGAAGTTCCTAGGGTATTAATAGAAATTCCTGTGAAATACTAGAAAATTTCAAGGAAATTTTGGGTAAATTTCTAGAAAATCACTATAAGTTTCAGAAAGTTTCTGGAAAATCCCTCAAAGTTTTAGAGGGTTGTACGAAATTCCTTAAAAAATGTCTATGAATTTGTGGCAAATCTCAGTGAATTCTTGAAAAATTCCAGAGAAATTTCTAGGGTATTCTTTGAATTTCTTAGGAAAGTCATGGAAAATACTAGGGAATTTCTGGGATATCCTTGTGAGTATTAAAGAGTTCCTGAAAAATTTCCGGATAATTCCTGAAAATTTTCTAAAAAATTCCTAGGTATTCGAGTAAAATCTCTGGGAGTTTCTGGGGAATTCCTATAAATTCGAGGAAAAATCTCTTTGGATTTTTGGAAGAAATTCCAGAGAAGGAATCCTAGGAATTCCTGAGAAGTTCCTAGGGTATTACTAGAAATTCCTGGGAAATAGGAAAACCTAGGAAATTCCTGTTAATTTTTTGGAAATTTGTAGCATATCCTTGTTAATTCTTGGAACACTATTAAGGAATGCTAGGAAATACCTAGAAAATTTCGGGAGAATCCCTGTAAAATTCCTGAAAAAGTTCTGGGTGTCCTGGAAATTCAATAGAAATGCCAGAAAATTTCTGGTAAATTGCGTGGGGTAAGATATTCGAATGAGGTCAGATAGTCAGATAATAATCGATGTATGAAAGCAAGGACAATCAAATCCTTGTTATGGTCACGATACCCTTGGTTGTAGTAGCTGTGCGCCTGCTTTTTGTACAAATTTTTTTTTTATTTATGAAGCTTAAAACTATGAAGCTTTCAAAAATTTAATATATTTAAATAAAACGTGAATAATTTTATGGAAATTTCATTAGCAATTACATCTGATAAACACAATATTTATTTCAGCTGTTAAAACCGTTGCTGTTTTTTATTAAACGAATTACAAAAAAAAAAAGAAATATTTTCTTTTCTCAAGAATTTAAAAATTTTCAAGTTTCACAAGTGCTCCGATAATATAATGAATGGCCTTTATTTATGTAAAATCTTTATCCTCTCTAATAAAGATCCACTGTTAGAATCAAGATTCAAAAAGCTTTTATTCTTTCACCTGGACATTTTTCAAGAATTTACGATCAATTTTACGACGCTGCACCTTTAATTTTGAAAGAGTATTCAAAGCCATGCTCGCTTTATGGCGCGTAAAAGACTATAGTTTCATGCAAATGCAAAGAGCAAAGATTTTCGATACAAGGTGCCTGCAGCAAGACACCCTTGCAATGTAGCACATTACGATCAATTACTTTCGAAGATACTGAGAAGAGTCTCATAATTTTAAGCTGTCCAGAAGTATATTATTTTCAGTGGATTCTCGTCATTACGGAGACACTTGAGTAATCAAAAAGAAAGTGGGAGGTGTATCCCCATTCTCTACTCTAGAAATGAGATATCGATATTTTTAAGTTGTTTTAACGATATGAGAAGACTAAAACAAAATTCACAACACGATTGGTGAAAATAAATTTTTTTTTTACCATTTCCAATCGATTATTTTCTGAATGAAAAAGTTGAGATATGTCAAGATTAAATTACATTAAATGTAATTAATCGAAAAACATTTTTTGTTGAGTGTACTTTTACTGAAAGAGAGAGACCCGGGAGAAGGATGAAGTACTTCTGGCCAGAGCAACGTTCCACTTTAGGCTCAAGGGACACGTTCAGTCACAATAAAGTAAAAACGTGTAACACCAGCTCCCCCTCGACCCCTTTTACACTGTCTACACGAATTTTAAGAAGACGCGGAGAAACATGTTAGGTAAAAAGAAGATTTGTCCATAGATCGCGTGACGGTCGCTTGGAAAACGACAGTTTAAAGGAAAATTAATTGGCGTCAATTTAGTCTCCAGTGAAACGAGTATTTGAGTAAAAAGTAATATAAGCAGTTTGTTCAACGTGACTTGCAGACATGGTCCAATGCACGTAAGGATCTAGAAAAAAAAGATTACGAATTACATGAGAAATATAAAAACAGTGAAAAAATTAATTAATATTGATTTAAATCTTTAGATAGAAAAACATTGGAAGATATTTTAAAGAATTTTCATCAAAAAATCTCTTCCTAGGTTATAAAAATAAAAGAACTAATTAAAGTTGATTAAAATTAACTTTTTTTACAAAGTTACCTAAATATCAAAATTTCTTTCATAGCACCCTAATAAGTCACTTAATGGCATTTTTAAGACAACTTTGTACGGGGAACGGGCGTACTCTGATGGATCTTTTGTAGAGTTAGAATTGAGTTTCTCATAAGCAGCAAATGTGGTTGGAAAAGAAGAAAAGCTGGAAAACCAATGGATAATTATTGAAAGAGAGGCTCGAAGAAAGACGATGTGAATAGCTGTTGGGAGGGCGAAAATGCTGTAGGTGGTTTTGGTGGTTGAAGGAGAGTCGTGGCAAGCAAGCGAAGGAACTCGCTCGTAAGGTTGCACGATACAGACGCCACATTATGTCTCCATCCGCCTTGTAGCGAGCTCTGTGACGTGACGTGAGTGTTCCAGACAACCTAATTACATCACAACATAGCGCGCAACCCACCATTGCACCCCAACCTCCTACTTCCTTCGCACCATCATCAGCTTCCACTGCTACAAGTCACCTTCTCCCCTGCCCCTTTTACTTCTGAAGCTACCCCTTTTGAAGACACGAAATATTCTCTATTCCCATCAGGTACCTGCTGCATTCAAACTATAGATGCATTTTCTTAGTCGCATACACTCTATATAGTACTTTGACATCAAATAATTGTGCCCCTAGAAATAGTAACTTTATAATAAGATGTTTTAATCATGATTCAAGTTCATGTTAATTAAAATTAGTATGGATAATATTGTATATCATTTAAAAAAATTAGTCTAATTTTAACCCTCAGGGTACGGACTGGGTTCACTGAAAAAAATTTTTGTTAATTTAACATATGATTTGGGTGAAAATTTCATTGCAGCAGAAAGTCAACCATATGTGTAAATTTAACATCAAAATAAAGAGACATTTAACAATGATCTAAGAGTTAATCTTAAGAATTCCATTCACCTGAAAATCACATGCAGCAAAAATCACAGATAGTTTTTTCTGTGTTAGCGTAACCCAGGCGAATTTTTAATGTTGTTCCATGCCGGCCAGGACCGGAAGGAGAAAAAAAGGTAGATCCTCTGTCAGAACCAGTCGACGCTTGCTCTCCAAACTGGTATTGTTGAAAATTTACGTTCGGGTAAATTTCACCCAGTCTGTACGGAACGTTACATTATCAAAATTTTTTGAAATCTTTGTTTATCGTGAGATCGAAGAAGATCAGGAAGGAGCAACTAAAAATGCCAACGACACCGACAACGCCATTGACGAGTAAGTTGTCTCTTCGCATGACTCTGAGCCAATGTGCAGCCAATGTACAGGGAGCATGTTGCAAAGATTTGCTGTAATTGCGCAAACTGAAATTCATTTTTTTTTTTTTGTAATTTTACGAATTTTGTAAAATCTTGTCAATTTTAAGAATAAAAATTTTACAAATCAATTTTAAATAGATTTAAAAAAAAGAATGTTCAAATTCATCAATTACAGCCCACGAAACAGGCGATCAAAGTTTCTGGGTTACGCTGACCCATGTCTGCACGGACCGTTACACTTTTGTAGTCCGTACCCTGAGAGTTAAACTAAATATTTGTATTTTGCTAAATTGTTGTTCTGTAACTAGAATTTTCGCTCCCTTCGAATTAAATATCAGTACAGCTTTTGTGGAAACAAAAACTTTATCAATGACTTTTCAAAAATTAATTTTATCTGTGTGATAAGTCTGATATTGTTTGACATTGTGTTGCTAGAGGAAAACGTACTGCCAGGGATAAAGAAAGAGGATTTTAAATGTGGACATCTGTAAGACAATGCAAGCAGAATGAATGAATGTGCTGATGAATGCGCACAATAGAGGAAGAGGCAGTCGACTGACACAATGGGGGCGACAAAAACTCGATTCTTCGCGGCAGCCAAGTCGAAGTTACTAAGACAGAGTGTGTGAGAGTTGGGAAGAGAAAAGCATTGCAGAAGTCAGAGCAGGCCATCAGGGCCAACGAACCTGCATTATTTCGAGGGCCACTCTGCCTCTGCTCCAAACAATTCAAGACGAACTCTTCCTACACGCAAAAAACTATTCACGACTTGAAAGATACATGCTTCTTACTTTTTCACTTTTTCCCCTCAATTTCGATATGTTTAAATAAGGAACAAAGGATTGCTATTTTAATATTGTTACATTTGACGATTCTTTAGGAATTGACCTAATTACTAATTTCGTAATTTCGTAATGTTAATTAATTAAAATTCCATGTGGAATTTTTCAGAAATTATACATCCGACATTTTAATAATTAGATTGTAACTTTCCACATGAAATCGAATTTTTTTTTGTATTGTCTCAGGGATTAACTTAAATATTAAAGGATTAAGGAGTAGATTACTTATCTGTTCCCGCATTCTGTTATCCATCATCCGACCATATCTGACAATCCGACCCGAGTCTATCCGACATATATGACGGACGGACGGACGGACGGACGCCAATATCTAATCTAAGGGTGGTTTGCAGGTGCCATTCCAACAGACACGCTCAGTTATTATTATTGAATAAAAAATAAAACACATATGCAATTTTGTATAAGATTCACATACTGAATTCCATGCATAATTTTAAATTTAATAAATTTATTTCCCATGACAAAGTTTTAAAATATTTTCTGCAGCAACAAAAGGAAACAATCATTAAAAAATAATATATCGCTCTTGTCAAATTTTCATTTAAAGTCATAGCTCGATAGAAATATCTTGCTTTAAATGTCTATTCAATCTGATTGGAAGTTGAGAAACCTATCTTGCAGTACACAACTTAAAATATAATGTTACCCAATAATAATAATGATAACAATAAATTTGAAAATATGAAGTCAATTGCATTCTGTCTCCGGCCCCACGTCTATAAATGAAAGAGAATCAATTCATAACAGTTGTAATGTTGTCGAGACAAGCCCACAATCTATAAATCAAACATATATCGTGCATACATATGAACCCGTAGAACTTCCTCCGAGAAGCTGGCTCCCCTTTAGGGTCGAGCACATTTGTTACAGAACAAGCAAACAATCGTATTTCCGACTGAATTACGCAGAACCCTGTGCAATATCGGCACGGATATTGTTTCGTGAAATACCAAATTTCAGGGAAGGATGTGGAGCAAAGTGGGTGCTGATGAAGGGAGTGAGTGGTATATTCGACTCGACAATGGTCTAAACATCCGAGCAGCGATCTTTACTTCTGTATCCTTCTTGAGACAGGCGAGCTACTATGGCAGTAGCATGCCAGCATAAGGGTCGTTAACGTCGTCTTAAACAATCCATTCGTCTTGCCTTTGGTTAGTAGTCAGCAACGTCTGTAGCCTCGCGGCGAAACCATTTTAATAGACAGTGTAAAGGACTTTAACTACTTTTTCAAAAGCAAACCAAATAGAGATGGGATCTGACAAAGCTGACTGAGAAAATGTCCGTAATGTCCGTAATTCTCCGTCTTTGTCCGTCAGGCCTGTCAAAGTGGACAGATTGTTATTTTAGGTAATTTATATTGTTTTTAATATTTTGATAGGTATATTTCATAACAAAATGTAAAAAATTAAGAATTTCTGAAAAAAGCTTCCTTGAAAATTGTGAGAAAGTATGAATTAACTAAAATTATGTGTCACATAACCTAAAATCTTGGGAAAAGTTGCAGGAACTTTAAAAACTACAATGTATTGTTTTTATGTAGCCAATAATGTAGAACACTATTTTGTGCAAGAAATACATTTTACAAACACTTTTAAGTTATTAAATGTACATATACAGATTAAAAAAGAAATCATGTGTAACATAAAAATAGGCAAATACACATATTTTAATATTATGTTAATTAGTTTTAAAATGCAATAAATTAATTACGCAATGTATATAAATGTTTCAAAACTATAATTTCTGAATAAAAATATCACCCGATATCAAGTTAAAAATCATATATTGTAAAAATAGTGTAAATTGCAATATTATCTCTTTAAATTTAAAATAAGTAACATGAAATAATGCAGAATTTTTTATAATCTTATTGGTTTCATTTGAAAGATAATTTTTCATAAAATTTGGTAGATTTATAAGTAATATTGCACACTTGTTTATTATAATGTTTTAGGAAAGTTGGAAACTGTTTAAAAAATGAAAAATAAATAAAACTTTTAATTTTTGCGGAAAAGAAATTTTTGTTGAAATTTTTTTCTAGGATATTTTAACAGTTTTCAATTAGTTTCTTTAAAATCTGTAAACATATTTAAAAATAAGTTTTTCAATTACCGAGATTTAAAATTTATTTTATAATTTTATGGAGTACTAAAATGTTTTTAAAATTTGTGTTAGAGATTTTGTTTAAAATTTTTTTTTACGAGATTGTAAGAGCTTTAATTAATTTTTAACATGTGTAGCATATTTAAAACTAGGATTTTCAAATACCAAAATTAAAAAAGTTGTCCTTATTCAGTTACTTTATATTAATTTTTCAAACCAATTAAATATTTTTCAATTATTTCAACAATAGCAAAATATACGCGCGTTAAATTGAGCGAGAATTACCTTTTTCATTAACTAGAATAGTTTAAATACGAAAAATAAACTAATATGAACTTATTTAGATTAAATTCATTGCTATCAGATTAAATTTTGTGAATTGATTTTTATTTATATTTTGTTACAAATTAATAAATACAAAGCAATTTGAGAGAATAAATCAGGTTTTGTTTCTCAGTTGAAAATAAAAATTTATTTTAGTACGTTACAAAAGTTAGAATATTTTTTAAAATAGTTTTTTGAACAAAATATATTTTCACTTCTATGCGAATTTCATTTATTCCAAACTTCTACTCATATGATTTCCTTATTCTTAAAATTTCTTCAAACAATACGAAATTCAATTAATAACAAACTATTCTCCAAAATTTCTATCAATATTAATTTTAATTTTTCCAAATTAAAAAATTCCCAACTTCTATCGATTCAAATTTAAATTATGTCAAATTTCAATTAATCAACATTGCAATATAACCGAAGTTTTAAGGAGGTTCTATTGTAAATAGAATAATTAACATTACCATTTTAAACAAATTTGGTCTACTAGTAGATAATGCTTTTATAATGATGCAGCTAAATTTTTGAGACCTCAAGGTACTTGTGAAAAAAGTTATACAAAAAAAAATTTTTAACATTTTACATTGATTCTTATGGGAATTGAGTAGTTTGTCATATATATTTATATATTTACATGTATTTTCCGAAGTACCTTAAGGTAAAAAAAATTTAACTGCATCATATTATAACACCATTATCTACCAGTGAACCAAATTTGATTAAAATGATGTAAATTCTTTTTAAAAATAGAACCTCCTTAAGATTCATAACTCATGTTTATTTTGATTCCTAATGGTAACAACAAAAATTATATTAGTTTTTTATATTTACAAATTAAAAATCAGAAACTTGATTTTATTAATACGAATTTAAATTGTTTCAAACTTTAATCAGTATTCAATATAATTCAATATAATTATTCAAATTTTAATAATAATAATACTAATAATAGTAAACTTTAATTAATATTTAAAACTTTTAATGGCTCAAATAGTCAATTCATGTTTAATATATTAGAAACTTTAAATATTTTAAAATTTTAACAATACAGAAATATTAGGTATTTTAAATTTCAACCAATATATAAAAACTGTAAATTATAAAAAAAAAAATTTGCATCGAATTTTCAATCAGACCAAATTTTATGATTAAAATTTTAACTATTAAAATGTTAACTAAAATTTGTTCCAATAAAAATTGAAATTGAAATTCTGGAGAATTAATAATTAAATAAGTAAAATTAGAAATCATATCTATAATAATAATCTACAAGATTCTTTATTCTTTTATTCATTCTTTCATTCTGTCCACATCAGAAGTTTGGTACATAGATATTTTTTGTTCTAAAGCAGATACTTTTTAAAAAATGCATTTAAATTAATTAAAATTTAAATTTATAAATATCAGTACAAAAAATTTTAATTTCATTAATAAATAAATCTATAATTTTTTCTATTATTTTCAACAGTTTTCAAGATACAATTATTCTCTTTAAATTTTATAATTCTTCTTCAATTTTGTTTAATTATTTTATTCTGTTATCGATCATTCTCGACAGATTTCAAATTTTTTTTTAACTGTCAATTATTTTCCTCATTTCTCAATTATTTTCTTTAGTATTTAATATTTTAGTCATTTTGTAGTTTTTGTTTCAATAATCAAGTAATTCCTTAAAATTTCAATTTCATTCTTTAATTTTTAATTATTTTCTTTAATTTTCAATTGCATTCTTAGCTTTTAATTATTTTATTCAATATTCAATAATTCTAGCATTTTCTCAATTATCAATTATTTTTTTGAAATTTCAATACAATTCTTCAGTTTCTACTTGATTTCAATTATATTCATTTATTTTTTATAATCTTTTCTATCATTTTTATCAGTTTTCAATTGACAATTTATTATTCTCCTTAAATTTTACGATTATTTATTAATTTAAAAAAAAATTTTGTTTAAATGCCGATTATTCCCACCATTTTTAAAATTTTTTTCCAATTGTTAATTATTTATTTTTAATATTTCATTATTTTTGTCATATTGTAATTTTTTTGATTATCAATTATTTTCTGGAAATTTCTATTGAATTACTTACTTTCCAATTTATTTCTTCAATTTTCATAATAATATTCTTCAATTCTCAAATATTGTCTTTAATTTTCAATTATTTTTATCGATTTTCAATTAATTGCTCAATACTCAATAATTCACGGATTTTTTCAATTATTTTTTCACTCATAAAAACTGTTTTAAAGTTTCAATTCAATTATTTAATAAAATTCTAGAACTCTTCTCTTCAATTCTCAGATACCTTCTTCAAAATTAAATTCCACTTTTCAATTTTCAGTTATTCTGTTTAATATTAGAAAATTATCGCCTTTTTTCTATTATTTTTTAGATTATCATTTAGTTTCTTTAATTTTAAATACAATTGTTTAATTTTTTTCTTAATTTTTGAATTCCATTCTTCAATTGTTATTTCCATTCTTTAGTTTTCAATTGTTTTCTTTTATAATGATTAATTCTCCGCTTTTTTCAATTCCTTTTTTTCAATTTTTAAGTATATTCTTTAAATTTTAATTCCATTCTTCAATTTTTAAATGTTTCCTTTAATATTCAATTCTTTTTTCAATTTTAATTATTTCTTTCGATTTTTAATTTTTTGATATTTCTTGTTTAATTTTTTTTATTTATTTTTTTCAGTTGTCAATTAATATAGTCATTCTTCGAATTTTGTTTTCAATTGACAATTATTTTCGTAATTTTTCACATATTTTCTTCAATAATTTTTCAACTGTTGACGTCATTGTTTTAACTATTTTCCACAATTAATAAATTATTTTCCGCAATTTAATAGTTAATTATTATAGTCAATATTCTATTGAAATATTTTATGATAAATGAATAAAACTTCTAACAAAAATATACAAACATAGGAAACATAGTACAAAATATATAAGGTTATGTTCCACATAAAAATACATATTTGACTTATTTCACATATAATTGTGTTTATAACAGACAATATAAACAATAATAATAATGATAACAATAATGACAACTATAAAAAACCTTTTTATTTCATTTAACACAAATAAATAATAAGAATATGAATCTGTCCAGTCTGTCCGTTTGTCAACATGGTGACCGTCACCTGCACTGAAAGAAATAATTCCACGGTACTGACATAATTATGGATAAATCACCCATAATATATTGCTAATATAGATACTGCCATAATATATTTGTCTTTTAGCCATATGACTGGTGAAACTGCGATGTATATTTTTAGGTTAGAAGAACTGTCAGTGGCGCACCGATGCATTATGGGATATTCATTCATATAGTATTCGAAGTTCTACAAAAACTGTCAACAATAATCATATGGCTGATAAAGCTAGAGTATTTCTTTCAGTGTGACGCAGAATGTCGGTCAGACTCTAGTCCAGTCCCATCTCTAAAACCAAATCAACAAAAATACATCGCTCGGTAATTTAAAGCTGTTATATTTCTTTACAAAAATTGTTCTGATCATTAGACAATCATTATTATGACTAATTTAGACGCTAAATGGTTTCATTATAATAACTCAATTTTTAAGTTTCAATTCATAGGCGGCCAGTTTGGATTTTTAGTTTTAAAGACATATGGATAAAATAAACCTCCAAGTTGTGGTAATAGCTCGGTTAAAGGGACCCTCACAACCGAAGCGGAAGGTTATATGTAGCTTTTTCGAAGAATTATTAGACTGCAACCAACAAAGTATTTTGCAAGTGCTATATTAACAACCTTCCTAGGTTACTTTTAATCAAAAGCTGTCTATACTTAGTCATCTTATTTTCTCAGTGCAGAAGCAAAAGGAGAAAATGCACAACAACCCTGCTACAATCCACTACACTGCGAAAAAAGGTTTAGTTTTACCAACAATATTTTTTAGTTGACCATTGTTGGTTGTAACAACAATATTTTGATTGGTATAACAAAACGATTTGGTTGGCGTAACACATCAAGATATTTGGGACAACCATATTATTTTGTTGCTCTTATTTGGTTGAACCAAACATAATTTAGTTGTGACAACCAAACATAATTTGGTTGTGACAACCAAACAGAAATTGGTTGTGACATCCAAACATAATTTGGTTGTGACAACCAAACAATTATTTTAAAAAATTGGTGATTAGTTTGTAAGTAAGCTGCCGATAATAATATAAATAAAATCTAAATAAAAACCAATATTTTCGGCCGAACCTGGGTCTGATAGTTGAGCTAACGGTGTCTGTTACTGAACTGTTTAGCTATAAGGTTTATTCCATATTGGTCATTCATATCTCTCATGGGCTGGTGGTTAGCCTACTGGACTGGCAGCTGGAAAACCCGGGTTCGAATCTTCATGACTAATGAAATTTTTCTGTTTCAGGTTTTCATTGATATGAAATTTCTACATTCTCATCTGATTATATTTGTGTAATTAAATTAATAACATGTGAATTATGTAATTATATGTGTTGGCCGACCAAAAATTCGCACCTGGGTTAGTCAGCCCCCAAATAAAATTTTTTTTTATGACAACCAAAATTTTTGTTATCCCGAATAAAAAAATATAGTTGGGACAACCAAAAATTTTTGTTATGCCAACAAACAACACTGAACCAAATAATTTAGTTCTCTCAACCAAATAGTTTGGTTGAATAAATACCAACCAAATAATTTGGTTGGCTCAACCAAATTTTCGTTGCTATGACTAAACATTTTTCTCAGTGTAGCAACTGCACTACAACCTTATTAGAACCCTTTAAAAGCTTTTGTCCGATTCACTACGAAACCCTCAATAAATCACTATAAACCCCTCTACAATAGGGTGGTCCAAAAATGTACATTAAAAAAAAATGTTTGACATGTTTTGCTGCTACCCCCCAAAAAGTTTCCAAATCCCAAAAAAAAAATACCCCCATTTTTTTATTTTGAAATCGCACAATATTTAGGGGTGGCGCAAACCCTTATCAATTTCCCATTGATTTTACATGCGGGAAAAACGCACTTTTTCGTAAATTCGCTACCAAATCCTCAAAAATCACTCAAAATAGCAATACAGCGAATCACATCTTGAAAAGTCCTCAAACAACAAGATTCCATAATTTATTTAATAATTTATTAATATAAACTTATTTTTATAGGGTTATAATCAACCCCCATAAATGCCATTATTAATTACATAAATTAAATTACAAATTAATAGTTTCTTAAGGATTTTTCAACAAAATTGTTACATATTGTCAATTTACGAATATTTATACATATTTTTATGTATGTTTCATCTGTTTAAACAATTTATTATTGTTAATTTACAGCTTTAATTCAAATAAAGCTAGCGAGTTTTAGTTTTTTTTTACTTTACTATTTTTTACATTTACAATTAAAAAAAGTATTTAGTAAAGTTAACCACAACAACAATTTGCAATTGTTTAAACAAATTATTGTTAATAAATAATAATAAATAACTTTCGACAAATGCACCTAAAAGAACACAACTTTTTCCTAACTAGCGCCTCAGACGGCCGCCAGCGGCCGTCATCGTTGATTTGAATGCAATATCCTATTTCTATTATTGTTAATTTAAAATCTGATTGGATAAATGCTTAAATTAATAAATTTTGTTATATTATTATTATTATGATGACAGGTAAATTTATATATTGTCCATTGTCATCAAGTGTTAATATTACTATAGACCTTTTCATTTTAGTTCTTGTCTTTCTCGAGCTTATGCAATGGTACATGCATTAGAAGAAGACAGAAAAGTTAAATGAAAAGGTCCATTAAGGTTAAAGTCAGTTTTGAAGGATTAGCGAATCAGGGGAAAAGAGTAAACCAATCAGAAAATGGTTTTCAATGTGCAACTATCTGATTCGTCTATTCTATTTCACTGATTCTCTAATCTGCCTGTGCATCTGACATCACCTTAAAAAGTTTACCTCTGTAAAGTTAGCACTAAACCATAAAAATTACAATCTTTTTTTTTTTTTTTTTTTTTAATCATTTGAAAATTATTTTGAAATAATTGGAAACTAAATTGTTTGATTGATTGGAAATCCAAACTTAAAAAAGTATAGAAATTTTAAAAAGTACAGTACCAACTTCGCATCATGGAAATCAAACGATTTCCAAATCGTTTGGAAATGATTGGAAACTACATTTTATTGTTTGGAAATTGTTAATTTAAAAGATATTGCAATTTCTAAAAACATTTATTAGTTGGGCACAAGATTCTGGTCGCGTAGTCTTGGGGCGAAAATTCAAAGTATACTTTTTTAAGTAATGACGGAAAATATGGTTAAGCGCATTTATTTCGAATACAGCGTTCAATTGCTTATAGTATTAATAAAAATTAGTGCTTAATTCTTTTACATTTTAAGGCGAAGTGGGTTGAAACTGTTAGGTAATAGAATATTAATCAAAATTAGTGCATTGTTTCATTCTACGAAGTACCGGGAGGTTATCTTAGACTTTGAGAAGTATAAATATATTACAGGGTGGTCGTAGGTCAGGGAAAAGTCTGCCCTAATGGCACCGACTGTGCCGGGAACGTTCCTGGAATGGTCCGCCGGTCCCTGGGGTACGTTCACATGGACCGTTCCAATATACCTGACAAATACGTTCCGGATTTCACTAGGCTAGGAACGTTCCGCGGAACGTTCCTGGAATGTTCCGAGGAACTTTAAATACACATTGAAAAATAATTAATGTTAATATCTTGCGCAGTAGTTTTCTATCGCACCTAGAGCTGCGCAGTTGATTTTAGTGACCACTGTTCTATAGAAGCAATCATATTAAAAACATTAAATAATATTAATAAAAAAATTTTCAGCTTTTTCCGCTTACTTTTTCCGCAACCCGTTCTGCGATTTTTTGAATGTGTATTCAAAGTTCCTCGGAACATTCCATGAACGTTCCGCGGGAACGTTCCTAGCCTAGTGAAATCCGGAACGGATTTGTCAGGTATATTGGAGCGGTTCAAGGGAACGTACCCAAGGGGCCAGCAGCCCATTTCAGGAACGTTCCCGGCCTAGTCGGTGCTATTAGGGTGGAAAAAATCAGGGATTTTCTAAAAACACCTTGAAAAGTCAGGGAATTTTTTCTTAAAGGAACCATAATTAAAAGGTCAAGATTTTATTACTATTTAAATTCCTGATTGGTTCTAATAAACAAACAGGGTATGGTCACTTGACCGGGAAGCCGGAAAAAACCGGAAAATCACCGGGAAATTTGTTATTAAACCGGGAATTTCCTTGTGGGTCTAAAAGTTATTAGAAATTTTATCGAAAATCAATTTTTTTTCATATTTTACAAATCTATAATAATGATAATCCTCACGTTCTGTCATTCCTTTCATTTATTTTTGTCTATTTACATCTGAAGTTTTGAACTAAGATATTTTTTGTTTTAAATCAGATATTTTTTAAAAAATGCATTTTAAATTGATTAAGGGGGATAAGTAGTCACAGACTGTTTCTGTCCTTTTCTGTCTCATGCTTTGGTCCAGTACGCGTATTCAATTTGCTTAGGGCTTAATACGGTAAAGAAGGCATGTTTTTATGAATTGTTTTTGGCGATGCAGAGTGTATCAGTTTATTAAATCAATTTCCATACAATAAAGCAACATTCGAACAATTTTTGGGTAAATTCTCATTCAAAAGTATTTAAAATTGAGCGAGTGAAAGTAAATTTTCTGATGCGCTTCGAAAAAAAGTTGTCTTGCGGTGCGCAGCGTAACTCGCAACAGAATCATCAGAAACAAAAAAATCAAAATGCATTTGTTAAAGGAGATGTTCTTCCAGGTAACATCGAGGGGGTTTTTGTTTTTTTTAAGTTTTGAATTTTTGGTAGCACTTTGAAGTCAAAAAACCGATTTTCGACCAAAAAACCGACATATTCGTTATTGTAAAATGAACAATTATTTAAAAAAACAAAAAACCCTCGACATTACCTGGGGAATTATGCGAAGAAGTAATGTGGAAAATTTAAAAACGATTGGTTCAGTAGATTTTTAGTTATGTTGCGAACCGACTTAAAAAATGGCACTTTTCAGTAGAGAGCTTTAAAGTTTTACACACTAAGAAATTCAAAATAAAATTCAATAATTCTGTAAAGCTCACTCAGAGTCGTCAATGCAAGACCCATAGGGTAAAGTTCTTTCGTCCAGATACATTACAATTTAAAATACTAAAAAACAACGAACGCGAACGAAAGGAAATTTAAACTTTTGTCGACTTTTGCTTCTGCTCAGCACGGGCGCGGCATAGAAACGGTTCCGAGGAACGGTCACTCAAATACTCGTAACTTCTACAATTTTGCTCCGATCAACTTAAAATTTGGACACAATATTCTTAAAATATTGTGCATTCACTTAAAAAAATAAAACAAAAATTGCCAAAAAAAATTAAATACCATACCCCCTCCCCCTTAAAATTAAAAATTTTAAATATCAGATCAAATAATTTTAATTTCATTAATAAATAAATCTATATTTTCTCTATAATTTTAAAGAGTTTTGGCCAGGGATTACTCTCTTTAAATTTTATAATTATTCTTTAATTTTTTAAAAGTAATTCGTTCTGTTGTCGATTATTTTCGCCAGTTTTCGAATTTTTCTTTGGATTGTCAATTATTTTCCTCATTTATTAATTATTCTCTTTAATGTTTAATTATTTTAATCATTTTGTAATTTTTTTTTCAATTATCGACAATTTTTTTAAAATTTCAATTTTCTCATTTATCAATTATTTTCTTGAAATTTCGATACAATTCTTCCATTTCCAATTGACAATTTATTATTCTCCTTCAATTTTATGATTATTTATTAATTAAAATTTTGTTTTTTCGAATGCTGATTATTCTCACCATTTTTTGATTTTTTTTTTCATTTGATAATTATTTTTTTTCATAGTAATTATTTTCATAAATATTTAATTATTTTCGTCATATTGTAATTTTTCTTTTAATTATCAAATATTTTCTTGAATTTTCAATTATTTTTTCACTCATAAAAATTGTTTTAAATTTTCAATTCAATTATTCAATTGTAGAACTATTCTCTTCAATTCTCAGTTATTTTTTTACAAATTTAAATTCCACTTTTCAATTTCAAATTATTTGCTTTAATATTAAAAAAAAATATCGCATTGTTTCTATTATTTTTTTCGATTATCATTAAGTTTCTTTAATTTTAATGTAATTGTTCAATTATTTTCTTTAATTTTTATTATGTTTTGATTTTTAATCCAGTTGTAAAAGGGGCAGTTATTTCTAACAATTATTCCTATAATAATAGTAATAATTATAATAATAAAATATTCTTAATTTTTCAATTTGCAATTATTTTCTTTAAATTAAATGTTTCTAGTTCAATTTTTTCAATTATTTTTTTCAGTTGACTATTAATCTAGTCATTTTTCAAATTTTGTTTTCAACTGACCTTCGTCATTTTTCAATTATTTCCTTCAATTATTAATTATTTACCGCAATATAAATTACATTTACATTTATTTAAAGTTTTTAGGTTTTTAACCCTTCGCTACACATTTATTTCTTTTTACTTCCTACTCATAAAAGAAACTTTAAGATCTTAAAGATTTTCGGTTGTTCAAAAATAGTCTAAATCGATTTATATTTATTCAAAAATTCTAAATTTTCATTTTTAAGAAAAAGTCCGGATGCAGTGTGTGGTCACTTTTTGTCGCGGGGATATCTCGAAAACATCTAAACTGATTTTAAGAAAATTTAGATTACGAATTAAGCTAATAAATATCGAAATTTGGACACAGGGATTTTTGAAAAAACCTAATCAAATTTTTTGAGCACCTTTTTTCACCAGAAAATATAGTTTTTTGCCAAAAATTTCTTTCGCAGTAAAAATACAACTTAACAAATGAAAGAATTATATCCCTTATTTCAAAACGAATCGATTTGACCAATATAAAGTCTATAATTGACCTAAAATTCACATAAATTCAAGTTAACATTTGTTTGTAAAAAAAACAATTAATAAAGTAACTCTTTAATTTGCTTTTTTAAAATGTAGAAATAAATTAAAATGATTACGACATCAAGTTTGTATTTGTAAAAATAAAGTAATTAATTAACTCTTTAATTTCTTTTTAAATTTTATATTATTTAATTTCAAAACTAAATCGCTTACGTATGTAAAAGTAATCAATTAACTCTTTAAGTTTTTTTTAAAAATTATATATTATTTAATTTCAAAACTAAATCGCTTACGTATGTGTTTCTTAAATCTTCCCAGAATTATGACGTTAAGTTTACATTTGTAAAAAAATAATTAATTAACTCTAATTTTCTGTTTCAAAGTTAAAAATTAATTTAAAAATTATTATTAACTTTGCATTTGTTTGTTAATAAAAAATAACTAACTAATTAACTGTATTTTTATTTTTTAACATTTATAAATAATTTTAATTTTGTATTAGGTACCTACTTTAACTTTGTATTTGTTTATAAATATATAAGTTATTAACTTTAATTAATTAGGTAACACCTTGATTTCTTTTAATTTCTTTCTTTTAATTTTAAAATTAAAACATTTGTTTGTAAAAATATAATTAATTAATTAACTCTAATTTTTCTTTTTTTTTTTAAATTTATAAATAATTTTAAAATTACTACTTAACTGGGTAATTTTTACAAATAGAAAATAATTAATTTATTTAACTTAATTAACACCTTGATTTCTTTTAAAGTTAAATATTGATTTAATTAGAAAATTGAAAAATTTTTTGTAAAAAAATAAATAATTAACTCAAATTTTTCTTTTTAAAATTTATAAATAATTTAAAAATTATTAGGTACTTAGCTGTGTATTTTTTTGTAAATATAAAATAATCAATTAACTTTATGTTATTTATATTCCTTTAACTTATATTAATTTGAAAATTACATCGCATATTTTTAAATTCTCCCAGAATTATGACGTCATATAATGTGCCAACCAATCATAAGCAGAAACCTTTTATTCGACTACAGCTCCATCTACTTGTTATGATTTATATGCACTCGAAATGCCTTTCTATTACAATTTTCTATTCCCATGCTTGAACTTTCATTCGAGTTTTTTCGAGATTTTCGATATTCGACTTAAAATGGATTCCTCCTACTTTCATGCCTTTTTTAGAATAGGATTTTACAAATTAATGGGCTCTGGTTAGAATAAGAAAAATTATTGACTATAAATTATTATTTTTAATTTGTTTAAACAATTTATTATTATTAATTTACAGCTATTATTCAAATAAATATAGCAAGTTGTAGTTTTTTCGGACTTAACTATTTTTTACATTTACAATTAAAAAAAGTATTTTGTAAAATTAACCACAACAACAATTTACATTTGTTTAAACAAATTATTGTTAATAATAATTAATTCTTTAGAAATAAACCTAGAATAACACAACTTTTTCTAATAGTATAAAATATTGGTCTCTGGTTAGAGTAAGAAAAATTATTGACTATAAGTTAACATTTTTACATTGTTTGAACAATTTATTATTGTTAATTTTTAAATATCATTGAAATAAACCTATCGAATTTTAGTTTCTTCTGTCTTAATTATTTTTGTAATTAAAAATGAAAAAATAGATTTAGTAAAAATAACCACAACAACCATTTGCAATTGTTTAAACAAATTATTTGTTAATAATTATTTATTCCTTACAAATGCACCTAGTAGGAAAGACATTTTTCTTAATTTTACAAATGAATGGGTTAAAGTAAGAAAAATTATTGACTATGTATAAATTATTATTTTTACTTTGTTTAAACAATTTTTTGTTCATTTATAACTTTTATCCTGAAACTCCTAGCGATTTGTAGGTTTCTTACCTCAATAACTTTTTAAATTGAAAGCAATCAGCTGTTCTGCAAAATTATTCGTAGCCACAACTTTTAAAATTGTTTAAACCAATTATTGATAATAATAATTGATTCTTTACAAATGATCCTTGAACGACACAACTTTTAAAATAAGGAAACCAATATGTCTTGGATTATTTATAATTAACTAATGATTATTAACAATAATTTATTTAAATAATGACAACAAGGAAAGTTGCAGTTAATTTTGCTGAATATCTTGTGGTATTAAGTATAAACAATTAATAGGATAGTAAAAATTAAATTTCGCTGGGGGTTTTAGGATAAAAGTTAAAACTAAACAATTATTAATTGTTTAAACACAGTAAAAATGATGAATTATGACAAATAATTTGCGTTCGAAAGTTAATTATTATTATTTATTAACAATAATTTATTTAGACAATTGCAAATTGTTGTTGTGGTTAACTTTACTAAATACTTTTTTTAATTGTAAATGTAAAAAATAGTAAAGTCAAAAAAGAAAAACTAAAACTCGCTAGGTTTATTTGAATTAAAGCTGTAAATTAACAATAATATAACAAATTGCTTAAACAATTGAAAAATACATAAAAATATGTATAAATATTCGTAAATTGACAATATGTAACAATTTTGTTGAAAAATCCTGAAGAAACTATTAATTTGTAATTTAAAAAAAAATTGTCATTTTTTTGCATTCATGGGGGTTGTTTATAACCCTATTAAAAAAAGTTAATATTAATAAATTATTTAATAAATTATGGAATCTTGTAGTTTGATGACTTTTCAAGATGTGATTCGCTGTATTGCTATTTTGAGTGATTTTTGAGGATTTGGTAGCGAATTTACGAAAAAGTGGGTTTTTCCCGCATGTAAAATCAATGGGAAATTGATAGGGGTTTGCGCCACCCCTAAATATTGTCCGATTTCAAAATAAAAAAATAGGGGTATTTTTTTGGGATTTGGAAACTTTTTGGGGGGTAGCAGCAAAACATTTCAGACTTTTGTCTTTATGGACCACCCTACTCTACAACCAATTTGAAGTCATTAAATAAATATATTATATAATGCAGAATCATTTTTTATAGAAGTCATTAAAAAACCTTTTTACGAAATATTATGACAATGCATTATTTAGGATTTAGTGGCCTGGGTCTGAAACCCTTATACCTAGACTTTGGCGTCCGTCCGTCTGTCCGTCAATAACAGCCAATAGCAACTCATTGGCAGTTTGGGGAATTTCCATGGATATTCTAAAAACTTCCTAGGGATTCCTGGGAAACAACTAAGAAATTTGCAGTAAACCACTGAAAATTCCCACTAATCCGTGGAATATTAGTGTTAATCCCTGAGAAATTCCTGTGAATGTCTAAAAATTCCTTGAGAAATCCCTGGGAATTCCTAGGAATTTGTGGGAATCCGTGGAAAAGTTTTGGAATATCCCTGAGAAATCCCTGAAATATTCGTGGGAATCACTGGGCAAGTCTACAAAATTCTTGGAATGTCCCTGGGAAATTCTTGAGAAATCCTTGGGAATTCCTAAGAATTCATGGGAATCTGTGGAAAAGTCCCAGGGAAGTCCCTAAGGATCCCAGAAAAATTCTTGAGAATCCTTTAAATAATCTATAGAAAATTTCAGAAAAATCTCTGGAAATTCTCGGGAAATTCGTGGGAATCCCTGGTCAATCCCTGAATATCTTTAGGATGTCCCCGGGAAATTCTTAAGAAATACCTAGTAATTCCTATCTTAGAATTGGTATGAAAATCTGGAAAAGTCTTGAAAGATGACAGGGAGGTCTCTGAGTATCCTTGAGAAATTCTTGAGAATCCTTTAAATAATCCATAGGAAATTCCCGAGAAATCTCTTGGAATTCCCGGGAAATTTATAGGTATGCCTGGGAAATCCCTGAAATATTCGTGGCAATCCCTTGAAAATCCCCGAAAATTCTTTGGAATGCTTGGAATTTCCCAGAGAAATCCTTAAGAAATCCCTGGGAATTCCTGGAATTTTGTGAGAATTCGTGGAAAAGTTTTGTAATAATCCTGTAAAATTCATGAAAAACCAAGTCAACTTCGTAGAAAATTTCAGGAAATTCCTTGGAAATCTCTGAAAAATTCTTGGTAATCCTTTAAAAAATCAGTGGGAAATTCCAGGGAAACCTATGGGAATCGCCGAGAAATTCGTGTTTATGCATGGGAAATCACTGGAATATTTGTGGGAATCTCTGAGAATGCCTACAAAATTCGTGAAAAAGCCTGGAAAATTCTTGGGATGCTCCCAGAAAATTCCTGAGAAATCCCTGGGAATTCCTAAGAATTCGTAGGAATCTGTGGAAAAATCTTGGATTATCCCAGGGAAGTCCCTATGGAATCCTTGGCAAATTTTTTAGAATTCTCTAAGTACTCTGTGGGAAATTATAGAAAAATGTCTAGGAATCTCCTGGAAATTTATGGGTATGCCTGGGAAATCTCTGGCATATATTCGTAGGAATCCTTAAGCAATCCAAGAGAATCCCTGGTAATGCCTGGAAAAGTCTTGGACTGCCCCTGGGAAATTCTTAAGAAATTTCTGGGAATTCATGGGAATCCGACGAAAATTCTTGGAATATCCCTTGAAAATTCTTGAAAAACCATAGCGAATTCGTCGAAAATTTCAGGAAAATACCTGGGAATCTGTGAGAAATTCTAGGGAATCCTTTAAAAAATCTGTGGGAACCCACGAGAAATTCTTGGGATATCCCTGGGAAATTCCTGAGAAATCTCTGGGAATTTCTGGAAATTCGTCGGAACCCGTTGAAAAGTCTTAGAATATTCCTGAGAAATTTCTGAAAAACAATTTCAAATTCGTGGAAAATTTTAGGAAAATCTCTGGGAATCTGTGAGAAATTATAGAGAATCCTTTAAAAAATCTGTGGGAACCCACGAGAAATTCTTGGGATATCCCTGGGAAATTCCTAAGAAATCTCTGGGAATTTCTGGAAATTCGTCGGAATCCGTTGAAAAGTCTTGGAATATCCCAGAGAAATTCCTGAAAAGCTATTTCAAATTCGTGGAGAATTTTAGGAAAATCCCTGGGAATCTGTGAGAATTTCTAGATAATCCTTTAAAAAATCTGTGGGAATTCACGGGGAATTCTTGGGATATCCCTGGGAAATTCCTGAGAAATCTCTGGGAATTCCTGGAATATTCCTGAGAAATTCCTGAAAAACAATTTCAAATTCGTGGAAAATTTTAGGAAAATCTCTGGGAATCTGTGAGAAATTATAGAGAATCCTTTAAAAAATCTGTGGGAACCCACGAGAAATTCTTGGGATATCCCTGGGAAATTCCTAAGAAATCTCGGAGAATTCCTGGAAATTCGTCGGAAACCGTTGAAAAGTCTTGGAATATCCCAGAGAAATTCCTGAAAAGCTATTTCAAATTCGTGGAGAATTTTAGGAAAATCCCTGGGAATCTGTGAGAATTTCTAGATAATCCTTTAAAAAATCTGTGGGAATTCACGGGGAATTCGTGGGATATCCCTGGAAAATTCCTGAGAATCTCTGGAAATTCCTAGGAACCGGCGGGAATCTGAGGAAAAGTCTTGGAATATCCCTTGGAAGTTTCTGAAATACCATGGCAAATTCGTGGAAAATTTTAGTATATTACCTGGGAATCTCTGGGAAATTCTTGGGAAGCCTTTAAAAATTTTGTGGGAATCTACTGCAAATTCGTAGGAAATTCTTCGGTATGCCTGGGAAATTCGTGAAATATTTGTAGGAATCCTTGGGGAATTCCCCGGAATCTCTGGGAATGCCTGGAAAATTCTTGAGATGTCCTTGACAAATTCCTGAGAAATCCCTGGGAATTCCTGGAATTTCTTGGAAATCTGACGGAAAAGTCTTGGAATATCCCTGGGAAATTCCTGTAATACCATAGCAAATTCGTGGCAAATTTCAGTGAATTACTTGGGAATCTCTGGGAAATTCTTGGGAATCCACGGGAAATTCGTGGGAAATTCTCCGGTATCCCTGGGAAATTCCTGGAATTTTCGTAGGAATCCTTGGGCAATTCCCCGGAATCTCTGGGAATGCCTGGAAAATTCTTGAGATGTCCTTGACAAATTCCTGAGAAATCCCTGGGAATTCCTGGAATTTCTTGGAAATCTGACGGAAAAGTCTTGGAATATCCCTGGGAAATTCCTGTAATACCATAGCAAATTCATGGCAAATTTCAGTGAATTACTTGGGAATCTCTGGGAAATTCTTGGGAATCCACGGGAAATTCGTGGGAAATTCTCCGGTATCCCTGGGAAATTCCTGGAATTTTCGTAGGAATCCTTGGGCAATTCCCCGGAATCTCTGGGAATGCCTGGAAAATTCTTGAGATGTCCTTGACAAATTCCTGAAAAATCCTTGGGATTCCTGGAATTTCTTGAAAATCTGACGGAAAAGACTTGGAATATCCCTGGGAAATTCCTGAAATACCATAGCAAATTCGTGGCAAATTTCAGAGAATTACCTGGAAATCTCTAGGAAATTCTTGGGAATCCTTTAAAAATTTCGTGGGAATCCACGGGAAATTCGTGGGAAATTCTCCGGTATCCTTGGGAAATTCCTGGAATATTCGAAGGAATCCTTGGGCAATTCCCCAAAATCTCTGGGAATGCCTGGAAAATTCTTGAGATGTCTTTGACAAATTCCTTAAAAATCCCTGAGAATTCCTGGAATTTCTTGGAAATCTGACGGAAAAGTCTTGGAATATCTCTGGGAAATTCCTGAAAAAGCTCTGTTTCTCTTTAGAATTTTTCGAATAATAACATCCAATAATTTATATATGAATGTTTTGTCATTAACTGTTTTTACAGAGCCATAAAAAAACATCTAAATTTGTAAACCTATTGAAATTCACAACATTTGTTTAAACAAATTATTCTTCCAAAAAATTTTTTGACTTGCAATGTTTTCTGAATTCTGCAACCTTTTATGCTTGAGACGGTTCTGCAACTACTAAAGATTAAATAATAATTTATTACGAATATGAAAGATAAATTTACAATTTTAGCCATTGTTTAAGCTATTAAATATTTTTAATTTGATAATATTTTCAAAATTAAGCTATCTTGAACATAAATTGTTGCATAATTAAAAAAAATTACTAATTTTTATTTGCAGAAAGCTTCATTAAAAATATTATCAAATGAACAATATTTAATTGTTATTTAACAATGACTAGAATTATAAAGTCTGGATCTTTTATATTCCTAATAAATTATTTATTCTATAACATTTGTGAAAAAGATATAAGCATAAAAAGTTGCGCAATTCTGCAAAAATTGCATCTCTCAAGCTTTATTTTATCGAACGTTGATAAATAACAACATTTTGTGTTTTTTCTTTTAACTCACACAAAAATCTAAAAGATTTTTTTATCTAAAAATTTTGATTTTAAAGACGTCTTCACTTTATATTATATCGGAAACCATAATAACAAAATCATGATTTTTTAATGAAAATTTAGGTCTCTAAAGGGACAAATTATTACATTAGTTTGTTTCCATGTTCTCTAAATTGTGCATGTGACTCATCTAATTCATTCGTTTTAATCTCATTTTTAAAACGAATCGGTGATCAATATTCTTAATTTTTTTACATAAAGTCTTCAATATAATAAATAAATCAAATAGTATTCAATTGCTTAAAAAAGCACAAAGAGACACATTGGCATGATTTAAAATTTGTACAAGTACACTGAAAATCATTAATAAAAGTCGGATACATTATACGAGTGCTCTTTGCATGACTTGAATTATATCTCACAAATTTTCATCTTTTTTGTCTCCCTTCTATGGAAGTCCAACAGAATTATTCTCTCGCGATTATACGATCGACGAAACATTAAAACGCCGACTGGATGAATTAGTACAGCGGATTAAAAGATTTATTAATCTAGTGGCGCGAGTGTAGCGCCCCCCTCTCGTGCTGCAAGCGATTAACATTTTTGACGCCGGTAATATACTGTCCACCTGTGCGCGCGGTCGGACTCATTTCACTGAAACGGGCCCCGAACAAATAATGCGTGTCGCAAGTGTATCATTATGAATGCCATATTCAACCGATACAGTTACGGACCCGATTCGTTCTTCCATCTTGAAAAAATTCTCCAATTTAGTCACAGCAGTAGGCTATTGTCAAGATTTTTTGTTGTTTAAAATTCAATCTTCTTTCCAAGTCAACTGCGGTTAAATTTCGACCCTAGAAGGGTCAAATGCACATCAACCAAAGTTTTATTTTATAAATGCACGTTATTAATCTTTAACAAACATTATCTGTTGATAAATTGAACAAATATTTTTTCTAATTCTGACAATAACGATAAATTTTGCTCTTTTTTACTATTGCACTCAACTCGGATACCATACCTTGCATTTCACATCCGTTTTTCCATATCCTAGATACCACATCCCTAATTTCAAATCCTAAATTCCACATACAACTTTCCGGATTCCACATTTTGGATTTCTTACTCTAGATTCCAAATCCTGAATTCTTCATCACAGATACAACATTCTGGATTTCTCGTGTCATATTTCTTATTTCAGTTTCCAAATAATAAATGCCACATTCTAAATTCCACATCCCGAATACCAGATCCTGAATTCTGCATCCCGGATTCAACACCTAAGATTCAATACTCAGATACAACATTTGAGGTACCACATTCCGAATTCCTTTTTTCAAATTTCTCATTCCAGATTCCAAATATTGGGTAATACAGTATAAACACCACATCCCGAATGATACATCCCGAATACCACAATCTGAATTTTACATCCCGGATTCAACTTTTAAGATACCACATCCAAGATTCAAAATCTGAGAGACCACTTTCCGAATTCGTTTTTTCAGATTTTACATCCAAGATTTTAAATCTCAGTTACTATGTTCTAAATACCACACCCAGATTACCACATCCGGAATTCTGCATCCTGGATTCTATACCTAAGATTCAACATCCCAGATTTCGCATTTGAGGTACCACATTTCGAATTCCACTTTTCAGATTTCTCATTCCAGATTCCAAATATCGGGTAATACATTCTAAATACCACATCCCAGATTCAACATCTGAGAAACAACGTTCCAAATTCCTTTTTTCAGATTTGATATTCAAGATTTCAAATCACGTTTACTCCATTACACCGTCCGACACGATTTTTCACACACAAAAAAATCAAGCATTTTCGGAAACTAGGACCAAAAAAAAAATAACCGTGTCTGGCCGTTTTGCTAGATCAAGTCGTTTGTGGCTTCTAGGGGTGAAAACAACCCTTAAATTAAAAATGACAAGAGATCTTTTAAAAAATATTCATTTTTCATAAAACTTGATATCTAGGGGTTTTCGGGGTCGCTGATCACGAATATGATGTCAGATTTTCGAAATTCAAAATGGTGGATCCAATATGGCGGACAACTTTTTTAAAAATAGATTCAAATGGCCTGAAACTCGTTACTCGGGGGTTTTTGGAGTCACTGATTACGAATCTGATGTCAGATTTTTAAAATTCAAAATGGCGGATCCAATATGGCGGACAACTTTTTTAAAAATAGATTCAAATTGCCTGAAACTCGTTACTCGGGGGTTTCTGAGATCGCTGATTACGAATCTGATGTCAGAATATTAAAGTTCTAAAGGCGGATCTCATAAAGATGAAGATTACAAAATATTTCAACATTTTCACTAATGTGTCTTTGCATATTGGCCATTTTTAAAATGACAAAGCAAGTTTTTGTAGTAGGTAAGTATATTCAATAATAGGAAGCTTAAATAAGATGAATTCATAAATATAAAGTGATTTTTTAACACTGCTTTTCAAAGTGAAAATATCAACGATTCGCATTTGGTTTATATAAATACTATTTTCTGTAGCAACGCAACTGAAAATCAAAATCTCACAACTAAAGTTTGCAATTTAATTTTAAATTTGTATTCTTTATTTTGATCAACTATTTTAAATTCTGGAAATCTGCCATCAGATTCGTAATCAGCGACTTCAAAAACCCCAGAGCAACAAATTTCAGGCAAATTGGATCTATTTTTAAAAAAGTTGTCCGCCATATTGGCTCCGTCATTAGAATTTTGAAAATATGACATTAGATTCGTAATCAGCGATCCCAGAAACCCCCGAGTAACGAGTTTCAGGCAAATACAAATAAATTTTTAATTGTTGTCCGTCATATTGGATCCGATATTTTGAATTTTGAAAATCTGACATCAGATTCGTAATCAGCGACCCCAAAAACCCTCGAGTAACAAGTTTTAAGCAAATCTAAATAATTTTTAAATTTTTCGGGCGCCATTTTGGATCCGCCATTTTGAATTTGTAAAAATTAACGTCAGATTGGTAATCAGCGACCCCAAAAATCCCCGAGTAACAAGTTTTAAGCGAATCTAAATAATTCCTCAAATTTTCGTCCGCCATATTGGATCCGCCATTTAGAATTTTAAAAATCTGACATCAGATTCGTATTCAGCGACCCAAAAACCTCCGAGTAACGAGTTTCAGGTAAATTAAATCTATTTTTAAAAAATTGGTCAGCCATATTAGATCCGCCATTTTGAATTTTGAAAATCTGATATCATATTCGTAATCAGCGACCCCGAAAACCCCTAGATATCAAGTTGTATGAAAAATGAATATTTTTTAAAAGATCTCTTGTCATTTTTAATTTAAGGGTTGTTTTCACCCCTAGAAGCCACAAACGACTTGATCTAGCAAAAAGGCCAGACACGGGTATTTTTTTTTTGGTCCTAGTTTCCGAAAATATTTGATTTTTTGTGTGTGAGAAAAAAAGTTAAATTTTGTCGGACGGTGTTATAATTACTACATCCCGATTACCACATCCTGAATTTTGCATCCAGGATTCTGCACCTAAGAAACCACATTCCAAATTCCTTTTTTCAGATGTGACATTCAAGATATTAAATCACGTTTACTACATTATAAATATCACATCACGATTACCACATCCTGAACTCCGCATCCTGGATTCTACACCTAAGATTCAACATCTCAGTTTCCACATTGGAGGTACCACATTCCGAATTCCTTCTTTAAGATTTCTCATTCTAGGTTCCAAATATTAGGTCATATATTCTAAATACTACATCTCGAATGCCACATCCTGAATACTTCATCTGAGATACCGCATCTCAGATTCAACATCTGAGAAACCACATTCCAAATTCCTTTTTTCATATTTGGCATTCAAGATTTTATATCACGTTTACTACATTATAAATACCACTTCCTGATTACTACATCCTGAACTCTGCATCCTGGATTCTACATCTAAGATTCAACATCCCAGATTCCACATTGGAGGTACCACATTCCGAATTCCTTTTTTCAGATTTCTCATTCTATGTTCCAAATATTAGGTCATATATTCTAAATACCACATCTCGAATGCCACATCTCGAATGCCACATCCCGAATACTACATCTGAGATACCACATCCCAGATTCAACATCTAAGGTACCACTTTACGATTTCCTTTCTTCAGATTTCTCATTCAAGATTTCAAATGTGGGTTACTACATACTAAATATCACATCCCGAATGCCACATCTTGAATTCTACATCCAGGATTCCACACCTAAGAAGATTTTTTTTTAATGCAAGGGAAATCAGTTATTCGGGATAATCAGTCAAGTATAATTCCAAAATTCTTATCACAAGATGTAGAATTCCGAATGTGAAATCCAGAATGTAAAATTTAGAATTTTGAATCCGGAGAGTAGAATTCAGAATGGGAAATTCGGAATGCGGTATTCGAGTTGTGGAATTTGGAATCAGAAAAATGGAAGCTATGATGTAAAATTTGAGAACGTGTAATTCGGATTGTCTACAAGAATTTTTAAATAAATTTTTCCCAATCTTAAACAATATATTAAAAATCAATATAATGCTTCACGAAATTAACATTCGTCAGAAAAATATAAATAATAAAACAGTAAAATTAATTTTGCACACTTTCTGAGTTAACATTTTGGTAATGTCAATTAAAGAACTCTCTAATTTAAAAACAATTTATCTTTAAATTAAAAAAAATGAATTCCTGCACTTTTTATTGACTCTTTATTTGATAGATTGATTTATTTTAAATATTAAGGTAGAAAATGAGAAGAATACCTGGAGAGAGGGGAAGTTCTAAGCTAATAGAATATTAAGTGCGCTGTGGGCCTATACTATTTATATTCTTGAGACGTTCTTTAATGGGCACCATTTGTCTGGCAATTAAAACCGATGATTGATTGTTCCTTCATCCTGACGTGGAGATCACGTTCCTCTGCTGGATGTAATATGTGAAAATAAGATTGAAGAAGCCGGTCTTACCTAGTGCCGCTTTCTTCCTCGTGCACCCTTTCTATGTATCGTGAAAAAGGCAACACTTTTTTTTGACTCAACGGTTTCTCGCAAATTTAATGCCCTGTAATTGATTAATACTGTTGAATGTTTGACGTGTCAATCATAGACCGGGTGATTGATTTCTGACAGTTTCTTAGAAATCGGCTCGTTAAAAAAATTGGGACAGGAAGATACAATGCTTCAACAGGATGTTTCGCTCAATTGTCTACATCTGTTTGTTAGCCAAATTGTATACAGCGCATTTATAGAAAAAAGATTTACTCTTGTTCATTACATATATTCAATTTTTTTTATGTTTATTATTAGTTATAATTTTTTTTTCAGTAAACCATTTATTTATTTTTACAAGCAAGAGGACTTAAACTATTCTCGGAAAGAAATGCTTGGTAAGCATTAATAAAAATGTTGAAGGATTCATGAAATGATAAAAAGGATAAAATGTTAAATCGGCAGGCAGTTGAGCTTAACGAGAACGATTTAATAAGTAATGAGGGGTTGTGATCGAGCGACCCTCGTGTATCAAATTTGCGTCAAAGCCATCGATATACATAAATTCTCATAGTATCAGCCAGAGTCCAAAAGAAGTCCCATTAGTTTCGTTTAATGGGTTCAAACTTTGACAATTTGCATTGCATTACTCGAAAATCCTTCAATGATGGTTGCTGGAGAAAATATAAATACTTTTTACCTGCACAAATCATGCGTTTGTCTTCTGAAAACGTATTAAACTTTTTGTACTCTGTCAAGGTAAAAATTTACCTCGTACAATATCTTTGAATTGATTTAAAAATATAATTATAATATTATGCACTATAATGGTGATTACACATCAGTCTGGATTTAATTTTCAGACTATTGTTGAGACGGATGTAAACTTGGCGAATTGTTCCATTATTATTTTGAGTTTGCATTCTTTATATTTATTTCAATTGAGTTGAATTTAAGATTTTGTTGTTGTTGTTTACAACCTGTCAAAACACTGTGGCGGACATCCTGATTCAGCATTGCGCGTCAGGGCCACCACAATTGATGGTTAAAATGCAGTTTAAAAACGTAAGCCTTCAAGTTGGTTGCTAGTAGGTCAGATGTTTTGAAGATTGCAACCTAACAAGCGCGCTACAAAATACCGGGGGTAAGATAATTTAAGATAATTAAATTATCCCCGCTACTTCGTTGTTGTTAGGTTGCAATCCTAAAAACAAGTGACCTACTTGCAACCAACTTCAAGGCATACGTTTTTAAACTGTAGTTTAACCATCAAGTGTAGTGGTGGCGCTGACGCGCAATGCTGAATCAGGATGTCCGCCACAGTGTTTTGACAGGTTGTAAACAACAGTCGACGACGTTGTCTCCTAGTCCTGGCACTCTTGTAAGAAAGCGACACACATCCAATCTTATCTGTTAGGACAATCCCACGACGGGCAAAAAAAAGAGTTATGAAAATAATTAATGTTCTGTACGGCCACATATTAATGGAAACTCTTTCCAAGATAAATTAAAGTAAACCAGAATTTTAAGTTGTAAGCAAAAATTGGACTCTACCTAATACGAATCGAAAATTAAATAGAAACTAAGTCCTTTAATAATGTTGGTATCTCAAAAATTTTTAGTTAAAGGATTTATGTATAAACTTTAATATGACTTTTTTTTTAATCGTCCCTTAAATAAGGTTAAAATACTGCTTTGTATTACAAAAGAAACATAAATTTGCCTTAATTGTCAACAAATCCTGTTGATCAATAGCCATTTAAGGAAATGTGTAACTACCGCAAATGTCACCGACAATCGCTCAAGAGCAAACTACTAATTGACAAACATTGCATATTACTAAGTGGCTGTTTACAAATTGACCTTTGCTTTACCAAACTGCGTGTGGCCATTTCCTCTGAGAGATACAAACAGTTCAGTCCATTTCTCCTGATTGTAGTGTGTCTTAGTCAAATAATTAATTATATTCGGCTCACTCGAAATTAAGCCTATCAATTTAAAACTAAAGCAGCGTAACATTGACAAAATTGGTACTAAAATAATTCTACAATTATTCGTACAGCAATTTTTGGGAATAGGTTCAAAAAATGTAATAACCATTCTAAAATTTTGTAGGTATTTGTACAATAACATTGAAAGGAATCTTATTTCCGCCCCCATGAGATGATCTATCAAGACGCCAAGTTATCTTTAATCTTGACGGAAAAAGGATCAATAACTAAACTAGAATTACTAATTTATTCTAAAACTGAGATTAACTTGTAGAGCTTTGTTTAATATGGTATACGTATCCGGTAGACCACAAAAGAAGAATGAGGTGGCAAAAGTCGTACAGTGTTTGATCTAAAGCGACACTAGCGCCGTTAGAGTTTATGGCACTAGTTTTAATTATCAGCTGATTCGCTTGACGAGCTGAACTAACTTGTGGAAATGTTTACTATATATATCAACACATCTAGGATGACTGTCTTCAGTTGGTTTGATATAAAATAAAGAAGAGATCCTAAAAAGAGAGTCGAGACGATTATTTTCTGCTCCACGTGATTAGTCCGGTACCAGAAGTTCGTATAGGAATATATTCAAATTATCTTTTCTTAAGGTACTTCTCACTCCGGTTCAATCATAATCAACCAAAAGAGAGAAAGTGTCCCAACTCTTTGTCTAAGATCTCTAGTTTGACAGGACCAAAAGCAACAAGGTGGAATCTTCTCCTCATCCCTGACAATCTTCTAAGATATGGAATCAAATACCACCTCTTAGGACGATCCCTCGATGACCTGCAATGATGACCCTACTAAACTTGTGACCATAAGCATCATGATGTGATAAAATCTTCTTAGAGACCAGCCATCAGTTTGTAAATATTATCAGAACAGAATTAATACTATTTCTATTTTAATTAACTCCAGTCTGGTTATGTGACATTATAGATTGAGAGATCCTAACAGCATCCTGATCTGGTTACATTTTTAAGTTCAACATACGTTTAGAAGAATTAAACCTGGAATCTTTTTAAATGTATTGAAACACGCCACTTTATATTAAGGAATTTGTGAGTCAGTGAGAGTCTCAACTAATGCTGTAACTTTGAAACTACGGGGTGGCCTATTAAACTCGAGGACAGAGGAATATTAAGTGAACGAGGATGATTCTTTTACGAAATGACTCCAATAAGCCGTATCGCGCTCTCATTACGCTCGAAATCTGAGAAACTGATGGGCAATTATCGTTGCCAAGGCACGGTTTCGTTCTCCTCACGACAAAAGAATAACTGCTCGGGTTTCCGGACGTCGCGTTGAACGGTTATCTTTCGATCAAAAGAATCACCGCCATATTCGTCCCGCTGACCACTATCTCTTTCCATCTGCGTATGCGTGTTAATGTCATTCACGAGGTGGGCGAAATTTATGTACGCACTTTCGACGCGAATTAAATCTTACAAATTAAAAGTCTCCTTTCCCTGCGTTCTGTTCTTAAAACAATCTAAAAAGTTCTGGAATGTTCAATTTCTATTTATTAAAAGAGAGAAATTAAATTGTTAGAAGCAGATTCCTAATTCCAAAACCAATGGTTTTTAATATTTTTGTACATAAGCTTGTGTCTTCTCTAGAAAATGGTAAGAAAAATATTGTCATCGGATTGAAAAATACAGCGGTTACATGTAACTGAAAAGAGATAAATGCCTGTGTTAGTTAAACTACAAGTTGTAAATAGAAGAATAGTTTAAGGATATCACTCACTCGGACAAGAGTTGGTGTTAACGATTAAATGAATCGCTATCGAGGCTGATAAAGTATCATTTTACGACCTCTTGCAATGAATCTCTGATGTTAAGGAAAGTGTTTGTTAAGAGTTAAGAACCTAAGCGTTGTTTATGTCAGGATCTATAAAATTTTATCTCATCAGTTAGAAGCCTTTCGTTTAGAGAAAAAATTCCGTACTGTTAATTAGAGACTACACCACTATTTTAATACCGTATCCCTAAATGACCTAAGATTTAGTTTTATTAGAACTTAAAAAATAAAGCGAAATAGTTTCTACAGTCATTTATAAATTTATTTTATAATAACGTTTATTATTTTACGGTATGTTTAATTTTCTTTTTATTTTCCTTTATTTGTAACATCCTCTTCAATTAGTTTCAAAATAAGAAGAGTACAAAAATAATTCTTCTCTTGCTTCTTTTAAAAATAGGATGAAATTGTTCCTAGATTTTATGAAATGCATTAATTAAAGCTAAATTTATTAAGGAGAATGATCAAAAGAGACAAAGATAAATAATCAGAGATTCTCATGTGCACAGATTAATTTTACATAAAAATCAGTAAGCGGAAAGAATCGATGAGAATGCGAATAAAAATTTTTTTCAAGTAGATGAAACCTGTTTTTAATGCTTGGAATAATATGCGAGAGGTAACGGAGAACGCTTAATTGCTAGACTTGAACCTCTCGAGGTCTTTTACTTTATCGACATGAGATTTTTTATGGACCACCATTGGTGCGCGCGACATTCTTAAAGTGGCAATGTATGCAGAGAAAAGACATGCGTAGCGAATGGTCACGGGTAAGAGAGGATTAAGGTCTTTGCGAATTTCGCGGGGCGACGATCATGATAATCTGCTCGGCGAAGCGATGCGATACTCTTGTGCGGCACGCTTGTCGGACGTCAGAAGCATAGATAATAGCGAGAGGGATCAGAGGCCAGTTCGACGCGATTCGATACGTTCGACGTTTGGCATCTATCGGGACCTAAACTTAAGAGATTAAGCCCAATCTGCAAGTAGTACCTTTCAAAGATAAGGAAAACACTTTAAGTACCAATCGAAGAAGATCAAATTTCTACATCTAATTGTGAAAACAAACTATAACAGATTTTAATTGATTTCCTTCTTTTAGTACAACGTACTGAAGTAGTTTTTAAATTTTAACAGTGCGAAAAGGATCAATAACTAAAGTAGAATTAAAAAATATTTTTTTTTTATAATAGGATTTTTCACAGCACTAGCAAGTGCTGGTAGGAACACCAATTGTAGAATGAATCGATCTCGTACAGTTTTCGAGAGACCCTAACGCCGTGGCAGTTTCAGTTACTACTGTCGGTTTGGATGTTTCCTATAATCCAATGTTAGCTGCTTGACTGGAGCTTAGGTAGCGCTCCCGTACCCGTTTCGTTTCATTATGTAAAGGGCTTTGGATAGTAACTAGATAGCTAGATTTGAAGCTGTTGGAGTATTGCTCCTGGAGGCCTATAGTTATCCGCCGGGAGGCTCGTCTCTAGGGTTGGCACAAATCTGTACCCGTTTTGCTAACATTTTAAAACTCTAATTTTTTGTTATCAGGTTAATGATCTATTAGCAATTCTAGCGTCAAAGATTGGATATGAGTTCCGTTTTTACAAGAGTGCCAGGACTAGAAGACGACGTCGTTAACTGTTGTTTACAACCTGTCAAAACACTGTGGCGGACATCTTGATTCAGCGTTGGGCGTCACCGCCATCACTAAAATTGATGGTTAAACTGCAGTTTAGGAAATTCGTTGTGGTTAGGTGGCAATTCTTAAAACTTGTGATCTACTTCAAGGCTTACATTCCTAAACTGCAGTTTAACCCAATTGATTGATGTTTTACGGTCGACCGCTGCTCGATGGTTCCATCTGTTGGTAATGTTAATTATCTATTACCATATCTAGCGTCAAAGACTTTAGACAAATTTCTATTTTGGTGGAAAATACAGACAATTTATATTTTGAAATGTACCGCTACCAAGTACACTGACCAGTTTCTTCAGCAGCGCTCATTATTGGAATTAAGCACGCTGGCTTTAAGTACCTTGGTGCGGGATCCTGATATTGTAATTATCTTGGTTATAAATTGGTTGTCACATTTTTATCGTTTAAGGTCACACGTGATGAATACGTAGATCCAGCAGGTTCCCGTTACGTTTCCCTGAGCCTGTCTCACCATCCGCCCTCCACTTCTCAGCCCTATCCCTCTCCTACCCTCCCTCTCTTTCCCGCATCACTTTTCCGATGTCTGCATATCCAAAGATGCAGCAAGAGTAAAAGAGGAGGACGGAGGATTGAAAGCGAGCTCGAGACGGAGATTCAACTCGACCAGGAACCGCTTCATCTGACAGGGCTTGCAACCTTGGTGTATTGTTCAGCTTCAGATTCCGAACATCTTGCAGTTTCGCGTGTACTTCTTGCAACTTTATACTCGGTACCGTTATGATAAGCTTATTGCATGCCTGTCCATGCCGTCGGCAACGTCGTGGATTGACATAACAATAAAACATTGTTAACTTTGATTGCTCTGCAGCCAGCATACTGGTAGATGCGGGAAAATAAAGCGTTTCTACATCTGAAGAACTTCATAAAGTATTGTTTACAATCTAAAAATTTCAGATTAGAAACGATATGACAAAATTGTTTTCCTCTCTATGTCTTTATTTTTATTCCTGGAGTGGAATAAAAAAAGCCTTGATGAAAGAAGGAGAAACAATTTATTTTAATAATGGGAAATAAATATTAATTATCAGTGCAGGGAAAGAATATAACTAACTAAAATAAATATAATCAAGTACAAAAATCAGTCAAGTGTACTTTACTAAATATAAATTAAAAGACTTATCATGGTAAAGGATTATACGTATTCTAGCAAGGCATTGTGTCCATACGGTTCGTAGCGCAGGCACATAATTATACATAAAGTATCATTAAGTTGCCATAATTCTTGTGTTATTGCATTATTTAGCGAGGCTCCCCGTTGAGACAGATGTGGAATCTTTCCCAGTATACATCGAGTTGCAAACGCGTTTACACCGTAACCCGTCACACATGTAACGTATGTTAGTATACGGAAATATGCGAATATGTATAAGACGTCGCGTAGATAAACCCGTAGACATAGTTATGCTTCTCCATCTTGGTAAAATCGTCAATGCTCCAAGTGAACAGAGGAGGCTTCGTTAACGCGTTTATGTCTATCTCCCTCTTCCGTTTTATTTAACTCCTAACCCTTTTTATTATGCCATTCCCGCAAGGTGTGAACATTTTTCAAATCATTTAGAATAGTATAATAGCTCAAACTGTAATTTGTAAACGCGATAAATGTCTATCCAGTTAGCCTTGGTTATTGGCAAAAATTCCCCCCATAGGATATTAATTTTTAACTATATCAAATTGCTGCGTGCTATTAAGAATACTTTTACCGGAAAGTGAAGCGTTTGTTAATTCAAAAATATATAATTTATTTCTTATACCTGTCCAAAAGCTCAAATACAATCGTCAAACACTTGGTGTATACTGTGACCTTCGGTATCACACTGACCCTCACTGATACTATGGTCTAAGATCTAAAACCAAACAACTAAATGAACAATAGAGGAAAGTCCTTCGGCGGTGGAAAAGGGGATACAGGTAGCCAGGGTGGTTCTCTGTCTAGTAATAATTATCTGTTCTTCTAGGCATTTAGTCTTGAAGATCAAATTTCGAATTTAGTTGAACGAAGTTTTAATTTGTTCATAAAAGGTCATAAATATTGCCTAAAGGGCTGCAAAAAGTTTCGCCCCTGGCAAAGACAAAGAAGGGGAACTAAAAGGAAAACGATAAGAGGAGACAGAAGGGTAAGAGGGACGAGAGATGAAGCGAAGGCAACAAAACGTAAGGAACACGGTGCTGGGACGCAAAACGAGGACCAAGATAAGCCGTGCCTCCATCAGGCTGCTATTTCTCCCGTGACAATAAAAATTATAGGCTATCTGGACTGGAAAACAACAGGTCGGGCTGGCTGCCTCCGGATCGTGGTTTGCATTCATTAAGCCCCGACACGCAAGCAGTGGCGGCTGGTCCTCATCCCGTCGGCGTTTCTTCCTCCTACTCCCCACCACCTCCCTCCACTATCCTTCTCCTCCTCCTGCCGATCACAGAGTTCCCATCTCTTCTGTCCCAGTCCCTCTTTCCCCATCCAACACCGTCTCCGTAACTCGTAACATCTCCACCCGTTCGAGGCTCCAACCTGTGCGAGTCCCATTACCACTTTACATATCATATGCATTAAATCCTTTTATTTACCGGATCGAACTTCGCGGTTGATTAACGTCTATCTTGTCGATAGATTTTTCCCTTAATTAACCTCGGGGTGAAATGGAACCCACAGAAAAGAGGAGAGACGTGTCGCTGTTGCAATTTAGGGAGACTCGATCTCGGAGCGTGCATCTTGGATTTGTATGCAAATGGGGTTTTTGTCTCTGAGAAAGGCTCGTCTATTTATTATTTAATTGCGACTCTTGTTCGTCGTGAACTGGATCTAATGACAAGTATCGATTTTAAAATTGCTGCTGGTTAATTGAAAGTTGTTTTGTTTTTTGGCAGTAAACATGCTTGAAGATAATTTATAAAATGGTAATAGGACCATGTTCGAGCACCGATGAAATTGCCTTGTTTCAATTTATATGAAATAGACAAACAATTTTATTAATCAAATATATGTAATTTAGTTCTCCTGTTAGTTCCTTTCTTTGTCTTCGCCAGGGAAGAAACTTTTTGCAGACCCTTAGGTAATATTTATGACTTTTCATGAGCAAATTAAAATTTAGTTCACCTAAACTCGGAAACTGATCTTCAAGCCTAGAAAAACAGAAAATTAGCACTAGATAGAGAACCACCCTGGCTACCTGTATTACCTTTTCCACCGCCGAAGAACTTTCCCGTATTCTTCATTTGGTTATTTGGTTTTAGATCTTAGATGGTAGTGTCAGTGTGATACCGAAGGTATCTAAATGTTTGACGATTGCATTTGAGCTATTTGACAGGTATAAGAAATAAATTATATATTTTTGAATTAACAAATGCTTAATTCATCAACGAAATCACTTTCCGGTAAAAGTATTCTTAATAGCGCGCAGCAATTCGATAGTTTAAAATTATTATTCTGTAGGGGAAATTTTTACTAATAACCAAGACTAACCGGATAGATATTTATCGCGTTTACAAATTACAGTTTAAGCTATTATACTATTCTAAATGATTTGAAAAATGTTCACACTTTGCGGGAATGTCATAATAGAAAGGGTTGGGAGCTAAATAAAACGGAAGAGGAAAGGACTTTCCCCTATTCTTCATTTGGTTATTTGGTTTAAGATCACTATTCGACAGAAGTATTCTTAATAGCGCGCAGCAATTTAGTAGTTAAAAACTAATATATTTTTGTTTATAAAAGTTTATGCTGACAATCAGTGAGATTTCGCTGATTCAAAAGAGAGCACTTGATATCTGCTGAATAAAATTTTGTATTTCCTATCCTGAAAAGAACAAATTAATTATCAAACATTATATGATTAATTCTATAAATAGACAATATTTAAAACAAGATAAAAATCGTGTATGCCAAGAGAAAAATTACAGAGTAAAATATCTAATATTATCAAGAGAGACTATTTAAAATGGTTGAAGGAATTCTCTTGTCGAAAGCACGTGCAGAGGGACTTCATAAGAGCCGATTGCTTACGACGATTAATTGCACCCCTGCTGCTAGCCAACTTCGGATATCAGCTGTGTCCACTGGGATTCTTTTACTTTACGATTCGAAGCACTTTCGTGCGTATAGGCTGTGTACCAACATTTGTCATATTCTCGATTTGTTTTTAATCGCAAGGAAATCAGATTCCAAAGCGATTCTTAACGCGTTTGTAATATATGACACTCGATAGAGATTTATACTTCCGCCATCAAGTGTCGAGTGCGATCGACTTTGTACCGAAAAAGAGGTATTACCCTGAAGTAAAAAGCAAGCTAAAAAAGTTTTGCTGATTCCACGAGTCACGCGAGACTAGTCTAAAGAGAAGAGGAGAGGGGAACGGGGAAGAAGAAGAATTACACGTAAACCAACAGACGTTCTTCCTTTTTTCTCCTTCTCTCTCTTTTTTTTTGACCCTCGCACAGCACTTTCTGTCAAAAGAGAGCACTCATCGAAGACTTAAAAAATGGATAAAATAAATGAAACTGCAAAATGTTAACAACACGCAAACTTTTTCAAGAAGGAGGGATAGCATAAGCGGGAAGAACATACTGTTTGTTCTCTAAAATTTATTTAAAGATTTGTGATATGCTAAAATTGCTTATTATTTCGGAGGTTATTGCGGTTTTTACAGCTTAATCATTTTTTAATATTAGATTTAATTACACAGGCCTGCATAATTTTAATCTTCTTTAGTTCCAAGAACTTGGGGTGGGGGGGGGGGTGGTAATTCTTGCAGATTTTTTCACGATGAACAGGATTCTGTTGTCAAAAATAGGATTTTGAGTGAATCTAGGTCAAATGTTCCAAAAATTGCTATTTTTGCCATTTTTGAGAATTTTTTCTGTAAAATTGAAATTTTGCACTATGAGTTTTAAATAACATTTTTAAAAATTGATTTACGATGATTTTTAAAGAACTTATGAATATTGGAACTTACGACATTTAAACACTTACAAATAACATTAACGTCTGAAGTCACTAAAATCGTAGCCTTATTTTGCAATTGTTCTACAACTAGGAAAACTTTTTTAAAATATGGAAAAAGCTTTTTTTTACGTTTTTAGGGTAACTCTACATTATTGCATCAGATTTCGTTTTTATTCATATCCAAAATCAATATGGCAGCTTTTTTGCAAAGATGTAACGTAAAATCGATTTTTTTTTAATTAAAATTTCTTACCACAAATAATTTTTTAATGAGTAACAAAGTGGCATAAACTGTTGACAGATTAAAAATATGTGTTAGTTAATTCATCAAATTTAAGATGGCGGCGAGAAAATGGCAGATATTGTAAAAAAAGTATTGAATTAATATCTGTTGGACCCTAATCTTAAGGTTTTATAAAAAGATTAATGAATCTTGTTATTCATCAGTTCATTAGTTCTTTGGATCGCAAATTAGGAATCTGTTAATAATTTTTCAAAATTCAAAAAGGCGGATCCAATGTGGCTAACGAAACTGCAAAATTTTTCTAAAATTTGTGAAACTTAGGTCAAAAGAGATTTCAGAGTAGCGGATTTCGAATAGGTTCATAATTTTTTCAAAATTCAAAATGTCAAATCCAATATGCAGGACAAAAATGCAAAATTTTTTCCAAAATTTATGAAAATTGGTACATAGGGGTTTTCGGAGTCGCTGATTCAGAATCCGTTAATACTTTTTCAAAATTCAAAATGGCCAATTCAATATGGTGGACATGAAATATAAAAAAGTGCTTAAATCTTTCCAAAAATGATTTTTCAAAAGTTTTTAAAGGTCACCTACATTGGAATTTGATATTTTTGAATAAAATGTAACGGCTGATCTAATATGACGGACGTGAGATGCAAAAAAAGTTTATATCTTTTAAAAAATCATTAATTATCTTTTTTTTTTAACTCTCGCCGTATGGAATCAGAAAATTTAATTTTAAAAGACGAACAACAGATTCGTAATCATCAATGCACAAAAACACCGAGTGTCGAGTAACAAGCAAAGCCAATTACTTTTTCAAAAATCTTCCACCATATTGGTTTCGCTCTTTTTATTTTTAAAAGATTATAAATGAATTCGTAATCAGCGACACCAAAAACCACTATATATGCAGTGTTAAATTTTAATAAATTTTGGAAAAGTTTTGCATTTTCGTCCACCATATAGGATCCGCCATTTTGAATTTCAAGAATAATAATATAAACTCTTTTTCAGGAACTTCCAAAACCGCTAGAAAGGCATTTTTAAATGATAAATGTAACTAACTATTGAGTATTTATGAGCCTCTAAATTAAGAAATTCTGGAATTTAACAGACTGCATCCGCCAGTTTTAAGCCGCCATCTTGAATTTTTAAAAACGCCCAACGGCGTACAAAAGTAGACACTTTATGCTGATTTTTTGAAAAGGTTTCGAATTTTTTAATAAAAATAAAAATCAAGAGATGGGGTGGCCCGCATGACAAAGAATGTCCCATTTTTATGATCATCTGAAAATATCTTATTACTTTGAAAATCACTTTTTCAAAACCAATCACTCGTGTAGAATTTAATGAAACAATTACACGAATGATTATTAACATTATTAGCTGGTATCAATTATAATTATTACTATTATTATAAGCTTTATTTGTCTAACACATGTAACAGTTGTGAGTATAACTTTTGAGAAACAGTTACTCAAAGGTACAAAGTAACGAGATATTTTCAATTTATCCGAGTGGGGAATAAACTTATCAAGCGCTGAAAATACCAGACATAAATCACATTATATTTGTTTTAACATCGGTCTGGCTGGCTTAACAAACCTTTATGGAAGAAAGGAAAGGATTAGACACTAGAGTAGCGGGCTAGCGGGGAAGCTATTAACTTGCAAAGTATCAATAAAGCATTACGCTAAATCAACGTACTATAATTCCTACTTGCCCGGGCAATAATTACCGTTTACCGCGCTGTAATTTTCCCCCCAAGCGGCAATAATCGTCGGTCATCCAGCATTAATTATTGGAAACGTAAGACACGATCTTGCCTTTCAGATGCAGATTCCTATACGGACCATTATACGACTTACCAACGCTCCAACTTTTCATATAAATCAACTAATCACTAAAAGTGATACGACTTTGGAACGTTCTAAGACTATTTCTTCTCAGGACTGAAACACTGCTTCAAGCACACCTTTCAAATAATCAATTACTTTGGAATTAGCCTGCGAAAAGTAAGGCGCGTTCTCTGAAGGTGATCACAAATTTCCCGTTCCGTTAATTTAAATACTTTTAATGAATGGGAATACAATTTTGCAACGAGTGTCGTAAGCTGTGGACTAACAATACAAATTATTTTTGAAAAAGTAGATACGTAAGAAATCGTAATTGTTTTATTTGGTACTATAGACGTTCGATAAGCGCGCTACATATCTTTACCAAAATTCAACATTATTTAAAATTACAAAAATTAAACCAACTGAAAAACAGAAAAGAAACAATAAATAACAGCAAAAAGTAAAATTAATAAAAATCTTATCAAAATAAGATTATGTAACAAAAATTTCCTTTCAGGAAAAAGCAAAGTCAGAAAAGAAAAGGAGAATATCCATAGTCCTCATTTGTTGTCTCTCTCAATTTTAAACTACCTAATGAACTCTGTTTCTCTAGTACTACCAACCATTATTACTTGTCTCTCTCAAACTTAAGCTCACTAATGTATTATGTGTAATTCTATCTCTCTCGCACTGCTAGCCATTTGTATTTTTCGAGTTACCAAGGTATACAGAAAATAGCTAACTAATTTCTTATTTGATATGAGGAAAGCAAGACGAATTATTACAAATGTTTGAAGACATTTTCAGGACTTGCAAAATAAAGATAGTTGGTAATAAGGAGACAGACTTCTTGGCACTTGTTTTTGAATCTAAGTATAATAATTGAAAATGTCAGAAGGTTTACTGACAATGAGACAACTAATAATTACCACATAGAAAATCACAGGGTGCGGTCATCTTTGACTGATAGAGGAAGAGGCAGGTTGCGCGATCTAAGTATTTCTGGCTCGTGGGTCACATTTTGATTGACGGTTGATAATCGTTTTAGTACCACAGCCTCTCGTGGCGCTGTTGTCGCAGCAATTGGGGACTCTTAACCAGGCGAAGTAATGTGACGCTCATTATGTGATTCCTTGCTGAAGTGTTTCAACGAGCTACTAGTACTAGATCCATATTTGTCTTTTAAGAGTGAAATGAATTAAAGAACTGTAATAATTATATGTTCTTTAACAATGCAGGGATTAAATATGTGACTGATGCCGCATCTGATTTGGAAAAGATTCGGTTAACAGTGTTTTTAAAATTCTACTTTAATTATTGATCCTTTTTACTCTTAGACGAAACTTGGAACTTTTTGTTAGGAATTAACTAACAATTAGGTCTTCCATAATTGGTAAGAATCTGAGGGACAAAAAGTAGAAGCTAATATTTGAATCACATGAGTCAAATGATTTAGCTAATTGATTATGATTATGATGAATTAGCTAATCAGGTAACCCGTTACTAGAACCAATTAATAAGCAGGTAACTTGAAAATCATAAATACATGTCGCCTTTAACAGTTGATGTATCAAAAGCCTGAAAACCTAACAAATATATTTGAGTTATGAAACCAGTGGCTCGTAAAATAAAATGGCTTCTACTCGGAGAAAAATGACGAGAAAACACTATCTATAATCGGAGCTAGTAAAATTTGGAGGATGAAAATGATCACACAAGAACACAAATTATTTTTTTTTTTTTTCAAGAAGAACCATGAATTCCTGAAGCATTTTTGGTCGCTCAATAAACATCTCATGCGAACTAGTGTCCATCACGTCAGAACTTTTTGCCATCACAAAATTTGAAAATTTAAACTTATTATCAGAAATGTACATAAAGAAACCAACATTTTCAAAAGTAATCGTCCAGGACGCGTAGTTTTAATATATATTTTATAGTTTTAAAGATGGATAAATTATTCTCAAATATTCTACAGAAATATAAATTTAAAACCATCCTCAGTTGGAAAATTTACAGAGTCTTAAAAAATGACGAGAATATAATCAGATATACTTTACATTATGTTACCAAGATCACACCTAAGAAGCATCTTAAACTACCCCAACAGAAATATAATGAAAAATCAACCCCTATAATTTTTTTTCGGCGTGCAAAAATCATTTTTGACTCAATTACATAAATCCGTTGTCAATAAAATCCATTGAAAACAAAAGAAAATTTAAACATAAAAAATTTTAAAACTTTCAATCACCATCTATGCAAAAAAATGTAATATCTTTGTCCCTAATCGCGGGCCTTTTTTTCCTAACGGTTTTATTATCAAAAAAGTGTGAAGAATACAACAGTAGGGGAGACCGGGGCTGGTTGGGCCATTTTTCACTCATCGTTGTTTAACTTCGTTAATGTCCAATTTATGAAAACCTAATCATACAGAAAACCTGCTCTGATATTTCAGCTTTCATTTAAAAAAGAAAAAGTCCCGTTATTACTTTTAGTTTTTTTTTGGGGAGCATTGTTTTTGGAGAAATCCAAAGCGACCCAACCCGCCCCGGTCCGGGGCACATTGGGTCATGATTAAAATGTTACTGTTTAAATGTTAAAACATTACTTTTTATAATAAACTTAGTTTTTAGGGTTATTTTATAATAAAAGGAATTGAAGAATAAATATATTTAAATTAGAACAGTGAAAATATAAGATTATAAAATAAAAAAATTGCTCATATTGAAAAAACGTATTTTTTAGTTCCTAATTGGTAAAAAGTATTATTATTAGTGTTAATTGACTAAAATAAATTACTAATAGTGAAATTTGAATAAATTAATGTAGATTATTAATGTAGTATAAGTATATAGTAGATTCCTCATGCATTTGGGCGACCCAACTAACCCCGGTCAAAACGACCCCACTGACCCCGCCTGTGTTTTTTAAATATTTGATTTTTTTCTATCGATACTGCAAATATAAATTAAAATCTCTTCATTGTTCTTTGAAAGGAAGTATTCAAAGATCAAAATTTGATAATTAAACTTTTTCTAAAACTATTACTCAGAAAGATATAACAAAAATCCGAGTGGGTAAAAATTTACTTTGAAGTATTAAAATTAGTTTTTCTTATATTTACTCCACATAAATGATGATATAATAATGAAACTTGGCACAAACTTGCATCTCACTATGTAACATAATTTTTGTGTAGAAAGTTATATATTCGACTAATAGCCTTTGAGTAAACTGCAATGACCCACTCTACCCCTGACCCAACTAGCCCCGGTCTCCCCTATTTTAGAGTTTTACGTAATGCACGCAGAAACCTGTTTTTTATTAAATAAAATAAATTAACATTTATTAAATAAATAATTTAAAAAACGATAAAAATTAAAAGTTCTTAAGAACAAAAAGTATTTTTAAAAACTACGTTTCAAGATAAATAAAATGCTTTTTTAAGTTTTAACATCGGTTAAGAAGATCTGGAGAAAAAAATGTTTTCATTTTTCACTACTAAAAATTTCAGTCACCAATAACTTCAACAAAAAAATTTTTTTATTCTAGTAATTTAAGTGACTAATTTACATAGTTTAAGAATAACAAAAATGATGTCTCATACTCTCTAAATCTGAATTAGTGGTTTTCTACTGATGAATTAGCGAAAAGTGAGCTACTATTAAAATAGTAAGAATTTGACTAATTCTTAGTAGAAGACTACTAAGAATTAGTAGAAAACTACTAATTTTGTAGTAGAAAACTACTAATTAAATTAGTAAAAAAATCTACTTTTTTAAAAGTAAAGTTTCACTATTTCAATTAGTAGTTTTCTACTATGAATAAGTAGTTTTCTACTAAGAATCTACTTTTTTAAAAGTAAAGTTTCACTATTTCAATTAGTAGTTTTCTACTATGAATAAGTAGTTTTCTACTATATGAATGAGAGAAAAATGAGCCATGAATTTGACTAATTCATAGTAGAAAACTACTAATTCTTAGTAGAAAACTACTAATTCAGATTTAGAGAGATTAGAAATAGAATTTGAACAATTTTAGCCGATCCGCTTAGCGAAGCCTGACCCTTTATTCTATCTTAATTTGTGTTTAGGTTTTTCTTGAAACTCATTAATTTTTTTAATTTTCTGCTTTCTTTAATTTACTTTTTAATTTTTCAATTTTATCTTAAAATGTCCTTTTTTCTTACTTCTTTTTTCATCTGTCCTTAGTTTTTTAAAATTATTTTCTTTAGCTTTTCTCAATTTTTCGTTTTTTTTTATTTGGCGTAATTTTTTCTGTTATTTTATTTCTATCCTTCTTTTTTATTTTCCTTAAATTTCTTTTAGGGTTCCGTACCGTAAAGCAGAACCCCTCTTACTTGCCCCATTTTCTTCAATTTTTCTTTATTTGTTATAATTTTTACTGTTAGAAGAGTTTTCATTTCTTCTGTTTTATAAGTCTTTACACTGAGAAAAATATTTCTTCTTACAAGAATAAAATTATGTTTACATTGATTGCATTGAAAGAATAAATCGTTTTTATGCTTCTTCCAAGAATAAGATATTTAGCGTAAACTCTGGTCTGCTTCTGTTATGCGCAAAACAGTTTAACATAACCTCAAATGCTTGATTTTATAATATTTTATACTAGAACCGATTCTAAGCATAATTCATACTTGATCCAATGCATTTTAGCATTGGTACAAGAAAAGTTTTCTCTCAGTGCAGTTATTCTTCAATTTTCTTTAGTTTGACTTCCATTTTCCTTGTTTAACTTTAATTTTGTTTCTTTGTGTTGAGTTTTTCTCAAACTTCACTTTATCAATTTTTTTTCTTTATTTCTTTTTATTTACGGTTAGTTTTTAAGTTTCAATAGTTTTTCCTAACATGTTTTCCTTTAGTTAGTTTTTTAAAACTTTTCTTCAGCTTGTATTAATTTTTCTGTTTGTTAATTATCATTGTTTATTTTCCTTCAGTTTTTCTCGAGGTTTTTCATCGATTTTCTTTTTTTTTAACTTTTTTCCTGAAACTGGAATTTGTTTGAATGTTTTTTGGATAGTTGAAAAATGCCTTTTACATTGATCTGCTGGGGCAATTTAGAAAGTTAGACACTTTAGACCTTTTTAAGAGTCGAAAAGTTTTGCCTAAACCAATTTTTTTAATCATTTAAATCGCCTGTAAGAATACAAACATAAATATGATTGCTACTTAAATATTTAGAAAATGGTTTCTTCATTCTCTGCTGGACAAATTTTTCTAAAATTATCTTTTTTTAATTTTCTTTATTTCTTACTTTCTTTCATTAAGGACATGTGATGGAGAATGACGTCACTGGTATAGTATAGATACAATTTCTCTGTAACTTTTCTCATAAAATATGGAATATTATGTCACAAAACTTGGTAAAATTACTCAAAATATCATTAAAAAGTTCTTTCTAACTCGAGTTTGTCTAAATTTTGGCTCAAAATTAATTTTTAAAATTTTGCTAATTTTCGAAAATTTTCCGAAATTAATTTCGTGCAAAAATTCAAAGAAATTCGGATCAGAGAAACCTTCCAAGCCAAATGACATTTTAGGTAATTGTACCAAGTTTCGAGACAAAAGATTCACTATTTCAAGAGAGAAATTACGGACAAATTTTTCCTGTACGAGTGACATCATAATCCAGCACATAACCTTAATAATAAGTAAAAGGATCGTTCTCTATGAGGAAGCATAGTGTTAATGAAATGAACTCAAAAATGCATACTTTAACTTGGCAGTAGTTTTTTGTTTTTTAATACTTCTGCCAAAGTTCGATATTTTACATAGGGGTTGATTTTAAGGGATCATATTTCATCATCTTTATATTGGAGCAGTACATACTCTCTAAATCTGAATTAGTTAAAAATAACGAATTTGAAAGCAAAAACTCAGTCACTAATTGAAATAGTTATATTTCTACTAACCATTTAGTAAAAAATAACTAATTATTAGTCAAATTCATTTTTAGGTTATGTCAACATTACTAAAATTTTAGTAAAATTCTGTTTACTACTTCAATTAGTCAAATTTTAACTATAATTAGTTATTTTTAACTAATTTAAATTTAGAGAGATAGGATGCTTTTTAGAGGTGGTTTTGGTAACATTACACTACCAGCCAAAATTGTGGAACCACTTACAAAAATGAGATTAAAAACATGACCGTATTTAAACGTTGATAACTATGTTAGATATTGCCAAATTGAAATTTTTCCTAGACCATTGGAAAGCTTATAAAATTTGCCGTTAAATGGTTCTATTTCAAAGCTTTTTTAATTAATAGAAGAGGAGATTCAATGTGATAAAGAAAGGTGAATTTTTCGTTTTTTGTGGATTTTCATTGTTTAAGTTTGGTGAACTGCATTTTCTAGAAAAGTAATTAGAAAATTTTGAAATTAAGCTAAATTAAACCTTAAACTATTAGCTTTAAAATAAGCCAAAGAAAATTAAAATATCTTGACTGGTTCAAAAGTTATTAGAAAATGCGGATAAAGAATAAAATAAAAGCAGCCAAAAGTGAAGCGAGCATTAGAAATCGTTGCGTTTTTTCGTATCGTACATTTACTTATAACTTTAGAACCAGTCAAGAAATTGAAGTTTTCTTTGGCTTATTTTGAAGTTAAAAGTTCAATGTCTTATATGCCTTAATTTAAAGTTTTTCCAATTAATTTTCCAGAAAATGGAGCCCTCCAATCTTAAACAATGAAAATTCACAAAAAACGAAAAATCCACCTGTTTTTATCACATTGAATCTCCATTTCCATAAATCGAAAAAGCTTAAAAATAGGACCTTTTATCGGCAAATTTTATAAGCTTTCCAATGTTCTATAAAAAATTTCATTTCGGCAATATCTAACATAGTTATCAACATTTTCAGACGGTGATTTTTTAAATCCCATTTTTGTAAGTGGTCCCACAATTTTGGCCGGTAGTGTAAGTAAACTATCTGGTTGTATGGTCCTGTATCATCAAAAAATATATATATATACCGACGTACTTAACCTACAATAAACCAACAATTATTTAAAATTTTGTTTATGTTAAAAATTTGGAAAGTGCGTGAAGCACAACTTTGTATTTTATTCTCACAGTAAATTGTTAGTGTACGGGTGATGGAATAATGTGATTGCATAGGAACTGGTAACACAAAAAGTATATTTAAGATTTATTAGTAATTTATTACGAATTACAGACGATGGTGGCTATGGTGTATTTAAAATGGAAGACACGTCATGTACGTGGATATATGGGATATTTAGAATACAACGCATGCGTAAACTCCAAAGCTACAGTGAGATACGCTTTTGAGAAACGTATTGTGCATCTACTTTAGTCTGTGTAAATTTTGCTAAAGTGTAGGTATAAGATTGGTTATGGAGCGCGGTATGTCTTCCAATCGCGATGCACACGTGCGAACCTTGAAGCACACGGCTCTACAAATTGGCTCAGTGAGATCGCGTGTGCGGCTTCCGAATAAAGATTGTCCGCCGCACTCTCAGAATGACTATAATTCAATTTATTTTATACCACTAAAATTTACACAGTTCTGTGTGAATTTTATGTGTGAGCTTTCGCAATGTAAGAAATTTGACGAATTAGGCCAATTTAATGATTGATTACTGTATTTAACATTATTTATTTAATTTTATATGAAAGGAAATACATTTTTAAAAATTGAAACATATTAATAGCGGAAGTGTGGCAAATAGTAGAGTTGAAATTGGCAGTTGGATTATCTTATAACAGGGAAATCAATTTTGAGCTAATTAATTTTCCCATTCAGTTGATGGATCGATGAAACCATATTTTATGAAGAAGCAATTAATCATTGCCACGTCAATGTATATCTGATACAATTGAAACGAAGCATAAGATTACAATTTAATTATTAATTAACTTTTGAAAAGAATATCCAGTAATTTTATTACTAAATACAATTTCTTATCAAATAAAAGAAAGATTTTCTAATATTTTGAAAAATATACATGATACATATTTGAAATAATAATAATTATTATTATCGTTTTATTGTTTATGTAATTATTAGCAATTTTGTAAAAAAGTATTTTGTTTAAAACGAAAAAAAAGAAAGTAGGATTGGGAAATAGTACAATGGATTTATATGATAATAATCTTATAAATTTTATTTTATTTTATCAAATGGAAATTTTTAGTTACTTATAGATGTTCAGTCACGAATCTTAAATTTTCCTTTTTATGTTTAAATCCATAACATTTCCATAATTTCAACTTTCTTTCTAGCCGGTTCTCTTCGTAAAACTGTAACTCCTTTCCATTCGAAATTATAGTCATTGGCCTTTATATTATCCCGAGATTTTACATAATGATAAAATAAATTTATATAGAAAATTTGTTTATGTCATTTTCAGACAGACTGGCAATAAAGTTCTCTTCGTCTATGGCCTAAATAATAATAAGTACCTAAGTGCTCTTTTCTATTAATCAAAAATTTTAAAGTTCATCCTCAATTTTAATTAAAGTCTCTTTTAATAAGAAAAAAAAAACAAACATTTTTAAATAATTTTCTATAGTTGTATAGTTCTTTAAATAATTATAGTTTTTTGAATGATTGGACCTTTTTTACAAAACATTAATTAAGAATATGTTAGTTGAATTAAATAAAGGAAATAAAAATGTTTTATTTACTTCAACTAAAATTTTTATTATATTTTATTTAATTATTTATATTTTAATGGAAGTTTCATGTTCACTTAATTGAATCATTGAATATTTATTAAAAGGATCATTATAACTATTTCAAACCCCATAAAACAAAGCTTTATAATAAAATAAACTTATTTTTTATTGTAGTATTAAGTAATCTGATTTTATAAAGAATAGCGCAAGAAAGTCACTAAAAACCATAAAACCTGTAACGGAGAATAAAAAGAAGGGCAGTGAAGAATGTCGAGTCTGTTAACAATAGAAGCATCTCCGCATGAATCAGGCACCTAATCCTGTTACACATCTGATTTACACTGAGGAATTTAGCCTCAGGACTTGAGAACACACAATCCGATATAATAATAATAAAAAGGTTAACATGCCTGTCCCAAATATAAAGAAGTTTATCCTTCTAAATATCTTTAACAATTTTGACAATGAACAGATATTAATCATTAAAATTTTAAATTATTGTTGTTTTTAAAATATCGAAATTTTCATTACTAAAGTAAATATTGGTAAAATGTTTTTTTTATTTTTAATTGTCGAATTTTTAAAAAAAAATCCGAATTTCACAATCTCGCAATCCAACATCCCGAATTGCATGCCATAGTACTAAACTCCGACATTCTGGATTTTGCTATTTCAAATTCCGATATCACCAATTCTGACATTAAATTAAAATAAATTAATGATATTAAAATTTTTCTACTATTTTAAGAACTTTACGACAATTAATTACAAAAAATTTCTTTTAATGATAATAAAATTATTTAATTTGTATATTTTAATAACACACAAAACCTAAAGGCATCAAATCGTTGCATAATGATACCATTTTTTAGATCATTTCTCATAATTGATCCAAAAAATGGTATCATTGTGCAACGTTTTGATACTTGCAGGTTTTGTGTGAAGTTACAGATTTTTATGACTAAAAATCCTAAATGTCAGATTGTGGAATGGCGGAATTGTAGTTTCGGAATTCTTGAATCTAGATTGTTATGTTGGAATGTTAAAATTTAGAACTCGGAATTAAGAATGGTGAAAACAAAAATAATAAATTTCAAAACGGCGGAATGTGAAGTGATGGAATACAGGAAAATGAAATGTGAAATCTAGAATGCAGAATGTGGAATAGCGGAATTCCGAATAACGAAATGTAGAACAGAGGAATCCGGAATGTGGAATAAATAAATCTAGAATTTCAGAATGCTGAATTTTGGTATCCGGGTTTCAGAATAGTGAAATTCAGAATGTCGGGATTGAAAAACTAATAGAATACATATAAACTAAGATACAATAATTGAAAAATAATAAAAATAAGGACAAATTTGTAAAATAATTAAAATCTGAGATAAATAATTGAAAACCTAGGAAGTTACTTAAAAAATAATGATCGTCATTAAAAATTGGAGAAAATAATTGAGAATTGAAAAAGAGAATTAAAATTTGAGACAGATAATTGAAACTATAGAAAATTAATTAAAACGTAATGATAATAATTACAAATTGAAGAAACTAATTCCAAAGTAATAAAAATAATTGAAAATGGGGAAAAAAATTGAAAATTTAGGAAGTGCATTAAAAATTAATTTAAAAATTTAAAAATGAAAGATAATAACAATTTAAAACTTATAGAATTAATTGAAAATTGTATAGTATAATTTCTGAATTGAAATGAAAAGAACTATTAAAAAATAAAGTAAATAATTAAGAATTGAGAAAATAATTTTAAGATGATAAATAATTGAGAATTGGAATTATAATTATGAAGAAAAGAAATTTGTAAACCCGTGTACTGAATAAATAAATAAGGGACGTTTCACGTCAACCGGCTGAGAGCTCTTTCCAAAATTCTAGTCAACGAAAATCAACTTATTACGGCTCAAAATAATCGTCAGCTTATAAATACTCTTTCGAATAAAAAGTGTCGAATTAAAAAATTCAAAATGGCGTCCTTAATGCACTACTTTTTGCAAATTTTTTTACTAACTCAGCTAACAAATGTATTAATTAGCTTCAAAAAATAATTGTAACTTGTTGGAAAATGGGTCATTTTTACGTTTTTGGGGTCGCTGATTGTGAGTCTAATGTTAGATTTAAAAAATTTTAAAAATTCAAAATGGCAGATCCAATATGGCGACCAAAATTTTAAAAAAATTACCAGATTTGCCTGAAACTTGTTACTCGGGGGTTTTTAGGGTCGCTGATTACCAATCTGAAGATAGATTAAAAGAAATTTCAAAATTCAAAATGGCGACCAAATTTTTTTAAAAAATTATCATATTTGCTTGAAACTTGTTACTCAGGGGTTTTTGGGGTCACTGATTACGAATCTGAAGTTGGATTTGAAAAATTTTGAAAATTCAACATGGCGGATCCAATATGGCGACCAAAATTTTATAGAAATTATCAGATTTGTTTGAAACTTGTTACTCGGGGGTTTTTGGGGTCGCTAATTTCGAATCAAATTTAAAATTTTTTAAATTGAAAATGGAGGATCCAATAAGTCTTTGAACAGTGCTGCGCATGTAATTAACCCTTTGAACACTACTGGGTTTGTATTTTTTGTTGTAATTTTTTTAAGATTTTGGTAGCCATATTAGATCCGCTAATTTGAATTTAGAAAATTTTTCAAATCTAACTTCAGATTCGTGATCAGCGTCCCCAAAAACCCTTAAGTAACAAGTTTTAATCAAATCTAATGGTTTTTTTAAAAATTATGAACGCCATATTGGATCCGACATTTTGAATTTTGAAATTTTTTTAATCCAACATCAGAGTCGTAATCAGCGACCCCAAAATACCCTGAGTAACAAGTTTCAAGCAAATCTGATAATTTTTAAAAAAATTTTGGTCGCCATATTGGATCCGCCATTTTGAATTTTAAAAATTTTTTTAATCTACCTTCAGATTCGTAATCAGCTACCCTAAAAACCCCCGAGTAACAAGTTTCAAGCAAATCTGGTAATTTTTTTAAAATTTTGGTCGCCATATTGGAAACGCCATTTTGAATTTTTAAAATTTTTTAAATCTAAGATTAGACTCACAATCAGCGACCCCAAAAACGTAAAAGTGACCCATTTTCCAACAAGTTACAATTATTTTCTGAAGATAATACATTTGTTAGCTGGGTTAGTAAAAAAATTTGCAAAAAGCAGTGCATTAAGGACGCCATTTTGAATTTTTTAATTCGCCACTTTTTGTTCGAAAGAGTATAAGCTGACGATTATTTTGAGCCGTAATAAGTTGATTTTCGTTGATTAGAATTTTGGAAGGAGCTCTGAGCCGGTTGACGTGAAACGTCCCATATAAATAAATAAAAGAATTGAAATTTTAATAAAAATTGCAAATTTAGGAAATTAATTATAAACTAGTATAAATTATTATAAATTGGAGAAAACAGTTAAATAACTATGGAAATAATTTAATAAGTTAAGGAGACTAATGAAAATTTTAGAAAAGTGGTTAAAAAAAATATCGAATTGTATTTAAAATAATCGAAAATAATGAAAATCGGTAAAAATTATGTTGATTTTATAAATATTTTGCTTCTATTTCATAACAAAAAATTACTTCCTCTTGGAGAAAAAAATAAATTAATTTTTAAAAAATTAGAAATTTATATATTTTTTTTAAATTGCAATTTATTCTTTAAAGTTTTGCCAAAAATAAACTTTATGTGGGTCAATCAATTGTTATTGAGATAGGGATTATTATTCTTTTATTTATTATGTTGTATTTTAAGTAAGAAAAAAATTTTTGTCAAAAAACAATATTTTTCGATGAAAAAAGGTGCTCAAAAAATTTGATTGGATATTTTTAAAAATTCCTGTGTTGAATTTTAGATATTTATGAGATTAATAGGTCATCCAAATTTTATAAAAATTCGTTGAAGCGTTCTAGAGATATCCTAGCAACAAAAAAAGCGCTATACAGACACACACACACACACACACACACATACATCTGAATATTTGCCTGAAAATGAAAATTTACGAGTTTTAGATAAAAATAAGTCGATTTAGACTATTTTTGGAAAATCGAAAATCTAAACGATCACAAACCTTCCTTTAAAAGAAAGCAAAATTAACAATTTTTATTAAACAAATAAACTAAAAAAATTTGAGAGAACTCCTTGGCTTTAAAAATCCCTCAGAATGTATTCCTATGTACCTTACCACCTTCAGCATCAAAATTTACTCTTTAAAAACATCACTTAATCATTAATCTACAAAAGGGATAATTTTTTATTAAACAAATAAACTAAAAAAGTTTTGAGAGAATTCCCTGGGTTAAAAAATCTCTCAGAATGTATTTTTATTTTTCTATCAACATTTAAAGTTTGTGAATCATCTACAAAATTGTTTGTCTATTTGTTTAAGAAAATTTGTCAATTCTTTTAAAATTTGGTGAGGTAGATAAAAATATATTCTGAGCGATTTTTGAAGCCGACAAATTCTCTCAAAATTTTAATAGTAATTGTTTAATGAAAATTGTCTATTTTGGATTAGTGATTAATGGATGATTTTAAAGGGTGATTGATGATGCTGAAGGGGGTAAAGTAGCTAAGAATACTTTCTGAAAAGTTTTTAAAGCCGGGAAATTCTATCAAAATTTTTTTAGTTTATTTGTTTAATAACAAATTATCCATTTTGTAGATTAATGATTAAGGGATGGTTTTAAAAGGTGGTTTGTGATGCTTAAGAGGGTAAGATAGCTAGAAATACATTCTGAGCAATTTTTAATGGCAGGGAATTCTCTCAAAAATTTTTTAGTTCATTAGTTTAATCAAAATTGTCCATTATTTGGAAAAATGATTATGGCATGATTTTAAAGTGTGGTTTTTGATGCTATTAGAGGTAAGTTTCGTATAGGTATTTATTCGTATTAAACTTTAAAATTTTTGGATCCCCTAAAACAGTTTTTTGTCTACTTGTTTAAGAATATTTATCAATTTTTTCAAATTCGTTCTTAGGGGATGATTTTGAAGGGTTATGCGTTATTATAATGCTTGGTATAATGTTGAATTATTTTTTTTAAATGCGATTAATTATTTTATTTAAATCTCGTAGTTATTTAGACTAATTATTTTTAGTTTTTCGTTTATTTTTTGTTCATTTTTTTTATTTTTGGGTGGTTTTTGAACCATAATGCGTGATATTTTCAACTCTTAGGCGGAAATAAAAAACACCATACGATATGGAAAAATTGATGTTAAAAATTTTAAGCTATTATTTTGACAATTAAAATGCGCATGGCCGAGTCGAGCAAGAATGACCCTTAATTTTTTTCGAATTCATAGAAAATCATTTTTCCGTTAGTAATAATGGCTTTTTGAACAATGAAGTGTTAAATTATACTAAATATATAAGAATCCGTATTATCCGAGTTTTCTTCTTATCAGAGGTATAGGTCAGGTCCACATTGGTTCAGATAACTGGAGTTTTACCATATCAGAAAATAAAATCAGAAAATTCTAAATGTAGGATTAGTAGAATTCGGGATGACGCACAGTGGTTTGAAAATGAAAATTAGGGTTCAAAATAACCTAGAGCCTACAATTCTTAACCGTTTTTCAAATTTTTTTTTTAAAATAATCGTTATTAAATTTTTAAGAGATTGGTCGAGGCGGATTTTTAATTTTCAATTTTCAGTAATAAATATATTGTTATAAACAAATAAAAAACCCGTTATTTTATAAATAATATTTATTATCTAAATAAAATCAATGTAGTTTTCTTTTCTAGGTACTCCAATTTGTTCATAGAGAGCTATTCATTGTAAAATAGTGTTATACTTATGTCACTCGGGGGTTTTCGGGGTCGCTGATCACGAATTCAATGTCGTTTTTTCGAAATTCAAAATGGCGGATTCAAAATGGCCGACAATTTTTTGAAAATCATCTTGAATTCGCCTAAAAATTGTTATTCGGGGGTTTTCGGGGTCGCGGATCACGAATTCAATGTCGTTTTTTCGAAATTCAAAATGTCGGATTCAAAATGGCCGACAATTTTTTGAAAATCATCTTGAATTCGCCTAAAAGTTTTCATTTGGGGGTTTTCGGGGTCGCTGATCACGATTTCAATGTCGTTTTTTCCAAATTTAAAATGGTGGATTCAAAATGGCCGAAAATTTTTTAAAAATCATCTTGAATTCGTCTAAAAATTGTCACTCGGGGGTTTTTGGGGTTGCTGATCACGAATTCAGTGTCGTTTTGTCAAAATTCAAATTGTCCGACAATTTTTAAAAAAATATCTTGAATTCACCTAAAAATTGTCTCTCGGGGGTTTCGGGGACGCTGATCATGAATTCAATGTGGTTTATTCGAAATTCAAAACGGCCGACAATTTTTTAAATATGATTTTGCATTCTATTAAAAGTATAAAAAAAGTAAAACTTTTCTCTAAACTTCTTAATTTAGAAGCTAGAAAATATTTATTTTCTTACATTATTTAATATTGATGTAAAAGCTTAAATTCTGCATAATAATTAAATTTCTAAACTTCTAATGGTCTATTGTAATTTATTAAGTATCATTGGATTGTGTAAAGTTTCTTCAAAGTACAGTTTATTCTTTTTTAACACAAAACATGTTTTTTTAACTTTTTAACAATTTTTCAAACATTTTTTTTCTTACAAATTTTATTATATTTTTTATGTATGCTGAAAGTTAGAAGGTTTTTCTTATTTTTTTTCTTAATTACGCCTGCAAATTTAACTTTTTTTTTTAATATTATTTACTTTCTAAATCTGAATGAGTGAAATTTTACTGACAATCAGTCGTAATCACTGATTGACCACTAGAATTTAACTGATGATCAATACATTTTTTCCTGAATTAATCAGTAACTTTATTTTACTGATGAATTCAGTAAAAAATGTTACTGATTATCAGTAAAATCTACTAGTGAATTAGTGAATACGACTGATTGACAGTTAAATTTAACTCATTAAAATAAAGAAAATCATGCCAATGAGAATCACTGAGAATCAGTTATTTTTCGCTGTGATAGTAAAATTTTATTGATTCATATCTAATGTGTACTAAATTTAAATAAATATAAAGTAATCAACAGTCTATTTTGAATTATACAGCACGTAAATCGTAAAAAAATTAACTTTCTAATTTTTCTATATTTATTTTAAAACTTTTTCGTGTGGAAAACAGAAATTGTTTTTAAAATTTCGCGCCTTTAATGACAGTTACTAGAAAAAGCGACATTGAATTCGTGATCAGCGACCCCGAAAACCCCCGAGTGACAATTTTTAGGCGAATTGCTTGAACGAATAGTTTAAATTAACAATTTGTTTATATAAATTGTTTATAACAATTTAGTAATATGTCTATAACACTGTTTTACAATGAATAGCTCTCTATGAACAAATTGGAGTACCTAGAAAAGAAAACTACATTGATTTTATTTAGATAATAAATATTATTTATAAAATAACGGTTTTTTTATTTGTTTATAACAATATATTTATTACTGAAAATTGAAAATTAAAAATCCGCCTCGACCAATCTCTTAAAAATTTAATAACGATTATTTTAAAAAAAAATTTTGAAAAACGGTTAAGAATTGTAGGCTCTAGGTTATTTTGAACCCTAATTTTCATTTTCAAACCACTGTGTGACGGAAGATGGAAATACTGAATTCAAAATGTCGGAATATAGGATGTCGAAGAACAAAATTTCAAAACGTCAAAATATAGAATATCAGGAATGTTGAGATGCTGGATGGCTGAATCCCAAAAGTCGAAATTTGTAATTTTTTTGAAAAATAAAAGTTTCCTTAAATCCTTGCCCTAAATAGAATAATAGAAACTATAGAAAATTAGTCATGAAAAATAGGAATTATAGAAGCATATTTTTTTAATTTCACGAAAAGAACAAGAATCACAATGATTTCAAATTCGAGAAGGTCAGTTTCTCCACGATCAGGAAAAATGAAGTTTTCAATATTCCTCAACTGCAAAGGATACAATTAACTTTCCCAAAAAGGTCCTGATCCTAGCGCATCACATTGATGAAACCTTCTTGGCCGTGTGGAGAAAATCACTATAATTTAATACAAATGCGCTTCGCGGTGAAAGCTCGACATAATTTAGTAGCAAAGCGTTGAAGGTCAACGGTCGAGCACCTGTTCTTTAAAGTCCTGGGTCAAGGTACGTCTAGGCTGCAGGGAGGCCGTTACCCTCTGATATCTTTGCTTGTAAGTAATATCTCCCTCTCCAAGTTCTCCTCTATCAACACAGGGACCGCACGGTCGCGTAAACCACCTACGTATCTCCAATGATCTTGTTCCTCTCAAGTGCCTGCGAAGGGCGCAACTTTCTGTAAGTCCTCTCGCTGTAAAATATGTGAATGTAACTTGGTTATTCTCTGACTCTCGCAGTTGTTTCATAATTCATCATCGAGAAAACAATCGAGAAAATCTTTGTCCTAGGTCTACAGATGTATAAATAACCACGTTATCTGCATTCATCTCTGAACCAGTTTGCGGCTTGATTGATTACTTTCAAACTGTTAAAAAATTTCCAAGACCTTAACAAGCATTTCCCGTCAATGGCCGAGTAAAAAAAAAACCATAATCCTCCTCCAGTTTTCGTAATTAATTTTCTCTAAATCAAGAAAATCTTTTCAAGAAAAATAACCCCGTGACTAAAATTAGAAATTTTTCGCTTCCTGCTCAGATTAGAACAAATATCTCATTCCGTCAAATTGAACAGTCTCAATCTTGCTCGCTGAAAAAAAAAGCTGCAGGTATAAATTATTCGCTGATCTTGTTTTTCGCAACCTGTATATATATGAAGAAAACGAATCCTGTTTAAGGCAAGAGATTATTAATTTCCTCCGGAAAGCTACTCGCGTGGAAAAGTGAAACTCTGAATTACTGATGAAGCAGCCGATAATAGCAACATAATCAGGCTTATGAAATTTACTTCTAGATATACCTATAGCAATGCCGGCTTGTTTTTATCATTCCTGAGATGTTTGTGAAGGCTGCCAACTTCATGACTAGATCGTATATATGCCACTGATCCACGTGTTATTCTGACAGATGTAAACTAGCCACTAAAGTGAAACACCATCTAAGAGTTTGCTGATAACTGAAACCCTAACACCACACACAGTTAATTGATTTATTCCTCTTAACGACTAATCATGTTAATCTTAAATAATTCCAGTAGCACTGTTAACGATCGCGACCACTAAAAAGAGGCAAAATTATTACTTTACTAGATACGTATTCCTCCCTTGCTAACGCTCGTTTGGATTTAATTACCATAATGATAAATGATTAATTACTTTTCTCTTCATTATAATTTTATTTATTTCAAAATTATTTTTAACTGTCAAAGTAAAGTCAGAGTTTTGTCTATACATATGTTAGAATTTCACATTTTTAATATAAAGATTCGTTTTTGGTGTCAAGGAATCTAGAAATGAGTTTAAAAAATTTAATATCTGTCTGTCTGTCTGTCTGTGACAAAACTTTGTACTCCAATCACATTTACACGGCTAAACCGATTTAAACAAAACCTAATGGTCTGTTCCGTATTCACACAAATTAGGTATATAAACTTGAAAAGTTTAAAATTTTTTATCAGAACGGGAAATATAATTATATTTTAAAATAGTTGTAAAATTCAGAACTTAAGAATTGCTCATTTTTTTATAGTAAAGCTCGCAGCCCAATTTTGATCCGAAATATTTATTTGGTCTCTTATGACCCAAAATGAAAAATATAGTTTCGCGCACTTATGTTTATAAAATCCTGTAAAAAAATATTTAAAAATCTGTGAATGAATGCAAAAATAAGAAAGTTTTATAAACTTTTTATAAAATTTTAAAAACTTGAAAAAACAAAAAAAAAAGAAAATGTTTACAGATATGTGGAAAGCATGTAGAAGAAATAAAAAACAATGTTTAAAAAATGTTAAATTATTCAGAAAATGAGGAAATTAAAAAAATACATAAAAACAACATTCAAAGAACTGCAGAATAATAAAACTTCAAAAGAATAAGAAAAAGTCTTAAAAATTAAAATTGTAAAAAGAAAATCAAAACATGTAAACTTAAATATTCTTTTTGGACGTCAAGGAATACAAAAAGATTTTTAAAATATTTTATGTCTGTATGTATGTCTGTCTGTCTGTGACAAATCTTCGTACTTCTATTACACTTCGCTAAACCGAATTTAACAAAACATGGTGGTTGATTTGGTATTTACCCACAGGTGAGACTTATGAACTAAAAAATCTAAAATTTTTTTATTAGAGCGAAAAATATGCAAATTTTTCAAAACATTTGAAACATTGAAAATGTTAAGTTAAGTCTTAAGTTTAAAATATAAATTTTTACAAATATAACTAGGTTTTATACAAACATTAAGAAGAGCGATTTTAGAAGTCAACTTGCTTAATTTTTATTTAGAAAAATAAATAATTAATTTTTTATCTATTAAACTTGGAAATAATTGAAAACATGCAAAAATAAGGAAACCGGAAATTTTTTTATAAAACTTAAAGAAGTAAAAATAAAATAAGAAAATTTTAACTGACATGTAAAAAGCCTACAAAAGAAATAAAGAAAATGTTTGAAAATAAAAAAGTTAAAACTAAATTATTTGGAAAATGAGCTAATTAAAAAAATGTATGAAAAAATCTTTCAAAAAACTAGAAAATAATAAATCTTTACAAGATTTAAGAAAGTGTCTTAAGAATTCAAATTGTAAAAAGAAAATCAAAACATTTGAACTTAAAAATTTCTTTTTGGAAATCTGAGAATCCAAGAAAATAATTTAAAGGCTTTTATGTCTATACGTCTATCTGTCTGTCTGTGACAAATCTTTGTACTCCTATCACACAAAAACAGCTAAACCGATTTTAACAAACCTTAACGCTCCAATTGGTATTGACCCAGGTTAGATTTATGAACTGAAAAAGTATAAAATTTTTTATTAGTGCGAAAAACATGTACATTTTTCAAAACATTTGAAAAGAAAAAAGTATTACATTAATTTGACATTTACTCAAAATTGCAATGATTTATTTTATATTAAATACTTGAATTTCCCTCAAATACTTACTTCCAGAAATAGAAAAGAATATTTTTGAAATTGATTCTGCTTTATTCTAAAATGATTTTGTATTCCATGCATCAGAATATAATTAAAATGTTTTTAATTCTAGAAACTTCTTCTATTCTGTAAAACAGCATACGCATTCATGATTTTTCTATTCCCAATAATTCCTTCTGATTTGAGTCTACAAAATATTTAATTCCGTAATAGAAAATACAGTTGACATTTTTTCTTTTCCTGTCAATTCTCTTCACACATTCAATTCAAAGGATCATTTATGTTTGTAATTTCAAGTCACGTGTAGCTCAGTGGTTATCAGTGGTTACTTTCGTGGACTTGTAACATAAAAATTGGGGATCGATTCTTATATTTATTAAAATTTTTTCAAAAACTGAATTATAAGGAATAGAATTTTGTTATTTTTAATTCATAATGCAGAATCATAAAATGAAGGGAAATTCAAGTATTAAGTAGAATTAATAAAATTAATTCTAGGTTATTCCACCCTTCTTGCCGGGACGTCAGGATTTTAACACAACCTCAAAATTTGACTCCAAGATTTTATGAAATCCAGAAAAATTCTGATCTGTAAATCTTACTATGACTGCTTTATGTTTTTAGAGTCGCTAAAGCCGAATCTGAAGTCAATTTAACCCCATCACATCATGCTTTTGACATAACCTAAAAAAACTCAAAATTTGACGTCAAAACTTTGAAATCAAGAAAAACTCAGATTTATAAATCTGACTATGACTGCTTTATGTTTTTATGGTCGCTGAAGTCGAATCTAAAGTCCACTTATCCCCATTACGTCATACTTTTAACATAACCTAAAAAAACCCCAAAATTTGACCTCAAAATTTTGAAATCAAGAAATACTCAGATTTATAAATCTGACTATGACTGCTTTATGTTTTTATGGTCGCTAAAGTCAAATTTAAAGTCCACTTAACTCCATCACGTCATACTTTTGATATAACCTAAAAAAACTCAAAAATTTGACCTTAAATTTTTAAAATCAAGAAAAACTCAGATTTCTGAATCTGACCACGACTGTTTCATGTTTTTGCGGTCCCTGAAGCCAAATCTGAAAAATACTTAACCCCATCACGTCATATTTTTGACATAACCTAAAAAAACCCAAAATTTGACGTTAAAATTTTGAAATCAAGAAAAATTCAGATTTATAAATGTAACGTATGACTGCTATTGTTTTTGTAGAGTCGCTGAAACCGTATCTAAAGTCCACTTAACCCCATCACCTCACTCTTTTAACATAACCTAAAAAAACTCAAAAATTTGACCTCAATATTTTGAAATCAAGGAAAACTCAGATTTATAAATCTAACTATGACTGCTTCACGTTTTTGGGGCCTCTGAAGCCAAATCGGAAATCCACGTACTTAACCCCATGTTGTCATATTTTTAACATAACCTAAAAAAACCCAAAATTTGACCTTAAAATTTTGAAATGAAAAAAAAGGTAGATTTATTGGTCTTACTATACATATAATTGCTGTTTTTGTGGGTTCAATTTTTGGGTTTTGTTTAAGGTTACGTCAAAAGTATGACGTGATGTGGTTAAATGAACTTAAGATTCGGCTTCAGTGACCCCAAATACATAAAGCAGTCATAGTCAGACTTATAAATCTACATTTTTTTTAATTTCAAGTTTCAAATCCAATTTTTGGGTTTTTGGAGGTTATGTCAAAGGTATGACGTGATGGGATCCAGTGGACTTTAGATTTGGCTTCAGCGACCCCAAAAACATAAATCAGTCCAACAGTTGATTAAAATGGTCATTTATCCCATCCGGTGATGAAAATCGTCATCTAATACACTATTCAAGGCAAAAAAAAATTTCTATAGAATTTTTTTTTCACAATTTTATCACAAGGTATACCTTGTGATAGAAATTATCATTTTCGCCACTAGTTATCCGATTCTTTTTTACCAGTATATTTATTTATACTCATATCAGGCGATACTCTTAAATACTTTCCTATTTACAATTCTATCTACTTAAGTTTCAATTCGTATATAAATGTTTAATAATATATTTTTCTTTTTTCATCCTTTTTCTCCTTATCTCGTTTACGTAACGACAACTTTACAACATTTTTAAATGCAGGATCAATTTGACGCGTTATAAATTGAATTATACAATTGAAATAAAAAGCTTTGTATATTCTTGACCACGAGATAAAGATCTTACATATTAAGGAAACGAACAAATTCTTAAAGGAAATCCGCGTAATATAATAAATTCTGTATTCAAATCTTAATTAGCCAATAATTTCCGTATCCTATGTTGCTTTCCGTGTAAGAAAGGGATTAGGAAAGAAAAGACATCTTTATCTTGAGACTTAAAGAAAAGATAGCAACCAAGATACTGAAGATGATTCCACGCATCTGATACTTTAGTTGACTACCGTACGGGTGTCGAAGTGGTTTGCCAACTGTCGAGTGTCTGCATAACGCTTCGCTCACGAGTCCAATGCAATAAGATGTCTAACTAAGCACGAGCTCGCCTCTAACTTGGTCTAATCAACCGGTACGTGTCGTTACTTACGATTGACCTTTCGATCCAATCATTTAGGATGTTTTCCCGATAAACAGACACGCGATGCAAACGTTTCGTTAAAACGACGTCTTATTTCTGCAGTAATTAGCCACAAACGGCAGAGAGAAAGTATTATAGACGCTTAGTAAATTTACTCTGACTTGAAGATCTAACAGGCAGGCAAGCAATTTATGATTTTCACTAATTGTTTTAATCGACGGCCGATTGCCGTATTGTTGCAGGTCTGGGAAAGGTGAAAACAAGATACCATCAGACTTTCCTGATGTATCACGTATTTTATTTAAAGGTTGAAGTCAACTTTAAAATTGTGACGTTACAAATTTTTTCGGCTATTTTACAACTCATGAAGTTTAGTTTACATTTTAATTTTATATTTGTTGCGCTTAATTAATAGATTAATTAATTTCAGACTGCTTAACAATCAATAAATTGTTTAGGTGGTGTGACGCATTTTTACTAGTTTTATGTTTAAATATTACAATTTTCAATTTATTTTCAATCAAAACAAATAAATAATAAACCCTAGCGACAAGTTATTTTATTGACAAATAACTAAACGAACATTACAAAAAGAATAGACTAGTCAAACTAATAATCTGCACAGTTTGTTTAAATAAAATGAAAATATACTAAGTCACGCTTAACACCAATATTTCCGAAGAGAGGGGGATAAGGAGCAGCAACAAAATACGATTTTTAAATTCACATAATGTAATTAACAGATTTATTAAGAACAACTAGAGAAGTTTAAAAAACTAAATGACAGTCCGCATGACAAAGTCATTTTAAGAGGTTATACGCGCATTGAACACTGACTTCAAAAATTTTCATTAACATTTTTTTTTCAAAAGTTGCTATTTCTGTCAAAAAAAAAAGATAAAAACATTTTATATACGGGTTAGGGAAAGGTAAAAAGTTTATCTTTAAGATAGCATCAGCCGCTTTTTAATTCATTCCAAAAAGTACATTTTTTAGATTTAAAAATACTCTATTTTTGAAATATCAAAAAAAAAAGTCAATCAGTTGCTCCTTCCTCATCTTTTTTAACCTCACGATAAAACTGTTCTAAAATAGCTACGCTTCTAGTTTTCGGACATGGCATCTTTAGAAAAAAAATTAACAATAAATATAAAAAAGAAACATTGGAGTAAATATATTCAATGTAATGTTTATAAATACATTGCCAAAAAGTTAAATAACCAGTCAACAATAGTGTCAAAATCCTTTGAAAATATTACAAAGAAGGTGAAATTTACCCAAGTCGACGCCCCCCGTTGATAACATGTTTATTAAAAAGCAAATGAAATAAAATGTTAATTTAAAAAACAGTCGAAAATCATTTTTATTCATAATTTTGTAAGATATGATTTGTATTCAATTGTTTGTTTAATTAAATGTCTGTTGAAGTTGTGTGCCATAGAATGTTAATTGGACCGAACGTACACTATAATGTTTATTTAATCAAATATATGCAATAACATTCTATTTCAATCTTCAAAACTATATTATAAACTTAATACAAGGCTGTATATGTAAAAGAAGTATTCTTTTTTAATCTTGTACCTAAAAAGTACAATTCTGCTCAAATTTTTTATATTGCTTTAATTAATAATATTTTTTTAGTTAAAAGTATTAAAACCTGAATTAATAATTAAATATAATTTGAAATTAATTAATAAAAATATTAAAATAAAAAACTTGAATTTATCTGCTAAAATTTCTTTTTTTTTTAAACTTTGTCATTTCGTTAAAATTTAATATTATTTTTCAAAAGTTAAACATATTCTTTTTTGAGAAATTTATTATTTTTTCCATTAAAAAATTGTATTCAAAGTGAATTTTATCTAAATTATAATATATTTTAATAAATTTGAAATAAAAATTATTATGTGTCGTATAACAATAACAATAATAATGATGATAATAATACTAATAAAAATGTAAGTTCATACTTTTTGCTTACCTGTATATTTTAAAGTTCATGAGTTAATTATATTAAAAATTATCATAATAGCTACTAATTGTACAATTTATAATATTTGTAAAATTATGTTCTAAATAAGAAGTTTAGAGTTCTATTTGATAATTTTATTTTGATTTGAAAAATAATCAAACACTGATTGTTCGATAAAACTTATGTGGTTTTTTGTGTTTTTAAATAAATAATATATTTTTTACAGTTTATACAGTTTGGAATCTTTTTAAGTTTTCATATCTTTGTTTCAATAATAATAATAATAATAAAAATGTAAGTTAATATTATTTGCTTACCTGTATAGTTTAAAGTTCGTGAGTTACTCCAAAATTCTAGGAAAATAGCTTCTTGAGTTATTAAGACATTAACTTTTTACTTTTAAAATTTGCAGTTGAGACTACTTGTATTTTTCATGGAATAAGCAGGAAATATTTTTGGTTGATAATGAAATGTTTTAAGTTCTATGATTAACTACCCTTTTAGTAATATTTGTTTTACAATATTATCCACAATATTTTGACATATCTTTTAATATTTTTTTATTTTTTTACTCCTATTTAAGTAAATTAATGTATTATTAAAATAATGTTATTAAACTTTTTTCCTTCGTATTTTTGATATATCAAATTCACCATTTAAAGATATTTATCTTATAGTAGTAGATTCAATAAAAGATCAAAATTATTATTTCTGCATCTGTAGTTGAACTTTACTGATTTTATTAAGACTGAAATTGACTACATCTAAAAAGTGTTATTTGTTACTAATTTTTTTTTACAGATTTTTGATGTTTTAAACTAAAGATCAAAAGTTAAAATCCTTACCTATAAAATAATTTCAAAAAATAAATCAAAGCATTGAAAATCTGTTAAATTTAACATTATTCTTTTAGGAATTTATTTAAGCGTGTAAAATTCGTCGTAATCATTGTGATGTTATCTAGTCCATTAAAAGGATCTTATTGATTGTTCTTCACAAATTTAAATAAAATTAGGTTTAAAATCTGTTTATATTTATTTCAAACACACCAGTTAAAAGAAATGATCGAGATTTCGATTAAACATAATTTTGAACGCCGGCGGTTCAATTGCACTATTTAGTAGCTTTGAAGACAATTTTTATTATTTAATTAACGAACTTTAAACTATACAGGTAAGCAAATAATATTAACTTACATTTTTATTATTATGATTATTATTATTCTTGAAACAAAGATATGAAAACTTAAAAAGATTCCAAACTGTATAAACTGTAAAAAATATATTATTTATTTAAAAACACAAAAAACCACATAAGTTTTATCGAACAATCAGTGTTTGATTATTTTTCAAATCAAAATAAAATTATCAAATAGAACTCTAAACTTCTTATTTAGAACATAATTTTACAAATATTATAAATTGTACAATTAGTAGCTATTATGATAATTTTTAATATAATTAACTCATGAACTTTAAAATATACAGGTAAGCAAAAAGTATGAACTTACATTTTTATTAGTATTATTATCATCATTATTATTGTTATTGTTATACGACACATAATAATTTTTATTTCAAATTTATTAAAATATATTATAATTTAGATAAAATTCACTTTGAATACAATTTTTTAATGGAAAAAATAATAAATTTCTCAAAAAAGAATATGTTTAACTTTTGAAAAATAATATTAAATTTTAACGAAATGACAAAGTTTAAAAAAAAAAGAAATTTTAGCAGATAAATTCAAGTTTTTTATTTTAATGTTTTTATTAATTAATTTCAAATTATATTTAATTATTAATTCAGGTTTTAATACTTTTAACTAAAAAAATATTATTAATTAAAGCAATATAAAAAATTTGAGCAGAATTGTACTTTTTAGGTACAAGATTGAAAAAGAATACTTCTTTTACATATACAGCCTTGTATTAAGTTTATAATATAGTTTTGAAGATTGAAATAGAATGTTATTGCATATATTTGATTAAATAAACAGTATAGTGTACGTTCGGTCCAATTAACATTCTATGGCACACAACTTCAACAGACATTTAATTAAACAAACAATTGAATACAAATCATATCTTACAAAATTATGAATAAAAATGATTTTCGACTGTTTTTTAAATTAACATTTTATTTCATTTGCTTTTTAATAAACATGTTATCAACGGGGGGCGTCGACTTGGGTAAATTTTTAACAATACCAGCTTGAAGAGCAATCGTCGACTGGCTCTGCCAAAGAAGCTACCTTTGGTTGGTAACTCAAAGATTGTTCCCTTCTGGTCCGAGCCCCCTCCATCGACTCGTTTAGAAACGGCACAAACATTCAAAATTTGACTGGGTTGCGCTAACCCAATCCGTACCCCAAGGGTTAAAATCAAAATAACTTTTAATCAACGGAATTCTTAAATTCGACAAAATAAACATAAATATAAAGTAAAAACTGCTGCCAAGTTGTACCTCAAGTATTAAACATGGTGTGAGTAACTTTTGGTATTCATTTTTTGAAAACATTGCTTCCTCATAGAGATTGCTACAAACATGACTAAGTTTTAATTAATAGCTCGACAAAAATTTCAAATAGGCCAATTGATGCACTTTTGAATTGTGTACAAAACAAGCAAAAATTATTCCTCATAAAATTTATATAAAATGCAAAAAAACATAAAAGAATTGATTTTTATAAAAATTTTCAATTTTTAAAACCTTGATAACTCGGAACAGGATTATCCTATAAGGTTCGCAAATAGCTCATTTGATGTGTTTTTTAACTACCTTATAATAATGAAAATATATTGAAGTTTGTAATAAAGCATAAAAATAAAATTATTAAAAAACAAAATTTTCAAAATTTTCGATTCTTGGAATGATAATAACTTTGGATTAACTTGTAACTAGAGGGTTTGCTTATATCTCAATCAATGCGTTTTTAAAAAGTAAAACGAATAAAATAGTTATATTTTAACTTTTTTGAAAAAAATCTAAAATTTTGCAAAAAAACGATTTATCCAAAATTTTTAAATGCGAAGAAAATAGTTAGAATTGATCGATCGGGTTTAAACGTATATCATAATTTGTCCCCCTGAGGGATCTATAATTTCGAAAAAAATAGTTCTAAGTATTATAGTTTTTGAGATATTAGGCCAAACGTAATGTGGACATACAGACACACAAGGACATTTTTTAAAAATTCAATTTTGACATACTGACGTCGAAATATGTCGAGATATTACAAAAAATCGCAATCGATAATTTGAGGGTAAAACAATACTTTCCCTATAAGGAAGCAATAATACAATTAAAGAAAGTATACTCAAAATAATGAAAGGCACAAGTCGTCGAGTTTACATTAGGCTGAAACAATAGCTTGGAAATGATTCCAGACTGATGTGTAATTTAATGTTTCTAGGTTAATTCGAAAAACATTGTGCGAGATAAAATTTTACCTCGTCACAGTGGTTGTTTAAGGATAATGTTTTATTTTACATTACATATAATAATTTGCCACGTTTGCATTTCTCTTGGAGATCAGAAAGGTGGAGCGTTAGGCGGATCTTAGAAAGACTGAAGGCGAGTGTTATTGGTGGTCGTAAAATTACAGGAAAAATCCATCGATACATTAGTAGGAGACCCAGAAGGGTCAATTTATAGTCGACCGATGATAATTAACTATAATAATTTGCCAGTTCAGTTTCCTTCTGAAGATCAGAAAGGTAGAGCTTATTCTTTTGACAAAACACTATGTAAAATGTATATAGTTTTGTTCAGTATTTGTAGTTTGAGTTAAAATATTTTCTTCTTCGTGTACAATCTTAAATCGAGCTTAATTACAAGGATGTCCTTCATTACGGCCAGGGTCATTGATACCTGCGTCTTCCTTTGAGATTTATTATTACCCTTATCATTATGAAATTTTGTATTGTCTCGCAGTATTAGTTTGTCTTTGGACAAGTGAACAAATAAAATTGTATAAATTCAACAAGTTCTCTATTTATTTATCGAAACTAATTTGAATAGAGTAAAATTTATTGAAAAGCAATTAATGAATTGCATACACTAAGATTAATGTTACCTATTTGTGTCTTATTGTATTATTTTTAAAACTAGACCACTAAGAATGTGAGTGTAAGTCTTAGGAAAATCCTTTTATGATAAGGAAAAAAAACGGCTCGCGCGCTTTTAGAATAAAATAGAGCGCCTGTGCACGTCAAGGAGAGATTCTCCAAAGTTGAAATAATTAACTATTCTCGAATATTTCCTGGAATTTTAAAAGGTCTTAAGTTCGGTCAAATTCGAATTCGGTAGCTGGAGCTGTTGAGTTGATTATGTAATTTTTCCCTAATCTAACTTTACAGATATCTGTTATCCCGAATTTAATTGTACCATAACCCGAATTCTGCTATTCCATATTCAGACATCATGGAAATCGTCATTAGTAATATTATTCCCGAATCCCGCAATTTTAAATTTTATTATTTTAGTCTTTCATTTGCGCATCATCATCCCGGATTTTGTCATTCTACGTTCTAGGCTTTACTATTTCAGGTTCGATCATTCCACATTCCGGATACCTTCTTCCCTAAAGGGATTATCTCATTCTCTACATCGAATCTCTTTATTACAGGTCTCATCAAACCCGAATTCCACTACACCACGCCCCAAATCCTAATTTTCCAGATTCCTTCATCCCAGATCCCATTATTCTCATTCTGGATTTTACTATTCCAGCTTTCGCTATTTCATACACTCCAGATTCCACCATCATCAATCCAAGTATTCAAACCCGAAAATTACGGTTCTAAATAGTTCGAATCCCACCATTCCACCTTCTGCCCTTTAAATTCGATTTTATCTAAACTGAAAAAATAATTAATTTTAATTAAAATGAAAAAATTTAACGTGAAGAAACGAAGGAGTTAGCTTATTTTAAATTTAAAATAATAAAATTAATTGATTTTTAAAATTCAATTTTTTTTGGAAGATCGAATAAGATTGTTACAATCAATTATTTGTTAACTGCTTTGGAACAAGAGCGGGAAAGAGCAGTCAGCAATTATCGATGCAGATTCCTTTAGTCAATTACGACTTTTCTTTTCTAGTTATACGTAATCTAATTCTGCAGGAGTCCAAAAGCCACTGAGAGAATTTCCGTGTTGTTGAGGAGCCCTGTCTACCGGAAAATAGACTTACTAGCAAATTAGCGCACGCTGCCGCACTAGAAACTTGGTATTTTTACCCTCATCATAAAAGGATATTCCTAGGATATCTTTTATTTCAGTTACTAAAATTTCCACGTGAAGAACTTAAAATAATAAAATAAATTAATGTAGTTTCTAGGAGGAAACTGAACTGGCAAATTATTATAGTTAATTATAGACTATAAACAGACTCTTTTCGGTCTTCTACTAAAGTGTCAATGGGTTTTCCCTGTAATTTTGATACCACCAATCACATTCGTCTTCAGTATTTCTAAGATCCGCCTCAAGCTCTACATCAAGCTCCACCTTTCTGATCTCAAAGAGAAACGTAGAACTTCCACCTTTCTGATCTCAAAGAGAAACGTAGAACTGAGAAATTATTATATATAATTACTCCGAATAAGATTTGCAATATCCCTCAGTAAACCTAGGGCTAACATTGTCAAAATTCGCCGATGGGCTCACGTTACGTGCAGGGTAACCACATGACAGGGAGAATAGAGGATCTACGCGGGACGAGCAGAACCGACTGGTAAGCCCGGGAAACCAGTCGTGAGAATTTATTTATATGTTGTATTGTAAAATTTCAAGTATTGACTAATTATTGTGTGTTTTATTGGAATAGGCTCAGTCAGAGTTCTCATTCCTCCTTGGGACTGAGCTTCCTGATTGTTGATTTCTAATCTGTAGATTAGTGAATATTGTAAGAAAAACGGGAACGCCCGTGTAAAAGGACCACATCCATACTAACTACTAGGAATTTTGCAGTCGGAAGGAGCTTGGTGGATTTCCTTGTAGCCGTTTCATCGTGAGATTGGAATCATTGTATTTATTTCATTTATATGTTTTCTGAAGAACTTTAAAATTGCTAGAGCATTTAGCGTAATATTACATTGCATTGTGGGGATATACGGATTTGAATGTGCGATTATGTGTTAGTAAATTGCAACCTATAGTTTAACCGATATTCGAACTGGGTATTGTAAATTATTATAACCCAGAATCAATCGTGGGTTTGTACGTTCTCATTGATGTAAATGATTAAATTGTCTTAATTATTGTTAGTAAATTTGTAGAGAAACTTGTGTCTTTAATAAATTTGGTAATATGTCTCATAACAAGACTATATATCTTAGGCAATTCACAGATTCAAAGGTCAAACTTTCCAGAACAAAGATATCTTTCCTAGTTTTAGAAGTTTGGCTACTGCCACAAAATCAAATAAGCAAAACTAAGAAATTTTAGATAGTAAAATGGAGAGGTCTATGATATTGAATAGCAGAATTTGGTAAGTCGGAATATAGGATCATGAATTGCGGAAACCGGAATGGTGAAATCCAAATTGTTGGAATTTAGAAAGATGGAAACCAATATGAGCAGATCTGAAATTGAAGATAGTGGAATTAGTGATAAGGAAATCTAAAATGTAGAATGGTGGGATCCGACATGATGGAATGCGGAAAAGGGGAATCTGAGTTATAGGTGTAATTCGGGGTGCTGGAATGTGAAACAATAAGATGCAGGATGCTGAAATAAATCGAATATACAGAAATATATGGGATACAGGACATCAAGATCTAGAATTTAGGATGGTGCGATTCGGGATGACTGAATCTGGGAAAATAGGTTTCCGTGAATCGGCATGGTGGAATAATGTGGTTCTGAATGTATTTAAGTTCTTTTACAAATACCAAGTATACATGCTCCTTCTATGACAAGGTACAATTAAGTACAACAGCCAAATCCTTTACTGTGATTTTAAATTCAATTATAGTGCCATCAATGTGCAAAAGTGGCAAAAAATTAATATCCGATCGAAGAGATCTGACAAGGTTGACGAGTGCAAATATAATGGCTTTGGTCTTATCAGGATTCAGTTCAAGTTTATTCTCTCTAGCCCAGTCAACAATCACATCAATGTCTTCTTGTAATTGACTTAACAGAATAGGAAAGAAAGATGCAGGCCCAGAAGGATAGAATTTTTAGTCGTCTGTAAATTTGTGATATTTACAATGAACCATATTACTGCCAAGGTCAGTGACAAAAATATTAAACAACATAGGAGCCAAAAGCGAACCTTGTGGAACTCCACATTTTAGATGATAATTTTAGGTTTACGTTTAAAATCGTAGTCCAATGGAGTCTTAAATTTTAACAAAAATTTTTGTCACCTTAAAAGATAATTGATTGTCTAGATACTTCAAATTACTTTAAAGAACAACAAAATTTAAAATTATTCTATTTAATAATTAGGAGTTCTTCATTCCATTAACATACATTTCTGATTTTATTTCGCAATTATATCTCCCAGGACATTCATGACAGACGTAATTAATCACAGTTGTTGATTCTTTATTTGACAAATCCTTCGAACCTTGATGTTAATTTTCTCTTGCTTGCTGGACCCTTTTCTCGACCTCGAGTCGGTCACAAACACCTGTCGCGGGAAGCACCGTTTCAGAAGGCAGCCAGCCTCGTTAAAACCGGCGCTCAAGAAGATAAGAGCCCGAAAGGGCGGATAAAAGTTGAGAAATTCCCGAGGATTGGAGACTGAAAAAAGGGAATCAGGGAATTGACACGCGTCTACGACTAATGACATTTAGCGGAGATCGATGAGAATGCAAAGTCATTCCAAGAGCACAAGGAGAACAATGTATTTTGTGTTGATGGACTACAAGGTGTTGGTGAATTCGTAGCCACACAAACTCCGATGCCAACGTGCGTGGGCTGACAGCCTGACAAGCTGACAGCACACCGAGCTCGACCACCCGACACCTCAACTGTCAAGTGTTCCGCGATTCTCTCCTTACTCCTTTTCTTTGTCTCTTTCTACTTTCCATCTTTCTCTCTTGCCAGAACTCTCCATCTTATTATTCTCATTTTAGCAATAAATGCTACAGTCGGAATACTTTCATGTGTTTCAAGCACCTTTTTCCGAAACAGGTGAAAAAAAATTCTGAAAACTAAATTGTCAAATCCAAATTACTATCGAGGAACTCCTACTGTTTAGCTTTTTCTTATTCTATTGAGCTTTTTTTAATAGATAAGGAAAGCTCCATCCCCACTTTTCATTGAAAACACGCCTACTAGATGATATTGTCCCTCCTACTTATTATGGATCCGCCCACTTGGTACAAAAACTTTTTAAGTTACTCTTAATTTCTATATTTAATTCTGAATTTTTTAACTAATAAACAAATCTAATCAGAACATTTTTATTTTTTATGGTTCAAAAATTTTACCAAGACCTCATCTGATAACCAGTGGCGGATTAACTAAATAGGCAACGTATGCAGCTGCTAGGGCGGCACATTTAAAAAAAAAGTTTAGAAGGACGGCAATTTTTAATAACTGCCTAGGGCGGCAAAATGTATTAGTCCGCCACTGCTTATATTTTCCTTATTTTCATCAAGTATGTCGAATGTAAACAACACGCGAAAAGTTGTGCATATCATGTTTTGAAAAAGATAAATAAGTTAATGATTAAAATAAGAGAAAATATTAGGTGTGCAACGTGAGTATACTTTCAAGTCATGGTATTCTCTAATCAGTGATCTTTGGCCTTTAGCCAACCTGGTCATAACCTAAAAGAATCTAGTGTTTCTGATAATTGACACCAACGACTTTTGTTTTCACCTGCTGGAAAATGTCGAATGTCACAATGGGAAAGGTTCCAACACTTGCAGTGAATACGATAATAGCCAAATGGCACACCTCGTTTCAAAGTGACGGACGCGAACGTTAGTTTGTTACATTAAATAAATCGTTTACTTGACGCGTCTCGATGTACGTGACATTAAGAATAACACATGCTTTACCCTGCAAGCAGTCAAGACTAATTGTATGTGTGATCAAATGCCTGATGCGACAACTAAAATAGAAACTAACAGGTGAAATAAAGTGACGGGAGATAAAAGTCTAAAAATTCTACTAATTTTTTTCAAAATTTTGATTTAACTCACCATCTTATTTAGTTTTGATTTTTAATTAGTGGTGGAAATAATTTGAAGAGATACTAAAACAAAAGAAACATGAGTATATAAAATCCATCAGTAATAATAACTTAGAGCATAAACCCCCACTTTTAAAAGAAGAATTACATACATCTTAAATAAAACACGTTCTTTATTCTAATTGGAATTCTGTATTTATTTCTGTGAGGCTTTAATTACAATCCCTTTGATTAGATTAACAATTTCTCTGAAGAGAACTTTACTTCCATAACTTCTACTTTGTCCTTGTCTGTTCCTTTCTCCCAGTTTTCTGGGCTCTTTGTTTTTTTATATCGTCGAAGCAATGTCTTACAATTCACGACAACGTCAGGGCAGATAACATCAAGGGAGTACAAGACAACAATGCGCTGAACCAGGGTCGTCCCGGACTGTTCCGGCTGTAAATGTTTTGTCCATCGCAAATGAACTTTCCAACCATTTTACGGCCAGCTCTCTTCTCGCGACTAGTCTTTTCTGCAAAAAGTCACGTGGGCTCTGCCAGAGATCATTGGCTATTGCGTGCAAGCGCTCGCAAGCATTGTTCCCTCGTTGCACTACATCAATTCACGATGCGCCGCGCCACAGGGCGGCCCACGCTATGGCATTACTCCTGTTGGGTACAGCTTCCTACATTAATATTTTTTTTCATTTTTAGTGCTAAATGAAGGTAACATTAATTTCAAATCCAAGAAATAAATATAATTGAAGGAGCGTTGTATTGGCTTTACAGTTCATGGAAGAAGACGAGTAAAATCTTTATTTCAGAATAATTTTCTCATGTATTTTATATAAGAGAAAATCGAGAGTGCAAGTTGCGCGTCTTAATATTGTCTGATCTGAAAAAAAATTAGGTGTAACTTATTTTCAATTTGCAGTTGATTGCAATAGGTCTGGAAAACAAAAAAAAATCTCTTAACCAGTGTAGTTGAAATAAAATCGGAAAGGAAGTGTGCCAGGACTAACACTAAATTGAAATACTTACTATTCCGGCGCTAAGCACTAACTGCACATTTATCCGAAGAAGACCTCCTCGAAGATGTATTTGAGACAATTTTTTCACTCTTTCAAATAAAAAAATTTTTAGCGATTCGCGGACAATGTAATCAGGGTCACATTAAAAAATTTAATTCGCTCTTCAATAAAAAAATACAAATATAATGACATAAATGTCAAAAATAAATCTAATTGGTTAATCAATCTGAGTAATATAGACATCCCCCAAGAAGTTTCGGAAATTGTATCCTTGGGTCCTAATTATAGTTTACTTCAAAAAAATTCAGAACAAGATTCGATTGACATAATAAAAAATTTAGAATTTTCTATTCTAATTTAGTCATAAACTCTGATACAAAAAATGACATCATGAAGAGATTTAGCAATAGTATTATTTTTGCAATTTAAATAAAAAACACCATAACACTTTTGAAGAAAAAATCTTTATTTCTAAATTAAAGTAAACCAAATTTTTTCTTAAAAATAATCCTGATATCTTTTTTACTAATTCCGATAATGGTAATATCTCTATATGTTTAAAAAAATCTGACTATTTATCTAAATTGCAATCAGATACTAAAAAAATTTGGTATGACTTAAATGATAATGAATTCCTTAAATACAAATTTAATAAAAAACCTGTTGACTATGACAGAATCTGTAGCTAAATTCTATGGTTTACCCAAAATTCATAAAGATAATGTGCCTCTCCGTCTAATAGTTTCGCTTATCAAAAGTCCAACGCATTTTTTAACAGAAGCTATATATATATATATATATTATGAAGAACTAAAAACGGCAATTCCCCTTCCAAGATCTCATATTAACAATAGTTTTCAATTAAAAGAAAAATTAAATAACATTTGTATGCCGAATAATTTTGTACTACTCTCACTTGATTCTAGTTCTTTATTTACTAACATTCCCTTTAATCTGGTAATCGAAAATTTGGATAGAAGATTTAAAAAAATTCATAATGTTTGTAAAATTCTTTTTTTGAAATTATAAATATTGTACTAAATTTTTTTTTTGATAATACATCTTTATGTGCAACAGTAAAATTTATCAACAAGTTCATGGTACTCCCGCATGGGTTCACCCATTTCACCATTATTTGCGAACATTGTAATGGAGGTTTTGGAAACAGAATGTCTGAATTTTTTAAGAAATAAATATGATTGTGTTCCCTTGTTTTAAAATTTACATCTAAACTAGAATCTGACAATAAAATCCATTTTCTCGACTTGAGTCTTATTAAAAATAACGATCATCTTATTACTAATTGGTATCAAAAGTCTATACCTTCAAACAGATTGATTAATTACCAGTCATTTCATCCCTTACAACAAAAAAGAAACATAATTTACAATTTATATGATAGGGCTATTTTGCTATCTCATGATACTTTCCATCAGGACAATATTATTATCCTTTAGAATTCATAAGAAAACATGTAAGAATACGTACTAATATTTTAAATTAAAGACCAATTGGAAGTGAATAATAAAAAAATTTGTCATCTATTTATGGTTGCCTACCGAAAGTATATTGCTAGTATATTGGCGAATCTAAACGGCCTGTAAAAGAAAGAGTTGGCGAACATGAAAAAAGAAAAAAATATTAAAAATATTATTAACAAACATCAAAGAGACGATAATCATTCTTTCAACTTTAAAAATGCAGTAGTTGTAGATTTAGAAACTAATTGCAAAAAAGACGGACTTCTGAAATGATACACATAAAAAGTAACGATTTTCCATTAATAAAAAAGATGATATACAATTTCTCAGTAATACTTATTTTCCGTTAATAAGAAAGTTGAAACAATGATTCTTAATCTCAATAGCACGATCGATTTATTTGGCCCTGACTTCTGTACACAATTTGTAATTGTCATTATCACACCTCAGTTTTGACTTATCACTTACAACAACTGTGTCTATGATTTCTTAGTTTAACAAAATGACAAAATTTTAATGTATTATCTTCGACTTGTTTTATAAATTTTAATTTATTTAAATTTTTTCGTTTTACTTATTGCGTTTCGATGTGACAAAAAACATACGAATATTTTAATTAGGTAATTTTAATTTTTATTTATTGTTTTTTATTTTGTGATCTTTCAAGTGTTCTCATTGTTTTAATTTTATTATTTTCACATTAAAGTGACCTGATTATGGTAGCGAATCAAGCTACTGAAACGTCGTCATAGTATAAAAATAGTGTTTTTCTATTTTTTATATCCTTTCTTCCAAACTCGAAAAATAAGTGTTCGAAATATAATAATGGAAGGAGAAAATACTACTACTGAACTGAGTCGAATGAACCAAGGCATTAACAAACTCACACAAAACCTGCAAGCATTAAAACGTTGCATAATGATACCGTTTTTTAGATCGTTTCTCATAATTGATTCAAAAAGTGGTATCATTATGCAACGTTTTGATCCTTGCAGGTTTTGTGTGCTTCTATTTCTTTTTATTTTCCAAATTAGGAGCAAACAAGATAAAGAAAACAAAGAATACGAATTATATTTCCAAGATTAAAAATTTTTTTATTACAAATTAAAGTGCAAGATAAGGTGCTCTCGATTATCCATCGAGAATTACACCAACACCAGCATTACAAAAACATATCGAACTAATTTCATCAATAATAACATGAGTCAATAAAATTGATTGACAAAGGTGCATCGTGGTATTTTTGGACTTTTTTATAAGAAACTTCAAACATAGGCATGTTAAGCTTCTCGATTTTTTTTCTCCTCTTTGCCCGTCTGTCCTTTAAAGTTTGCTTTCTCAGCGATAGGTCCCTTTTCTCGCGGAGCGTCACATATTAATTTAAAAAAATATTTATATCATACAGTATTAATATATAGGCTACATAATAATAAGATAAGTATAGTGTGATAGCAGGTAGCTTAAGATTTAAATTTATTTGGAATTTTTTTTATAAAAGTAGAAAAGGGGTTACTGGAAAATATTGAAAAAGATAGACATAACATTGTTATGGCAAAATTGGCAAAGTAAAAACATTCATAAATTAGAAAATTAGAAAAATTGGAAAAATTTGTAAGGTGGTAATTTGAGACATTGGAGATTTGGTTAATGGAAAATTGGCAAATTATAAAATTAGAGAAGTGGTTATTGTAAAATTGGAGGAATTGAAAATTGTTAAACTGGAAGATTGGCAATTTAGAAAACTGTTTAAACTGGTAAATTAAGAAATTGAAAATTTGGTGATTAGTAAATTGTCAAAGAAAAAAATTTTTAATTCGAGAAATTGGTTATTTGGTTATTGGAAAATTGACAAATTAGAAAATTGGGAAAGTGGTTATTGGGAAATAGTAAAATTTTAAATTGGTAAATTATGAGGTTCTATAAAAGTACTACTTAGATTGTTGTAATAAATTAATAAAGAGAGTTAGCAAAAAAATTTTAATTAAATTGCTGTCATACCAATTTCTAAATTATTTAAAGATGTCGTTGCGTTGAGGATGACAAATAAATAAAAAACGTCATCACTCCTTCAATAAATTAATATTAAGGATCTCAAATTAAAATAGAGAACTGATTAAGTCATGATACATTTATTTTGAATAAAAAGATACATGATTTGCGAGTGATCGCCTTGAGAATTCAATTTACGTTGTTTCCATCGAAAACTCTCGTTTTGAACTAACTGTAGAAATTGACAATCGGTTGTTCAAGGGTCATTTGGAATACAAAAATTAAGAGTGGGGGTGTCACTAATAAACAATATTTTGCTCAGGTAGGAGTACCAGAGATTGACCAGGATTAGAAATGGAGACGCTGAAGGGCGTCGTGTTTAAGTAAGGTGGTAATAAACCCAATAGACAGAAAATCCGGTAGTAACTAACAAATGAGTTTTTGAAGTAATAAAAGAAGCAGATTTTAAAGATTTTTTACAATATACAAAATACTCAGACTTTACCAAAAATCACGTACAAATTGGAAATATTATAAATGGTTTGGTTTCTTTCGCAAAAAGTACTCGAATTTCAAGCATATACCATACTCTTTTATCTAGACATTGTTCAAAAGATCTAAAATAAAAAGATAAAATTGTTTTACATTTCAACAGATGTATTGTCGTTCAAGATACTATTTTTGATAGAATACGGCCCTCTGCCGGCACGTTGAAAAGATAACGTGATTTTTGGACGACCCCCTACTTTTTTTATTATTAGATTGAATTAATATTATCTAAGATCAATTTTTTTTAGTACAGGGTACATTACAATCCTTTCACATTGATTCATACTAAGTTGAATTGAAGTTTATTATCTGATTTTTTAATTTTATTTTCATTTTCTCAAAATCAACCCTTCACCCTTAGAGTAACACTGGTTTACAACAGCAAGGTGTATAACTGAAATGCAATGCGAATAATAAAAAAATGTATGGTTAAAGCCGTAACAATGATGCACAATAAAACGAAAATATTATTGAATGGAGATGTACGAAGGTGAGATGGCACAGTGTTCACGTGCAAGTATGTGGAATAAAAGCGAGCTGCAAATGTTTCTCAGGCTGATACAGATACTCATATAAAGAGGGAATGATGCATGCCTCTCGATGGGTAATATAATGTAGGCGGCTAACGAGAAAGGGTCGAGAGTCGTACCGCGAGAAAGGGTGGATCCGTAAATTTGTGCCTTACACTAAATCAGCATCGCTAAGAAACGACGCGACGCCTCGCCGTGAAACTTGACAGCATACCGACATTTATGTCTATTATAAAATTAAATCTATCGACAATAATGTCATTCCGTGACATACTAAACTCCACTCTTATTCTACTTACTAACATTTTCTTAAATTTATCCATTTTATTTTTAAAAAGAATATTGTCAAATATCGATTTTATATTTGATATGACAAATATTTACAAAATATTTTACATAAAAAATTACTTGCGATAGAGCATAAGGGAAAAAAGTAAGGAAGAATCCAACTTAAAATTACCTTTTTTGAATTAAATTTTCGTTTATTTCTCGAGATAAAGAGCTGCAGTCTCAATTAAGGCGAAAACAAAAAAGTCAATAAACCGTTAAAGACTTTGTTTTTAGCTCAGGAGTTGATTTACGGGGAGAATTAAAACGTCTAAATCTTCTTTTTAGTGAGAAAAAATTTCTCTTTGAAAACACGTTCATCATTACGGCGATACTTGCATAATGACGCATAATAAACTTCCGAGATTTTTACATCTTCTTTCTCGAAAGCATTAAAATAGCTGCTAAATATGCATAAAGAAATGTTTTATAGCGCCTCTTGGATGTCTTACTTCCATCGAGGAATTTTCCAAAAAATATCGATTTAATTATTTATTCTTGGATAAGCTCGCGAGAATAAAGTCACGCGATTCTCGAAGACGCAACCAGTTTTCTGTTTAATGCTCGCACCTATGCATGCGTAACGAGCTATACGTCATAACTCTCTTAACGCTTGTTTTCGAAGAGCAAAAAAGAAAGTAACGCGATAAGAGTTCGCACTTGCAAACTGGACACTCCAAGATGACGTTAGATAAGCTCATCCGGAGAAGAAAATCGATTTTAAAATAAAACTCTTTTTATAATCCTGCAAATGGCATTCTACAACCTCACCCGAGAAGCTTCAAATTCCCGTCGTATTATTTCCACTAAATAATTAATTTAATCATTCAATTAATTTTATTCCTACATTTTATTAGAATATGAGCATAAAAAGTTTAATCCCGTAAACATTTTCATTCCTTTTAAATCTGCTCTAGTTGGCAGAAGATTTTAATATGGAAAAAAATAGTTTACGGAGCAGCGTAATAATTACGGTTTCCAGAAGCGATTTACAAACGTATTTGGTATGAGATTAAGGTAATTTTAATCAACTCTAAATATAAATCATGGCAATTTTGTTTAATTAATTAATTTAGAAAAATTTGTTATAAGGGTTTGACGCTCACGTCAGGAGTGTTGAAGGTATTGTTATGACTAAGAATATTTTTAATTTTCTTAACTGTAATTTAATTAGAGTAAATTAAAATAAATACAAAATTTTATAGTGAAAATACTGAACCTGACGAAACGCAGTTACTCAACTAAGGAACCAAAAAAAGAACAAAATCTAAAACTATTTATTATATAACTTTAACCCTCAGGGTACGGACTGGATTAGCGTAACCCAGGCGAATTTTGAATTTTGCGTTATTTCCAAACGAGTCGATGGAGGGGGCTCGAACCAGAGGGGGAAAAACTTTGAGGTAGGTAGTTCAGGAAAATTCCACCCAGTCTGTACGGAACGTTACAATATCAAATTTTATTGAAATATCGAAAGTTTTCAAAAATAAAAAACATTTTTAAATTTTATTACAATTTATTAAAGTTTGAAGCAGAAGTGTTTATGTCAAATTAAAACTTTTTTGTAATGTTTTCACAGAATTTTGGACACTATTGTTGACTGATACAATGCAGCTCACAAGGATTTACCCACCCTACGGCATGCAAGGGCATTACAAAAAGTTTTGTATCTTCATTAATAATAAAGATAAAACCTTCATCAAATGTTTACTTTAAAGCCCTAAATATTTGACTTCAAACGATACCTAAAAAAATTTTAATAATTTTTTTTTGTTCAATTGTTTAATTTAAAAAAAAATTTTAATTATTTTGAAAAATTTTAAATTGATACAATTTTTTAGAAAATTATCACACTTTATTTCTATAAATGGCATTAGAAAGAATTTTTCATCAACTTTAAAACGGTTTTTTAAAAATTGATCTACGATCATTTTTAAAGAAGATATGACCATTTGTTTATAAAAATAGCCTTTTCAATTATTAGTAACTTAAGAACAACTGACAGTTGGAAAAAATTGTTAAGAAAAAAATGTGCCTTTTTGTGCGTACAATAAGGAAAAAAATATTTAAACATTAAAAAAAAATTAGACATTTTTTCCTTCTGTATATACAGTGCCGCTTAAAAGGATCTTAAAAATATATAATAGATAAGGAAAAAATGTAAAAATTTTTTTTTTTTTAAGATGTTCTTCAAACCTCAAAAAATTCGTTGCTTCGTTGGTCCGCAATATTAAATAATGTATACTTTTTGGAACTTTACCCCACAATGAAGCAGGATAGATATTTCTTATTCCGTTTAAATCACAACGGAGATTCCATTTTCAAGGAGAAGGATAAAAGCGTTTTGGTCTTCAGGACAAAGTCGCCATTCATGTTCGTATCGCTGGCACATAACGAGATGACGCGATACATGGTCGAACGAGGCTATCTCGCGTGCAACCTGACGTCGTCCCAGGGGGACCACGTCTTTCGCATAGTTTGTTCCACGCTGGGAGATGCTGGTCCTGCGTAGTCCCTTAGTCTCTGAACATGTCCGATAAGAAAACCTACAAAGCTAAACTTACCCACACAGGTATCACCGGAGCTCATCGAAGAATCACATAAGAGCGTCTTATCATCGACCTTGCAATTTCTTCCTCGACCTCATCGCAACAGATTTCTGAAAATTGTGGGAACTTTGCTGAGGCAGAATCAAGCCAATCTTGAACACCCTCTAATCGAAAAGTGATTTAAAACCACTTTGTATACCTATCGTTAAACAAAAACTTTTTCTGTAATTTATAAAGAGTAAAACTGTCAAATTCCAATGATAATAATTTTTTTTGTATCTTTATCCGGCATTCAGATGAAGATGCACATCAATCTATTTACAATCAATGAAATCAGACTTCAATTAAAAAAGTTATACTATGAATTAGTCGGTATATAAATGTATCCACCAATATATAAAATATTTTCAACCTTAAATTTAAGAAAAATATGCTTATGTGATAATGAATAATAATAATAACTGGATTCTTTAAATATTGCTTGACAGACAAAAAAAACTTCACAACCTCTCAGTCTATTAAATGTTTCGTTATATTTAACTAAACGATAATTAACACAATCATAATAACTAAGTTCGTCTAATTTAAAACTTTGATTTAACTAAGAATAAGTTTAACTTGAATGGGTTCAGAGCATCAAGATGAGGGAATACTAGATCTACACAGTAAAGCAATTCTTCGTTTGTGTTATCACCACTCACACACAGCAAGAGTAAATATAATCACTGTTTATCGTCTGACACGTTTTTTGCAGATATTTGGAATTCCTTGATGAAACACCAGGACAAGATCAAATTCTCCTTCTCGTCAACCATCCTCTATTTGTTTCCTTACTAACTTGATTTCCTCCTGTTGTTTTTTAGTTTGTCGCGGACCAACCAAAGACCCTTTAAATCTGTATCTGAAACTCCGTTCCTCTTGGCAGCAACATAAGTTTTGAAAATTGCTTGTGCCTTATCCTCCCTTGCAATGTACAGTTTCACAAGACGTGGCTTTGACTACCGTACCTGTGTAATAGAACCAATTCTATTTGCACGCACATTCTCAAAGACATCAGGCAAAAGATGTTTTTTAGTTTGTCAGTAACAAATGAACACAGATCATCTTGCTCACTAACAGAATTTGCACCAACACTATCAAGAGATTCCTGTTCAGGAAATCCAAAAAGAACCAGGTTACCTTTTCTTCTTTCACGATCATTTATTTCAGTGATACATGCAGCTGTAATTTCATTAACATCAGTAGCGTCAAGATTTTTCACTTCAGTTGTAATTAGTTTATTCTCTACTTCAGTAATACGTTATGTTAAACTTTCAATTTTACCTTCAGCATAATAGAATGATGCCATACAGGGTTGAGTATCGGTCACATTGTGACGCTTTGGTTTGTTACCTGAGACCTTTCAATACACGTGTATATTTATTTATAAATATTCCAAAAGAAAGAAGTATAAATTCTTTATGGTCCAGGCATAGCAGATTAGTTAATAGTGAGAGTATAAAGATTTGGTTTGGTATTTTAATATCAGATTTAACCAGCCTGCCGAAATCTTGGAGACCGTCTACAAACCTTTTTTCGTTATGGGTGCATTTGGAGTTTTTATAATTTTATATTTTTATTAAATTATTTAATGTCGAATACAATTTGAAAATACCTAGTATTTAGTTTAGTAATAATAAATCCGCAGGAGCTTAGGATTCGAAAATGCTGGTTATATGGAGTTATCTATGAATGACGGAAGCTAGTCATTAAGGTTTTTCTTTATTTAACGCTGTGGATGGTATTCTTTGTCACTTATGGCGGTTCAATCTAGGCTGAATTCGCTCTGCGCAATTGTTTCTGAACATGTAATTATTATTTACATTTGCGATCCTAATGGCCATCGCTTATACGCCGCAACCGTTTAGAATTGCTAATGGCGGTAGCGCGACCACTGACCAGTCTGTCAATAGGTACTAAAACTCATTACCCATAGTATAACTAATTGGACATATCTGGATTGCCGGAATGCAAACTACGATCAGTATATTAATGCGGGCCCGTGAGAGAGTTCATTTCCTATATTTGCGCATAGAAAAAATTTAAATAAATTACTAATTCATTCACTTTCCAGAAACGCGTATTTTTTTAAATTACTAAATACCATTATTAAAACCTGCAACAATGCAGAAATTGTATAAATAATTATTGTTACAACTGTTATGTCCGGAAGGGACAGTCACAGTCTCGAAAAATGATTAATTTTAAACCCCCGATTTATTTAAAAACCCAGCAGGATTTGAACTAAGGGAACGGGGAAGAAAATCCACTGAACAATATTAATTGGATTATATAATTCGTAAACATTTATTTTATTGAATACAATTTTTAGAGGAGTAAGAGAAGGAAGATGAGAGGAGAAATCCCTTGTTTCTGTATCCTTGGTTGTTTTAAGAAATCATCATTCACTGAAACAATGAATGAAATTTAGCTAGGAAAATAATTTTGCTCGTGAAAAGACGAGTAAAATTCTTAACTTACTGTGTTTAATAGTTGAAAAATGCTTCGATTGAGCTCTCTGAATATACAGAGTAATCGTTCAAGATGTGTAGAAAGAAGGGTCGATGAGATTTATTAGCTTCGCAGGTTCGTGCTCTCCGGGAGAAAAATAGAAATAGGCCGCGACTCAATTCAAATGAATTGAACAACACCCACAGGCAGTGCGTGGGTGTTGTTCTCCACTATCCCAATAGCATTTCTATATATATCAGCACGAAGGTGAAACCTGGTCCTTCCTCAAGTAATTGGTAAACGATCGAAGACAGCTGGCTCGATGGTTTACAATTTTACTGTTCAATAAACTGTTTACTGTTTCTTGGACACAAGGATTAAAGTCAAGGGTTAGAAGGATTTAAATTGTTAAAGGGTTAAAGGATTGGAAATTGTTACTGACAAATTATGTCAGGAGTTCTTACACCTTCACTAGATTCACAGTTTCATTTAATCTCTATACCAACAGTACTACAATTTTACAATTATAATATTATGATAAGTTTCTCACTCACTACAACACGCGAATAATTATTCGCAACCGACACAATACGAATTGACAATATTAACCGCAGAAATATGTTGCGATAATCGTGAGAACTATGTTCGACTTTAAGACTTGGAATTGTAGACTATGCTACCAGTCAATCTTTACAGAAAGTGAACCGAAGGTGACCGTGGCGAAGCAAGAACTATTTAAAAATGACAAGTTCGATTATAGCGAGTTCCTCGGAGTTACAATTTAACAAATCAATTCCATATAATTATGGAGTAGAATTTGATTATTTAACTCGACCAACAATGACTAATAGATATAATGTTGCCGAGATATAAGATTTATATTGGCGCGTTACGAGACCGATACTGGAGAGATACAATATTCGCGGATCTAGAACCGTTGTAGAGCTTAAGAAACTTCGTTGCGACTCCGATGATGGTAGCTGAGGGAACTGATTTTTGGTTTCGCTTAATTTGTGAAGAAACCTCGGTTCTTTGTATTTTCATCCCCACCAAGATTCAAAAAGCCTCAAAAGGTTTACTTGCAAGGTGTACATGCTTGCAAGGTCAAAAGTTACAAAGGAAAACTTAGGCTTTTCCCCCACTAAGGGAAAAAAATCAATTTCACACACATCTTGCCCCCTCTTGGTAAAAATCAAATTCGCACGCACCTTGACCCCTCTTATTATTTGTCGTACCCCATACTCTCTAAGACTAATAATCAATGCTTAAATATTGATTTAGACGAACTCAAGAATGAACTTGTGAAGTTCATTGACATTGAACTTTGTGGGTCATGGGATCATAACATAAGTATTGATTTCAAACGCATTTTAAGAATTAGGTGAAGTTTGTTTACATCTGAACTCAACAAGTCACGGGGACGTGACACAACAGACACAGCATATATTGAAAGAAAATAAAACTTTAATTTTCATTTGGACATTTAGATCAGTTCAGACGAAGCATTGAAATTTTTTAATTTACAATGATACTAATTGTTAAGAAAGAAGAATACTACTAAAGATGATGTTGCCAATGATTTCGGTCCTAGCTGAAATACTACACGAATTTTTCCTCGCTGTTCATTAAAATTAAAAATAACTGACATATTTCTAAATATTTCTGGTTAAATATATAATTAAGCCATTTTTATTTAATTCTAAGTGATTATCTCTGGAAGAACGTATGAATGGCTCAGTAATCTAATTTACGTCAGACCAGTTCATGGAACCTGTAGCTGATCCTTTACCAGTGACAGGACTTTTGATATCACTAATCGCACTATCGACTAATTAATAATGTCAGGAGCACTGAAGCGTTTCCCGCGCCATGAATGCATAAGGCGGCAAGTTGGGTTAAGAGAAGGGGTTTAATGCTCAGCATGTTCAATCAGATCTTCTTGTCCTTTCATTGAATGAAGCGCGCAAAAGAAAATAATGAATCAGAGCTGAGACAATTAAGATTTGATAAATATCCCGATAAAGAAATACACAATTCATGCGGTGCTTTTAAAACAAATCGTTATCTTCTGTGAAATCCCAATTGCAACAATTTGTTCTAATTTGATAAATATATAACAATTTTTTTTCTTGTTTAAAAGTCGATTGGAAAAATTCTACTCACAAAGAAAAATTTATTGAGAAAATGAACTTGAAAATGAAAATTGGATATTTATTACAAAGTGAGGTTATGTTTTGTGAGAATAGGGATCGTATAAAAGGGTGACTCGAAAAGATTTGATTTTCAAAGAGATAAAAAAAATCTGGAACTTGCAAAGTGAATCGTGTAGAAGGGAAGCACGTCCGACACCAGGTTGGCGCAACAGTTGAATTATGTTCGTTACTAGCACAGAAATGGCCCGGTCTTTTCTACCCCAAGGAAAACGGGTTACCTTGCCTTATTCCAGTTTAAACGGTCCGTCAAAGTCACCCATTACCATTTCGTTTCACGCGAACCATTTATTTATGCTCGGCCTACCAGTTATTTACAGCCGTCAATTAATTATCGCTGAATAATGAGTATATACCATCGCACGGAATACATTAGTAAATCGCCATTCTTTCTGTTCGCCTCCCTTTCTGCCTACTACTCTGCCTATCTTTTTACTATGTAGTCCGCTATCTTCTTTTATTCTTGTACCATTTATTATTTCAAAGATTCTGCTTCTTTTATTTGTTTCTTCTTCTTTACAGGTTCAATTTCATTACAGAAATGTTTAAAAACTTTTTTGCAATTACATATAAAAAAATTACAGAAACAACATTTTTAAAAGAACTCGAAAATTACATTTTTTTTTATTTTTACAAATTTACTTTTGACACTTTTTTTAATCAAAAATGTCTGACTAACGAACTCGATCTGTATTTTTGGTCACTTGAAAAGTATACCAAAGATAAAGTAGATACATGACAGACAGATAGACACTTGCGTAAAATCCATTTTTCGGAATGAGGAAATGTGAGAATGTCGAGAAATGTGGAAATTGCATGCAGTTCAGTTTTTTGCATTGAATTGAGCAAAGTTAGATAATTCTTTTTTAAATTAATTTTTCCCAACGAACAATGAATTTAGATTTTTAAGGCTTTTCACCTTTCTTCGAGAGGACAACTTGTAAGTTGGTAAATTTAGATACAAATTATGTTTTTGTAAACTCCATCTAAATTCTATTGAATTTAAATTAAGATTAAAATCTTTGTTTAATTAAGAGGAAACCTTAGACAAATTTTATTTCCAGGAAGCATGGCATATTTTCGACGAGAAAATTTATTTATTTATTTTTTTTGCAGGTCGACTCACGACCCTCTTCGTATCAGAAGAACTAGCTGGCACTGTTTCTCAGGTCGAACCTGGACGTGGAGTACAAGTTATGAAGTCCTGAATCTGGAGTCTGGAATCTGGAGTACGTAATGTGGCATTCAAGATGCGGACATAGACACATAAAGTTCGGAATGTGGATTTAGAGATATGGATTCTGAGAGCTGGAGTCCAGAAGCTAGAATCTGAATTGTGTAATCTAGCATATGCAATTCGAAATTAGGAAATTAAGGTACACGGGATGTGTGATCGAAAAAGAAGCCGGAGCGTGAAGGTGAATGTTAAATCCAGGAATATAAATACAGATTGTAGACACCGGAAAGGAAAGTCCGTGATGTGGTAATTGGAATTTAGATATCGGTATGTGTAGTTAGGGATAAGGATATTGATATATGAATTCTAAAATTTGTAGTTCAGAATCTGGAATTCGGGATGCCGAATCCATGATGATAAATCCGATATGTGGAATTTGAGATGTACAAGATGTGTGATCAAGAATGTGAGTGCGGGAAGAAAAAACCGGGTCGTGGAGTTCGGGATGTAAATATCCTGAACTCGATTTTTAGTCTGAGATGTTGACATAGAATTCGGTATGTTAAGTCCAGGATGCGGAATCCGAAAATGTGAATCCAGAAGGTGAACACAACGATATAAAGTTCGGGATGTAGACTCCGGATCATGAATTCCAGGAATTGGAATGCACAACATGGAATTCAGATTGTGATAACCGGAATATAGTACAGAATTGGAAGTCTGGCATGTAGAGTCTGGGAATGTGATCCGGGATATGAATTTCAGGAGACTATTTCCAGAATAATGAATTCCGTAAATTGGAGTCCGAAAGTCTGGGACGTAGCGAGTGGGATATGGAATTTGTGATTTTACGTCCAGGGTAGGGAATACGAAAAGGTGAATCAAGAATGTAGACACAGCGACGTGAAGTTAGGGATATGGACTCCGGGTCATGAATTGCGGGAATTGGAGTGCGGGATCTGAAATTCGGGTTGTGATAACCGAGATGTATAGTAGGGAATTAAAAGTCTAGAATGTAGAGTCTGGGATATGGAATTCGGAGTTTTGAGTCCAGAGTGAGGAATCCGGAATTTTAAATCCAGGGTGAGAATTCTGAGAAGGTGACTACAGATTATGGCCAGCGGGACATAAAGTTCGGCAAAAAGTCCATGAATATGAATCCAGGAATGTGGATTTCGGAAAACTAATTCCGGAATAATAAATTCCGTGAATCGGAGTCCAAAAGTCTGGGGTGTGGAATTTAAGTCGGGGGTGGGTAATCCGGAAGGTGAATTCAGAAGGTAAATACCACGAGGTAAAGTTCGGAATTTGGAATCCGGGTAATGAACCGGGACACTGGGACGTGAAGTTCGGCACGTAGAATCTGGGAATGTGATCCGGGATGTGGATTTCAGGAACTTATTCCAAAATAATGAATTCCGTAAATCGGAGACCGAAAGTCTGGGATGTCGCGAGTGGGATGTAGAATTCGTGATTTTAAGTTCAGGCTCGGAAATCCGGGAATGTGGATCTAGATTGCAGACTCAGGGAGGTAAATTTCAGCAAGTGGAGTCTGGGAATATGAAGCCAGGAATGGGGATTTCAGAAAACTAATTCCAGAATAATGAATTCCGTTAATAGAGACCAAATCTCTCGGATCTAGAGTCTGGGACTGGAATTCGGGATTTATCCGGAAATTGTGAATCCAGAATGTAGACATCACGACGTGAAGTTCTTGTACTCCAAGCCACGAATTCCAGGAATTGAGTGCGTTATCTGGAATTCGGGTTGTGATACCCGAGATGTAGTACGGAATTCGAATTCTGAAATGTGGAATGCGGGGGTTTTAAGTTTTAAGTGGGGAATCCGGGATTTTAAATCTAGGGTGGAAAATATCCGGGAATGTGTATCTAGATTGTGGACTCTGGGAGGTAAATTTGGGCAAGTGAAGTCTGGGAATATGAAGCCATGAATGGGAATTTCGGGACACTAATTTCAGGAAAATGAATTCCGTTAAACGGAGACCAAAAATCTGTAATTTAGAGTCTGGGATAAAGAATTTGGTATTTATCCGGAAATGTGAATCCAGAATGTGGTCACCACCACGTGAATTTCTTGGATTTCGGGTCATAAATTCCAAGAATTAGAGTTCGTTATCTGGAATTCGAGTTGTGATAACCGAGATGTAGTACGGAATTGGAATTCTGGAATGTGGAATTCGATGTTTTAAGTCCAGGGTAAGGAACCAGAGATTTTAAATCCAGGGGGGAGAATCCGCGAATGTGAATCCAGATTGTAGACACCGGGAAGTGAAGTTCGGCACATGAAGTCTGGAAATGTGAATCCTGGAATGTGAATTGCTGGAAACTAATTCCGAAATAATCAATTCCATGAATCAGAGATCAAAAATTTGGGATCTAAAGTTTAGGATGTGGAATTCGGGATTCTTGGTTTAGCGTGGGAAATCCGGAAATATAAATCCTGAAGGTGGACAACGAGTCGTGAAGTTCGGAATGTGGACTCCTGGTCATGAATTCCAGGAATTAAAGTGTGTTATCTAGAATTCGGGTAGTGATAGCCGAGATGTAGTACAGAATTGGAAATCTGGAATGTAGAATTTTTATCCAGGGTGTGGAACCCGAGATTTAAAATCCAGGGTGGAGAATTCGGGAATGTGAATCCAGATTGTAGACACCGCGACGTGAAGTTCGGGATGTGGACTTCGGGTCATGAATTCAAGGAACTAGAGTCCGTTATCTGGAATTTGAGTTATGATAACCGTGTGATGACCCAGATATATTTTTCTCAGACCAACTAACATTTTATATTAAAAAAGACTAAATAAATCTCTCAAAATTATAATCGATATTTAAATGGAGATTTTATTAAAATGTTGATCAAATATCGCTATTAAATTACAATATTTCTTTGATCTAAATTTATATTTTTATATTCACAAATTTGCTCATTCAAACAGATCTAAAGAATTACCCAAATACAAATTTGGGGATTTATTCGATTTGCATTCTTCACATTTATTCATTTCTCAAACCATTCGACCAATATTTACTGTTATATTAAGATTTAGATTTTACAATAAAGAGACATGCTATTCGCTTACAAAACAATTAAATGATGAGTCAGAAACATTGTCTATATCCGAGTGGATGAGATAGATTTTATTGTTATAAGTTGAAATCATTAGTCAGCAGTAACTTTTAAAATGAAATGAGAAGATAGATTATAGTCCCAGATCCTCAACAGTCTGATAGGTAATCAAAATCCGCAGATGAATGTAAAGCAGTGGTTTTTTGGTGTATGTTAAGATGGTGAAATCAAGCCGATGACTTTCTGGTCCCACAAAATCAAAGAGTAATGTGTAACAAATAAGTTTAAAATATAATTGTTGTCCGCCGAATGAACGTCTCAGACATCAATCCCGGTCGGCCGATCAATTAATTCTGTTTCCTTTGAGTTTCTTCGTCAAGGAAAATCAAGGGTCTGACGTAATACCCTCTTTTTGCATTCCTTCAGGACCGTGCCCTTTATCATGACACAACTGGGATGTAGTACGAAATTGGATGTCTGGGATTTATAGTCTCGAATGTGTAATTTGGGATTTTAAGTCCAGGGTGAGGACAATCTTGAAATCCAGATTGTAGACACCAGGACTGAATTTCGGGACATGGATTCCGGGAATGTGAATCTGAGATGTGGATTTCGGAATAGATTTCCGGGATAAAGAACCCGGAATGTGGAATTCCGCGTATGCCAAATCCGGTTCGTGGAGTTCGGGAAATGGATGTCGATATGAAAAGTTTGTGTCCTAGAAGTCGGAATGTGGAATCCGGTATCTAGTTTTTCGCACTGCCCGCTAGTTTCATCTCCCAACTTTTTTTTTAATAAGTAACATTTTCCTCTTTACTTACCCTCGTAGTTCGAATTTCCATAACCCATTTTCATTTCTTTTCACCTGCGTAAAATTCTATTATGTATTGTTCATTTATCAATGAAACAAGGATTTTCTGCAATTCTGAGATATGTTTTGTTTCAAAGAAAATTCACCGACAAACGGTACGGGTGTTTAATAAAAGATGCACTCGTAATAAAGGAAAATACAAGGAAAAAATAACAAATGATTCGCAAGGTAGCTTCTGGAGGAAGTCCTTATTCGACTGATTTCTTTTTGGGTGCTGAGGATAATGAATGCAATTACTGTTTTTGTTCTAGAAATTACGGTGGATGCGTGTCTGTTGCTGATTGCTAAGTCAGCTCGCGCATGTGCTGGACACACAGATTCATATTCACGTTTGTATTTGTTCGGTTTGCGCGATGCTTTTCGCGAAGAAGATCGGTGCTGCCGGTGGAGTGGTCCGTGACTGCTTTGTGTGTCTGGTTATGTATTTGTTTGAATTTTGCGGCGTGTGCGTATCGGTGCGTGAGCAAGAGGGATGGACCAGGGGTGTAGGGGCTAGGGGCAAGGGACACGGAGTAAGCTCTAATTGCATTCAATAAAGCAAATAATAGCAAGCTCATTAGAGCAGAAAGAGAAGCTGGCGAGTTGACCACATATACCGCTCGTATTCCAACCTGCCTACGCTTCGTACGAAGGAGAAAAAAGGAGAAAAGAGAAAAACGATTAAGGAAAGAAAAAGAGAAGAAAAGCCTGAGAGAAGAAGCCCAAGAAACTAGGAGCCCCACTGAACATCTTACACCACTGTAATCGAAAGAGGAGGGGGAGAATGCACATTTCATAAATTTTAATTCGACACAGCGATTAGAAATGACGACAAATAAGGCCGACTTGTTCTTCTGGTTTTCCTGCTTCTTTTTATTATTCTCATTTTATTAAAATTTTTTTTAATTATTTACTTAATGAGACAGCCATTTGAAAAACCTTAGCCGCATTCTAATTTAATGAAAGAAATAACAAATTTAATATCTAATCGTGATGTGAATTATTTAATAAAGTTATTAGTAGCTGACATTTTGATTTGAACACTTTGAAAATTGAAAATCGTGTATTAGGTAATGGCACTTATGTAGAAAATTCAAAACGTAGGTCGAAAATTATAAAACTTGAAAATCTAGTATTAGATAATGATATTTATTCGTTCTTGGTATTATTTCCTAACAGCTATTATAAAATCGAGAAAAGAATAAGCTTTAAAAAAGTGACTGTTAATACTCCATTTAGATTCAAAATGGCGGACTCAACAATTTTTCATTCTTTATTAATCGAAGTAGAACTAAATTTAATGGCATCGATTTTCACGATTTTGGTGTCAATAAATAAATTTTCGGAATTTATTTTCAATTATAAATTGCGGAATCAATAAGTTTTCAATTTTTGTTTACTCGCTTCACTAAAGTTGGTAATGTGTGATCCCAAAAATTTTCTGAAAATCCGTTTCGCTTCCAAACCAGAAATTGAAAACTTTTAAAAAACTGTCTGTCTGTCTGTCTGTAGAAAATTTTTCGTTCACGGTAACTTGATTAAAAATTTAATTATTAACTTTATATTTAGAACACTTTTTAAATTGCTAAAACTAAAGGCAAAGTTTGTTGGGTAGATATGTTGCTACAAAATTTTCAAAAATATTCAATTTTAAAAATTCAAAAAAATTTTAAATTTTGAAATTCTTCAAAATATTTGATATAACGCGAATCTAAAAAGATACGAATTTCTTTCTTTTTACATCTAATTTGCAATAATGAAAATAATTTTTATGTATTTTAAAGGGTTTGTATTTTATAGTTTAAAATAAAATATTTTAAAAATTTATTTTTTTATTTATTTAGTTTATGAAACTAAATAAATAAAATAAACAAAAATAAAAAAAGAAACTTATATTTAGTTTCAATTTTGATTAATCAAAATTTGCAAAATTCCAAAAGAATTTAATTTTTAAAATCCGTTGATGGTGTCTTATTGAATTTTGATAGGAGCCTCGAGTTTTGGAAATTAATAATTATTATTATCCCTAAAAATGCAACACACACAAAAGAAAATTCATGTACAATGTTATCCATCGGAAGTTTGTTAAACGCAGAAAGATAAGTCACAATAGGTTATCAGTATCATGTTAATAACCCAACAGCTATATCAAATGATGAGTGAAACTGTTTCCTTTCTAACAATTTATTATCAGTCTTCTGCGAACTTTTGCTTCGCACATTGTGTTGTGAGTGACAAAATTGTACAACAGAGCAATGTTTGTTTCGAAAATTGTTAACCTTACATCATTATTAGTCATTTGTATGTTTCGTTAAATGATTAATAAAATTAATAGTATTTAAATAAGATCGTTTACCTCTACTATTAATGTATTTAATTATATCAGTAAAAGAAGAAATGATTTATCTCATCTAGCTATATTTGTTTGTTTTGCTGCTTCTTGTGAAAATGTTGTCTTTTGCTGGCTTCTACATAAAATTATCAACTTTGGAAAAAATTCTTATCTGATAGTTTGATAATAATTTGTTCAAGGTCTAATAGTTGGAGTCTCAACTTTAAATTTTGCTTCTTTGGTGCCGGTGAATGAAACTGTTCCTCGGGGTTATGACTTGAAATTAATGTACACTTACGTAAATTCAGGTACACTTTTGCTTACATAAAAATTACTTTTTTTAGATAAGAATGTAAATATTATAATTACAAATATCAAAGTTGATTGACGCAATTACAAGTTTTGAACAGGAAATCGGAAAAATGTATCTACCCACCTAATATCTCCAATTAAGTACAAATACGAAAAGACCATAGGTAATATATCCATTAATAAATACATATACAATATACATATATTACTTGAAGATACCAGTTTATTTGTTATTTTTATTAAATTCTATTCATTTAATTGCTTCTGCATCCTTATCATTAAAATATTTAACATATTGTTAAAACACAATTTTAATAATTCTAGATTTTTAGCGATTAACTAATTACATACTTTTAGCTTCAAATTCTTAGCTTAAAACTGGTTGTGAACTTTTAATTAATTACACATTTCTGTCTTTAACCTGGCTTTAAATTTTCAATGTATTATATTAAATTAATAAATTATTGCTCATCATATAATTAGAAACTGATTAGATTTTAACGGTACGCAGATCTTTTGAAAAATACAGCGAGATATTACGAAAAGGAGGTTCCAAAAATTACACAAAATGGAGATTATTTTTTAAACATGACCTGGGCTTATGTGAGCGACAAATGCCTGTTGTTAAATGACACACTGGGTTGGCTGCATTTCCGAATGAATTACACTGCTTATAAAAAGGAAGCAAAAAAACTTCAAGAGTTCTTGGTCAGTCCGCCTAAAGAACCTGACAATACATTGGATGCTGTTATTCGATCTACGAGTTTTATTATTAAAATGGGCCACTTCATTAATTCTTTTCAATTTTGCTTCAATGAAAAAAATCGATTGAGCGAAGATGACGTTTTGGGAGTGATGCACATTATCTTACGTGAAGTCATCAAAAACATTCATCAAGGTAAGTTCCTCTAGAAATTAGTAGTTGATGAAAATAAGGATACAGAGTAAAGTTTATAATTTTGGTACGAAAAAGTTATTGTTTCATCAGAAATTGTCCATTTGCGTCACTAGTGGGAAAAAACCATTTTCGACACTAGAGATAAAACATGTATTATTAGTTAAAATAATTTACAGTAATTCGACTTGAAGAATTTTATTTTAAAATTTTTAAACTAATTTGTTTTTATTAATTTATTCTTTCAGCTGGAAAAGTTAATCTGGACAAAGAATACAGAGAAAACCCAAATCCCATCGAATGCTTTCAAGTATTTTATCCTATGCGTTCTAGTCAATCCTTATTCGACATCCTAATGGATAATTTTTACTCTCCCTTTGAGTCGTGCTAGTAAGTTGCTTTTTAAATATTTTTCCCTTTGTATTATTTTTATAAAATTATTATTAAATAGGAACTAAAATTATATAATACAGAATTTAACCCTGAGGAAAAAACACAAAAGATTTTGCAGTAAGTCAGGATTTTCGTCAAATGACAAATTTCAACTGTAATATTAAATTTTGCGGACAAAACTTAGACAAAATAAATACTTTCTTCTTTACATAATAAAAAAAGTTTTTTTAAGATTTTGCAAGACAGGCAATTTTTTTGTACAAGACGACATTTTATGAACTAAAATTACCAAAACAATAGGAAATTTACCATTGTCTAAGATCAGTTTTCAAATAAAAATCTCTTTTTTTCAGTAAAAGATAGAAATCTTTTTAAAAACTTTATATTTTAGTAAAAGATAATGACAAATATATTAAACAATTTAGAAACGAATGATAAAAATCAGCACTATGTAGCTGAAAATAATAAAAGAACTCTTAAAAATTTTCTTTGACAAACTTAAAAGAAAAACGAACAATTCAGAATTACAACTTAATAAAATCATTAGTTTAGCAGAATTTTTTAAATTGCTTTAACATTTTTCCTAAACTTTATGGTTATGAAAAGGACAATGACATTGAATCGCTTGATGGCGAAACAAAAAAACAAAAAAATGAACACAAATAAATAATTAAATATTTATTCAGATTTTAATGAACATTATCAATGCAAACTATCATCAATTCAATTTGTCCATTATTTTCATTCTGTCGAAATAAAAATAAAGGTTACTAATGTTTATTAACAAATAAACATTTATAGGTTTCAGATTAAATAATCTTTATTATTATTACCTAATTATTAATGTTTATTAATGGAAATATTAATTGATTCTAATTAAAATCCATAAATTGTATATATAATTTTAAGACAATAGCTCTAATTTAAATTGACCTCAAATTCATTTAGTATAAACTTTAACTTAATCTATCCACATTTAAAATACTTAAATCTAACTTTTATTTGTCAAACGTTCTGTTAAACGAATTTTTAATTGCGATTCAAAGTTTAAGTCCATTAAAATTTTAACTGAATTTCACTTCAATTTATTACAAAATTAATGAATGTCAATATAAATTTAATCAAAATTCAATATATACGAATTTCAATCAACTTTAATTACAATCATAACGGTGAAAAAGTTTATAAGTACCTGCAAATTTTAGTCCAGTATACTTCATTTTGATACATATGACCTTTTCAAAAACCAATAACATTTTTTTAATTTTGGTTTAATTTATTATTAAAAATAATAAGTTGTAACAAAATTTAAGGAATTCAAATTTAAATTCTCATTTGTTTATATGAATTGGTTTCTCTTATATAGAAATAGATATAGGCAGATTAATTATTATTATAATTTTAAATTAATTATTTATGAGGGAAAAATTGTGGAGCATGATAGAAGATTCATATTTAATGCAAAATAACTTTACTATAAATTGTTTTATTCGTTTTTTTATAAGGAAGAGGATATCGTTTTTTAGTTTTTTAATGGGATCAAAATATGGTCAAAAAATTACAAAAACAAAATAAAAAACACAAAATTTGCAAATTTTCCGTATTTTGAATTTTTTCTGGGGTAGTTTTCTACCCCAATTGTACTGTCTAGGGTTAAGTATACAATTCACACAAAAATTCGTAAAATAATTTATGATTTTTCTGTTTTTTTGACATTTAAATTTGTTTTCCTTCTATAACGTCTCTAATTTTTTATTTTTCAACCATAATTCCTTTAAAAAAATATTCTATAGATTATGAAACAAACTAACTGGTCTACATCAAGTATATATTTCTCTGGAAATTAATAAAATTAGTGGCTATTTATTATTTTGAACGAAATTGAAATAACTGCCAAAAGGTTTTAAATTCTGCATTATTATTATAAAATATATCACAATAAATTCAAAATGCATTATCGGATTTCAACAATTACCTTTTGTATGGAACGACCCTTAGTATTTTGTATTGTTTAGGTTTGTGTGTTGGAAAAAGAAATAAAATTTGACAAACAATTAAATCATAAATTAACTTAATTCAATAAGATCGAATTAAACTGACTAAGACAGGGATTTTACAATTATTCTTGCGCTGAGTAACCATACGCGATCGTAGTGTCTCGGCTAGTGGTTACTCGTATTCTGGTAATCTTGGAGAAACGTATAGATACAAAATGCAGGTAAATTTTACATTTGGTAACAAGGGTTCAGTGCGTTCTGCAGCGCTTCTTAATTATCGTGGAATCAAAATGTTAAATGTAAATTTGTTTATTTTTTTGTTATCTACAACTTTTATAGGAAATATTTTTGTAGAAAATTGCATAATAATAGCGAAATGAGCAAAAAAAAGATTTTCTACCCCTATAGTTTATGGAATTTTACATTACAAATCAAAAAATATTAATGTTAGAAAAAAATGTTTCAAATAAAAACGATAGATAATTTTAATCTTTATAAGATTAGTAAGCAGCATTTTTTGCGTTAATGCTCTAGATTATGAGATATTTGCGATGCAAAATTTCACCCCTTTTTTCAAGATGGCGGACAAAGTTACCACCCTTCAAGGTCGCAAACTTCAAGTTAAGCTCAGGGAACATTCCTCTTTCAATGGGAAAAAAATTTTCCGACCTCGGAATTAATGCACAGCAAAATGTACTATTTGACTGGACTAGTAATGTTGTGTCTCTGACACTAATATATCAATAAAATTATACACCTTGTATAATATTAAAGTCAAACATTTATTTTAAAAGTTACACTTTCGAGGTACGAATAATAATGATGAACTGCCGCCCTCTCCGCTCTACTTTTTCATTAAAGCGCCACCTTGTGACCACTTACGATACTACAATATCTCCCCCTTTAAATTTAAAATATCGTCGTTAAAATTCAATTACAAATTTAGTCGTTGTACAGGTTTAATGTTTCTTTTTGGCCTGGTGCACAATGATGCCTTTATCGGCGTTTTCTCTTTTTCTAATGTTTCTAATCCCTCAGACACAATTAGGCTTTCTATTCTAACTAATTCCTCAATATTTATTTTCTCCAGACTTTCGGAATTACAATTTTTACAATCATTTCCATTCGCCTTTATCTCTTTTATGTCTAAGCTAATTTCGTTTGGAAGCTCATTCTCGCGTATAATTTTATTCTTTTCAAAAATAGGCTCTAATACTTTTTCAACATTCTCTACTATCATTCCGCTATTCTCTTTCTCAATATCATTATTCGCTTCTAGTATTTGATCCATGTGCCTTTTCCACAGATTGTCGCATTCTGGAACTTTACATAAATACGTTTGGTTCCCAAGAACCTGCCAGATTCTGTCCTTAATCCATTGTTTCTTATTTATATTTCTATAATCTCTCACATACACAACTTCGCCCTCTTCAAATTGTACATCTCGATTACCTGTATGATTTTTTTGCATCCTCTCTGCCGCTCTTTCTGTACCTATCGGCCTCAATAGATCAAATCTAGTTCTAACTGCTCTATTCAAGATTAATTTTCCAGGTGTTGAATTGAAGTTCTGTAATTTAATAAGTATCTATTAATAATCGTCTCTAACGCTACATTCTTATTTTTTTCGTCATTTAACGCTTTTCTCAACCCAACTTTAAACGATTTTACCGCATTTTCAGCCGCACCATTCGACGATGGGTGATAAGTCGCTCCCATTACATGTTCAATTCCATTTGTTTTACAAAATTCTTGAAATTCCGCAGATGTAAGCTGCGATCCACTATCAGAGATAATTTTTCTGGGAAGACCAAATCGTGCGAAAGTTTCTCTTAATTTTGAAATAGTCATCAGCGCTGTCGTATTTTGCATAACAAATACTTCAGGCCATTTCGAAAAAGCATCGGTTATAATTAAAAACATTTTGTTGCAAACTGGACCCAAAAAATCTATATGGATTCTTTCAAACGGACCCCTAGACTGTCCGGCATGCATTGAGTGCAATTCTCCCAGTATTTTATTTCTAAACTTAGCCGGTATAAGAATTCTATATCCCCACATTAATATCCCTTGATCAATGTGAATTTCCGATTTTCTAACTGCATATGGTTTCAAGTTGTCCTCCACTTTATTAGGCCACCCTTTTTCCGTAAACAAATAAACCATACTTAATTCTGGATCCTTTCTTATTTCCATTTTTAATTGAATTGCAGTCAACGGTACCGAACTCTCTACAAAATTAAAATATTCACACCCATTATCAAAACCATGCAGCGTCTTTGTCTCAATTGGAATACAATTTTGCTTTCCCTTAATATGTTTAAACGTGTATCTGAAAGCTGACAAAAATACCGCCCATCTCTGTAACCGCCCTGCTGCCATTTCTGGTAAACTTTTATTTTCACCAAAAAGTGCTTCGAGGGGCTTGTGATCTAAAAACAAATTAAATTTATTCCCGATCAAATACTGATAAAACTTTTTAGCCGCAAAATATATTGCTAATGCTTCCTTTTGAATTACTGCATAATTCTTTTCAGCAGGTTGCAACACTCTCGACGCAAATGCTATTGGTCGTTCGGTTCCATCCGGAAATACATGTGTCAACACTGCAGCTACACCAATCTGAGACGCATCGCAATACAAATTAATTGGTTTTGTTCTGTCAAAATGAACTAGGACTCTATTTGACACAATTTCTTGTCTCGTTTTGTTAAACGCATTCTCACATTCTTTCGTCCATTTAGATTCTACTCCCTCTTTTAAATTTTCATACATTTGAGACAATACTTCCGCTACATTAGGAATAAATTTCGAATAGTAATTTACAGTACCAACCCACGTTTTAACCTCGCTTTTATTCGTTGGTCTAGGCATTTTCAAAATAGCCTCAACTTTGTCATTATCAGTTTTTAATCCCTCCTTGTTAATCACGTGACCCAAGAATCGAATTTCTTTTTGAAAAAATTTGCATTTTTTTATATTCAATTTAAATCCTGCTTTATGCAATCTTTCTAAAACTTCCTTTAAATTTTCAAGATGCTCTTTTCGCGTTTTTCCCGAAACTACTAAGTCATCAATAAAAGATACTACCCCTTTTGCGCCTTGTAAAACTTTCTCTATGACCCTTTGAAAAACTGCAGACGCAGGTTTCGTGCCAAATGGCAATCTATTAACGCGATAAATTCCCTTACTGGTACTCCACGTGAGCAACTCACTCGTTTCATCATCTAGTTCCAATTGATTAAACGCATTCAAGAAATCAAGTTTTGTAAATTCATCTCCACCTTGGAGTGCCGCGAAAAGATCTTCGATTCTTGGTAATGGATGGTTAACATCTTCTAAATACTTATTTATCGTTATTTTATAATTTGCACACAAACGAATCGAACCATCAGATTTTATTATTGGCACTAATGGTGTACCAAATTTGGCGTTATTCACTTTTGTTAACATTCCGTCATTTTCTAAATTGTCAAGTATTTTATCTACTTTATCACGAAACGCGTAAGCTACAGGCTTTGGTTTAATAAAAATAGGTTTAATATCTGATTTCGTTTCTATCCTTATTTTCTCAAACTTATACCGCCCCAATTCCTGCTTAAAAATGTCCCCGTGTTTTTCTAATAGTTTAATTAAATCTTCATCCGTTGGCTTTACTTCAATATTATATGTTTCTACCGGAATATTAAACTTTACCCCAAAACAACGCATTAAATCTCTTCCAAGAAGTGGTCTGGAACCCTTTTCTACTAATAAAATTTGTTGCTTTACCTGCTTTTCTTTATACGATACGTTTGCTTCAAATTCTCCCGCCGGTTGCACCACGCTCCCGTCATGAAAAGCTAAACGCACCGATGTGCTTAATCTTTCTGCAAATTTACTTATATTTTTTGTAAAAAATTCGATTGGAATACAGGATCTTCCCGCCCCCGAATCGATTTCGAATTTTACAGGTATCCCTTGAATTGACACAGTTAACATAAATGGACTAACCCCATTTTCGTTTTTAATATAATACATTTCTAATTCTTTTGTTTCCTCAACAAAGTTTACTCTATTATTTGTTGATTTACATACTATGGCTAAGTGACCTACCTTTTTACACTTTTTACACTTATATTGTTTATATTTACACGTTGCGAATACATGGTTTCCCTTGCCACAAGCCAAACACGTTAAATCCTTTTTGTTGACATCGCTGCCACTTGAAAATCTCGGTGCTCTATCCTGATTTCGCTGCCATCCTCTCTGTTCTTGACTTCGGCTATCAGCTGATCCTCCTTGTTTGCCTGGGATGAATTTTAACTTGTTGACTTGTACCTCTTGCAATGATAGCTCTCTGTTCAAAGCAATCTCTTTCAAATCGTTTATTGACTTTGTAATCTCTTCTTCACATAAACGTTCTCGTATCTTTCCTTTAGACATGCCAGATACAAACTTGTCCTTTAAAATATCATCTAACTTCTCTGCAAACTTACAATCCGATGCAAGCTTCTTTATTCGAGCATACCAATCGTTAATTTTTTCATTTTGCTCTTGCTTTGCTTCATAAAATTCAATTCGCTTCCTAAAAGTGGACACTCGCGGTGAAAATTGGCTTCTCAAAATTTCACATAGTTGTTCGTACGTTTTGTCCTTAGGCAAATCTGGATTTGCCAAATCTCGAACAATTTTGTACGCATCTATACCAATAACCGTCAATAATACCGACACTTTTTTTGTTTCCTCAACATAATTTGCCGATAAATATTGGTCTAAACGTTCCTCATAAATTTGCCAATCCTCTCCAATTTTATATTCAGACAATACTCCAATGTTTGTATGCATATTAACCTGCATAACTGGTCCACCTTCCGCATTGTCCTCCGCCATGTTTATTTGAGCTGTCCCGTTCCACCCGTTCCTTAACTCATGAAACGAAGCTCGAATCCAAAATGTCGGCCAAAAGCAAGCGTCCCATGTAGTCACACTTTTCACTTATTTCTTTTGTCCTTTCAGGCTTGCACTTAAATTTCTCAATTGTAACACACAAAATTCCACTCTTGCGCACCACACTCAAAAGTCCAATTACGTGCCAAACCTCTTCAAACCATAATTCACACCTTGGAATTATAGAACTGCTCACGACCACGCCGTTGAAAATTTAATGACTTTTCCTAGCCTTTTTTTGGTTTTAGCTCCGTGCTATGTCCCGCATTTCACCCTTTATTATCCTCGTCGCCAATTGTTGTGTCTCTGACACTAATATATCAATAAAATTATACACCTTGTATAATATTAAAGTCAAACATTTATTTTAAAAGTTACACTTTCGAGGTACGAATAATAATGATGAACTGCCGCCCTCTCCGCTCTACTTTTTCATTAAAGCGCCACCTTGTGACCACTTACGATACTACAAGTAATAATGTTTTTCGGAAAGGTTCAGTTAAGGCAGGTAATGGAGGTACGGTAGGCGGAAGGCTAGAGGACAGTTGTCATAAAATAATATCAATTGCCGATCGATAGTCGATGGTTCAAGGTTTTTAACCAGCTGCAAATACTTTAAATTTAAAAATCGTGAAAAGTACAAATTGACTATTTCTACCTGGCCTACAGAAGATTCTTTAAGAAGAGACTTTTAGAAGAAACACAATTTAAAGTTTCAAAACACCATGATTAAAAAAACTAAGACTTTTAATAAAAAATATAATAGATAAAATAGGAATTAAAATTTGTTACTCCGTAACATGTATAAAAACAATTTTTTAAACATCTACATAATATCAATAATGATCTTTGTTTCAGTTTACACCAAGATTTTCAAAAATGTGCTGATCATCTTCTGAAAACTTGTGAACCAGAACTAGCAGCAGTTTTAAGAATGTCATGGTGTCCTGCTGACTATGGATGCTAAAAGAAAAACATTTATTAACAATCTCTAATTTGATATTAAACATATACTTCTCTTTAGTGCAAAACTTTTATTGTAAAATTAAAATTTTATGTCTGTAAATAAATTCTAGAAATAATAAAAATTGTAGAATAATTATTATATGTATGTTAATAAAATTAGATTTTTGTATATCATAAACTTTCACATTTTTTGTAAGATAACCTAACTGATGTGGTATGTGATCTTATTATTTTATAAAAGATACTGTGTCAGACAAAATCGTATATTTAAAAATACTTAGTTTCTTCAGCTTCAAGTGTTTCGTGATAATCGATCAAAACTCTTGTAAAAACTTTCTGGTATCGGTCCGTCGTTCCCAACCTCCAGCAACTGTTTTGTCATGCGACTTCAAATTTAAATATTAAAAATAAGACTTGAAGACTATAAAATATATTTCGTGCAAAAATTTATAAGAATAACGTTAGTGATAAAAATTGGACAAAATTTAAAGTTTCAAAAAGTATATTAGGGGAATATGTATAATATACAGTAAGAAGATTTTCACAATGTCGTATTTTATCGATCTAGACCTAACTTGTTTTACAATAAGATCGTGAAATATTGATCTCGAAAGCGTACTATAAATTTATCAGAGTTTTTTTTTCTTTTTAATTACTTGTCGATAATTTATTACAATCCGCATTTACGCCAATGGCAATGGGTACCTTGATGCCACGTCCCAATGTCATTTATTGTCCGGTGGAGCAAAGCAGGCCCGAGAAGTGCGACCCCCTTTTATGAATGGGTCGGTATCATGCGAAAGCGGCATTCGTTAAGCCACTTATTATTCGAGCCCACATGCAGTCGGTTCTCGTGGATCATAACCAACCGTAAGCTCACCTCTTTTACTTACTGCTATAATAATCCAACAGCTAGAGATCTTGACCTTCGCACTTTTCCTCATTCGCCAATAACGTGTAACGAGTTTCCGATTTTTTTTCGCAAATTTAAAAATCATAAAACAAAACGAAAACAATTAAATTTTTATTTTAGAAATGCAAACCTTTTGGATTCATGTTTCATAATCTGTTAGTTTGTAAAAAGAAATATTTGCGCAGTTTAATATAGAAATATACCAATTTAGTTTATTAATTTAAATTCAACTCATCACGACGTTGAATATGCTTTCGAGTAGCAGTTACCTACGGTTTCTTTGGTAATCAGCATAATTACATATTTTAACATACTGATTACGAATAGATTAGTGAAAATTGACGTGAATTCGATAATCATGGTGTAAATCAATTTTATAAAAACTATTGTTTCTTTTTTGGTTAACTAAAAAAAAACGCAAAATTTGTAAAGTTTTTTAAACAAAAGTTGTATTCGAAATACATATTTTGTGTCATATATATTTTTTCATAAAGATGAATGAAGGTGGAGGCAAGACGAGGTACCTGCATAAATTAAAAAACTAATTAACCAATCATGACGAAGATGAAGATGCATCCTTTACTTGCGAAATTTGTAGGCAAAAGTAGGTTGATTTTTGTACCACCCCATCTTACCCTCACGTTTGGTAAGATGAAAATTTTGAATATTTTTACTTATTCTTAATTTTATATTTAATTAAGTAACAAATGTTCTAAATAAGACTTAATCATGGATGACTGATTACCAAAAATTATTTTTATAATAAATAATATATTTTTTAATAAACTGGAGATAATTCTTTTTACTGTTTTGGTGTAAGGTTCGAATCCCAGCACAATAAAATATTGGAACACAAAAAATATTTTAAATAATTGTTTGCCGAACGGACCACAGTGTAATGGTGATAATCCAAAAAACGAGTTTCAAAAGGGTCTACAGCCTGTATAATGTTGACCGATTTCAATTACCTTTTTTCTTATTTTAAAGAATAATACATTTTTAAGAGACCCGTTGAACAACTTTTTTTAATTTAAAAATTGTTAAATAATTTTTTGTAAAAAGTTTTAAAAAATTGATTTAATATAAAATATTAATTCTCTTCATCTCAAAAAGTAAACTACACTTAAAATGAACTAATACACAATACATTATATACAATATTGTATGAGCACTTAATTTTATTTCAAAATCACTGTTTTGTTTCTATTTTTATCAGAAGACATATAAAAAGCATAGTGCAATTAGAAATCTTATGAAAAATAAAATAATAAGTTGCTGTGATATTTCATTGTTATAAACAATTATTATTAATAAATTTACAATCTACATTAATATATAAACTGATGTTTATAACAATTATTTGTTATAATGTTTATCTAGTTCTATCAAAAGACATACAAAAAGCAAAGTGCATTTATAATAATTCTTATTAGAAATAAAAGAATTTAGTTACTGTGATATTTAATTGTTATAGACAATTATTATTATTAACAAATAAACAACGTCTCTTGATATAGTTGTAAGTAGTGTGACGAGGTAAAATTTTACCTTGCACAATGTTTTTCGGATTAACATAAAAACATTAAATCACACCGATCTGGAATCAATTTTCGGAATTTTGTGCAGTCGAATGTAAGCTCGGCGACTTGTGCCTTTATTATTTTGAGCTTGCATTCTTAATAAAAGCAAAGTTTTTAATTTGATTTAATTTACTTTTCATTCTTTTATTTAATTTAAGATTATTTAATAACTTCTTTAGTTCTTTTAAAAATCTCAATTTTAATTTTATTGAACGTTTAACTTTAATATTATTCAATTAGTTTAACATTTGTTTAATAACTGATTAATTTGAATGACCTACCTGCCAACTTGTTAAACCAGAGTTGTTGCGTTGTTTTCATAACAAAAAATATTAAATAAATTATTCTCCTTTCATGTACGCACGAACACGACTCGTTTCTTATATGGAGAAGTGGAGAATTCTCCTTTTTTATTTATCCCATGAGATCTGCTGATGGTCGTCGATGTGGTCAAGTTCAGAGCTTTTTGTCTTGGGATTGTCCTGGCACAGAGGCTTGGCTGTGAGTTCCGTCTTTACAAGAGGGCCAGGACCAGAAGACTAGGTCGACGGTCATTATTTACCACCTTTCAAAACAAAGTGGCGGACAGATAACATGCAGGGATGGGCGGACGAGACTACTATCTTATCGAGTGTCAGAGCTCGGTCGCTCGCTGTCGTTACGTAACAGCGGTAAATCTTGACGCAATTGTGGCTTTAGACGAATGTGTTATAGACTTTTTGAATTGTTGTGCCAGAGGCGATTGCACTGCAAAAACAGGTGTCTTAAATTATTCAAAAATATCTTAATTTAAGACATTTTTGTCCAATTTAAGACACCATCTTTTTGCAGTGTGTGTGTTAACTTTTTGGACTCTTCTGAACTGGTGTGTTCAATCTTTTGGTCGTGTTCGTTTAGTAAAAGTGTTAAAAACTTAATAAAAATGTAAATAAATATTACTGACGGGGCTCTATTAGTGGTCATTCTGCTCTCCCAGGTGAGCTTTAATAATTGACTTTTGTTTTTACTTGATGGAGTTGATTTCCAAAAATAAACATTAAAATTTGAGTCAGTGTTCAGTGCGCGTACTCATTGTAAAATGTCCGTTCCATGCAACAGGCTATTTTAAAACCTTGTAAATCTTGTTAGATTTGATCAAGTTTAATAAATATGTCATTTTTGTCATTAATTCTGAATTCGTGGTTTATTGCTGTTCCTTATCTACCAATTTCCGGAAAACTGGTTAGTCGTGGCTTGTAAGTTTAGATTTCATTTTAATAAACAGAGTAATTTGATTAATTCCACTAGTTTATTGTTTTTGTATTTTGTTTAGTTATTTATTAACAAAATAGCTTGGAGCTAGGGTTTTATTTATTTGTTCGCTTATTAGTTTTGATTATCAATAATTTTGAATTTAAACATTAAACGTAAACCAGCAAAAATACGTTACAGTAGAAAATTTCCATACGAAAAATTGAATCTATAGATAGACATGTTATAAACAAAGCATTTATGAAATTAATGAATAAACAGTAATTAATTGTTTAGAACAATTTGTTTTTAAAGAAGTTGTATATTAACCTGATTTTACAAATCATTTTCCTATTACATGTTTCAACATTCCAATTTTTGTCTAAAAAACTACTTTAAACTATATAAATAAAGGTTTTTTCATTTAGTAATAATTGTTTATATCTACAAAAAGTTACAGTGACTACGTAATTTGACTTTCCAATTATGGAATCATAATTGTACTTTATTTTTTAAATATCCTCTCATAGAAATGAAAAAATTATCATAATTTTAAAATCAAGTGCTTATGTAACTTTGTTAACAAATAATTGTTATAAACAATTAATTTATTTTACAATTTTACAAACTATTTTTCTGTTACGTGTTTATACGTTTCAATTTTCGTTTAAAAAAAGATATTTACAACTATATAAATGGAGTTTATTCATGTTTGTGGTGTATTATGTTGAAACGCTAGTCCTCTCTAAATTTCTAGACAGAGTTGTAACTTCACAAAGAGTGAAAATTGAGCCACTATTATTAGAGTGTAAACCCCACACTAAAATAGTGAGACCTCACTCTTTTATAGAGTGAAATTGCACTCCAGTTCTAGTGGAAATTCACTCCAGACTTAGAGTGAGATTTTATGGTTTTATTGGACAAAAATTTTATAGTGGCCTAGAGTTGAGCTCTTTCCAACTGCTCGCCTCATGCGGTGATTAAAATCACCATAACAATACAACCAGCACCCAGGGTCCACTAGGAGTCGAAATCGAGACAATCACGTTTTTAAAACGCAGTAGGTTTAGTGAACCGTTCAGTTTTCTAGTCCATGGGTAAAATCCTTTCGTATCTAAAAGTTATTCATTGTTTTAGTGGAAGACGATTCATAACTTAATCAAAGGTTCAAATGAGCAAGAATTTTTTCTCTCAGCTCAACCAACCTCTTTCACACTTGATCAACTAGCTTCAATTTTTAATTTGAACTAATAAATATTATAAACTCACGAGATCAAATTATCACTAGTTTACAAATTTAAATGCATGTTCTGACCATTGACATTTTAGTCATTTCTTATTCAAAATTTGCCACTGAATCCAAATAAATAAACTACTAAATTATGATCTGTTAGAAGGAAAATAAGATCTTGCTGATCAAAATTGCATTAAAATTGCAGAAGTTATAAGTACTTGGAAAAGAAAGTTATTTAATGGCGAACTAATTTTTGGATTTTATTAATTTTATATGTTGCACATAGAAGATTTAAATATTTTTTAAGATTAAAAGTGGCTTAAACTTGATTTGCTTTGCCTTTTGTGGTTGTTGCTTGTTTGTCGGAGAAGAAACCAACAATAGTCACCCATCATCGCCTCGTCCCAAAATCTTTGATAACAAGTGAGAATGCAGAAAGTGTATTTTTAATGCCATGTTCACGCCTATTTTGAAAATATGAAATATAACGATTTTAAAATCCATATCGATCTTTGGGTAGTTTGTGAGCAAGTCTTCAACCACTTCTTTGTAATTTAGGCTTCTGAAGTTTTTCAATCACAAAGAATCAGTCAATCTAAAGGAATCTTACACTTTTGCTTTATTTACTGACATAATTGAACAGAATTTGGAATCATTAAGCAGCTTTTTAATTTGTGGCCCTACAAATACACCTTCTTTAATTTCGCATCAGATAAAATGGGAAACGCGGTTTTTAAGTAATCAAATGCCTTGCTATTGCCATTATTTTGCAAAGCCATTTCAAAGTTTTTAAAGAGTCCCAGCTTGATATGTAAAGGTGGAAGAATGACCTTGCTCTTTTCGACTAAAGGATTAAATTTGACATTTTCTTGGCCTACTATAAAATTTATTCTGTTCGGCCAATCTTTTCGAACATAGTGATCTTTACGTGCTCGACTGTCCCATTTATACAAACAGCAGTATTTTGTGTATCCTTGCTGCAGACCAGTCACCAATTATGTTGTTTGTAATTGATTAGATGAAGCAATGTGGAGATTGATTCATACGACTCTTTCATATTAACAGCATGTGCCACAGGGATTGAGGGCTTATTGGTACCTACTATATGCAGCAAAACAGTTTTTAAACTTAGTTTGCTGCTGAATGAATAAACGCCATTCAGTTGGATCATATGTCTCTCCAAATTCTTTAAATAAACCGTTTATATCAGGGCAAAAACAAACGTTATTTTTCTTCGAGTAATATTTAGCAAAGCGTTTGTGTCGGCATTTGTAATAAAATATTTTTACATCCTTAGTAACAAATCTGCGTTCTTTCATTCGTGATGCCAACATTTCCGATTTCTCCTTGGTTAAATCTAAATCTCTTATCCAATCATTCAGTTTAGATTGCTTAAGAGGCACTGGATCTTTTTCTGGTTCAATATCAATAGAAACATCAGTAATATTAGAATCACTTGATTGAGATAAATCATCAACTTAATTTTTTCGTTTCGGGCAATACAGTATTATTTGATATTAACGACAACAAAGTTTGTTCGTTTTTTAAAAACGTTGCAAGCTTCAATCATGTGGCAGTTGACACATTCGATGTTCTTAGGACACCCGATGCGTAAGAGTGGGGCCGAAAATAATTGCCCGCAGTGGAATATAAATGATAGCAAGATTGTAGAGCGTCCGAAGTATGGATGGTCGAAGAAGACGAAGGAAGGGGAGTTAGCGAAGGACGCGAATGAGAAAAGAAGGACGAGGAAAAACAAGGGTAGGCACGAGTATTCCGGGCTCTTTGGTAGCGTCGGTGAGGACGAGTGTGTTGGAGCGTCTCGAGTGTGTGAGACGCTAGGCGGCTACTTGGTACGCGAGACGTACGCGCACGTAATTGCGTGCCCGTCCTGAAATTATTCATCTCCCCGACCACGGTCTGATCTCGTACGGCTGACCAGCATCAGCACCAGCCAGTGGTATGATAATGCATAGAAGTGCCCGTCATTATACCTACGCTACGTACTCGGTATTCACTGTCCCATCCTACTCTTGCAACGCAGATTACAGCACCTCAAGCCCCTCGCCAAGATACGTGTAACGCAGCCTCCCTCTTGTAAGCCCTGTGTCGGTCAGAACACACATGTGTGAGAATCAGCAAAGAGAGAATCGCTTAAAAGGGACTAATTGTTTTTTCGCGTTCTCTCCAAGACGCACCTCCATTCCATCTGCATATAATCCCCAGACAAGGATTTTTCTTTATGTGATCTTTTCGACAATTTTAATGTGACCCTTCTCAGCAAAAATATGTCCTAATAAGAAGTAGCAAATTTTTAATCACAGATGATTATATTTTTATAATATATCCTTTTCTGTTAATTAGTAAAAGATAATGAAATGGAAAAATCATTCTACAACTCTTTTCGAAAATAGAACAATCCTAATTGACCAAAAAGAATTAAAAAGTAAAGTAAAAACAACATCCTAAACTTTACCACAAAATTGACAGAGATTGATGAAGTATTTGTTCCTCTTGATGATGCCAAAATGTGGCTAAAGTTGTCACTCCAATTAAAATGGAAAAATGTCGACAAGTGTCGACTAAACTAGTTATTATAGTTAATAGTACAGAAGGATATCAATGCCCTGATATGAAACGTTTTGCTACAGAATTCAGAATTTTGACATAGATAATTTTTTGTAATTAAATAAAATAAAATGATAAATTATAAACATTAAAGAATGTAAAGACAGTTGCTTAATTTTGTAGGAAATTTGTATATTTCCATATTTAAAATATCTCAAGTATTCACACCTCATGGCTAGTTAGATCAAGAGAGGGAAATGTCTTTAAAATCAACCCCACCCCATGCGTTTACATATAAGCTGAAATATAGTTTCATCGAGCTTTATCTATCATGAGATTCATTTGTATAAAGTCTAAATTTAAAATCAGAACGTGCGCCGAACTTAAATATCTCAAGGAAGATTATTAAGGTATTTATTTAAAAATTGTGTGAGAATCAAACGAAAAATATTCTGTGATATAAATTTGTGTCCTAATTATTATTGCAGTGCGGCGTTTAATTATATTCTAAAATTATATCTTAACTTGAGGACAAATTGTCTGTGTGTTCCTCATCGAAGTTTTTGAAGCTTGATCCGTTATGAAGAACACCAATCTCAATTGAAAAATTATCCTGAATGGTCGACTCACTTCTGTGAATTTTGGGAAATTTTGTATTAAATTCAAATTGGCAGAAAGTTCTACACCACACAGGGAAAAAAAATTAGCAGCCCAAGCTAAGACTTAGCTACCTTAGCTAACTTTAATTGCTATTATATGGATAGCTAATTTTTTAGCTAACACAACTATTAATTAGCTTTCACAGCTAATTTTGTTTGCTAAAACAGCTAAATATTAGCTACCACAGCTAAAAAATTAGCTATCCATATAGTAGCTAACTCATTTTTCTCAGTGTAGGAGCATCAAGTAAATTCAAATCGATGGCGAATCTTCATCTACGATGATAAGTACTCTCGATTTTAACCAAATCTATTTGTTTTGTTTTATTTATTGTCTCTAATTAATCTCATGATAGAAACGGTTTTTATTATAATTATCTATATATCTAAATTATATTGTATAAATTTTGAAATACTGAATGGTGATGCATCACAACTGACTTTTATATAATGTTAAAAGAATTTATTTTATATTTAAATAAATAATCTGTTACAATTTATTTTCATATATTTAGTCAACATTAAACAAGTTTTTTAATTAAAATTGATGTTTTATATTCGGTACATTGTGGGTTATGTATCCGTTTATCCATATTATGAAACATCGACATCAATTGTTTCAAATTTAGTACCGATTTTTACACCTATGTGCTTATCATGAAACGGGAGGGTGTATAAATGAGACTTTAAATTATCAGATTATTTAGAAAAATTTATCCTTTTTTAAACTAATAAATGATGCCTTTATGAAAGACATCAAAATGTAATGAACGAAATAAATATTATTCCCTTAACTCTGAAGAACTAAAGGGTAATTTAATGTTCCACAATAAGGACGCGGAACAACTGGTTCATAAGGTGTAGAAACTGATCCACCATACGTACATACTGATCTCTATGAGATTACGGAAGGTCGACTATAAACTAACCCTCTTCGGTATTCCACCAAAAAAGCATGAAGGCATGGGCAAGATCAAATATCGAAATAATCGAAATGCATTTAGAAACTTGAAGTGCGATTATTAGGATTAAGGGAACCGGTGGTCTAGAATTTTGAAAAAATTGATTTTTGTTTTTTATATATTTCGAAAGTATAGTCTTTCCTAGTTGTAGTACTATTCTAAAGTAAGAATACCATTTTACAGATTTCAAGCGTTAATGGGTTAAAACTTTTATCTGGAAACTACGTTTTTTGGCATGGTGTGATGGATAAAAAAAACTATTCAACCGAATCATCTGAAATTTGGATATGTTATTCAGGACACCAGTGTCTCTGACCGGAACTAGAATCAATGTTTTATTTTAAAAAACTTTGTATTTTTTACAAATGAAAAATAATAAAAAAAAGGACAATAACTGTACTCATACTGATTAATAATTTCCTTAGTTTTTATCTTTCAAATAAATAGAAGAGTAAAAATCCATCGCTCCTAGATCCATTTTTTTAAAAGGCTTTAATTAACGCTATTTTTTAATGAATTAAAGATTTTTTTTTAAATACAAAAAATTGTTATTGTATACCTACAATGGGGCGTTTCATAGCTCCGCGCACTGACGAATCATAGATTTTTCTTAAATTTTAAAATTGGATAGTATTTAGGGTGCTAAATAAGTGTACCAAAAAGTTTTGCAAAATTTCTAATATTTTTCAAAATATTTGCAATTAAAAAATTTTCGTACTTTTTTTCAGGAATTTTTATCTCGTTAACTATTAATCGCACAAAAAAATGTTGTTATTCAAAATTGTAGAGAAAACATTGAAATTTAATAATATAATTTTAAAAAATGTCTAAATTTAATTTTTTAACAATTTGTTTAAATAATAATTTTTTATTGTTGTTTTTTTATATGAAGATAGAGGTCGATTTTTTTTTTTTTTTTTAAATATAGTTCATTATGTCCCGAAAATGCTCTGCAAATATAAAAATGGTGTTTTTTGATTTTGTCGAGAAATATTTTTTTGAAATTTCCAATATGTTGGTTTACCCGCGCGGCCTGCTCGGCAGTGCCAGAAGATTACTCTAACCATCGAAACAAATGATGGGTTGAAAGTTGTTATTATTAATATATATTTATGAAGATTTTTAAATTTGTCTTGTTTTGCAATAATTTGTATAAATTTACATACTTATTTTTATAAACATTAATAATCATTTCCGCACCACCCTTGAGGTAGAGTTTTTTAGCGCGTTTTTTTCCGTATAGAAATTTCTTTTTTCATTTAAAGATAAAAATAAGTAATAATAGAGTAATATAATTAAAATTTTTAAGTAACAATGATTATTAATTTTTAAAATATTCTACTAACATTATGAAAAAATGTTATTTTGAAATTTCTATACGGAGTGGATTTCCCAATAGGAATTTAACTATCTTGTCTAGACTTTGGATTTTCTTAGACATATTATGAGTTTATAATGTTATTATTAATGTCTTTCTCAAAAAATTTGACAATACTAAGTTATAAAATACATAATTATTATCGCAATTAGTTTTAAATCTTTTTTTAAATGACGCAATGTAAAGATAACACTTACGTTGAGTACTCTTTTTTTTGAATCTCTACTTTAAAACTAATTAGTGGAAAACATTAATAGCTCATTAGCGTAATAATTGGCCTTTAATGTAAAAGTGGCATTCAAAATGATTGTTATACCGAAAAAAGTCAGTTTTACTTCTACTCTTGAGGGAAGAATATCTTGTTCGAGATTGTTGAGTAAAATTTTCTTAGTGTTCTAAAAGTCATATTTTTGTTTCATTTCGTTCATTTTTTCAATATGCCAAACAAAAAGTTTTCTTGTAATCCATTCAATTTACCAGAACATAAATTTTATGTGAAAAATATTTCAAAAACGTATTCATCGCTGAAGGAAAAGCATCCAGGTTTAGGCGAATATATTTGTATGTCCTGCAAGCTTACGTTATCTAAAGGAAAAAAACCACCAGAAACATCCTATGTAAGTGATCAATCAACAGTTCATAATTTGTCTTTTAATAAGAATGATGTTATTCCAACTGAGTGTGCTTCTGAAACTGATAATAGATCTTCTCCTTTAATAAGTGAATATGATCCAGAATTTGTAGAATGTGATGTTGGGAAAGAAATAATGTTTCTAATTAAACACAAATTAAACTCAACTTTAACTTTTCGTGAAAAAATTTATTGGTTAACAAGTACTCCATTATCCTGGGATATTGCAACGTTAAAAAATGAATTTAATATTAATTATAGAACAGCGGAATTTGCAAAGAATATTCAAAAACTATACGGTTTTGGATCATATCCACCGGCCAGAAAAATTGTAACTTTTCCCTTAAATCATATTGAAATAGTAATTAATTTTTATCTTTCTGATGAAATAAGTCGTATAATGCCAGGACAAAAAGATTGCGTTTCTGTCATTCAAGAAGATGGAAAAAAGGTAAAGTTACAAAAACACTTAATTTTATGTAATTTAAAAGAGGCTTATATTAAATTTAAATCATCTTATCCAGAAGTAAAAATAGGGTTAAGTGAATTTGCTAATTTGCGTCCCAAACAATGTGTTCTTGCTGATAGCAATGGTACGCATACTGTGTGCGTTTGTAAAATACATCAAAATTTCAAATTAATGCTAGAAAGTTTAAAAGTAATTTTTGATTATATTTCTGTAACAACCTATGAAGAAGTTTGTAATTCAATGATTTGTAATAAACCCACCAACGATTGTTATCTACAGGAATGCGATTTTTGTCCTGGCTTTAAGGAAATTGGTATTGAAATAAAGGAAGCTCTCAGTCAGAATAATATTATTAATATTACCTACCAACAATGGACTGATACTGATCGATCATCTTTAGAAACAATCACGCAGGAGGCAAACCCGTTCATTAAAGCCATAAGATCAAATGCAGATACCCTTCTGGTCCACAATTTTACAGCAAAGGAACAAAGTAATTTCTTAAAAAACCTTAAATCTAACTTAAAAGAGGGCGAATTGATTGTAATTGGTGACTTTTCTGAAAACTTTACATTTTTAATTCAGAATGCCATTCAAAGTTATCATTGGAATAATAGTCAAACGACGATTCATCCTTTTGTAATTTATAGGCGAGAACGTGATGATAATGAAAATTTAAAATTTGAAAGTTTTGTATTAATTTCAGAGAGCACTGATCACGGTACTGAATCTCTTTATCTTTTTCAAGAAAGATTGATTTCGTGGATTAAAAACAAATTTGCACCTGATAAAATCAAAAAAAATTTTTATTTCTCTGATGGTCCAGGATCACAATATAAAAATAAAAAAAATTTTATTAATTTGCTACATCATTTTAAAGATTTTAGTATAGAAGCTGAATGGCATTTTTTTGCTACATCCCATGGCAAAAATGCCTGCGATGGGATTGGAGGTACAATTAAACGGTACGTCAGACGTGAAAGTATAGAAGACCTGATACTGTACCTATTTCATCTCCTAAAACATTTTTTGACCTAGTAAAAAACAAATTCAGTACAATTACGTTTGATTTTTGTTCCATTGATGACCATAAGAAAGTTAAAATTTTTTTAGCAAAACGATTTTTATCATGCAAAACAATCCCTGGTACACGAAAGAATCATTCTTTTATTCCTGTTGCAGATAACACAATCCGATGTAAAAGAGTATCCAGTTTTGACGACAACTTTTCTTTTGACTTCAAAATGTATTAATTTCATCTGTAAAAATAATATTATTAAATTTTAACGATTTCTCAACAATTTTAAATTACGACTGTCTCTTTTTTTTCAAACATACAGCAAGTGGTTAGGCCTATTGGGGAATCCACTCCGTATAGAAATTTCAAAATAACATTTTTTCATAATGTTAGTAGAATATTTTAAAAATTAATAATCATTGTTACTTAAAAATTTTAATAATATTATTCTATTATTACGTATTTTTATCTTTAAATGAAAAAAGAAATTTCTATACGGAAAAAAACGCGCTAAAAAACTCTACCTCAAGGGTGGTGCGGAAATGAGTATTAATGTTTATAAAAATAAGTATGTAAATTTATACAAATTATTGCAAAACAAGACAAATTTAAAAATCTTCATAAATATATATTAATAATAACAACTTTCAACCCATCATTTGTTTCGATGGTTAGAGTAATCTTCTGGCACTGCCGAGCAGGCCGCGCGGGTGAACCAACATTTTGGAAATTTCAAAAAAATATTTCTCGACAAAATCAAAAAACACCATTTTTATATTTGCAGAGCATTTTCGGGACATAATGAACTATATTTAAAAAAAAAATAAAAAAAATCGACCTCTATCTTCATATAAAAAAACAACAATAAAAAATTATTATTTAAACAAATTGTTAAAAAATTAAATTTAGACATTTTTTAAAATTATATTATTAAATTTCAATGTTATCTCTACAATTTTGAATAACAACATTTTTTTGTGCGATTAATAGTTAACGAGATAAAAATTCCTGAAAAAAAAGTACGAAAATTTTTTAATTGCAAATATTTTAAAAAATATTAAAAATTTTGCAAAACTTTTTGGTACACTTATTTAGCACCCTAAATACTATCCAATTTCAAAATTTAAGAAAAATCTATGATTCGTCAGTGCGCGGAGCTATGAAACGCCCCCAATATAAGTTCTTAAAATGTATGAAATGTTTTAATATCGTTATTTATTATTTTAACCTTCAAAAAAATTCCTAAAAATACCTAAAATTTTAGAGCTTTAGACTACCGGGTCCCCTTAATCAACAGAGAAAGGTAAAAAAGGGCACTTTGTAGATGGAGCTGCATTTGTCCAATTATTGGATCTAAATTTAAAACATGATGATGACTGTTTTTCTTAAAAATGGATTTAATTGTAAAATTGTTTGTACAAAGTATAGGTACTCCTTTCCTTAATCACTGTTTATTTAAATTTATTTTATTATTCCCATTAAAAACAGACAAGATTACTTATAACTAAATTTTTTACATGTATATTTTTAATAGGATTTAAATAAATTTTAATAAATATAAACAATTTTTTCAAAGTGTTTTTAATGGAATTTTAAATTTAACATAGCTTTGATTTGTGTAGTCTTTTTTATAGAAACTAAAGAATTTGTTACAATGTATATCATTTGAACTGTATAAATTACAATATAATTGATTGGTTTTTAATTCATCAGAATATTAATTGGCATAAATATTCATATCTGTAAAATACTATTAGATCAGAAAATAGTAAAACAACTTTTTGAAACAGTTGGATAATTATGTATTAGCAGAGAAAATTTCACTCGAATGGAGAATTGATCCAAGGCCGGCAGCTTACGCTATAATCCTAGCGCACTTGATTAACTCGCAAAGTTTTTCTAATTCCTGGATTTTTAATTGTTTAATGATAAATTTTACAAGGGAATCAAGACTTTTTGTAACTTTGTATCAAGACTCTTTTGAACGACGTTGATCAGGGATGAATATAATTAAGAGCTCACGGCTTAAAATGGTAATCCAAAATTGATTAACAATCTTCCTTTTTTACTTATATACTTAAAGAATATAAATTAAGTAACGAAATAATTCATCATAATCTTTACAGGATCACCAAACAAAAACAGAAGATAATAAAAGGTACTAAAAAAGATACTAAACAATTCTAACCTGGACTCGTTGAAAGCGTATAAACCCTTGAGCAGATGGATTGATTGCCCTGTTCGGAAGCATGTGAAGTTTCAAACTGTATCAAATACCTCGTATATGGTCATCAAAAATACGACTGCACGTGTACCGATAAAAACAAGAACTGCAGAAACCATGACAGCACTCTCTGCCGAAACCCCTATGAAACAACGCCTATCTTGTACATAAGGTAACTTTAAGAAGGTTGGAAAATGGAAGACTCTGTTTTTGTTGATCAACATTATGTCTCGTATTTTGACACAATAGCACTAGTTTATTTTTTATATTAAAGAGTTAACCCTTCTTCAGAGTGTAAATCTCAACATATCAATTAATTAACAACCTTGTTAAAAGAAAAACAATAGTGGGCGGTAAATTCAAACTAAATTGAAAATATTAAAATTTTTTCTTAAATTTATTTTATGTTTGGAAGAATTTCCTGCGTTAGTAAATTTGTGGCCCTGGGAGAGGCCGATTATAATTTTAAGATAAAATGTAATATAAGATTTATTGAAAAGAGACTCCTAATCATGTGAGGTAGAAGGAGCGCCAGAATATAAACTTTTCCAATTATAATAATAATATAAATTAGACGAAATACAAGGGGGTAAAAGAAACTAATATAACCCCCTTGTATTTCGTCCAACTTATACTTTTCAAAAAGTTATACAAAAACATGAAGGGATCCGATATTTATGACAAAAATAATTTAATTTGAAATCTTGAATATGACTCGTCTCTTCATTGCCTGGGCGCCAAGAGGGATTAAGGGCGTGGGGACTGACGAGGGGAGGGAGTAATTTCCCATTTAATAAAATTTCTTCCGCACCCATCGTCCTCACAATCGTTTCCGGGCATTCTAACCGAAATCGTCACTACTTTGTGTGTCGCCGGCAACACGGAGGTGCTATTTTATTTCATTTATTTATTTATTATGTATTGTAATGTTTATTCGTGTCAATTTTATTAATTATTTATTTTTTAAATTTTAATCAGTGTGGCGATTTTTAAATAATATGAGGATTTCGGAGTAATAAAGGACGATGGGGTGGAAGAATTTGAGACTAGAAGAGCGGAATGTTCAGACGACGGGTTAAAGAATAAATCAAATCAATTATGAAATTGAAAGTGGTTCACGACACAGACCATGGTGCTGCGACGCTCAATTCCGCTCGTTGGTCACCACGCTTACGCCAATAATCGCCCCCGTCATCAGCAAAAATAAAAGATGCCGGAAACGATAAGTTTTTTTTTTTATATTTTTGAATACTTGTTTTGTTTTGTCATTTTTATGTCTTCATTTACCATTTATTTATTGTATACAAAACGTTCATTATTTTATTGTTCAATTTTTATTTTAGTCTGTGCCTTTTTATTTATTTATGTATTCATTTTAAATCGTGAATGTGAAAAGAATGTGTGAGCCGGTTATTTTATATTATTTTAATATTAACTTTTGACGGATTTTAAACATTGACGAAATATAATTTTATATAGTTGACGATAAATATGGCTTTTGATTTGTGTTCATTCTGTATTATTTTATCTCCCTCGATCATTGTTTAATTTTATTATTTTTATTTAGACTTTCTTGCTGTTTATTTTAAGTTTAATGTGCGATTTTATAAAAATTTAATAGACATCATTTTTAATCGTTACAAACATATTTTGAATTTGGCGCGCTTGTTAGGTTGCAATCCTGAAAACAGCTGATCTACTTACAGCCAACTTCAAGGCTTACGTTCCTAAACTGCAGATTAACCTAGTTGTCACATAATTTTCTACCAATTAGAATGCTAAATAGGAGAAATAACCGAAGCTAACCCAAAACCAGTTGAAATGACCCATTGCTACTCGAAAAGACGAGACATATCTTAAAAATTCTAACAGTGTGTGGTATTTTCTCTCAAAGCAATTATAATGTTCCTGTTTTATTTTTAACTGACAAGAAGTGTGGATATATTTTGAATATCTGAATGAGAGGAATTAAATACTATGTAAAAAATAATGTTAATAGACATTGCATTCGGTCATGTAACGACGTTATCTTCGGCGCCTTCATTTGACTACGGCTTGTGTTGGTAAAATCTCAAAAGTTTCTCTTAACAAACTTGAATCGTAATTTACTAATAAGACATTGCATGTAACTAGTTTAAAACCTTTAACAGTCAACCAGATGTATCTAATCCTACCGACCCCAAGTTTATATTACTTTATAACTCCTTTAACCTTGTGCCTGAACTACCTCCACTATCTGTCATATTCTAACAATTTTGCAAACTACCTTTCTATTTCTAAAAATTCTTGCTTGCTAGATTTCTGAAATATTTTGATAACGTTGTTGATAAATGTAAATAAGAACTACATTTAAGGTCGAACCCTCGTTTATCGGATCCAAAAAATCGATTTTTTGGGAATAATTATAATCGATTCTACAACTATTCAAGAAAATATCTTCAAAATTTCAAGTCGATATCTGTATTATTTACGGAGTGACAAGATTTTTAACAGGACGCGCCGCTTGGCTTCGGAGAGTTTGTCAATAGTAGCGCACGCCTAGCTTAAAGTAGATTTGGGTTTGGCAAAAATGGTGACATTTAATTATAATGCTTCCAAAATATTAGAAAGTCCCAGTGAATTGATTCACCGGCTTATTCTGACCACAAACCTAAACCACAATTTTCTAAAAAGCTTAAACAATCTTGAATGTGTAATGCAGCAACATTGACTCGGAGTGATTGGTAAATTCCTATGAATTAATGATTTTTTTTAGTTTCGGAAGCAGCTGTACCTTTAAGAGCAGCTTTTAATTTGTCAATGCATTTATCCAAATCGGGACCAACTGTTTTCACAGAAAAACAACAACTGGTAAGTTGAAATAATCTTAACGTCCAACTTCAAATATTAAATAACAACATTTAACGACCTTATTGGACAAAATCTCTGTATGAAAAAATTAGAAAGGGAGATGAAAGTTAAATCGGAACCTCCTCAATCCACAATGCCCACTACTTAATACCTCTAATTTCCCATAGCTGAAAAAGAAAAGTTTATGAGTAAAAAAAAATCCGACATTTCGGCACTTACCTAATGTCCTCATCAGGAACTGCAAAGAAAAGAATGTTAGTAAGTCTGGCCTGCTATCTGAAACCTGCAGAACTGAGGATACTCAACAGAAAAATCACCACTATTCCCACCACGGACCCATGCCCAGAAACAAATTACACCCAAACTAAACATGCACTAACTACCGCAATAAAAATCTGACCTATTCAGAATTGCATATTTCATATTCCTTAAGCGTATCTCCTTAAGAATTTTTTCAGCAAATTTCATAACGATCGAGGCCTACTTGCGCAGCGACTGTCGAATCATATAGTTACCGCTCGGTATATACTCGGGATAGACAGCAACAAATCGATGTTTTGGAGGCTGTAGATATTCAGAAGGCCCTGGAATCGGTGACTTTAATTTTAAATACAAAAAATGCAATCGATTTTTTTAAAAAATAATTTCATTTCTGTTGTGGAACACCGCTGAGAAGAAATACAAGAAAAAAATTGTTAACATTTAGACAGAAAAAAAACACAAATCTTTCAGTCCCTAGAGGTAATACACTTTTTTTCTTGACTTAAGGTAGGATTAAAAGCTCACATAGCAAAAGTAAATGAGCGAGGGTCAAGATTTTTGATGGGATTTTAATCCCTAACATTGAATTTCGCAAAACACAAAGTTCACGGAAATGATTTTGGGTTTGCGAGAGTACAAGATAAATCGTGGTCTGGTAAAAAGAAAGATTGTCGACTTAACCAAGAATCATTTGGATATTATCCTAAGTGAGTTTTAATGATGCGAAACCTTTTCGACGACGCGGATTACACATGCCCAAAGGCTCAATAAAGTGGATTCGCTCTAAAAGGTGCGTACATTACATGGAAATTCGACGCTAATCACGCCAGTTGTTTGAGCAGCTACTTCAGCATCCACATAGCAAAATAAAAGGTCTTCTTACAAGCTCATTTATCTTTCCTTCTGCAAGGCAACGAACATTAAATGTAAAAGTTTCGTTGAACACATGCGATTCCTCTCATAGCAGAAAGCCAACCCCATCTCATGGCACACAATTGTTTTGAAATTTTTGATGTTCCAACAGGATACTTATTTAATATTTTTTATATGTTATAAATATCTGAGGAGGAGGAACCACCTACCGTTCTTAAAATATTTTTTTTTAGTTTTCACGTTTCCTCTCCATCAAAATTGATTGATGTGTTTTCGGTCGATAACTCAAGTAGTGTCATGAACTCCCACGGCGCTAGTGTCGAGACAGAACGAAAACTAAACCAGTCGAATGCTCCTTTCGCTGCCTCATTCTTAGTTTGATATTCGAACTGTCTAATTGCAGTCAATTTTTGAACCAGATATTGAGCTTATAGTCCAGTACGCAGTCTTTGCGTATTTTTATTGAGGCTGATCTGTAATACTGCTTTTACCCTCACTTCAATTTGTAAACTAAATTAAAGAAGATGCCTTTTTTATTAAAAAGGCATCGTCTGAGATGTTTTCCATTTTATGTGACATGTTGTTTACAAGCTTTGTTGTTTTTTTATTGAAAAGCTTTTTTGTTTTATGAAAACTAATTGAATTGCAGATTCTACGTTGATGTTTTAAAAAGTTAATTGATTTATAAAACTTCAAAAAGGCACACATATGTTGCCGAAACGTCGTTGATGTATTTATGAGTCGTTTATAACTCGCAATTTATTGATTAAATGATCGTTCGACGGAACAAAATTTGATGTTTCTTGACAATCAAGAACTTACGATCAAAGAAAGAAGGGTGTTTTGGAGAATTGTTTGGACAATTTTCTATTCAAAAGCAAATTAAAGAACACGTGAAATCGTAATTTAGTTATTGATCCTTTTCAGTAACAAAATTTAAAAATATTTTGTTGCGTTATATTAATTAATAAAAGAAAATTAAAATTAAAAATCTTCAAATAACAAGTTAAGTTAAAAATTGTGCAACAATAAAAATAGTTGAATGCACTCCACTCATGAAACTCTGTAAAGATTACTGTCGACTTAATGACTGGAAATCTTAATTTGAAGACTTACAACTCTAAGAGCTTCTTTCACTTGGAGCCATTAATTTCTAAACTGAAGATATATTCGGAGTTAAAGCTCGATGCAATTAAACGATGAATTCTGTCAGAGATGGTGAGAGACGGCTAAAATGAGAGGAAATACTTTGAGTTCGTTCTCTAGTTTAGATTTACTTATATGGAAACATGGCTTTTCTATAACACCCTTTTATCCCAGTCGGTATAATTTTCGCACCCCTTATGTTCAAGGATCTTCATTAAAAATTTGAAAGAAAATCGGACGTTCGCCGCTCCGGACCCGCTGTTTTCCGTTTCGTCGCCTTTAAATGCATCCACGCTTTACCCCACATTGCACATACATAATGTGTACTTACCTTTGCGACTCCTGCTCTGGGAAATGTACTGCATGGTTATCCTTAAGAATCGGAAAACTTTGTGAATCACTGGCTATAAAAAAAATCCCAAGAGGACACTCGCCTCGGTTCACTGCCAATCGTCTAGCACTGAACGATTTAAAATGTTGCTATTCATCTACACAAAAAATTGCAGCAATATTGTTGGAACATTAGATTCTTGATCCAAAATTTGCTGAAAATTTTCATACTTTAAGATGTTTTAAACACTTCATTGCATAACCAGAGTTATGACTATTTCTATACTAGAAAAACTGAAAGTTAGATTCAATACTATTAATTTTCTCATAAACAATTAAAATCATTATTAAATTGAGAAACGGTTTTCCATCAAGTAGTTCATTCAAATAAAAAATTTTAAACTGATTCTTGATGCTCACTAGAAACGCAATTGAATGAAGCAAATATCGTCCGACGATAGCTGACCGTAGTTAATCACTGTTGGAACGAACAATAACTGCCTATCACCTCTGTGTTACATATTGTACACATATATGTATCGCATTATTATAATATTGACCACAATAGTTTTGCGTCATATCCTGAGTATCCCCATGAACCGTACCAATTAGATCAGCGCACCCTACTAATCTCTTTGACACCCACCCGCTATTTTTTTAATCGCCCTTCCCACCTCACTATTTCAGTCGCTTGAGCGCACGTTCTCTCAGTCAAGTGGCGTGCAATAGAGCTATTATGATCGCGGACAAGCGAGAAACTCAATTTAAATTATGACTTCTTGCGCAGGTTTATATGACCGTTATTATAACGTTAACCGTTTTCACGCTGATTCGGCTTTATCGCACGTGCAAAAGGTATCTCAGCACCGCGCCCCAACCACCGTCAAGATTCCTCAAGACAATTTACACTGAGACTGGTCTTAGATAACTTGAAACATTTGAATTTAAATGTCTGCTGAAATTGAAAAGACAACTACTGAGAGCTTTAATTACATCTTCGGTAGAAATAGAAATGTTCCTTTTGATCGATCTTCAGCAGTTTAGTTAATGCAAGTTTTCCGGACAATCCAGATTGTTTCTTCAAGTTACGTTCCAAAAAGTTAAATAATGTCCCCCTGGTGTCAATCTCGGAATGATTCCGAAAGATAGACAGATTTGTCTGAAAGTTGGACCCAGAACCTAAATCCGAAACTAGTCTGGAATAATTCCTGGCACATGGGAGGAATCCAGATTTCACAAAAGTGGCTAATCGTAAAAAAGAATGACTTATTTCGATGTTGACCTATTGAAACATTGTTTGACAGAAATTTTTATAATTTGTCGCACTCTTCAATATCCTATAATTACTATTAGTCTGCAGTCCTTTTACGACAAATCATGCCAGTTACCGCGCACAATATTTTAAAATTAATTTAAAAATAAATTTTTACACACCAGTCTGGAATCAATTCCAGGCTATTGTTTAGCCTTAATGTAAACTTGGCAATTTGTGCCTGTTATTATTTTGAGTTTACATTATTTAAATTTATTAAATATTTAAAATTTACTTAATTTATATTTATTTTGATTCTCGTCGAATTTAAGATTTTGTTATATTAAGATTCTTTTCTATTTTGATTTTGTATTTAATTAATTAAATTAATTGTATAATATTATTATTTAAACTTCCAGTTTTTACCTGCCAAGTTGTCAGATCGGACAATTATTTGTTTTGTGAGATAAGCTTCAAATGTTGGCACTTTTATTTTACACGCACGAACACTGCTTGACTCCGATGTGGAGTTTTCCACATCATAATAAATAGTCGAGAGGTGGTCCTGGTGGTCGTCATCGTCGTGGTTGGCATTCTTGATCGTTGTGGGATTGTCCTGGCACATGGGCCCGTTCTTTCAAGAGTGCCAGGACCAGAAGATGATCCACTACACCTGATTTACGTTTTTCGGTCGATTGCCGCTCGATTTTGAAATGTGATTCGTGACAGCGGCACCGCGGCGCATGTATCGCCGCATATTGACTTGTCGACGACGCGTTCTCGCTGTCGTTGTATTCTGAACTGGTATGTTCGACCTTATGGCCATGTATTATTAAAGTATAAAACTTTCTTTGTAAAGGTGTAATTAATACTGTTGACGGGGCTTCTTTTATGTCCATTGTGCCCGCCAAGGTGAACTCCTATATTAACAATTTATTTATTTTACAGTGATGAAGTCGATCTCCAATAATAGACATTAAATTTAGAGTCAGTGTTCAGTGCGCGTATTTTTGTAAATAGCCATGCCAAGCGGCCGGCTATTTTTGATTTCTTGTAACTCTTTTGAAGTAGTTTCCATTTAATACATTTGTTATGTTGTGGTTTTATTAAAATTCTTAGTTTGTTGCTGCTCCTTACTCCCCACTTTCTGGATTATGAGTTAGTTGTGGCTCTATTATATTTTAATTGAAGATTAGAATCATTTGATTAGTTTAAATAGCCTTTTGTTTTACATTATTTTTGTTTAGTTATTTTTCATTGAAATAACTTGGCGTCCGGGTTTTGTTTTCATATTGTTTACTTGTTTTTGTTTAAATATACAAAATTAAATTGAGAAACATTAAACATCAAACATAATCTGGAAAAATGCGTCACAGAATCTATTGTCTTTGGCATGTTGACAAACTTATCAAGGTCAATTACTTGCTTCGTACATTTGCTCTGTTGACAATTGAAAAAAAATTTTGAGGTTAGCGTACCTTCTGGACGCTGCAAAGCATATTTTTTAACAATATTGTAAAATACACCTTCGACGACAAAACACCAGCTGATATTTTTTTTCGTATGTGGAATTTTGATTCCGTAGCGTGATCGTTTGTCACTAATGTCTTCTATGGTTACATTACACATCTCTTCTCGTCGACATGCTCTTTCTACTTCAAGTATTAAACCTACCTGAAAGTACTATTTTTTATATAATTCCCCTGCTTTTTGATACATTTTTTTAAGTTGTTAATATTGTGTTTATTCATACAAATAAAATAAAATTGTAAACAGAAAAAAAATTGGATTAAATTCATAATTTATAAATGTAATTGTATTTTGTATATGTATATATTTATAAATTAGATAAATGTTATTTTTAATTTGTAATTCAATAATTCAAAAATATTCATATTGTGTAAATATAATTATAAGTTTAAAAGTTATATCTTCATGACTAAGTATTGTTCTTCTGGGGCACCATTTAAAAATTTCTTAATTTTCTCTGCCATTAGAATTTTTGCCTTTTTGCATTGGAAATTCTTTGCAACCATTTTTATATAATTTATTAAGTTGATGTAGGTATTTACCTATGTCAACTTTATTACTGTGCTGTATCATTTTTTTATCATCGAGTAAGTGGGCCATATAAGTTAGAGGAAGCTATAGTTTTTGACAAATATTCAAAGTAGGCCATTAATGTCTCTTCTGAAATTGATTTGCAATCGTTGTTTACTTGCCAGGGAGTCAATTATGTAATTTGATTTGATTCTGAAATGATTTGATTTTGCCTGACTTCACTTTTTTTCACTTTTGTTGATTTTTGTTGTCCAAAGTTTTGACATCTAAAAGTCGGACAATAACAAATATTGTTATTGTGGAAAGTTTTGACAGTTAAAAGTCTTATGCTATGATTTTTTCTGCCTTTGTTTTAATATTTTCGTTCCTATCTTCGTAACATATTTTTTTTATTGAAACTTACCTTTAAAGTTTGACGCACCCTCCAAATCACTAATTTTCAGAGCATATCTGGTTCACTATATTACTTTTCAATCAATAATATGTTATCTTTTTTGCTTTAAAATAAGCTATAATTTCATCCTAGGTAGACTTTAATAGCTGTGAAATAACTATGTTAAAAAATGAAGAAATTAGAAAAATATCATTTTTATGTATAAAAGTGACTTGAGCGACCTCTAAAATTTTTTTTTTTTTAAACCCAAGTACGTACTTTCTTCTATTTACAAAAGGAACCTGTATTTTCATGAGCCCTGAATAAACCGAAAAAATAGGTTTTTGTGGACCAAACTAATGGTCATATAAAAAGGAAACTTATTTTGTTAGAAATTTAGAATTCTTTTAGAAACATTAAATAATTTCAAGAAACGATTCATTATTAATATACACATACTCAGTTCTTTAAGAAACGAATTTTGTCTAAGAATTACACGAAATAACATTGTTCGCCTCATTTTGTATTATGAATATCAGATAAATATAATTCAGATAAATGACCCCTAAGCTTCATACAATATAAAACGTTATTTAAATTTGGATTAGGTATGGTGAAAAATAGGAAACTAAAATTAGTAAGCAAATTGGTTGTAAGAAATAAGCGAATCAGTTCGTAACAATCACTAGCATATTCAGAAATTTTTGGAGTGAGGCGAAGCTTTGATTATGTTGAAATACTCACGCATGCTAATTCCCAAAATTTCCGAGTAAAATTTAAGTTTTCTTGAAATAGTTTCCTTCCTGCAAATCGATTTCCAATGTCTATACTTCACACGTTAGGATTTATGATGGTGTTGTAGGCCTCCGGTTAGATGAATAATCTTGTAAGAACTGTAAACTTTCGTTTTCTCATTGACTAATTATAAACAGTTCAATAGACAACCTGAGCAGAAATTCCAACGGCTTTTCGCATAGTTGAGATTTAGAAGAAGACAGATATCCCATTTGTCAAAATAGTGTTCAGTGAAACAGACAACATTCCTCTATACTACATCTCGAACAAGTGCAGTTGCATTTATCTAAGCTTGCTGACAGGTCTCAGTTTGAGTATTTGACTTCACAGAGAGAAATAGATAACGCTGAGTAGAGTAGAAATGATAACTATTACTACCTGCTTCTGCATTGCACACAGAATCGTCTATATTCCTCCTTGGAAGTTCAAATAAGATTTAGATTTTCAAGTTTCATAAATGATTTGGCAATTTTCTTTTCAAATTGTGTTCGACTCACCCTGAAAATCATGAATATTTATGTATCACATTCTGTGTACCTCATCGTTCTTTATGGAACAATTCAAGAAGAGCTGAAACTCACTTTTCTTAAATGAATATCCAGCATTGAAAAAATACTTTTACCATTTCTTTCAATAACAATAAATCTGCTTTGCAGCATCCACTATCAAATTACCTCGACCGATAAGTCACTCGGGGAAAAAAGCTCGTCCAGCAAGATTTAAGAACGAGAATTACTCATGAAGAAGAGAACTGGTATTGAGAATAGAAAGAATGCAGATTCCGATCAGAAGGTGGGGGCAATAGACTGCTGCATTACGGGCAGGGGGTTATTAAGCGCAGTTAATTATTTTCGCGATCGTCCGAGCAGCAAAATAGAAGCTCACGCGTGTACACGTAGGTACCTATTCGTGGCGGAGTTATTAAATGCCTTAGCTTTCGTGATGTCGCCGATGATTTAAGGATTCGAATTGCTTTACACCGGCAACGTTCTGATATTATGTTGTAATTCTTTTTACTGTCCGCCATGATGTACGGGCGCGGCGCCATTCGCAAAATTCAACTTTACGACTATAAATTCTTGCCAGCAAAGGATTAAAAACAGATAAAAGATTACGTCTCGTGTTCGTTTCCAGGAATCGCACGTCGCGACACAAGCATTATACTCAACTTAGAAACTCGGTTCTTCTAAACTTAACCAGCTAACACCCTTCTTGATTGAGAAAGTAAAGCTAACCGTGTAATTAAATATTTTTCTTCAACCCCTAGCTACATACTCTATTGTCTTTTGAATTGCGCTCTGATTCGATGCAAGAATTTTTCTCACAGTAACGTAATAACCCTCCAACAGGACTTGAGTTTTGAATTGTGACAGGGACTGTGAAAAAGCTCACAAATAAACTTACCTGATAATATATTTTTGAGACTCGTCCCGGATAGAAGAATTAAAGCGGTCAGCCTGAGGAAACAAGCAAGTTGTAGAATTATCTCGTGTTAGGTTACAGGGTAAAAGTTTTAACAAAGGAAATATTCTAACCGGTAATATTTAGATAACCGCTTTGAAAGAGTGTCACAAATCGAAGTAAAAATGAACCCTGTACTTTATTAAAAAATTATCAGAATTATGCCCTTCGGACATAATACTATAAAGGTAGTGAATTTTCTATCATTACATTATTAGTGCAATGTGCCGGCAAAGAGCCGTATTTTAAGAGTCATTTGGTTTTAGAAAGTTTCCATATGGATAAATCAATTGAATACACACCAATATAATTTGGATATTCTATATATTTAAGATTTGAACATTTGAATAAAACTCAAATACAACATTTCCATATTTCACTAATCTCAACTGAACACAATTATTACAATAATATTAATGCCTGTCACTATTTTTTAATGTTTAAGTTCGCGTGTATGATTATGCAGTTTTACTCTCCAATACAAACTATGTATAATCCATTTACTTCATTTGTATCCCTTAATACACATAAAAAATTAGAATTGAACCTTAATTAAGCAATTGCTTCTTTAACATCTTGATCACTATATTTCATATAATTCTTCGTGATTATTCTAATTTTCTCCTTCATTATTATATTTTTGGTAGTAAGAACTTTTTTTGAATTTCTTTTAATGTGTTCGACACTCTTTAGGGCGTTTCCTTAGTCTCTGCCTGAGACTTCTTGCACGTCTTTTAAGTGACGGCTACCCTCAAAACTACGACCTCCGTTTCTTCTTGAGTCTCGACCAAAAAGACCTCGATTTCCCTATTTCAATTAATTTTATTAACTGACAAAAGTCAATGGGATATTGATAGAGTTTTATAAACTTGTTTGTTACCAAGTGGATTTCTTAACATTTTGCAACTTGGGTGTCGATGTGACTCAGTCTTGATGATCGAGAGCATCACACCTTACATTGCTTCATTCATAAAAACTGCTTATTCCTAATAATATAATCTGATTTTACATATTTCAATTAATTGTATGTTAACTTGTTTCATTTCCTTTACCGAGTCTTTTTGAAGAAGTAATAAAGATGTTTTCATACTTTTGTTTAATTTGACTCTTTTTCTATATTACTCTAAACTAGTTTATATTGGAGTGTTGTTGTTTTGTAAAAGAGAGCTTTCTGACGAATTACTAAATTATGTTCTAAATACCATGAACTTGATTCGTTGACATTTTAATCGAGAACAATTTTGCAATTTTACAATTTGTTTCGCTAACCTGCGTGTCATGATTATAACTAGCTCTCTAGACAGCTTAGCTGCCTAAATGAACTCCTCTATGTAAAGCAGAATAATTAAGAAGGTAAACCTAATTATAATTTTTACAAAAATTGCTTTTTTCTTGCATTTTCCAGAATTAGAATAGTTCAAAAGTATTCTCTAAAAATCTGAGACATAATCTGACTGTTGTTTATGGAGATAAATAATAACTTTGAGTTAAGCCGTCTTTAATTCATATATTTCTTAATATTTAGTTTTAAAAAATTAATATTTTTTTTAATGTATATCTTTCATGTGGAAAAACATTTGTTATTAATTATTATTTTAATATATGGCCAAAAATGCCTAAATAAGAGTTTTTTTGGTCGTACCAACTAAGTTTTCATCCTCAATCCTTAAATAACACAGCCACACAAAAAAAAAAGTACCCGAGTTGGGGAATGAGACTACCCATTCCTTATGTATTTTGATGCGCTGAATCCGAATCCGTCCTCAGAATTGGTTCATCAGATCAAGTTTTGACCCTAACCTCAAAATTAATAAAATGACACTTTTTGAACATTAGAATTTGAACTCGACTTAACTTTAACACATGCCTAGGACCAATAGAAAGCTTGAATTATTACCTTTAAAACGCTTTTTTAGAAATTGTTCTACGATGATTTTTAACGAAGTTATAATGTTTTACTTAAAATATGACTTTTTTCTATATGTTAAAAACACATCAATTATTGATGTGTTATTGTGCAAAGGAAAAAAATAATTCTAAGTAAAACATCATAACTTCGTTAAAAATCATCGTAGAACAATTTCTAAAGAAGCGTTTTAAAGGTAATAATTTAAGCTTTCTATTGGTCCTAGGCATGTATTAAAGTTAAGTCGAGTTCAAATTCTAATGTTCAAAAAGTGTCATTTTATTAATTTTGAGGTTAGGGTCAAAACTTGATCTGATGGACCAATATTCTGAGGACGGATTCGGATTCAGCGCATCAAAATACATAAGGAATGGGTAGTCTCATTCCCCAACTTGGGTACTTTTTTTTTTTTTTTGTGTGGCTGTGTAATTCATTCCCATTTCTTATTTTTCTACCTTTTAATTCCGCTTTTGAGTTTTAATTTTCTCTGTTCTTTCTCTTTCCACAATTTTCTCTAGTTAAATTTATTATCATTCGCTTAATATTATCTCGTCCTTTAGGTTCCTTGACTTTGTCTTTTCTTCTTATAAACAAGTTCCATTTTGTTCTTTACTCCTTTTCTTCTTAACTTCTCTCATTTGACTCTTTGCTCTTTCCTTTTTTACTTTTAAGTGTTATCTGCAACTTTTTTAATTTACGTTAAATTGTGTAGATAACGTGAAGATGTCGGCCTCAGCAGTTAGAAAGCAAAAGCTGTTTCTCTGTTTTGTGGTGCCGCAAACAAGAAACCAGTTCATCACTATTGAATGGTTGGCCTTGTCCAGATGCTTTATCTCAATATGTAAGGAACTTAGTAAGCCATTGTGATGCCATAGAAGCGACTTGCGAATCTGCTACCTTTACGACTTTCGAGTTAACCTTTACCGCGATCTTTCTTTAATCTGTGACTGTATTCAGAATCACATAAAAACCCCAATAATTGGAACAATAGTCAATAATATTACTGATACTGATAAACGAAAGCGACTTTTAATTAAACTATTACTTATAATTTAACATATAAATGTTCAATCAATAATAGTATAACAAACTTTAACTATATTCATAAGTCTATTCCAAATAATGTATTACCGAATTTTAGGGTTTATTGACCAAAGCTTGTTTAAAAATACGTTACGTCCACTATTTGAAGAATTGTTGGAAATAAATGAATGTATTCTACTGTGGAACTAAAAATTAAAATCTGTAAAAAAAGTCCTTATTTATCCTTTTTAGAATCCTGTTTAGAAATTCATTTACATACTTGAGACAAAACCACAGAGACTGTGAATATATGGCCCACGATTTCGCATAGCAAGTGTACAATTCGCGTCTCTCTATTTGGGAAGTCCATCTGTAAATGCGTAAGATCAATGTCTAGATTTCGAAAAATTGATTTGAAACCTCTTGCCGAATACATTACCATTAATTAGAATAAGTTTTTGCACTACGATAACTACAAAGTAGAGTGCCGACTAAAGTATGAAATAACCGCGATTGTAAAAAACACATAACCACGATAATAAATGACAGGACACAAAAGTCTTCTTTCAACTTGTAAAAGCCGGTAATTATCCTTTCTGTCGACAGGATAATGTAGAGAGAGAAGAAAGTCAAAAAATTCTATTTAAATTCGCTATTATTGGTTAATTCTTTCGGTTACATACATCCATTTCTGTTAACAAACAGATAATGCTTCCTTGTAATTGACAACAGATTCCAGGGATTTCACAAGAATTTTCAAGGGACTCTCAAAAATTTTCAGAGATGTCCAGGGAACATCCAAAGATTCAAAAATTTCCCAGGGATTTCCAAAGAACTTCTCAGGAATTTCTAAGTATTTCCCGAAAATTTCAATTTAATTTCCCTAAAACTCGACTGTCGATAAACCGGTTGTACTCAGGAGAGGTTTTTCTACAGTTTTCCCTCTCCACTGGCGAGCAAACCCAATATACCGGGTGGTCCAGGCAAATGCTAGTATTCCTAATTTCAAGCCGTTCTGTAGACGCAAAAATACTTAGCGAATGTTTATAAAAAGTACAAAAATTCTAGGAATTCCTTACGGGGGACACTCATTGGGCGCAAAATCGGTAAACGAGTGTATAATAACAACAACAAAAAATTAATTAAATATTAATACATTTCTCAATATTTAGAACAACAAAATACATTTTACGGTAAAAATAATAATGAAATTCTCTTTTGTAGGGTATGACTGGTTGCTGTAACTCAGGGCGTAAAGATTATCTAATAACCGCGCACGCATTTCCTGCATTTTGAGCTTGGATATCAAGTGGAGCGTGGAATTGACCAGAGGCTGGTCGATCGGACTCAATGATATTTTTGAATAAAACAACGAAGTATTTTTGAGCCCAGGGCGAACAAGGAAGTCGGTTGATAAGAAGTAAGCTGAAAAAAGAAGAAAAGTGGCAGAATAATGAAAAAGCGGACGTAGAAGTTGCCTAGAAGAACAAGAAGTTGTTTAAGAAAAGGTTTCCATTCGCGGAGGGGGGAAGGAGAACGACCCTCGTGTCCGGTTGAATGTTCGTAATGAACGAACGACCGGTTTCTTTCCTCTTTAACTTAGAAAACTAACAAAATAAAAGTTCCCTAACCTAAGTGTAGCAAAACAAGGTAAAGTATTATAAGAAGCAAATTTTCACTGTTTAGTATAAAGGGTGTCAGACGATGTTCATATGTGGGTTTTTATGTTGCTAAATACAAAATAATGAATATAATAGAAATTCTTGTTATGTGTAGTACATTAAATAAACTAACCCAAATATTATATATATATATTAACAGATTTTTTAATTACTCTTCATTATGCTTACACTCAGTAATGTACTAAGAGAGCTACACATGCACACTAATGCACTATGGCCGTTGCACATGTGCAGTAGTAAAATATGATACTTGCACATGCGCAGTATTTCATATATGTTTTATAATAATTTTTCAATAAAATGTATAATAAATAACCATTTAATGAAAGTAAAAAAGCGAGCGAGCGTCAATAAGCGAAAAATGTTCCCCTATTACATAAATATTATTTTCTTTTTAATTAAATTTCATTTATAAGTGCATTTTGTCATGTACCTTTGTAAACAGAGTATGAATGACATTTCCTTAGTTCATAGTATAAATCGCATGATCGCTAAATCGTTAGACTATCGTAATAAAAAAACAAAGAAAGGATGCTTTAAATTATAAAAAATATGCAGAAAGTAAAAATGGGTAATAACAGAGAGGACTAATCTTTGGAAGTACTTTTTAGAAAAAGGCAGACTAGTTAAATCTTAATAAACACTGTACGTGACAAAACTCAAATTTTAAGGCTTGAAAAAATGTACATTCACAATTCTCATAAAAAATAAATAATTATTATAATACTCATAAATATTCATTACTTTCACATTAGCATGTAAAAAAATCTTGTGCTAAGTATTAAATAATAATAATAAAAGAAAAAAGATGAGAAAGAAAAAGCAATTAGCAGGTATTCTGTGTGCCCTTGATGACCTTGAATCTTTGGAAAAGCACCTTGTGATGTTATAATATAATCACAACCTAAAAGCTGTGCCTCTAGCGTCGATGTAAATCACTGGTTTGCCGAGACCCTCGCATATTTTAAGAAGCGCGCGAGCTCACACTATTGTCAAATAGCTTCTTCGTATTCCGGTAACGCGCCACGCAGGCTAAAATCCAACTTTGAATATTTATTAGGTCCCGCCGAGGTTAGAGAAACGATTTGCTCCATTCGAGAACTCCGCTAACTCTTTTAGCCTCGAGCCACGTATGTGCATTTTTCAAGGCGATTAGAGCCAAATTATGTCACGATTTCGAAATAATGCACTTAATTAAGCGATTTGCATTTTTGAGAATTTACACCAACTATATATTCTCTTTAAGATGAGACTTGTTTTAGGGGAAGAACCCTCAGCTTTATGAATGAATGTTAAACACTCACAATGTAAAGAAAAATATCTCATTAACAATTGTTTTCTTTCTGTGTGTTTGGTTTCTTTTTTTCTTCTTGTTTTCTCGTTCTAGTTCAGTTACCAACAACATTACCTTGAAAAAGTACTTTTATTTTTGAGCCTGGAGTTGTCATAATAATAAGCAGACTTTAAGAATTGACTTTTCATTCTTTTTTCTGTTTTGCTCGTACGCTTTGTTTACAATAAAGCCTATTATCTCCGCTTGAATTCCTCTTGGCATTGCTTTTGGTTCTCTAAGTGCATGCGGGTAGGAGAATGACTGCGCGTAACGCGTTACTCGTAATTCACATAGTTATATTCATAAATCACACGCTGGATTATCTCCCCAGAAATAACAGTTTGCTTTACAATGCAATTTGTAGTTAGCCGTGCCAGTATGAAATTTTACGACTCTACGCAAGCTTCCTGAATTATGTCTAAAGTGGCGCTTTCGTTTAAGAAAATATTACTTCATTACAGAGTCTGAAACACCTCTTTCGAAATTCAATTTGATATTTCAATTGTCATGTCATTGTGAAGCGATTGTTGAAAAGAGAATATGCTGTGTTTTTTATTAAATATTTTCTCTTAGAGAAGATTCGACAGTTAAAATTGGAATTAAAAGAGTGATCTAGTAAAAATATTGTTATGCTTAATAGTAAAAGAGTAGAAAAGATAATTCAATGGAAATGTTTAGAGTACCTACTATTATTCGCAGACATAGAATTGATTAGGTATATCGAATTCCACCATCTAAGTCCCGGATTCAAAATTCCTGACTTTTTAAATACTGAATTCCGATATTCCGACAACTCGGATTTTACACTCAGACATCCCGGATACCTAATTTCCATATTCTGAAATCCTGAATCCCACTATTCTCCATTCCAACTTTCATGATTTCCACCATTTTTCATTCCAAGATCTGAGAATCCGAATTGCTCAATTTCATATTCTGAAAATCTGGATTTTGATGGCCCGGATTCCAAATTTTTTTATATCTAAATACCGAATTCCACACATCCTTATATCGACATCTCGGATTTTACGATCTGCCATAACGAGTCCCTAACTTTAAAAATCCAGAATTCCATTATCCCCCATTCCTACTTTTCGTATTCCGACAATTCGGAACCCATCATTCCAAAAACCTAATATTCAATTCTGAGATACCGAATAACACTATTTCCGATTCCACTATATAACATCCGGAACTCAAAATTTCAAAAAACCGAAAAACTGTTTTCAACTGTTCCCTATTCCTACTTTCCGAATTGCATCATTCCACATTCCGGCATCTCGAATACCTGATTTTCTCATTCTAAAGTACTGAATTCTACTGTTTCCAATTTCGACTATATACCGATTCCACCATTTCAAATTCCAAGATAGAGAAGTCTAATTTCCACCATTCCGAATTCCGACATCTATGAGATCTCGAATACCTTAATTTCATATTCTAAAAATCGGAATTTCCATGTCCCGGATTCAAAATTTTAATATTTTAAAATACCCCATTAGATTACTCCTGATTCCCACTTTCCGGATTCTTATATGCCACATTCCGACATCCCGAATACCTGATTTTCCCATTCTGAAATACCGAATTCCACTATTCCTTATTTCAACTTTCCGGATCCGCCATTTAGAATTCCAAGATTAAAGAGTCCTTATTCCACTATCCCCAATTCCACCATCTGAGATCCCGAATTCCTTAGTTTCATATTCTGAAAATTTGGATTTCGACATCCAGGATTTAAAATTTTCTCATTCTGAAATTCCGAATTCCAAATTCCTGCATTCTTTAATACCGAATTCTACTATTACTTATTCCGACATCTCAAATATTACCATTTGACATTCCGGATCCCTAATTTCCACATTATGAAATACTGAATCCCACTATCCTTCAGTCCACCTTTAAGGATTCCGACAATTTGCAGACCGACAATCCAGAATGCTAATTTTCATTTCTGAAATACGGAATTACACTATTTCCGATTTCGTCATTTAGAATTTCAATATTAAAGAACACTAATTTATCCTAATATCCAATCCCGAATTTCTCAATTTCATATTCTGAAAATCTTTATTTCGACGTCCCGGATTCCAAATTTTCACATTCTCTAACACTGAATTCCACTAATCTCCATTCCGTTTTCCTGATTCTACTATCTGTAAAGATTTTAATTGTCGGTCAACTAAAGTCATATGATTATAATAAGACGAATACGGAAAAGTCCGATAATGAACGACTGATAGCGGGGACAATTAGGAGAAAAGAGGTGACGAAAGACAGTGCGTAGTCGGTTGTCCTTGCTTGTACATCTAAATAACTAATAGACTAATATATGTAAATTTTGTGGAGTGACTTAAATAAATCTATGTGCCAGACTGTCAAATAGTGATGTTTTATTGAATTATTTTACCATATAGAATTTCATTACAGTTCTCAGAAGTGGGATAAATAGAATCTAAGCCCAAGACTTTTATGTGTGGTGATAACCGTGGAAATTGTTAGAGCGTTCGACCACGTGGCGGTTTTAAAAATTTAATTTAATGTTAAACCGATTAAATAATTTTACGGATTTTATCAAAACAAGCAAGGCAACCAGGCTTATTGTTAAATACGCGCTCATTGTTAAATTGTGTCGCTAAGTTTGATAATTCGTAGCTCAGTGTACAGACGCGAGACTCTTTGAGTGGAAAATGGTGGTCAATCTTCAAGAATTCTCAGTAGTAGAATTGAAAAATATTCTGAGATCATTGAAGTTGGCAACGACTGGAAATAAGCCGGAATTGCTTGCCAGAATAATAGAAGCGGACCCCGATGGTAGTATAGGAAACTATTCGCGGGATAAGACGGCTCCTAACGATGGTACTGGTTCTTTGCAAGCTGAAAGGATTGAAAATGATGCTTTGATTGCCCAATTGGAAGCAGCTCGTAGAGAGATTGATGAGTTGAAAAAGGCAGCTCAGAGACGTCAACAGCTTGAGGAAGAAGAAGAAGTACGAAAAGTTAGAGCCGAAAGAGAAGAAATCGCCCATAATCTGGAGTTGGCCAGAAAAGAGTTGGATAGTTTAAGATATCAAAATCGGGAGTCTTCTGGCGAGGAATCAGTTTCGGCCATATTGAACCAGGAACGAGACGAACGCGATGCAGAGGCAGCCCGATTGGAGGAAGTGAGAACTCAGGTTCGGTCAGCTCGAGTAAGTTCGGGAGCAGCGACACCAAGTTCGGGACATTTCGGGTCTTCGAAAATCAGTGTCACGGCAATAAGCGAGCTTTTGAACACATTTGATGGTGACAGTGCGGCGTACGAGAGTTGGGAGAGACAGGTGAATCTACTGAAGGTGACGTATGAGCTAGAGGAGAGGGTAACTCGAGTCCTAATCTGTTCCAAACTAAAAGCAAAGGCTCTGGAATGGTTTCATTCGAAAGCGGAGCATATAGAAATGCCTACCAGTGAACTGCTTGGAGAACTGAGAAAAATGTTTTATCATAAACCTAATAAGATGTTAATAAAAAAACAGTTCGAAGAAAGGACTTGGAAAAAAGGAGAGTCCTTTAGCGAGTATGTCCACGCAAAAACTATCCTAGCAAATCGAGTGCCCATAGCGGAGGAGGAGAGGATGGATTACTTTGTGGAAGGGATTCCTGATCTCAACTTACGAAATCAGGCGCGGATTCAAGGGTTCAAGTCTGCAGCAGCTCTTCTCACAGCTTTTGAGAAAGTCACTCTTCACGCTAAGCCTAGCGCAAGTGAAGGTTCAGCGACTCAAAAAAATAATGTGAGAGAGGGTAAAGATGGACCAAAAGCAAACAGAGACAGTGCTAGTAGGATGCGGTGTTATAACTGCAGTAAGTGGGGTCACATGGCTTCGGAATGTAGTCAAGAGCAGAGGAAGAAAGGATCCTGTTTTAAGTGTAATTCGTCCGATCATTTAATTCGAAACTGTCCTCAAAGGGAAGATAATATTTTGCGAGGACAGTCTGCAGCGAAGGAGATAGCCTGCGTTGATCATCAACTAGAAGAAGACGACTTCTTAACATCTGCAACATTTGACATCGAGGTCGAGGGTGAGTCATATAGATTAGAGTTGGTAACTCGACTTGATAGCGGTAGTCCTGTTAGTTTCATAAAAAATAAATTTGTAAATTCTTCCGTTATTGAATCAATTGACACAGGTTCTTTGGGGTTTGAGGGAATAAATAGTTCTAAAATGATTGTTTATGGAATTGTTAATGTTCTAGCCAATTTAGGAAAAGGTTTTAAAGCATTAAAATTGTATGTGGTAGATGATGGCACTATGAAAGCACCGGTAGTATTGGGCCGGGATGCCCTCAAAGCTTTTGGTTTAAAGTTTGTCGAAGGCAATGATGACGTCTCAGAAGCTTTTCGAGAAATTTTGAATATTGAGGTCGATGCTTTCATTCCCGAAGAAGTCAATCGTCTTAACATTGGTCCTGATATTTCGGAGAAACATCGGGAACGTTTAAATTGTTTATTCCTTGAACATTACGTAGAAAAAGAAAAACCAGTGAAACCTAGAGTTGACGCGGAACTAAAAATAAATTTGAGAGAGGAAAAACCGTTTCAATTTAGACCAACTAGGCTCTCGTTTACTGAAAAGCAAAAACTAAAATCTATTATAGACGATTTACTTGCTCGGAATTTGATTCGTCCTAGTGAATCTGAATATGCGTCTCCAATTGTGTTGGTGCGCAAAAAGAATGGGGAAATTAGAATGTGCGTCGATTATCGAAGTTTGAATAAATTGATAATTAAAGATAATTACCCATTACCGTTAATGGAAGATTTGTTGGAAGTTTTGAGCGAAAAAAAATGGTACAGTCGTCTAGATTTGAAGGATGGATTTTTTCATATTCAAGTGTCAGAGGATTCGCGTAAATATACATCATTTGTCACGCCCTTCGGGCAATTTGAGTTTTTATGTATGCCTTTTGGGTTGAAGACAGCCCCGTCTAGATTCCAGAAATTTGTCAATACCGTATTGAAAGATTTAATCACATCAGGCGATATTATTGTTTATATGGATGATGTGCTAATCATTTCAGAAACTATAGAGCATCATTTGTCAGTATTAGAAAAATTGTTTGATCTTTTTGTGGAAAATAGGATGGAGATTAGGTTGGATAAATGCGAGTTTTTATTTACCAAAATCGAATTTTTGGGATACGTGATTTGTGAACAAGGCATAAAACCTTCCGAAAAAAATATCGCAGCTGTAGCTAACTTTCCGGTACCAAAAGATGTACGGGGGGTGCGAAGCTTTCTAGGTGTCGCTCAACATTTTCGAAAATATATCGAAATGTTTTCGATACTGGCGAAACCTTTGCATGACTTGTTGCGGAAAGGCGCGGAATTTAAATTCGGGGAAGATCACATGCGATCTTTTGAGATTCTAAAAAAAAAACTAACCGAGTCTCCAATCCTAGCGTTGTACGACCCTAGACATGAGACTGAGTTGCACTGCGACGCGAGTTCTAGTGGTTACGGAGCCGTGTTGATGCAGAGGAAAAAGGATCAAAAATTTCACCCGGTCTTTTATTTCTCTAAGCGCACGACGGACGTGGAGAGTCGTTATCATAGTTTTGAACTGGAGATGATGGCGATTGTCTACGCCCTGAGGCGTTTCCGAGTCTATTTACAGGGATTGAAGTTTAAGATAGTAACGGATTGTAATTCGCTCACATTGGCCCTTCACAAAAAAGATATTAATCCGCGAATTTCGAGGTGGGTTTTAGAGTTGCAAAACTACGATTACGTAACTGAACATCGGTCGGGAAGTCAGATGACTCACGTTGATGGCCTCAGTCGATGTAATTGGGTCGGTGTGATAGAGGATAATTCGTTCGAGACAAATTTGATGATTGCACAAAATAAAGACGAAAAAATTGTAGAAATACGGGACAAAATTGAAAAGGCTGAAGATAAATGTTTTGAGTTGCGAAATGGAATTGTATATCGTAAATTAGATAAAGGCGACACTCTTTTATTTTATGTACCCTCTGTAATGGAGAAAAATGTTTTGTTCAGATATCATGACGAGTTAGGTCATCAGGGCATTGCGAAGATATACGATACATTGCGTACTAGTTTCTGGTTTCCAGAGATGAAAAAAAAAATCGTAGAGCATGTACAACATTGTTGCAAGTGTATAGCTTTCACACCAATATCGGGAAAAGGCGAAGGATTGTTTCGACCAATACCTAAAAATAATAAGCCGTTTGAGTGTTTCCATGCGGACCACATTGACATATTTGATGTTAGGGTAAAAGCAAAAAAACACATTTTAGTTGTTGTCGACGCGTTTACGAAATTTGTAAAACTATATCCAACTAAAACGACGGCTTCTTCTGAAACAATAACTGCGTTAAAAAGTTGTTTTATAAATTATAGCAAGCCTAGAATGTTAGTGACAGATAGAGGAACAGCGTTTACTTCGCAAGAATTTCAAAATTTTATTACGGAAAATGACGTTGTTCACCAAAAAGTGGCTACTGCCTCCCCACAAGCGAACGGTCAAGTAGAAATTATAAATAAAGTTCTTGCGCCGATGTTAGGGAAACTTGCAGATCACGAAATTGGGTTGACGTGGACAAAAGTAGTGACAGAGGTCGAATTCGCGTTGAATAATGGTGTACACAAGTCGACGAGAGAGACTCCGAGCAATTTGTTATTTGGAGTAAGGCAAAGGGGTAAAGTAAACGACTATGTAAAAGAGTTCATGGATTCTGAAGTAAATTGCAAAGAGCGGAATTTGACTAAACTGCGTGAAAAAGCGTCCGAAAATCTGCAAGTGGCTCAGGATATTTATGTAAAGAACGCGAATAGGAAACGAAGAGACGCGAAAGAGTATCAAGAAGGTGATTTTGTTATGGTCCGAAATTTTGATTCGACCACAGGCGTCTCTCCGAAGCTTATTCCGCGTTTTAAAGGGCCATATGTCGTCACGAAAGCGCTGCGGAATCAAAGATATGTGTTGGCTGATATTCCGGGTTTTAGAGTAACGCAAAGAAAGTATGAAGGTGTGTGGGAACCACGAAATATGCGTCCGTGGATGACCAACGATAATTAAATTTTGTGCATGATTGTTTATGTAAATATGACTTTGTTTAAATTATAAATGTAAAAAAAAAAAATTGTTGACGACTCCGAGGACGGAGAAAAATCAGGAAAGGCCGAACTGTAAAGATTTTAATTGTCGGTCAACTAAAGTCATATGATTATAATAAGACGAATACGGAAAAGTCCGATAATGAACGACTGATAGCGGGGACAATTAGGAGAAAAGAGGTGACGAAAGACAGTGCGTAGTCGGTTGTCCTTGCTTGTACATCTAAATAACTAATAGACTAATATATGTAAATTTTGTGGAGTGACTTAAATAAATCTATGTGCCAGACTGTCAAATAGTGATGTTTTATTGAATTATTTTACCATATAGAATTTCATTACATATCTGAAATCACGAATTCCCCAATTTTATATTTAAAATGGTGTAATTGTGGAATTAGGGATTGAGAAAGTAAAATCCAAATTGCTGAAATGTTAATTGTGAAATGAAGGAATGAAGGACGTCGGTAAATAAAATGATGAAATCCGGATTATTATAAAGTGAAATAGTGAAATTCCGAATCTTAGAATCCGACATGTCCGAATATTAATTTGTGGAGGCTGGGATGTCTCAATGTGGAATGTCAGTGTGGGGGATGATGAGATCTAAATTAATCGCACTCAAAATTTGAGATCGTGAGATGCGTGTTAATGGAATGTTGAATGTAATATGTCTGAATCTGGAATGAGGGATCCAGAAAAAGTTAGACCCCGGGTATCTAAAATTTTGTTGATAAATTTGTTACTAAATTATAAAATCATGAAGTCAAAATTGACACCACAACTACTGCTAATTTTTATAATCATTTGGAACCATACCATTCTTCAATTGTTGTAACATGTAACATTTTTTTCGATTATCAAAAGATAAAACACATCAATTTACTTTGTCTACAGTTGCGAATTGGATCACCATCAGCAAGCAATTATTTAGAAAGGAAAACTAATATCAAATTAAATTCTTACTACATTCCACATATAGACTTGTAATTAGGTTCTAAATTAATATCATTAAGATTTCCAAAAATAAAAACAAAACTAATAATAAACTGACTTCATTATAAATATCAACTGAACCAAATTTTAAAACGTCCTAGTTTAATAGTCTGTTTTTTTGTAATCTCAGAAAAAAAGGAAAATAATCAGTTTTATCTATAGCTTCATTTCTTAAATTAATTAATAAACTAGTAGTCACCTAGACATGTTAGTAAAATAACCGACTGCAGTAATTGAAGCGAATGGAAATTAACACATCGCGATGAAAATAATATTGCGAAATTCAAAATGTTTTCCTTTCATCTCCAGCGAAATAAACACTTCCGCAGTTGATTTTTATCAGAGGGCATTTATCTAAAAACTTAAATTGCCTCAAGTTATTCGCTAGGTTGTAATAGTAAGCAGAGCGTAGGTGGCAACTGGTCTCAGCAGTAGCAGCGCTCTGCTACTCAACACTGTAATTTAACAAGTGTAATTTAACTAAACAGGAATGAAGGTAGTATCATTGGACAGTGCTTTAGGCTTTAACTTAAACAAATTTTATTGCTTTACATTTTTTCTAATATAATATTATATCCATTTTTCATTTCCATTATTCTCACCCTTCAATATATAAACCAAATTTCAACAAATTTTCAATATAACAAATAAATCTGTAAAACGTTTAGATATTCAATTTATAATATAATTTAAGAATATAATATAAAGTAGATGAAGGAAATTGTAACAAAAAAATATGCCAAGAAAAAACATGATAGTTCTAGATCTGAGTTTATTCATAACTAGCCAAAATACGCGCGCTACAGCGCGCGAGAATTGCATTTTTTGTTGGCTAGTATAGTTTCAATACAAAAAATAAATTGAACTTATTTAGACTAAATTAATTTTACTATCAAACTAAATTTTGTGAATTAATTTTTATTTATTAAAATGTGTTATAAATTAATAAATACAAAGAAATTTTAGAGAATAATTTCGATTTTCTTCCTAAGTTAAAATTAAAAAGTTTTTATAGTACGTTAAAAAAAAATTAGAATATTTTTTTAAAAAGTTTTTTGAACAAAATATTTTTTATTAATACAATTTTCTATACAAATTTATTTTATTCCAAACTTCTACTGATATGAAATCTTTATTTTTAAATTTTCTTAAAACAATACGAAATTTGATTAGGAACAAACCATTCTCAAAAATTTCTATCGATATAAATTTTAATTTTTCCAAATTAAAAAATTCTTAACTTCTATTAATTTAAATTATTTCAAACTTCAATTATAATCAAAATTGCAATATAACCAAATTTTTAAGATTTATAAATCAAGTTTAAGATTTTTAACACTCAACTGCTAGATTGGGTCTGACAAACCCGGGTTTTTAGAGCCATTTTTTCAGTATTTTCAATCTACAGTCTGGTGTAGGAGAGAGCGGAAAAGGTCTACCGGGTCTGTCAGACCCAGTTTAGCAGTTGAGGGTTAATTTAATTCAATTTGTAAAAGTGAAAGATTGAAATAATTTGTGTTTTTTAGAAATTAAAATAAAAATGAGTTCATTTTATTTTATTTCAATCTTTAACTTTTACAAATTAAATTATATTAAAAATTTTAAACTTGATTTTATTAATATGAATGCAAATTGTTTCAAATTTTAATTAGTTTACTCTAAAAACAAGTGTCTCGAAAGTGTCTTAAACTATAATATTATGGTATCTTTATTGTATCTGAGGCGCAAAAAGTGTATTCAAATAATATATGTAGGAATTATGAATTATTCAAATTTGAATAATAATAAACTTCAATTATTATTTAAAACTTTTAATGGTTCAAGCTTTAATCAATTCATGTTAAAACTATTATAAACTTATAAATATTTTTTAATTTTAACAGTGCATATTTAAATTAGGAGTTTCAAACTTCAGCCAATATTAAAATCTTTAAATTATAAAAAATGTGAATTTTAATATTAGAACTTAAATTAATCCAAACTTTATGATTACAATTTCCACTATTTAAGTCTAAAAATATTTTAAAAAATTGGAAACAGTGCAACCTGAAATCATTTGCAAATATAAAAACTATTAATTTCAACTTATAGAAATTTGGAAATTTCAAATCAAATTCAAACTTATACTTAATTCAAACTTTAATTAATTAATACTTGAATTTACCGATTCTAAATTTTTTATTTACGCAGACTTCTCTTCCTAAGAATCATTTAAAACAATTTAAAATCTTATTTCCAAAAATTTAAATATCATTCAATTTAAACTTCTACGCTTTAAATTTTAAGGAATTTTTATATCAACCAAAAATATATTTAGTTTAACAAATGTAAGTTTACCAAAAAAAGCAATAAATTATAAAGACGGCATTTAAAAGCCTTAAAAAATATTGAAAAACTGTGCACGCTTTCTTCAATTTAATTTTATGATATTCATTTCTATTCTTATTTATGTTGTATTCAATAAAATTATAATCAAATCGTTGAATATATTGGAAACATTAAATTATTTTAAATTATTTATATCTACATATTTTTTCATTAATCTTCATATTATGTTTAAAGTGGTGTCAATCTTTATTAAAAACTGTAAAGTAGATTAAAGTGAAACATGCATTTATATTTTAATACACTATTGTTAAAAATAAAATATAAATTTATTACTTAATTTAAATTTAAAATTCAGGAGAATTAATAAATAAATAAGTAAAATTAGAAATCATATATAAAAATACAGTTTTTCAAAAGTTATTGATTTAAAATAGAAAAACATGAATAGATGTGAACAGAATGAAAGAATGAATGAATAAAGTTTGGGATTATTATTATTACTAAGCAAAAGAAGAACGCGAAAATTGCATTTTTTATTGGCTAATATATAGTTTAAATACAACAAATAAACTATAAATTTATTTAGATAAAATTAATTATATATTATGAAATTAAATTTTGTGAATTAATTTTGATTTATTAAAATTTGTTACAAATTAATAAATAGAAATAAATTTTAAAAAATAAATCAGATTTTCTTCCCTAGTTAAAAATAAAAAAAATTATTGTATGTTACAAAAAGTAAGAATATTTCTCTTTCAATAGTGCTGTGAACAAAATATATTTAAACTTTTATGCAAACTTAATTTATTCCAAACATCTTTTGATAATAAGAATTCCTTATTTTAAATTTTTTTTTACAAAATTCAATTAATAACAAACCATTCTTCAAAATTTTTATCAATATTTTTTCATTCCTCGAAATTAAAAAATTCACAACTTCTATCGATTCAAATTGAAAATATTTCAAACTTGAATTAATCAAAATTGAAATATAACTAAAGTTTTAAAATGTATAACTTTTTTTTAATTTAATCCATGGGAACAATTATTCCAATCTTTTACCTTTACAAATTAAATTAAATTACAAATTTTAAACTTGATTTTATTAATACGAATTTTAATTGCTTCAAACTCTAATAATTAGTATAAGAACTTTGAATTTTTAAAATTTTAGTAATATTAAACTTAAATTACTTAAAACTTTTAATTGTTCGAATTTGATTAATTCATGCTAGACCTATTATGAACTTCAAATATTTTCAAATTCTAACAATGCATATTTTAGGTGTTTCAAACTTAAACCCATATAATTATAAGAATTTAAAGAACTTTTGGAAATTTTAAATCGATCCAAACTTTAATATTATTTAAATCAATTAATATTTCAATTTATCGATTCTAAATTCTTTTATTAATTCAAACTTCTATTAATAAATAGTTATTTTTCTTTAATTTTATGAAATTATTTTAGATATTTGATTTTTGTGATCAGCGCTTTTTTTGTGAAAATTTTGGGATCTTGATCTTGATTTTAATGAATTTTTAGCCTGACGGGCTTGGCAAATCTATAATATAGTGAAAAATATATTTCAGTCAATCTTTTTTTTTGTTTTTACAATTGAACTGATTAAAATTATAATTGATCCTAATTTGAAACCTATAATAAAATTATAAATTAAATAAGTTTAATAATTTACCAATAAAAAATAAGCATTTTGAGATAAAAAATACAACATTTATTTCGAGAAATTAAAGTTGGTATGTATTTTTATTTAAAATAGAGAAGAAGATTTCAATTTAAAAAAAGAAATGATTAAAAGAGGAATAAATAATAAAGAAGGGATTTAAAAATCTTAATAAATATTTGAAAACAGTGCTCGCTTTTTTCCAATTATATCATGATATTTCATTCTGTATTCTTATTTATATTGTCTTTTTTAGAAGTAATTAAAAAAACGAAATATTATTATGAAAATTATTCATATATTATTATAAATTATAACATAAAATATTCATTAATTTTCATATTAAATTTAAAATTCGTTGAATCTTTATTAAAATCTGTAAAGTAGCTTGAAATAAGACACGTTTTGTATTGTAATACATTAATATTATTGAAAATAAACTATATAAATTTGTCAATTGATTTAAAATTTAGAATCAGGAGAATCAATAATTAAATAAATAAAATTAGAAATCTTATAATTAATATAAAAATACATTTTTTCAAAAGTTATTGATTTAAAACATAAAAACATCTATAGAGCCAAACTTCAGGTGTGGACAGAATGAAAGAATGAAAGAATGAAGTGTGCGATTATTATTATTAATTATTATAAATTATAACATAAAATATTCATTAATTTTCATATTAAATTTAAAATTCGTTGAATCTTTATTAAAATCTGTAAAGTAGCTTGAAATAAGACACGTTTTGTATTGTAATACATTAATATTATTGAAAATAAACTATGTAAATTTGTCAATTGATTTAAAATTTAGAATCAGGAGAATCAATAATTAAATAAATAAAATTAGAAATCTTATAATTAATATAAAAATACATTTTTTCAAAAGTTATTGATTTAAAACATAAAAACATCTATAGAGCCAAACTTCAGGTGTGGACAGAATGAAAGAATGAAAGAATGAAGTGTGCGATTATTATTATTAACTAGCCAAAAATACGCGCGCTAAGCGCGCGAGAATTACATTTTACAATTTACTAGTATGGCTTCAATACAAAAAATAAACTGAACTTATTTAGATTAAATTAATTATACTATCAAATTAAATTTTGTGAATTATTTTTTATTTATTAAATGTGTTATAAATTAATAAATACAAAGAAATTTTGGAGAATAAGTTCGATTTTCTTCCTAAGTTAAAATTAAACAGTTTTTATAGTACGTTACAAAAAATTAGAATACTTTTTTAAATATACGAAATTAAATATACGAAACAATACGAAATTCGATTAGTAACAAATCATTCTCAAAAATTTCTATCGATATAAATTTTAATTTTTCCAAATTAAAAAATTCTCAACATCTATTAATTTAACTTTAAATTATTTCAAACTTCAATTATAATCAAAATTGCAATATAACCAAAGTTTCAAGATTTATAACTCAAGTTTAAAATTTTTAATTTAATTCAATTTGCAAAAGTAAAAGATTGAAATAATTTGTGTTTTCTTAGAAATTAAAATAAAAATGAGTTCATTTTATTTTATTTCAATCTTTAACTTTTACAAATTAAATTATATTAAAAATTTTAAACTTGATTTTAATAATATTAATTCAAATTGTTTCCAATTTTAATTAGTTTACTCTAAAAACAAGTGTCTTGAAAGTGTATTAAAATAAGATATGTAGGAATTATGAATTATTCAAATTTGAATAATAATAAACTACAATTATTATTTAAAACTTTTAATGGTCTAAGCTTTAATCAATTCATGTTAAAATTATTATAAACTTATAAATATTTTTTTAATTTTAACAATGCATATTTAAATTAGAAATTTCAAACTTCAACTAATATTAAAAACTTCAAATAATAAAAAATGTGTATTTTACCATTAAAACTTAGATTAATCCAAACTTTATGATTACATTTTCTACTATTTAAGTCTAAAAATATTTTAAAAAATTGGAAACAATGGAACCTGAATTTATTTGCAAATAAATTAATACTTGAATTTACAGATTCTAAATTTTTTTATTGATGCAAACTTCATTTTCTAAGAATTATTTGAAACAATTTAAAATCTTAATTTCCAAAAATCTATCAATATCATTCAATTTAAACTTCTACGCTTAAAATTTTAAGGAATTTTTATATCAACTGGAAATATATTTAGTTTAACAAATGTAAGTCTACCAAAAAAAATCAATAAATTATAAAGACGGAATTTAAAAGCCTTAAAAAATATTGAAAAACTGTGCTTGCTTTCTTCAATTTAATTTTATGATATTAATTTCTATTCTTATTTATGTTTTATTCAATAAAATTATAATTAAATCGTCAAATATATTGAAAACATTAATTAATTTTAAATTATTTATACATATTTTTTCATTAATTTTCATATTATGTTTAAAGTGTTGTCAATCTTTATTAAAAACTGTAAAGTAGATTAAAGTAAAACACTTATTTATATTTTAAATGATATTTAATTTATATTTGTTAAAAATAAAATATAAATTTATTACTTAATTTAAATTTAAAATTCAGGAGAATTAATAAATAAATAAGTAAACTTAGAAATCATTTATAAAAATACATTTTTTCAATATTTATTGATTTAAAACTTGAAAACATCTATAGTAGAATGAAAGAATGAATGAATAAAGTTTGCGATTATTGTTATTACTAAGCAAAAAAACGCGCGCAAATGCGCGTAAGAATTGCATTTTTTATTGGCTAATATATAGTTTAAATACAAAAAATAAACTATAAACTTATTTAGATAAAATTAATTATATATTATTAGATTAAATTTTGTGAATTAATTTTGATTTATTAAAACTTGTTACAAATTAATAAATAGAAAGAAAATTTAAAAAATAAAGCAGATTTTCTTCCCCAGTTAAAAATAAAAAAAATTTATTGTATGTTACAAAAAATAAGAATATTTCTCTTTCAATAGTGTTATGAACAAAATATATTTAAACTTCTATGCAAACCTAATTTATTCCTAACATCTTTTGATAATAAGAATTCTTTATTTTTATCTTTTTTTTACGAAATTCAATTAATAACAAACCATTCTTCAAAATTTTTATCAATATTTTTTTATTCTTCCAAATTAAAAAATTCCCAACTTCTATCGATTCAAATTGAAAATATTTCAAACCTTAATTAATAAAAATTGAAATATAACTAAAGTTTAAAAATTTATAACTTATTTTTAATTTAATGCACGAGAACAATTATTCCAATCTTTTACCTTTACAAATTAAATTAGATTAAAAATTTTAAACTTGATTTTATTAATACGAATTTTAATTGGTTCAAACTTTAATTTTGTGAAAATTTTGGGATCTTGATCTTGATTTTAATGAATTTTTAGCCTGATGGGCTTGGCAAATCTATAATATAGTGAAAACTATATTTCAGTCAATCTTATTTTTTGTTTTTACAATTGAACTGATTAAAATTATAATTGATTTTAATTTGAAACCTATAATAAAATAAGAAATTAAATAAGTTTAATAATTTACCAGTAAAAAATAAGCATTTTGAGATAAAAAATACAACATTTATTTTGAGAAATAAAAAAATTTAAAAAATTAAAAATCTTAATAAATATTTGAAAACAGTGCTCGTTTTCTTCCAACTATATCATAATATTTCATTCTTTATTCTTATTTATATTGTCTTTTTTAAAAGCAATTAAAAAAACGAAATATTATTATGAAAATTACTCATATATTATTATAAATTATAACATAAAGTATTCATTAATTTTTATATAAAATTTGAAATTTTTTGAATCTTTATTAAAATCTGTAAAGTTGCTTTAAATTAGACACGTTTGTATTGTAATAAATTATTATTATTGAAAATAAACTATATAAATTTGTCAATTGATTTAAAATTTAGATTCAGGAGAATCAATAATTAAATAAATAAAATTACAAATCTTATAATTAATATAAAAATACATTTTTTCAAAAGTTATTGATTTAAAACAAAAAAACATCTATGGTGCCAAACTTCAGGTGTGGACAGAATGAAAGAATGAAAGAATGAAGTTTGCGATTATTATTATTAATATTATAAATTATAACATAAAATATTCATTAATTTTCATATTAAATTTAAAATTCGTTGAATCTTTATTAAAATCTGTAAAGTAGCTTGAAATAAGACACGTTTTGTATTGTAATACATTAATATTATTGAAAATAAACTATGTAAATTTGCCAATTGATTTAAAATTTAGAATCAGGAGAATCAATAATTAAATAAATAAAATTAGAAATCTTATAATTAATATAAAAATACATTTTTTCAAAAGTTATTGATTTAAAACATAAAAACATCTATAGAGCCAAACTTCAGGTGTGGACAGAATGAAAGAATGAAAGAATGAAGTGTGCGATTATTATTATTAATAGGTATGTTTATGAAGTGTAAAACAGATAATTACTGACTGAAAATTCGAAACCCGTTCGGTAGCTGCGGTTAAAATTTCTAGCCTACTCATCGTTGACATACCTCGTGGCTGGCACGCGTCGATATTTAAAGCAGCAGTGTCATCCCTAAGATGTCGGTCCTCATAGTTAATTCATGAAACAGACTCACTCCTGTTTAACCCGTGACTTTCATCTCTTCTTAGCTACTTGCATTTTTTAAACCGAATCACTTTTTTATTAGAAACTGGTCCAAACAAATTTACTTTTCGTTTGAAAGATGAAGCTTTCAAACAACAGAAACCTTAGTGTTATAAATATTTATAATGCATTCTTTCTCATCTAAGCCACATCTACTTTGTTAATTTTCATCAAAAGAAAGAACAATCTATGATACCTTAAATTAAAGCTACTAAGGTCAGCTTTTTATTAACAAGTGGATTTTTGGGTTTCATAGTCCAGCGCCGAAACCCTTGTAACGAAACTTTGGAGTCCGTCCGTCCGTGATATATTTCAGGTAGGGTCAGATAATGGGTAAGGGTCGAGTTGTTATATAAAGCAGGATGGTCGAACTGGGTCAGATAAGGTTAGGTAGGGACGGATCGGTTTAGATAGTCGGACAAGGTGAGATGGTCGAATATGATCGAGTCGGATAGGATCCAGTAGAGTTGGATAGAGTCAGATAACCGAATAAGGTTTTATTCTATTCTAAAAAAAAACGGACGTTGTGGTTAACTTCAGACGTGTAACTCCATTTCCGAGTCTCCCATTGGTCAGTAGATATCAAACCTCACTATGACTTTGACTTCCCTATACGAAAAGCCTTTCGTCCAACTTCAGAGGTGTAACGCGTTTTATCGGGCTTCTGATTGGCTAGCAGATTTTCGATATTTTTTGTCAACAATAACATCACAGTTTAGACGTTTATTTGTACTATTTTTCAATTTATTTAAAATCTTCGTTTATTGAATAATTGCATTTTATGAAATAATAATAAATTTAAAATAAATTAAATTGTAATAATTAAGGAGTGATAGTTTAATAAGTGACAGTAATTTTAGTGAAGTTGTTAAGGTTATAGTGTTTTGAGTGAAATAATGTTTTGTTTACATTGGCATTCGTTTCTGACAGGCGAGTAATGATAATAATATAAATAATCTTTTATTTATTTTTATTTTATTTGTAACTTATTTATTTGTTTTTTAGTTCTATTATTTAATTGTTATTTTTTTTCTAAAAGTATCATAATTATTCATGTCATTTAAGGTTTTGATATTTCTTTTTATTGTAATGCACGTGGTGATTGTCATCGGATTTCTTTTCGGCCAAGTGGAAATGGTGAAACTTGTAAGTAATAATAATTTTTAGTTCTTTATTTTGTTTTATTGTATGTTTATAATTCATTAACCTTTTAAGTTTCTGTAAAAGAAAGATATTATACTTTCATGTTTAAGGTTATGTTTTTGTTATTATTATCCGGTTAGATAGAACTTTAAGATAAAATGACAAAATTTGGTTCAAATTTACTTTTAGACCACAATTTTAAACCAAATTAAAAAATTCTACTTTCCTCTAACGCAGAACTAAATTCTTAAGAGATCTGTGAGAGTCGATTTTTTAATTATTGTTTTATAAATTTTTAAGGTTAATGCAAAAAGTATGAAAATAATGATTTTTTACAATTTTTTATTTCTTTTCCACAAACATTTTTTTGCATACTTAATAATGTATGCATTTGATGTTTGGGAATGTGTCAATAGTGAAAAAGAAGTTTTCGCACTTAAAAATTATTATAAACAATTTATATAAATAAGTACGCTTGATGAATTTTCTTAAACAGTTCACATTATAAACATTCATTAAGAAAAAAATAACAAGCGCGCCGAGGCGCGCGAGTCGATCTTGTAGAATTAAATAGTTAGGTAGGGTTGGATGGTCAAATAGGATCGGATGAACGAATAAGGTTAGGTGGGGTCGAATAGAGTAGGATAGAGTCAAATAGTCGGATAGTTGGGTGGGATCGGGAAGGATCAGATCGGGTTGGATGTTTGAAGAGCGGATAGTCGAATAAGGTTAGATAAAGTTGGATAATTGGGTAGGGCCGGATAATCAGGTCGAGTAAAGTCGGATAAGGTCCGGTATGGTTGAATAGGGTCAAATAGAGAGTCCAGTAAGGTCGGACAGGGTCGATGGACAAATTAAGTCGGATAAACAGCTAATTTTAAATAGTAGGGTACAGTCAGTTAGTCAGGGAGGGTCGGGTAGGATGAGATCAAATTAAATGTTCGGACAGGGTAAGAGATCGAATAGGGTCAGATATTGTCAAATAGTTAGGTAGTCAGATAATCGGGTGTGGTTAGGTAAGTTAGGGTAAAATCAGATCAGGCAAGATGTTCGGACAGAGTCAGATGGTTGCATAGAATTAGGTAGGGTTGAATAGTTAGGTTTGGTTGGATGGGCAAATAGGTTCGGATAATTGGGTAAGGTCGGGTTCGAACAGATTGGGTTGGATAATTCGGTATGGTCGGGTAATCGAATAGGGCCCGTGCGGGTAGGATCATATTGGGTTGGATAGTCGCGTAATCAAATCGGGTCGAATAGGGTCGGATAGTTGGGTAGGGTCGAAGAGGTTGTATAGTCGAACAGGATCGAATAATCGGATAGGGTCATACATAGGTCGGATTGGAAGCTACATCCCGAATTTCATATTCCATGTTCCACAACTCGAATTTCAACTTAAAATACGAGATAATGAATTTGGTATGTGATACTCAGAATGAGGAATCTCATATCCGAAATAAAAAGTTCGACATTTAAAAAGTTCCTGATAAACAAATTGATTAAAGATTAATTATAAATATATTATAATTGAAATTAAAAGTAAAGAGTAGGTGTTAATGTAGTTAGGAAACTTCGATTTAATTAATTGGCCTGAGTAAGAACCTGAGTAAGCTAAGAGTCTTACATTAATTTGCTAAAAACATTTGCCAATGCTGTGTACCTTGGACCATTTTTCTTATCTCGTTGAGAATGCAAGTAGCGATTCCACTAAAAGCATTCTGAACAATAAGATACCTTCTTGATGTCGGAAAGAAGGATGAGTTGTGTTTGTGTCGCCCTAAAAAGTGTCTAAGTGGTGTCTAAAAATGCCCTTTATTCGGTTACACAATGAGTGAACAATGTGGTGAGCAATCGTGGCACAATGCCGTCGGTACAATCTGGTACTTTGGACAACTGAATAGTGAACAGTGAACATTTAGGTGAGCGACTCATCGTGAATCGGAAAAATTCCCTGGAGCCCACGTGGGAACGGGACACGTTTCGAATTTGAAGAGATATCTCTTCTTGAGTTAACGCACACAAAACCTTCAAAGAGCTTTTATCTTGGGTCCATTTCCATCCCAGATTCTATCAAAAGAAGATGCGTTTTATTCCTTCCTAATCAATATTCCTACCCTTCCTGTGAGAAATTACGATTAGCTGAATAACTTTGAATACTATTAATTTTTCAATTCTTATCTTAACGTCACAATTCTTGTCAGTCTTTCTCATCTAATTAATCAAAAAGTGGTCATTTTTTCGTTAACTTTGGTATCAAATTTTTTCAGCGTACTCCGGATGGATGGAAATTTAAGTTGAACAAAAAAAAAACACTTAAATTTTAATCATCAATATATATTAATTAAAAGAAATTCACAAATGAAGAAGGTGTCCAAAATATGTGTCGAGAATTTGATTGATCTTGACATATAATGTATGGAACTCGAAACTACTCTCTATCCTTTATAGAAGCGAGACACAGAATAAGGTTCTTATTAATTTATTAATTATTCAATTTGGAAAAAAATTTTCCAGGATAGTTTTTTTTAACAATTGAGAAAGCTAAAAATTTTATTGGATATGCAAGAATCTATAAAAGTATTACAAATGTATAAACTATATTAATTCTCTGTTGATGCTTCTGTTATTTCAAAATTAAATTATTCCGCTTTATTAACCATAAATATTGTCTTGACGACAAAAGTTTAAAAGTTCTTTTGAGCAAATTAAATTGTCAAATTGATATAGAAAGTTAAAATTCTCTGGTGTTTACGTTTAATAGAAGCTATGTTTGTCTGACTTGACCTGTCATTACTACTTGCAATGAATATATCTTATAACTATTGGGATCTGACATTCGCAGATACGCCATCTGGTGTTAAGAAATTAAATTAGTTTTGGATAACATGTTGTGCAATTTTCTATTACATTTCTATTACATTTCTCTGACTTTTACTACAATATTTATTTATCCAATTCATGGTTTCTTTTTAAATTAACAATCACATAGCTTATTTTATTATTAAAATATTACATTATTGAGTACCTTATTTTTCTTATAATGTGTAGAGAGTAAGTGATCTCGGGAAGGTGAAAAAAATTTATAGAACAATTTTTTGCTAAATCACATCAGCGACGCGAGATTTCGTCAGATGCTTACCTCTTCAGGTTCTAATTATTCAACTCATTATTTTTCTTTTATTGTTTTACTAAATTCATCCTTACAACCATTACAAAATGATTGTTATCTTTTAGTACTAACTATATTATTTTTTTGATTCTGAGTTAAAAGCAAGAATTTTTTTTTTGTTAAGAAATCCTGAAATTTAGTTTAGGCATTCGCAAATAGCGATACAAGTTACGCAGCTACAGGAATGTATAGGTGTCAAGGGAGAAGTAATTGATTATAAGAGAGTTAATGGGGAAGAGGGAGAATGTTTGGCGAGTAACGCAAATGAGTAACTCGAGAGAGAAGGCAAGTTGCTGATTGAGCCGAATCACGTAAAATGCTAGTAGTGTCTGATAATCTTGTCCTTTGCTTGATACGCTTTCTAATCATCTAGATTAGCGAGACACCAAGCATACACATTTGAATTTTGTTTTACTTCGCATGACAGCTTCTCATATTATCAAAAAAAATTAATTGATAGAAATACATGAATGTTCAACACTTCAGTTATTTAGATCAAACTGTACAAGTTAAAACCGGATTAAAATCAAATAGGCAATGGAAATAATGTTTCCAGTAAAAGTGGCCGATAATTAAGAAATAATTACTTTCAGTTTAACGTAGTTTCGAATTTCTGTATCTATTACAAAAAGTGAAAATTGTTTGTTTTGTGTTGAAATATATCCTTAAACGAATTTTACAAATCACTTATCAAGCGAGTGAGGTCACTTTGTGTCAATTACTGTGGTTATTCTGAAAATCTGGTTCATAAATTGGATCATACTTTAAGTTTACTGCCCCGGAATTTCACTTTCCAACGAATTTGGAAGTGTTGGTACAAGCAATTCGGCACTATATTAAACTGGTTTCTTCACAAATCTTACAGCTGTGTAATTAACCTTTATATCATTCATATAAAAGTAGGAATCTGTGTTTAAGCATGTAATTAATCACGTACGCATAATTTATTATCAATTCATGGGTGAGGATAAAAAAGAAAACATGAATTCAAACATAAACCTGAGCAATATTATTGTTTTTTTAATTTCCACCGGAGCCTCCAAAAATTTTCAACCAAAATTTCGAGGGAAGCTTCTTCTGGGATCTCTAGAAATGCTTTTGACCAGCTTTTCCAGGGAAGCTTTTACTGTAATTTTTAACGCAATATTCACCTTAGTCTTGAAGGAAGCTTTCACAGGAATCTTAAAGGAAACTCTCTTTTTTTGCAAAAAAATTTTTTTTCTTTTTGCTCTTATACCATAAAATATTGCGTAACAAGTAATTTATTTTGAAAAAAGATGTAAATGATCACGGGAAGGTCAGATGAAATAAAAAATTTTCAAATTTTTATAACGTCAAAATGCGACGTTCCGTCGACTCAGTTTGTCGACCTCATCAGGCTAAAACTTTATTGACAAAAAACACTAGAATTACACACACCTACAAGAAACGGCAACTGACTAGGAAATCCCTCGCAAATACGATTATAATGTCTAAAAATAAAACTAATAGATACCAATGAGAATCAAGAAAAATAAATCCACTGTAGAAATGAGATTTTAAATTTGAAAATTCGAATTAGATAGTAAAGGAAAATAAGCTTTATTCACAGAAAAGGCATCTTTTTGTTAATAGTGTGTCCAAAACAATTTATATGAATACTTTAGAGATAATCCTTTTTTCCAATTTGGTTCGAAGTCTAATATTTTCACATTATCCTAATCAAAATCATAATCAGGAGACTCTTGATGGTAACAAACAACAGAATGTGGATTTTTTTATTCATATGTTCATTAATACCTTTTAACGAAGTGCGTTTTGTTTCACCAATGTGACACGTAGTGCAATCTTTACAATCAATCTTATAAACTATATTTGTACGGTCTTATTCATAGTCAGTTGCCGTTTAAACGTCGTTTTAAGAATTTCTAAGCGAAAATCGTCATTAAATAGTTTTAAATTTTAACTAGTTAAGGACGTAAACTGTTTGTCAAATTTTAAACGCGTCTATCTCAAAACTACATTTTTCAAGACAATAACCAAAATATCTCAAGAGCCACTGTACCAATTTGGCTCAAAGTTTGTCATAAGCTCAACAACTTCATTCAGTTGTCATTGGTCGAAGATTTTTTGAACCTTTGAGACACCTTTATTGGAAGACGCTTAGGATATCGCCTGCACGGTACACAAAAATTAATATTTTTATAAAATAAAATATTTATTATACACATTAAAAGATGTACAATGAAACACACAAATTTTTATTTTAATAAATAAATATCCCTTTCGAGAAAAAATTCTCGAAAAACTGCATTTTTTTTAATGCCTGTCTAGTGTGACGCATTCTTCGAGTTTATGTTTAATGTTTAATGTTTTAAATTATAATATGCAATATACAACAATACAATAACAATACAAAAACAAAACCCGAGCGCTAAGTTATTTTAACGAAAATTAACTAAATACAATAACAAAAACAGTAGACTAATGAATTAAATCAAATTACTCTATTTATTAAAATTAAATTAGAACTAACAAGCCACGACTAACCAAATTGACGGAGAGTGGGGAGTAAGGAGCAAAACAAATGTGAATTTTAAAGATACATTATAAATTGACATTTATTAATTTAAGATATATTGAAAGGATTACAAAATATTCGGCCGCATGGCACGGCCTTTACAGAAGACGCGCACTGAACACTGACTCTATTTTTAACAAATTAGTCGGAGAACAGACTCCATCAAATAAAATAAAAAAGTTAATAATGGAGCTCACCTGATAGGGCACAATGACCACGAATAGAGCCCTGGAACTTATTTTCTTTACATCTTTACAAAAAAAGTTTCCAACTAAGTATTAAACAATATACGACCAAACGGTCGAACACACTAGTTCAGAATGACCGACAGCGAGAACGCCTCGTCGTCAAGTCAACGTGCAGCGACACATGCGCCGCGGTGCCACTCTCACGAATCACATTCCAAAATCGAGCAGCAATCGACCGAGGAACGTAAATCAGGTGTAATGGATCATTTTCTGGTCCTGGCACTCTTAAGAGAACGGGACTCACATCCGGACCCATGTGTAGGAACAAAACCATGACGATTAAGAATGCCAACCACGATGATAACGACCCCCAGGACCACCTCCTCGACGATTTATTATGATGTAGAAAACTCCACATCGGAGTCAAGCAGTGTTCGTGCGTGTAAAATAAAAGTGCGAACATTTAATGTTTATCGCAAAAAACAAATAATTGTCCGATCTGACAAGTTGGCAGGTAAAAACCGGAAGTTTAAATAATAATATTATACAATTAATTTAATTAATTAAATACAAAATCAAAATAGAAGAGAATCTTAATATAACAAAATCTTAAATTTTACAAGAATTAAAATAAATATAAATTTTAAATATTTAATAAATTTAAATGATGTAAACTCAAAATAATAACACGCACAAATCTCCAAGTTTACATTAAGGCTGAACAATAGCCTGGAATTGATTCCAGACAGGTGTGTAATAATTTATTTCACACTAGGTTTAACCCTTTAACAAAATCCCTCAGTTTTCATGCTAGAGATAATACAAAATGTATTCTACTAGTTGAAATTAAAAGAATAAGAAATGTCAGTCAAAAGCGAGAAGTACTTTATAAAAAGAAGAGGATCGTGTACTGGGTATGCATTTGCTCTCTAGCTGCTACCGGAGTTTTCCTTGAGCCGGATAGAGTGAGGCACCTGTGGTTTGACTTGAGGCTGCCGGGGCAGAATGTGCAGCAGCAACAATAATCAATGGAGTTGCTGCACTAGGGTGTGGCGCGCAGTGTCGGCGCCTTCTTGCTGTCCGACGTACTTCGATCGAACTCCCTTGCAACCCTGTTCTACCCTGATCTCACCCCCACAAGCCCTCACACACCCTTCTTGCACTGTTTCCTAGACTTTCAAGAAATTGCAATAGGCGCTGGAGCAGCAGCTCTTCGATACCAACGACCTTTATTTCTCTCTCTCCAACATTCGGAAACTGCTTTTTCTTTCGAAACTATAGTTTCGAAAGCCAAATAAAGAAATAAGAAATCAAAAATCACCAGACAATATCAACGTTCCTTAGATATTTCTTATGAATTTGTATCCAATTTTAGAAATTCGAAATAGAAAATCTCTATTATTTGTACAACATTTTTAATCTAAAACTAGATAATCATTAAAGAAGAAAAAATTGGAGTTCAATGTAAGAAAGTGAAAAGTTAGAATGGAAGAGGCAGATCGTAGATTAGAGTCTAAGAGGAATGGTAATTCTAGAAATAACAATATCGTTAGGAGGAATAAGATCATTGTAGATTGAGAGAAGATAGAAGTAGGTCGGTGGAGATAGTATAAAAATTAATGACTCTCAGAATCTTCAACTAAGATACAAGTAGAAACTGAGAGTGACAGAGGCAATGTAAGATTATTGGTTCGATAGGGATGAAAGCGTAGGATTATTAGATTTAACATACAAGTTGAAGTTTACTGGAGAAACTCTATCTATAAATTAGATGTAACTAATAATAAGCGCAACTAAAATAGTAAAATATCAGCCAATATTGTCATATTTTTCCGTAGCAACAATTGAATATTTCAATACTTTTGAGTTGTATAATTAACTGCATCTTTTAAATATTTATAATCTCAAATTTTGCCTTTTTGCTCGTTATATCTAGAAAATACCAGGTTTTAAACTGTATGTTTAAGAATTCAAAGTTTTTAAGAAATTTATTATGTTTTTCGTCTCGTCTTCAATAATTGTCAATTTTGGAATTTATGAAATACAATTACAATATATTTTGGGCTAACCTGCAAGAGATTAAAACTATAAACTGTAGAGTCTTAGCTTGAACCTCAATAAAACTGTAGACCTTCAGGTAAACTCTTGAGGTTAACATTTTGCCACGATGCCATTAGCATTAATGCAAAAATTCCCCTTCTCTATATTTAAAATGCCTTGTCGCTGTTAAACCAAAATGCACTGTTATCAAATTTCAAAATCTACCTGTCAGCCCTCAAACTTAGGTTCGTCAAAGGGTGATTCAGTTCACTAACTATCGTCCTCCAAGTAACACAACCAAAATTGTTCCTCCCTATTAAATTGTATCTTTTTGAGTTTATGTACAATAAATTCTCATGTTATCAAGTTGTGAGTTTTGTTTATAAAAGGATTACCCTATTTATTATCTTTTTTTCTCAACACATATCTCTAAACTTCTGTTTATGTAATTTAATTTTATTGAAAGGATCGTCATTGAAACTTAATATTCCTTCTCATGATAAGTTTTTACAAATCTTTTCTTTAGATATGAAAACTGTTACCTATCAGTTAAAACAGGTTATATCCAACATTATCAGGAACAATATATTTGGCGTGAATTATAACACAAAAAAATTGTCTAATGGTTAACAATGAGGTAATAAGGTAAAGAAAGCCTAGAAAGCATTATTAAATCGAGAGAGAACGGCGAATCGCTGAATTAATGTGGTTATTAGTTATAAAGTTGATACAAACAGTGGATGTGGTAATAAAGGCAATGTGCACGAAATGAGTACCTTTCTCTGGTTTTGTTGCACTTTATAATACACAATTTCTTATCCAGGTCTCCTAAGAAATTCTACCTGCGCGCGCACGCCTGAGGAACTGTCATTATGTCCGCTTGGAGAGGGTGGTAGGTGGTCTGAATATTGTGATACTTGGGAGAAACTACTTTGGTAACATGAAAAAAGAAACGGCAGGTTGAAAAAAGAAAATAAAATTGACGCAAAAAAGAAGAGAATAAAAAGTGAATGTGAGACTGCAGTATATAATTAGCCTATTGATATATAAATTGGATTTTGGTTTATTAGCAGGTACCCACTAGTGTGACTACTCAAAAAAATATATTCGGGAATTTATTTAAAGATATAATATAGTATTACATGTTTTTGAAACATAAACTCTCTTACACACAGAACCCCAATTAAAAATGAAACAATATGAATAAAAATTGACAAACAGGAAAACGGAACATATAAGTCCAACGAAGAATACTTTCATTAATTTGTCATCTTTAATGAATTTGCTTGAGTGTATCAATTAATTTCTTAGATAAGTCTCAACAACAAGTTTAGCAATTTTGAAAAGTGCAAAGACAGAAAAATTTAGAAAAATTTCAATAAGAAAAGAAATCAAAAAAGGTTTAGAGAGGTGAAAAGACGTTCAGAGAAAAATACGGAAAATAAAAAAGAACAATAATGTATTAAGAAAGAGAAAGAGGGAGTCAAGGAGAGAGAAAGTAGATGAAGCCTGAGACTAATCGAGAAAAGAAGAGGCAGAGGGAGGTAAAGAGAGACAATGAAAACTAAAGGAAGACAAAGAGGGACAAAGAAGGGCCGAGGACCAATGAAAATTACAAGCTATCCGTTGTACGAAACCAACTATCTGAGATAATGCTCGTTCGCCCCGCAGCCATAATGAATATGTAAGACAGATTGTAGGCTAAGAGGGAGCCTCCGCAGCTACTGCTGCGTGATACGGTTGTCCATGCGCAGATTATATTCCCCTCTCTCTTGATCCCTCTGTGCGTTCTTCTTTGCCTCCCAGCGAGGCATCCAGTAACCGGCGTTCTTACACAGCCGATAACTTATTATTTATAATGATTAAAAAGCCCGAGGAAATCGCATGCTACTCGCTACGTAGAGTACAGAGGTGCTTTTTAACTTACACGAAAGCCATGTCCGAGATTCACGTCTGAAAAACATGTCCAATAGAAATGGGATATTCCAGCAACCCATCGTCTTCAACTCATACTTTGTTGCAAGAGGTGGACTCGACACTTTAAACGCTCGAAATTATATGGCCTGGTATCTTTCCAATCAGCCTGCCATTCGTTGCGGAAAGGGAACTGAATTTTTGCCTCCACAGGAACTTGCAATTGTCTCTCAATAAAAAGTCGACTTTTATTTCATGACGGGAGATCAAAAGTTTGCTCCATATTTGAAAGATCATCCAAAAAAGATGGATACTTAATTAAATATACTGTCAAGTCCGACTGACATATTTATTTATAAATATACATAACTTAGTGTACATTTTACAAATATTACATTTAAGCTTTGACTTTGGCTAAAATCAATACTTGTGCAATAAACTGTAATGAGTATCAAGAGCTAAATGTCATTCATTGTTTCAGTGAATGACGATTCTTAAGCAACTAAGGATACAAGAAAAAACAAGGGTTTTCTCCTATCAACTTTCTTCTCTTTTACCTCAAAATTGTATTTGATAAAATAAATGTTCATAAATTACATAACCTAACTGATACTTGTTCAGTGGACTTTCTTTTGCCCTGTTCCCTTAATTCAAAGCCTCTTGGCTTTGTAAATAAATCAGGGATAAATATTAAAATAAATAAATTGTAGTTGGTCCCTTCCGGACATAACAATACCAAAGTAGCTCAGAATTTTTTTTAAAACAAATCGCGGAGGGAAGGTGATAAGGATCAACACTAAATTTAAACATGTAAGAATTTCCATGAGATATAAATACATTTATTCTGTAATTAAGAAACAATTTACATAGCCTTATTACATGTCACACTGAGCACTAAGTTTATTTAATTTTCTATGGTTGGAGTTTCAAAATTTAATTTACAGTTCATACTCGAGGAACTCACACTTAATCCGGGCTTGGATAGCTTCCCGCACAAACACTACAGTTTAAATTAATTTACAATTCATTAATACAAGTTAACGGATAAATAGCTGGTTTATGACGCACAAACACCAAACGAGGAATTAGAAGACAGACGTTTTCTCGTCAGATGTGCGACCTGCGGCGACATCAGCGCCGTGAGGGTTTCGTTTAGATGCAAGCGCTACTGCAGTCCAACACGGCCGCGACTACTGTTTTGGTACGTCAACAAGAAAGTCTTAAAAATCCTCTTCTCCTCCCGACACTCTTGTGAAATCAAAATTACAAACAGTAGTACCAAGATACTAAACATTTGAACCTTCATCGGTCCTCTAAATGTAAGTTTTAATTTTTTTTTAGTTATTATACACTTGTTTTTTAACGACCTTATAGGCCCAATGAAAATCCCCGTAGGGAGTTCCTAGAATTCAGTACTTTGTATATATTCTCTAAGTATTTTTGCGTCTACAGAACGGCTTGAAATTAGGAGTACTCGCATTTGCCTGGACCACCCGGTATATTGGGTTTGCTCGCCAGTGAAGAGGGAAAACTGTAGAAAAACCTCTCCTGAGTACAACCGGTTTATCGACAGTCGAGTTCTAGTGATCTGCACAGGTCGATTACCGACAGTGCATATCATTACACCTCGACGTCTTTACCTTCCACTGAACTTTTCTCACAGCCGGAAAATCCTCTTCTCCTCCCGACACTCTTGTGAAATCAAAATTACAAACAGTAGTAGCAAGCTACTAAAGATTTGAACCTTCCATCGGTCCTCTAAATGTAAGTTTTAAATTTAAATAATCCTTTTTTATCATTCTTAGAAAAATAACTTGGCGCTTTAAGAAGAAAAATGAAAACAGATATTAAATAAAACATACGATTAAAAATCATAAAGTTATAAATCAAAGACAGCGTCACAATTGTAAGATCATCTGGCAGGATCAAATGATTTTAGTTTACAAAATATTAAATTTTTTAAAAATTAAATAGTTAACTCTGCAGTCTTTTTTCCATTCGTTTCTGCTCCTCCCTTTTATCATGATATGCTTATTCTGACACACTACCCCCGCTTTGTGGTTTCGCAGTGACAGCTCGCTGCGCATACGTGCGACAGCACCTGATAATATCGCAAACCTACCTTCGGTCGGTAATCGGCGCGAGTATTTTTGTTTCACAGAGGGCCTATGCTATAAATGCCGAGCATTTGACGATCAGGGAATTTCTGGAATTCGAAGCGGCGCCTTCTCTGGCTGAACAATCGGTGGGACTCGTCGTCGACGACGAGAAACACGGTTGCGTTGCCTCTGCTTCGAGAGGTAAACCGCCAGTCGTTACAGGAACGAGCAGTTAGTCTCTAAGGGCCTCACAGTGCGAGCCTCGCATGATATCAACAGAGATCTCGCCTTTTCACCCGACAGCAATGTTTTTCGATACCTTGTCGCAAATCTATGTTGATGTTGCTGTTAGCCTGCTTTATGGCTTTTGTTATTTTTAACAAAGTAGAAACACAAAATTATGTTCAGCACGCTAGTAATAGTCAAGAATGATTGTCCAAAAATCAAGAAGAATCTTATCATTAGAAATGTTCGCTATTTATTTCTCCACTAAAAGCTAATGCTTCATAGTGTCCACACTCTGAGACTTGGAAGAGTTCAGAATCGCTTGTTGAGGTTTGCTGCGTTCAAAGTACGTGTGGAGTTTGATATTTTAACTCATGACTACCCAATATTAAGATCGCAATTGAGAATACATCAGTTGGAATCTAGATTTTTATGTAACGACCTCTTATTTATGTACAAAACCATAAATGGTTTTATTAACTGCCCCCAGTTCTGGCATGCATTAACTTTTCTGATCCACAGAGATCGTTGCGTTATACTCTATCTTTGTATATTACCTATCATAGGACAAATTTTGGAAACAACTCAATATTCAATAGTCTCTGTATTAAAGATAACTTTTATAGTAATATTCTCGACTTTTTTGACAACAGGCTCAACACATTTATCTCGATCATGATCATCTGAAACAATATTTTATTAATCACTCATATTAATGACGATCATAATAACAAGAACATGGCCTAACATCACTTCAGATACTGTTACGTCTAATTAACCAATTCAGAAATTCAAGCCCAAATTTTATTCAAAGTAATATATTTGTAACAGATTACAAATTATTACATAATGGGTAATTAGTATTATTATATACAGTATATTAATATGGTCTAACGATCTCTTCTACGTTTAATTAAATACTTATCTAAGCATTCGATGAATACATTTTGAGACGCAACGAATAAATCCAAATTAGGTTTAAAGATTAAGTACATTTGATTAATGTGATATAAAACGGATCCTCGTTCTGTGATCCAAAACGGATCCTTGTTCCGCAATCTAAGTCAAAAACTGTGGGCGCTAGAAGGAGGGGGACTCGCTTTTCTAAAAAAAAAAATTTTTTACCATAATGCTAGGACAACCGCTTTTAATCAAGTTCTCTATATTTTTTGTGTAATCTACATGTAAAACTACATATGTGTACCAAGTTTCATCTATCTAGATCAGATACTTTGGTCGCTAGGGTGGGGGGAGACAATGTCATTTTAATTAATTTTTTTCAATTTTTTTAGAAAAAGTTATGATAGTGAGCTTCAATCACGTTTTCCATATGATTTTCGTAAATCGCATGTGAAATTACATATGCGTACCAAATTTTAAGTCTATATCTCAAATAGTTCGAAAGTTAGAAAGGGGCCGAAAAAGGATATATATAGAAAATTTTGTGCCCGTTTTTAAAAGCTATATTTTTTAATTGACAACATTGTTACCACAATATATTTCAGTAAACAGTGAGAAAACAAGAGAGTGATCGAAGATCGATTACAAAATGGAATGGGAACCTGGTGTGGATGACAAAAGATCCCAGTGGGCCTGAACTGGAATTCTAACGCAGCAGGTGACAAAGTCACGGTGTTTAAGCGTCCTCTGGACTAAAATTGGTCTGCTTGGACACTGGAATCGTCGAAAGAGACAGGAGGAAAGGGGGATCCTCAAGTGCATTTATCGACCACGGGAGAGAATGAGTCGAAAAGAGAATGGCAGAAGAAGGGGGGAAAGGGTCCCGATAAGAAGAATGAAGAGGCCCGGAATGCCGTCCAACGAGCCCTGCAGGGCATCTACTGCTGAAGCTTCTACCGAAGGGCCACACTCTGCACAATTGCAAATTCCCGCATCGGGCCCAAACTGGGCCCGACAACTTCTCGTTTTATTCACACTGTACGCATGTCACGTCTTCCTCAATTAGTTGTTATTATTAATTATCAAAACACGTAAATTCGATGCCGATACTCCTCTTGGTTTGTGCAACTTTCACAGAAATATTTATCATGAAATAATAACATTCACAATCGTAATTAAACTTAATGAGCACAATGCCATTGGTTTATTTAGGTAGACTTTGATTACTTCTGCTTGTACTTTATTTGAAGAATGAACATATAAGTTCGCGCCGACCACCAGAGGGAGACAGCTATCAGGGTGACTAGATCAGCAGTTGGTGTCTACACTTTGGATTGCCACAGTGGTTATAAAAAATTTTGGATTTACTTATTGGATTTTGTAAGTCGCCTCAAAACTCTGAGAGAGAGAAAGATGGTTTTATTATGGATTTTGGTTAATTTTTTGGATTCCGTGGCCCAGCGCCGAAATCTTTATAATAAGACTTTGGCGTTCATCCGTCCATCCATCGTTTCCAGGCAATAGCATCGCTTTGTGGTTTGGTGATTCCCGAGGGATAATTCCTGGAATATCTTTGGGAATTCGTAGAAAATTTATGGAAAATTCGTAGAAAATCCCTGGGCATTTCTGGGAAACTTCTAGGAATCTTTTGGAAATTCTTGAGAAATTTTGCAAACTGTCTGGGAAATCCCTGGCCATTCTTGGGAATTCCTGGGAAATCTTAGTAAATTTTAAAGAAATGCCTTATAATTTCAGGAATTTCCTGGAAAACTCTTAAAAATTCTTTGAAAATTCCTGAGCATTCCTGGGACTTCCTGGAAGACTCTTAAAAATCCCTTAAAAATTCCTGGGAACTCTTGGAACATTTCTGAGAATTCCTGGGAAATTTGTAAAACTTTCTTTGGCATTTCTAGGAAACTACTCGGAATCCCTTAGATATTCCTGGGAAACCTTGGGTAATTTCTGGACAATCCATGGGCATTCCTGAAAGACTCCTGGAAATACATTGGGAATTCTTGGGAAAATCTTGGAAAATTCCTGGACATTCCTGAGAAACTCCTGGAAATCGCTTGTGAATTACTGGGTACTCTTGGGAAATTCCTGGTAAATCCTGGATACTCCTGCAAATTCCTAGAAAACTCCTGGGAATCCATTGAAAATTCCTGAGAATTAATTGGAAATTCCTGGGTGCTCTTGGAAAATTCCTGGGTTTCCAGGAAATTTCCCAGGAGTTCTCAGGTTAACGCTGGAAAAATTCCTGGAAAATCTATGGACATTCCTGGGAAACTCCTGAAAACCTATTGAAAATTCCTGGGAACTCTTACAAAATTGTTGGGTAACTCTTGAGAATCCCTCAAAAATTCATGAGAAATCTTGGAGAATTTCTAGGAAATCATTGGTAATTCCTGGGTACTCTTGTCAAATTCCTAGGAATTCCTGGGATAATGCTGAAAAAGTCTTGAAAAATCTCTGGACATTCATGGGAAACTCTTGGGAAACTTTTAATCAATTAATGGGAAATCTTGCGGAATTTCTGAGAAATCCCTTGTCATTCATAGAAAACTCGTAGAAATCCATTAAAAATTCCTGAAATTTTTACGAAATTCCTAGATAACTCTTGAGAATTCCTTAGAAATTCATAAAAAATATTAGGAATTCCTGTGAAATACCTGAGCATGTCTGACTATTCCCGAGAAGCTTCCGTGAATATATTGGAAATTCCTGGGAAATCTTACCAAATTCCTGGGAAATTCTGGGGAATCGCTTAGAAATTCATGACGAATTTGAGGGAATTTCTGGGAAATCCTCGGCAATTCCTGGGAACTTTTTAGAAATTCCTAGGAATTCCCGGGATAACGTTGAAAAAAATCCTTGAAAATCCCTGGGTATTCATGGGAAACTCTTGGGAATCTCTTAACATAATCATTGGGAATTTAGGGGAATTTCTGAGAAATCCTTAGGCATTCTTGGAAAACTTCTTGAAACTGATTGAAAATTCCTAGGAACTCTTACGAAATTCCTAGTAAACTCTTAAGAATTCCTTAGAAATTCATCAAAAATATTGGGAATTTCTGTGAAATACCTAGGCATGTCTGACAATTCCCGAAAAGCTTCTGTGAATATATTGGAAATTCCTGGGAACTCTTACCAAATTCCTGGGAAACTCTGGGAAATCATTTAGAAATTCATGACGAATTTCGAGAAATTTCTGGGAAATCTTCGTCAATTCCTGGGAACTTTTTAGAAATTCCTAGGAATTCCCAGGATAACGCTGAAAAAAATCCTAGAAAATCCCTGGGTACTCATGGGGAACTCTTGGGAATCTCTTAACATAATCAATGGGAATTTAGGGAATTTTCTGAGAAATCCATAGGCTTTCCTGGAAAACTTCTTAAAACTAATTGAAAATTCCTAGGAACTCTTACAAGGTTCATGAGAAATCTTGGGTAATTTCTGAGAAATCCCTGGGAATTCCTGGATGCTCTTGGAAAATTCCTAGAAATTCCTGGGTTAACGCTGGAATAAATCTTCAAAAATCCGCAGGCCTCCATGGGAAGCTGTTAGAAATCTCTTAACCAATTAATGGGAAATCTTGCGGAATTTCTGGAAAATCCCTTGGTATTCCTGGCCAACTCCTAGAAATCCATTGAAAATTCCTGGGAACTCTTACGAAATTCCTAGAAAAGTCTTGGGAATTTCTTAGAAATTAATGAAAATATTGGAGAATTTTTTGGAAATTCCGAGAAATTTCGTGGGCATTTCCGGGAATTCCTGGAAAGCTTCTGGGAATATATTGGGAATTTCTGGGAACTTTAGGGAATTTTTATTAAGTCCCTGCACATTCCTCTTATTCCGAAGTTCCAATCAGCAATTTTTGGAAAATAAAAATCAGCAAAATTTAAAAGCTAAATTTTATTATAATTTTACATTTTGATAGCTTTAGTTAATTAAAATTGAAAGTTCCGAGGTTTCTACACATTATCGTTATCCATATTTTTAAACCTAAGTGACACTACTTTATGACACGTATTTAAACGCAAAGTAATAATCTCAATTTCGAGATATTTTTCAAGAAAGACTGATGGAGTAAACGCGGATGCAAGTATGTGAATAATGGACTCTGATACTAGTTCGTTGAACATGAACGAGAATTACGCATGGTAATAAGGTAATGCTATAAATCGTAATAGACGAGTTTCGTTCTCGTATGCGTTACTATGATACATCGAAGATGTTGCTCGAACGAGATACGACCTTGCATGGTCGAAGTGGCTCGGAGGAAAATAAGTATGGAAGAAATCATGTAGGTGTTAACACGTACTCTCGTTCATTCCCGTTCGATGCCACGCCGCACAACCGGCCCGGATAGGTCAAGGCATTATGCACTGATGGGCAACACAGTAATTCTTGCCAATAACAGTTAACTCCTATAGAGCAACCCTTTATTAATCTTTTTCATTTTTCTCTCAGATGCTTTCATTCAAAAATATACAAAACCAGTCTCAATCATTCTAAATAGCAGTTTTCAATTTCTGTTACATAATGAAAAATCTGAGCAATAAATCAAAAATATATGTATTTCTACTCATATTTTTGAAATTAGATAAAAAGAATGCAACTATTCTGTCCTAATTGAAGAGTTACAAAACCATCGGATTCTCGATGGCTTAAAGTTGCTGCTAATGGTGTTGAAAGGGTCTCGTGAGTTACATTCTTAAGTGAGTTGTGGATCCAGTGTGTGGAAAAAGGAGCTGAATCTCCAGACAGAACGTGTCGTGCAAATTTAAACGCGACGCTTAATTATTAAGAGTGAAAAACATTTCCCCTTGGGTTATAACTAATATAAGTGAAGCGATTGAGGTGTAGAATGTAGATATTTGCTAAGTGAGTTTTAGTCGGTGGTTCGTTCAAACCGACTGCACCTGCCCTTCTTCATTTGTTACCCGCGGAGTCGCCCGGCTGCGCCAGATCGATCTCTGTCCCCTTAAATCAACAAGCTATAAACTTTCATTACACCTCGGGCGAACAGCAAAGAAATTCTTGATGAGGTAACGATCGCAAGAGATAATTAGATGATCAAGCCGTTTTAATGGCTGAAGTTGATGAATTAAAAATTCTCCTGCACTTTATAAGATTGATCGTGTAATACTTCAGATATTATCTTTCATTTATCAGCTATCATTGTTGCTCTGTCCAAGAATGCAATTTCTTTCTCTGGATACATTTATCGCTAATACTATGATAAACGGTCACTATTACATAATTACCTGTGTGATTATTTACGTCTTTCGATCGGAAACTGTCTGGAGGCTAAAAAGATGCTAATTGGGACAAGAGGAAATATTATACATTGAAGCGATAAATTCATGTATAATTTAATTCTATTTTCTTTGTTTTTGAGTGACATGTGAGCCGTTTTACGAAAATTTCCGAAATTCCTCGAAGAGTTATGACGTGGTAATAAGAGTAGGGAAACCTATTACGAATTGAAATTAATTTTCAAAAATGTCTTATGTATTTCGTCGATCATCTTGTTCAAAATCAAAGTTATGTGCCACCTGCGTCCCACGATAAGAGTTGGTTGTGTTGCACTGAAAATAGCGACTGTTCTGTTTTAATTGAAGATTTTGCAGACGAACTGCGAACTTTACGAAAGATATAAATTTGTAATTAACTCTGAATCCAAAATGCAATTTTTTTCTAAATTTATGGTTATTTTTATAATATGTATTTTTAATTGATTCCATAAATGTCATTTTCGTTGTAGAAGTCCTATTAATAAGGGTTTCTTGTTGAAAAATCGAGCATCAGAAATAACATCAGAAATGCCATCAGAAATGATATATGATTTTGAGTCTAAAAATAATATAATTTCTGATGTCATTTCTGATATAATTTCCGATGTCATTTCTGATATCGTATCTAATAATTATTTTATTTATTCATTTATTGACAATAATTATTGCATTTACGAAATTGACGACATGTTTTAGTTTCTTCTTTTAGATGATTTGATCGGAATTTACATAGGAAATAATGTAATTTCTGAAATCAGAAATAATATCAGAAATGATATCAGAAATGATATCAGAAATGTTATCAGAAATGTTATTAGAAATTACATCGGAAATGACATCAGAAATGAATTCCTTTCCTAAATCATTTCCGATCAATTCATCCAAAAGAAGAAACTGACTAATGTCAATTTCGTAAATGCAATAAGTTCTGCTAGTAAATAAATAAATAAATAAAAATGATATTGAAAATGATATCGGAAATGACATCAGAAATTATATCAGAAATGAGATCGGAAATGATATCAAAAATGACATCAGAAATGATATCAGAAATGACATCATTCCTAGTCCCAAAATCAGATGTCATTTCTGATGTTATTTCTGATATAATTTCTTATGACAATTCTGATTTCCGATTTTTCAATAGGGTTGTCCCGGATATGGAATCCGGGATACAAAATTCGGCGTGAATATTCCAGCTTATGGAATCTAAATTGTTGAATTAGGGATAAGAAATTCCTGGTTTAGATTCCCGATTATGGAAAACGGGATGTAGAATTAGGATTATTGAATCCGTAATGTTTAATTCCAGGTTATGGAATCTGTCCCACGGGATACTGAGATTCGGAATCTGAGTCGGAAAATCCAGGTTTTGGTTTACATTAGAAAATCCTTTGAAGGGTAATTGAAGGGGATTCAAAAAGGGGAAAAATACTTTATAATCAATATATCTCAAAAATCATTTCGCCTACTCTTATCTGCTAAGTGGATTGACAATAATTCATCGAATCACTGAACTAAACTGAGCCGAATTGTTTTTCATCACCAATAATGATCAGGAGACGTGAAACCTTCCTCATTAAAGTTCCTACTTGCGTCAGTCGTGCTTACGTCGATGCGAAACACTGGCCGCGAGTTGTGCTACAAAGAAATCCAAGTCGTAACTCGGCCTCCGGTCGAACCAAGTTTGGGATCGACAAATGAGACAAAGACTCGATCCCGAAACCAGCAGAATGGGATCGACTTCTGCGACGTAAAACAGCTAATTTCCGGTCTCCAGTACCTTCATCATTCATTATAAACCTTTCTCTGCTTCTTTCAATGAAACCCTAATGTATTCCATTTTTATTAGTAAACGACGGGCAAATAAAATCAGATTTTTTTGTATAAATTACATTCTGTAATGTTTGTATATATGAAATAGTTTGAGATTATGATTATTATTTTTACCACTTTTCTTAAACTTTAGTTGATGAAGCGAATTTCATTAAGTTAGTTCGTCATAGCATGGTCGTGCAAACATTATTTTTAGTTAACGAGGTTAAGTTTCCGGAAACTTTTATTAATTCGTCCATACCATGCGAGTTTCGGGAAATTTCGGGTATTAATGTCATTAGTGGAATTCAAAGCTTCTGAGTACAGACTTTTTTCTTTCGCATTGTGAACCTGTGGTTTTAATTAATAGGTGCACTTGACGTAAATGGAATGAAAAACTTTCTACTATTACACGCCGTCTCCACTCATAGTTTAATTAAAATTTTCCTTTTACATGCAAAAATTTATTTAGACACGAAACTTTTTTCGTAGAAACTTGGATTCAGAAATGCACTTCATGAATTATGTATGTACGAATTACTATTATTATATATCATGTATGAATTAAAAATGTATGATTTATGTTATTGATGATATCCTTTCCATTTTTATTACAAAATAGAAGGGATTCACACAAATTAATATTTAAATTTAACACCTTCAGATTTACATTATGAACCACAAAAATACAAAAATGATGTAGTATAAAATTTGCTAAATACGTGTTATGTGTAACACATGTCAGACAATAATCAAGACAAACAGGAGCCTTTTTGAGTGCTTCTGTTAAGCTTGACGTTCGTGACTAAGCGTATTTTTCGTGGCTGCACGCTGGCGTTGTTGCGATAAAGGATATACCTGTATTAGATGAGTCTGAAACGATTACTGCACGATACATATCGTAGCATTTTAGAATGTTGGACTGACAGGTTGACGGTTAACTCAACTGTTTTGTTTGGTAGCGCGCAACCAGGAGCGTGATTAAGTTCGTGAAGCTTCCATTATTATTATTATTATTATTATGGGTACCAGTATCTGTACCTTGCAGATGTTTGGGTTCAACCTCACATACGTGTGTTCTTCATCCTTGGAAAATTATTTTATTTTTAGGTAGCCTTTTATTTTTTCAGTTTACAAAAGCTTTTTTATACCAAAGGGATTTTATAAAAAGTATATGGAATTCCAAGCAAAACTAACTCGGTAAAATTATTAATTCGGAAAATCGTATTTAAGAGTTTTTATTGAAGTTATGTCTTCCAAACAAGAATCCCCAATAAGAATTTAAAAATAACCCAGAAAACCAGGGAAAATCAGAATCATGTTTTGGAAATAACTTGTTTTCTTGTTAAAACCTCTCATTCACTGTCAATTTTTAAAAAGCATTTCTAACATCTTTTCCCAGAATAAAGGGAGATATTAACGTTAAAAATAACAGCTTTTTCAAGACATGGTCGAAACAAAGGACAAAACTCCTAATTCTCCAATTATTTCTCTGATCGTCGTCTCGTAAAAAATGTTAAAAAGAAGATAACAAAGAAGTGGACAAATGAAGTCGGGAATCCGTAATCGAACGGAAATATAAATCTGAGTCGTTAATCTGGACGTTATCTAAGATTCAAGCGTGTCCTAAGTAGCATAGATGAAACGGATAGTAGTTCGTCGCAAGCCGATCAATTAAAAGACGACTCGTCCATCCTATCCCAATGCGTAAGTGCATTCCGCGGGGAGTTATCTCAATCGCGAGCGAGGAACGATCGGACACAAAGATCCCTTATTGAAATACCAGGGGAACAATTTCTTTTCCGGCGACGAAAGCGGCGGCACCAGAAATCCTTGACCATCTGCTGATTCCGTCCCACCTCTTCTCGGCTTTACTTTTCGGATCTCAATTAACGATAATTGGCAGCTACCGTCTCACTTTATAAATCGCCAGTGTTCACCAATTGAGAGGAATCCAAGGCTTTCATTTCGCTGCTATACAATGTACTCAAGTATGAACAGAATCTGAAATGTTTTGACTGTCATAACCATGAAGCATCAAATGATACAAAGCAGGGACGCATTTATTTTTAAATTAAAAAAATGTTCAGTAGATTCTATATGATTGAGTAAGGAGTTACGAAATCATTTTTGTTAATGTTATCCTAAGCGAATGTTCCATATTCTATATCTAAGATTCGGAACTCCAGATTTCACATCCCACATTATGCAATGAATTTTCAAAATTCCACTTCAAGATCCCAAATTTAATTCCAGACACAAATTTCAAGGTACCGCCATTTAGATTTTACGTCCGAAATTCCGGATTCCATACGCACATTTTTCAGTTCGGATTACACATTCTAGATTCTACATTTCCAATGTCAGTTTCCACATACCAGAATCCATATTCAAGCTCCCACCTCACTGATTCGAAATTCCATATTCTAAATTCGTAAGTGGTAGCGAACCACATGGTAACAGAGTATGCAAAAATCCCGTATCAATTCCATTATTATCACAATTCCTCGTAAAATCGAGTTTTGACCATACAGAAAAACAATTTTTGACAGGCTGGTAAGTAGTACTTTATTTTTTGAAACCTATTTACTATGAGATTTTCCAGATAATATGTATAAGTTTGGGTCAAACTTGTCGCAAGCATTAAGCTTCAAATTTCTTGTGCATCTCTGATCAAACTGAGGCTACAATAAATGTCGCCATATGATTAACAACTATGAAAACAGATCTCTTTATTTTTACTATGGTATTTAGTATTATCCGGATTAAAAGTCAATTTAATTTCCAACCTTCGTTAAAAAATAGAAATCGCTTTTTGAGTGACCGATTGTATCATTTTGTCCATTACACATACAACATGCTTCTCTAATTAACAGAAATCGTCTGAACGGAAAATCTCAAAGCGAGTGAACAGGCATTGATGAAGGCTAGAAATATTTGTGAAGGTGGTTCGAAACACGAGAGAACAATGTTCATAGTACGTGTATCGAGTCCGCTCCTGAGTTGAAGCGAACGACTAACCAAAGAACGATGCAGCAATCTAACCGCGTTGATTAGAGTCGTATGTAGAATCGAGAACCGGATTCCAAGAACCTGTTTCCATGTTCACGTAAGATCCCCGGAGTAATCGACTGACGGATCGGCGACCGTTCGAGTCAGCGACCCTAAGCGGCCAGCGAGGCGGCGCTCGCTTCATTCCTTGTGTAGCGCACAACACAAAGTCCCTCGTCCACACAAGCCAAGAAAACAACGAGCAACGAACATTGATCCGGCCAGTTTATATGGCGATGGACCAGATTCGAGTCGAGATGTTATGGCTATAAGTTTTTCCTGGCGTACGATACTTTTTGGTGTCAGCAGACAGAAAGGCGAAATTCTTCTAGAAGAGAGTCTACCTCCAGCAACTTTTTCACTTACAGTCAACTTTTGCTTAATCTTATTTTCAAAGCGGAAGGGACGAAATAGAGAGCGACGGAAACGAAAGAAGTACTCGGGTATTAAGCGAATTTCCAAATGGTCAATTCAATCAAAATGTCGACCGATTTTAGATCCATTAACACTCTAAAATGCATATTGTTTTTAGCTGTTTTATTTCAAATTCTATGTCTAGTCTATAATATCAACATTAATGTAAACTTTAATGTTCTTTCAAAATTGAACACAAAAGCGTTTCAAATGAAACAGCACCGAATGTTTCAGCAATAATGGCCATTTTGAGCAATGTTCTAATCTTGTGACAATATTGCCGAATGTTGGTAACATTTCCTCAAATTGGTAATTTTGGTGGAATTTTTTATGTTGTTTGGGAAATAACACAATTTTTCGCACTTCATTTTAGTCAATCAGGGGTGTCTGAGAACAAACTGCACTTGCACTGGTAAGTTAAAACAAATAGAGCATTTCTGAAATGGTCATAATCATAATAAAAGTTTCAGTCTGGTTTAAGATGTAAGTCAAGTGACGAAATTGACAGTCAAATAACGATAATGACCGTCTAATGACAAAATTGTCCGTCACGTTATGGACGCCATATTGACATGAAGAAAGGACCTAAAAAAGAAAAAAATTTAAGGTTATGTTTGTGATTTTTGAAATGAAAATACACAAAGAGGATAAACTCTCTAAACCAGCCATTGATGTTTAAGTCTTTATTCTATGCAAAATATTCAATAACTGGTTTTCATTTTATAGAATTTAAAATAAGAAACTCTTAATCAAGATGAAAATATCACTGAACATAGCCTAACATTTTTTCCTTCTTAGGTCCCTGTCTTCATATCGGGTCACATTTTCTAAACGCTTAGAATATATTCTTATATAATTTACAAATCACCGAAATTCCAAATATCCTATATTTCATTTTACCGATTTATTTTTTATCATATTCTCTATTTCTTTTAAATTTCATTAGACATAAATCAGGGGCGTACCCAGAAAAGTTTCTTGATGGGGGTTGTGGGAGTGAGAGAGACAACAATATATTGCTATCTCTATCTCTCTCATATAAACTGGGGCAGCTGCCCCCCCCCCCCTGCCCCAACGTGGGTACGCCCATAACATAAATATTAAGTCTTCGAATAGCTAAGTGTCATATTTTCCGCGGCACCGAATTATTACTTATCCTAAAATGGCTGATCCTACAACCAATCAAATTAACGTAAAATATCGAAATTAAAATTTAATTGGCTGTAGGGTCAGCCATTTTATGATAAATAATAATTTGGTGCCGCGGGAAATATGACACTTAGCTGTTCGAAGACTTAATATTTTTGTCTAATAAAATTTAAAAGAAATAGAGAATATGACAAAAAATAAATCGGTAAAGTGAAATATAGAATATTTGGAATTTCGGTGATTTGTAAATTATATAAGATAACAATTATTGTAGTGAATTGAAAGTTAACTGCTTCTTAGACAATTTGAAAATTATGTTAAATTTCAATTGGTAATATCGATATTTAGGTTATGTTCATATTAGAAATTTGCCAATTATGATTAAAAGCAAATCGAAAAAATATTAATTACAGTAAATAATAATACAGAATATCAGAAATTCTAATAACTTGGAATTCATCAAATTAAAAACAGTATTTCGACAATTTAAGAACTATGACCCATTGTCAATTGAGAGGTTGATGTTGTGTTAAATAATAATTAGATGAATACAATTTATATCAAATTCATATTTTATAATAAATATTATGTCAAAGAGTTCTTACTTTAAATTAATTTTAGTATAGATGAATGTTCAAAATATAGAAAAATATGTTAATATACGTTTAAGTACAAACAAATTTTAGCTTATATATATATTATAAATATATTAATATATATATTTATACGTATATAAATCTCAGTAGCCTTGCTTTGAACAATAATCTGAAAGAACAAAAAATGTTTCCTTAAAATATTTTTACTAGGTTTCTATGTATATGAATTATTGTCAATCATATTTTTCTAAAAGTTTAGGGGAAGAGTCCGGTGAAATTTCAACCCATCGGAATTTATGATGCTCAGAGGTGTCAGTTTTTTTCTTACATAATTAAGATTCTAAAATCATGGTAACATAGAAATTTTTTAAAAAGCATTTTTGTTCATTTTTGAATTTTTATTTAACTAAAGAATAAGTATTTTTTTAAATTCAATTATGTAGCGCTTTTTTATATTTAAAGTATTTAAATAAATGTAAATATTCATTATATAGAAAATATTTAAAAACTATAAAATTTAAAACTTCATTTCTAACAAAAAAATGATCAACATTATTAATTACTGGAAACAACACATTCTAATTTTTAAAAACCTGCAATTTTTGCTAAAATTTTAGGTTATATAATTTTATTTAATCCATTGTTTTCGATACTTCAAGAAAGGATTTTAAAGAAATGCTTCGATTTTAACAATTGGTTATGATTTATAAACAATTTATAATATTATTTTAAATAATATACAATTTTTTAAAATAACAATATGTTCACTTTGATTACCCTGAAGGACAATGACGGAGAATTACAGATTTGTCAAAATGTTTCTCAATGATTACTATATTCATGCATTTTATGAAATTAGTTAATAAGTATAACTTTGAATGTGTTGACAAATATGTTAAACTTTCATATCCAAATTCTCATATTCACCAAAAATTGGGCAATAATTCTGATTTTTTTAAAATTAACAAAATTCTATACAGATTTTTTAAAATTAAGAAATTTTTATAAATTTTTACCACGTTATTTCTGACGATGTTTAAATAATTTGAAATTCCTAATTAATTTTTTAAATCATGTACCTAAGTGTAAATAATTATAAAAAATAAATTGACATTTTAAGGGAAGGTTCCACTGACATGACATTTCAACATTTCATAACTAACATTGTTCATAGGTGCCAAATTTTTTTCCATCAACATTTTGGATTTTAAATTATCCTACAGTGATAAAATTAAAAGAAAAATTTTTTAAGGGTTTTAGAATTTTTAATTTTACTCAATCAAAAAGCCTTTTAAATCCATACGTAATTTTGTTCAAAATTGTAAAAAAGCTCGTAAAAACTTACTGAGCGGTAAGTTTTTTAATAGTTTGCAACCTAGTGGTGAAACAGTAATTAATTCATTAGGTAGCAACAACCACTCACTCGTCCAACAGTGATTGCAATATTAAAAAAAAAATAAAATAAGTCATTTTTCAAAATATCATTAACACTTCTAGAGCTTTTGTGAATAAAATCAAATTATAATAAATTTTCAAAATAGTTTAAAAAATTGTTAAGCGTCGTCAATTTTCCATAAAATTAAAAAATTATTTCAATTTAATGTTTCTGTTAAAATTAGATTCTAAGAAAATTTTAGTTTAATGATAAAATTAAGTTTAAATCACAGTTAAGATCAAGCTGCATGAAGGGATATTTGCTAAAAGAGAATAATACTTTTATAAATTGATCTTTGGCTAGATTGTTCTCAGTGTCGGATTAATCATGAATCACATGAAGCACGTGCTTCAGGGCTCGTACTTTATATACATAACATAAAAATGCAGAACATTTTTTTTGTAGGGGTCCTGAAATTTTTTTATACTTTAGGCTCTCGACAACCTTGATTCGGTCCTGATTGTTCTTATGGAAACGATGATTACTTCTGGAAAGCGCATAGGGAAATCGTCAGAGTGCGAATAGTCAGCCAGAGACGAGTCCGACTTGCACTTATCTTCCCCCCGCAATCGAGGCAATATATTCAAGGCACGAACTATTGTCGCTGCTGAATGGACGTTTTCACTTAAAGTCGCACGCTGGCTGGACAAAGAGATCATTACAGAGTAAGAAAGGCAACATTGGTGCTACAGCGGACACTTAAATACCAGGAATTCACACCCTGATTATACTGCCTTACGACCTATGTGCAACAGATGTGGACTCGATAACGATGGCCTGAATCCAGTTCTTCAATTATTTACGCGACTCACTTCTTCAATTTTAGATATCACCCGTAACTTGAAAACTCCTTAAAGTATTTATGACTAATGCACATGTCACTTTTCTTTGAAATAGCTTAAATGGAATTATTCATCTTAAAAATTAAAAATCAGTACGATAAGCAGTCGTACAGCGCATACAATGTAAGGGTTTCGTATTTGATACACACATTTAATTGTCCCTGGCTTGATATATCAATTATCGATTCCTATATTCGATTTTTCGATTATCAAATCCATATATCGACCATCCGACATAATCCGAATATTCAAGCCTATCTGACCCTACCTGACTTTACCCGACATTACCCTACTCGACCTTACCCGGACCTACCATACCTGACTTTACCCGAAGCTACTAGATCTTAACCGGTTATGCCAGACTTTACCCATACCCGCGATCTTACATGACCCTAGCTAATCTTCCCCGGCGTTACCTGACTTGACTTTACTTAACCCTACCCAACTAGCCCTTATTCGACCTTGCCCGTGCCCTACTTAACCCTACCCGATCCGAACTTACCCAATCTTATCTGATATTACCCGACTATGCCTTACTCGACCTTACCCGGAACTACCAGATCTTAACCGGCCCTACCTAATCTTACCCGGATCTAGCCAATCTTACCCGGCGTTACCCGATCATACCCTACCTGACCTTGCTTGAGCCTATCTGACTAGACCATATTCGACCTTGCCCGGTCCTACTTAACCCTACCCAACCCAAACTTATCTGATCTTATCTGATCCTACTCGACCTTACCTTACTTGACCTGACCCGGAGCTACCAGATTTTAACCGGCACTACCCGACCCAACCTTGTGCTACCCGATCCTACCAAGCTCGACCTTACTTAACCTTACCCGACCTTGACTTACCCGACCTTACCTGACATGACCTAACATGACCCTACCCAACCAGATCCGACCTTATCAAACCTTATCCGATCTTACCAGGTGCTACCCGATCCTACCCGCCGCTACTTTAATTAACCCTAACCAACATGTCCTCATCTGGACCTACCCAATCTAACTGACTTTACCTGACTTTACGCGATGCGATCTTGTCTTACCCAATATTACCCGACCCTAACAGACCTTAAATTTCTAGTAATATTTCCTTCCAAATTGTATTCTTAAAGAAAAAATTCATCGATCTTAGGAAGGTGAGATAAATAAAAAACTTAAAATTTTTTTTATTTTAATTGCATACAGCAAAATAACCGACCTTACCCGATCTTACCTGGCCCTATCCTACATATATCTCTGTCTTTCTCCATCTCCATCTCTCTTGCCCACAACCGCAAATGCGATGCTATTGGCTGGGAACGACGATCGTACGGACGGACGGATGAAAGGACGGACAGACAGACGGACGACAAAGTCTCTTTATAAGCTTGTCCACGAATCCCTAAAAGTGGTTTAGCATCGATGACTCATATTTCAAATACGCTAACAATTTATCATTCCAAAAATAAAAGTTAAACAGAAAAAACGGGAAGGTAATTTTTTTTAGATAAAATCTATTTACTCTAGTAGGATAATAATTAATTCAGGAATGCAATTTCTATTCACAGGAAATGCTTTACAAGTGTCATGAGAGGATCCTTCAAGTGTATTTAATTTCTTCTTGTGAGTTTATTAAAACGGCTTGAGCTTCTTTGCAGTCTCTGAGTACATGAAAGCTGATTTCTTTGTTTTTTGTTCCCCCTCATCTGACGTACACAGTTGTCTTGAGGTGGAATGTCAAAGTTTTAAATCCATCGCCAAGAGATTACGGCGATGGTCGAATCACATTTTGAAATCCAATGACGCGCAACAATAAAACGGTTAGAAGGCGCGCAAGCGTCCATGTAGAGTCCATTGGACAGGTTCATATTTTGCGGAACCGAATGTCCGTGAGATAAGCGACCGTGATACTCAGCATCTCAAATGTCAATCCGAATAATATTGAGGTTAACAAAATCGTAAATCCCTTTCTGTACACTTGACCGCCCCGTCAGTTTTCAAACTGGAAAAGTTAGCCAACTTTGTTGTATAAAAGAAAACCTGATTTTTAATCAGATAAAGTGTTTGAAAATATCAAACAGTTCTTATTGTTGAGGCGATAATTGCTTACATATCACTTCTTCTACAATAACAGAAAATGATATCACTTGAAGTAAACACTTGAGGTGGTATTTTTTTATTTCCAGGTGGATTTGTGAACATTTTGTAAGAATAAAATTCAAATAAGAATACAATAAGATTTAATTTAAAATTTAACCAGAAAACAATTTATTAATTGCAATAAGTCTACGTACAAACCGGGTCCAAATAAGCGGTTGCAATAATAGGTTGTCACAACACTCTGGATTATGTCACCAATTGGATTTTAATAATCGTAATGTACCATGGATTTAATTACAAATAAAGAAATGGCTAAAGATGCAGCACCAGCATTGACTCGCTGGCCCGCTCCTTTCGTCGTTCGAACGAATCTGAGCAAAAACCCAGAAAGGAGAACCCTTTTCCTCTTCTTTCATTTCTCTTATCTAGTCATTATAATTACGATGACTACCGAATTGAACCATTACACTATCAAGAAACTTTTACATTTAATTTAAAGGACCAATAACTAAACTTGAATTTATTAACTTCATGTTAGACTTATTCGTAACCTAATTTATAAAGCGGTTCCGAAGTTAATTTACCATTTATTTAGACCTCACCTAGATCTAAATTCTAATTTAGGTTAAAAATTTCCAATGAGTGCCATCTGTATGTCGTTGACCGACCTTATGATACGAACACCAAACTGAGAGTGAGGATGACCAGCAAATCACGCAGCCACGTGCCGATTCGAAAGGATCCACTACTCAATACCCGAATTACTACAATGATGACGTTGGTAAATCAGATGTCAGATGTCGGAACATCGCTAACAGAGCAAATAATAATTCAGTAGCAAATCGATTCCACCCACATTACGATGCCTAGTTTTCGACATGTTACCAACTTGATATTGTTGAATTCATTTTTTTGTAAACAGTAAAAAACTGCATCTTGTGATTCATGTGGATTATAAATAATAAACCAAAAATAATCATTAATTGTAAAATACCTTTTCATTAAATCATTAAATGTTTAACGTCTCTTAATGAAAATACTTATTTCGTTTTTGACAACAAATACTACAGATTGATGGCACACCTATTGGTTCCCCAATATCACCGTTGTTTGGCAATAATGTGTTGAATGATTTGGAAAGTAATTGTCCCAATATTCTAAAAACTAAACATAATTGCATCAAGATACAATTTTTTGCATACACAAAAATCATATCGACCTAGTCTTAAAAACTTTCAATTCATATCATAGAAATTTACAATTCATTCACGAACTATCTAGGTATCAATATTAATTTTTTGGATGTCACACTCATGATAAACAATAATAAAATCATCAATTGTTGGTATCAAAAACCAATGGCATTTGGTAGACTTATAAATTACTTTTCGAACCATCCACCGATGATTATTAGAAAATACATCAATGTTCGTCTAAATTCATTAAAATTCAGTATAACCAACAATCAAAATGTTTGTAATCCACGTTCTCTGTTATATAAACAAATGCCAAAAGTTTGTATTCCTTACAATTATTTAGATTTTACTAAACTTTCAAAAATTTTAAAATCATTTAACATCCAAACAATTCTAATTGTTAATAAAAATTTTTAAAATATTATTAGATTACTTAAAGACCGTACTGATAAATGGCAAACTATTCAAATTGTCAAATTTAAAAAATTTTCCTGCGAAATATATTGACGAAACCAAACGTTCGTTAAAAACTGATCGTGAGTGTGATTATAAAAAACGCGATTTTTCTGAAATGTTACATATGAAAAGTAATAATTCAACAATCAATAAAAAATCTAAAATTTTATATCTTAATAGAATATATTCTCCACTTATTGACTGATTGAACTTATGATTGTTTTTCTCTTTTTAATCATTACCACCTCTCTTTTAAATTTGACCATTACATCCACTGTTTATATTTAAGTACATCGACCCCTGTTTACCAAATATTGTACAATTAAATTTCTTTCTTCGTAATCAGTTTTGACATGATGCTCCTACCTATCGTCCTATTGTCCTACGCATTGACCATAATTTATCATTTGAATATTTTGTTTTATTTTGTTGACTAAAATTAAAAAAAGGATCGAATTTATTTCCTGTTTATATATACAATTTGGAAGGGAATTTTCTGTCTTTTTTGAATAAACCAAAAAGTTCATCTTCAAGAATTAAAACAAATATTAAAATTTATTGTTGTTTGCAAAAAATTATACTTACGTAAATTAAGATTATTATGGTATGGAAGGTAGAATGGCTAATTGATGTTTAAAATGACCCACTTCAAGCAAGATTGAACTTAAGGTTTTCCTAAGGATCATTTTTTAGAACCACTTATTAAATCAAAAGAAAACAAACAGGACGATTTCGTAAAAGAAACAATACCTAAGTTGACAGAATAAAAAATTATTATAATTCCTTATTATTATATTATTATTATTATTATTATTATTATTATTATTATTATTATTCAAATTTAATAAATACAGTAGAGCCCATTTCTAACACTAAACTGAACTCAGGTAATATTTAAATTCAACAAAATCATTATCGCGTTCATAACTCAATTATATTTCATGGAAGTTTATTTTTCTAATTATTCATAATTATTCATAATTAATTAGGCAGATTACCAAATTGAAATTAATTAACTTCAAACCTTTCCTAATTTGTCCTTATTCTAACACTTAACAAAAAGATTCCTATACTCCTTATCTGGGGTCCAAATAGATGGTTTTAGTAGATAACGTTTATCTGAGTAGACGAGGGGTTTAAATATCAAAATGTGTATAATTTGGCTCTAATAATATTTCATGAATTAAACACTCTGAGAAAATTCTTCAAACCACAAGCTCCAAGATCATCACGTCAACGGGATCATTGTTGCAGGTCACTGAGGATTCGTTGTGACAGTAGAAGTAAATATTGTTACATCCTGATAACAAAAATCTTTTCTTAAATTAGAGGAATTGTGCATGATTCAAACCTAAATTCCAAATTAATAAAATATTTAATTTAGCAAGTGATTCATTCCATGCGAAATCACTTTACATTCGATCCACACGCACTACTTCTCTTAAAGAAATATATTGTCAGCTAAATGTATTTTATTTCGATGCATAATTTCCCTTGAATTTTATTGCAGCTGCAAACTTATAAAACATTTTTATCATTTATCATAAAACTGTCGGTAATCGACCTGTGCAGATCACTAGAATTCGACTGTCGATAAACCGGTTGTACTCAGGAGAGGTTTTTCTACAGTTTTCCTTCTCCACTGGCGAGCAAACCCAATATACCGGGTGGTCCAGGCAAATGCGAGTACTCCTAATTTCAAGCCGTTCTGTAGACGCAAAAACACTTAGAGAATATACAAAAAGTATTGAATTCTAGGAACTCCCTACGGGGGACACTTATTGGGCCTGTAAGGCCGTTAAACGAATGTATAATAACTTTTTAAAAAATCATAAAACAAATATATTGGTCCTTTCCTCAAGTTCTATTATTTACCTTATTCTAACCACGGTTCTAAATTATAAAATCAGAGTTAGTTTGATATAAAATAATATTTCATAATTCTAGTTTAATTATTGATCCTTTGTAATGTTGGAATTTTTAAATAACTTGACGCGTAATATGAAATTACTAACTAATTAGGTTAAATTTATTCAATTATTAATCTCACGAATAAACTCCTTTTGTTTGCCTTCTCCATTTTCAGAGACTCTTCTCTAGAAATGTGAACAGAGTCCAGAAGGTAAAACTTGGTGTTGTTTATTTTTCCCTATAAAAATTCCAGAATTGGAATTAGACAACTATTTCTATTCCTTATAGATTGCAATTAACAAAAACACTTTGACAATCCTATGCAAAAAATAATCTTAATAATTATGTTCACTAAATTTTAAATCTCTTATTTTAACTACGTAAAATAAATATTCATAGCGCTAGCACTTCATTAAAACCTTTTTCTAGTTTATGAAAAATTTGCTTATTACAGTGAAAATAATTTTATTTCGTAGTGCTTCTCTATTTTTTTCTTTTTACAAAGCTTGATTTCTCATTCCTACAGATAATGATTATTACAAAGTTTATTATTTTCTTGAGCTCTTAAGTAATTATGGGGATCTCTATAAGGGTACATTTGTCCTGAAAATCAACCATTAATTCAATAATCTTGGCTCGCTCAGCTTATATCTTAATTAACGAGTTAATGCTGATATACAAATGTTGGTTCAGAATATTTTGTACTCGTTAATGAACGTTATAATAGCTCTTTGAATGTGGAGCATTCTTATCAGAAATAATTGTTTTTACGTATTTATTCCTTCAGTTTGCATTATGCCTGCAAGAAATATGAAGATCGGCTATTTCATGTAAGCTGATTTTTTGATAAATGTATCTTTTTGATCGTAGAATTTTAAAAATGGAATCTTAGACCTCGAATCTGAGATGTGGAGTCTAAGATTAAGATCTGTAATTTAGAAAATAGAATAAGGAAAAAGTTACATATGTGCTGACTCGAGCAGGTAATTAGCTACTTTGTATCTAAAACTAGCGTTTGTTAAAACCATCAGTCTTAGAGGGTAGTTAAGTTTGGTAAACAAACTTAACCCAACTCTCATTTTAGAATTGTTCATCTCTCGATCATTATTCATTTAAGATACGGGAAAAAAGGTAGAAAACAATGTCGAAATCAATATCGCACCATGAAAATGGATAGCCTTTGGACTCTCGTAGACTTTTGAGGACGATGGCGTGTGATAGGAATGTTTATTCACCGAATCGTATCGTTACTTAGTTCTTTCTCCATAGCGGTTTTGTGCAGGATCTTGGACCACCCGGCGCGTCCAAGCATCTGAATTAATTATTTGTTTTAATATAAAATCCGCGGGGTGTGATTTAGTTGACCGCCACAGGGGCAAGTAGCTCTTGGGCATATAAACAAGTCGATGTCGTGTTGTTCCCTGGACCTGGAGATGTATGTGTGCCCAGACTAACAAGTTACACCAACGCCGCCAGTGTGAAAGCCTGACTATATTCCCCCAACCATTTTCTTCTGAACAGCATCACCGTTTCTTTACCGCATTTAAATATACTTTCATCCACTAATATTTATTTGTGAAATGTAGCATTCGTTTTTTTCAAATTAATCCTTTGTTGCTTCTTTCTTTGTTCTTGCCTCTTCTTTTCTGTTATAAACTATCAGTTCAATTTCACCTTGTGATACTTTTATCGTTTTTTCTTTATTTATTTGTAACATTATTTGTTATATTATTTTTTTAAATAATAATAATTCTATTAATATCGGTTTCAATATTGTGTAATGTGTCTCACACTTGTCTTTTCTGGCCGTTAATTCCCATACTTTATTTATTTTTATCCCTTTACATGCACTTCAATTTTGTTTTATTTTTTGTGACTTCCTTCACTTCTACTTCTCATGCTTCTTTTTAATTCGTCTTTTATTTTATCTTATTCTTTATTCACTTCGCTTGACTTCTTTAGTTACTGTGTATATTTTTTGGACCATTTTTCACTTCTGTCTTCTTCTTTTTCTTCTTTCATTGTTCTTTCAGGAATTGGATAACGAATATTTATACCAAGTGAATAATAATAAAAAAGTGGAACTTTTCTAGATATCAAAAACTTTTGACTAGCAATAAGATTTTTTTCCCACCAAAACCACTCAAAAAATGTCGAACTCTCACAAAGTTAGATGTAAGATTATTCAAAATAATTTTTCATCCTGAGTGGTAATCTAAATTTATTTCCTCATTATTACTGTTGCCTAGCTCAAGCGTCGGAAAGGGGTTGGGTTAGGAACAGCACTTAAGAAATGATAACCTAATGAATATAGAATAAACTTAGAAATCTTTTTTATTAGATCACACCCACCAGATTACAAAGAAGTAGTTCACACCGAACACTGAGAATTTTGAATAATTACTGAATCGGAGCAATGATTCCGATTACGCAGAAAACAATTTAGGCCATCAAACGCAGAATAAGGTAACTGTCGTCACCTCGCAAATCGTTCTAGTTGCAGCGAGCTTAGCTCCACCACAGTTAAGGTTAGACTTGACGTAACAACCGCTTCTTATAGCGTTATTGACGTAACGCTAATATGGTTGACTGCTTCCGAGCTATGCTTTTTGCTGTGTGAACGCGCCTGTAAGCAGCTGATCCAAGATGGCTGCCTCTCGTAATCTCATATATTTTGACAGTATCTCAACAAGGCCGAGCGATTGTTTCTCTCATCCGCGCATTTTTGTAAATTGGGAATATCATCCGGCTTCATGTGCCCAGATTCTCGATGGATTGCCCAAGAGATTCTCAAAGCTGATGTTGTAATCTGGTTCTCATCTGTCGATTTTACTCAGTGTTCAGGACATGGAATTAAAAAGATACAAAATTGGTATAATTACAAAGTTTCACATATTGGTTTTTAAATCTGATTTGGTGGTTTGGCTGGAGCTGTCAAGTGTATTTACAATAGGTAGGAATCAATAATTAACAATTGATTCCGTGCTTGATGCTAAGGCACTATAAGAACACTTTTACTTTTATTTATATCTAATTTATTTATCTTTTACATCTATATTTGTGGGGGTTTCAGCCTTGCCGCCAATTATGTGTCAGGCAGTAGCCATAAGGTTATGATTGTGAATCGGCCTTAAGGCCCCCCCGCACTGCACTCTCCTAGACAAAAGCGCGCAATAGATTAGATTCTTTCCGTGCACGGTCGAGTGTTGTTGATTGTACGTGTGTGAACTAAAACATATCTTTTATAAGTACCAAGTGATATTTGTTAATAAATAATATATATATATATATATATTCTGGAGTTAACTAAATGGTGTTTTAATATTGACTATCTTAAGTCTTGGTTCCTGGATTACCTTGAAGGTCTAAATTATAAAAATCCTAACCTAAAATATCCATACATTGACTTATGTGCGTGGCAATAATTTTATCGCGTCACAAAAATTACATAAAGAAATTTCCTGAATTAAAATCAATTTTCTTTGACTAAAAGGAATTAGATTCTTGATGCTCATTGAAAAGGCAATAACAATAAGGATGCAGGATAATAGACACGCAGTGTCGAAAAAGAAGGAAATTTTTACAGAGATATTCAACTGCACCTGCGTCATGTCTCTGCGAGTGCAGGCAGTTGTAAAAGCAAATCGAGCGACGAATACAATATCCGTTGGTTTGCACGCTACACTGAAAATTGCCACGCGTGACAGCATGCATGCATTCTCAAGATGCTGGGCGCGAGGTTTATATATGTACACTGTACACAGTTACACCTTGTGTGAAAAGAAGAAGTTCCAAGTCGAGAGTACTCCTTTCTGCAAATAAGCCCTCATTTTTACCTCTGTATCGAGACTTTCAAGTTGGACAAAGACACACAGTTAAGACACTTACCACTGCCGAGAAAAGTATTTTATGTATTCGTGTACATTCGAGTTCCAAACATGTCTTTTGTTTACCTAAAACAAAACATCATCGTCTTTTTTGCTCTCGACCTTAATTCTCAATCTAAAAAAGTTTACAATAATTAAAATATTCCTCAAATGATTTTTTAGTCAACTGTAAATTGATGAACTGTAGTTAGCATAACACAAAAAGTCCTACTTTTTCTGCATTTAAATTCCAGAAAAATAAAATGTTTAAGATAGTATAATTAAGTGATGAAACCTTTTCTAGTCTTGGAATATTTTAATAAATTTAAAAGAAGCCGTGAAGTTTAAAACTAAAAAACATTTATACTAATAACTTTGTCAATGAGGATCATATAGTACCAAAAGGTACTCACTTTATATTGTGGAAGAAATTAAAAAAGTTCTAAAATCCGATCTTTTGATCTAGGAGAAGTTAATTAACGAATAGAGGCTTTTAATTTAAGAATAGAATGTGTAGAGAAGCTGTTTGGAACTATTGGTCAACATCTCAAGACGGGAGCCCACTAATCACCACTAATGTTAATATTATTCAGTGGCTACTCTACATGGAACCTCGATAAACCACAAATGGATCTTAAAGATGCATACACCTTTCACATGCGATTCTCTAGTAGTTTCTAACACCTCACCGCCTATGTACAAGATTCTCGTTCTGAAAAATCATACAATTACTCGTAACACTATGATCCAGATCATCTTATTTCCAGAACTCCTTTATATTGCATAAAACTTCTCGAGATTTTGTGAATAACAGTTGGAACAACATGTATAACAGAAAAATGTTTCACTGAAAAAAATGTTTTGTCATATCAACAAAAATTTTGTTGGCTCAACCAAATTTTTGTTGATATGACTAAACATTTATTTCAGTGTTTATTGGATTGAATTGGTCAGCTCTTTCTCTATCATTAAACCAAACTTAAATAACTTTAAATTGGATTAAAATAAAACCGTTTCAGGTTATTTTACTCTAACAAAATTTTTCTGTGTTTGAAAAAATGATATATTATTTCTAGTTTTCTCGCATTTTGTCATTAAACACCTTTTAATTAATTTGTTATTGTTTTTCGCGAAGCAAATGCAGTAAAAAACGAGAAATTGAATCACAGTGCGTTAAAAATTAGTCAAATTTCTCACTCCCTGAGATACAAAAGTGTCATGATAAACGACTTCGCCTGGATGCTGATAATGACTGGAACAACGAACTCGTTTTCAGCTGGGCTCATTAATAAGGTGAAATTGTTTGTTCGAACGATGCGTCATGTTATTGCAAGTCATAGTTCTCTCAAAGCTGATGGTATTTACTCGTTTTCATTTCGCGTTAATATATATGCTTCCACCTCTTTGGGGGTCGTTTCTAAAGTTTATGAATTTTCGCGTCTCTTGACTCTATTCTGTCATTTCTCTTTATGCTCGAGAGTTTCCTGAAAAGCTGCTCGAAAATCAGACCATCTCCGCGGGATTAAGAGCTACGAGAAATGAATCGCCTTTAATCTCCAAAGAAAACTTTTTAACTTCTTCTCATTAACATTTGGGCTATTTTTCAACTAAAACAATATTTGTATTTTATTCACATTGTGATTTTGAGAAAACAAGAATACCTAAACATGTCCAGTGAAGATTAAAATCAACTGGAATGCTTGTCTCTCAATTTAATCTAAATGTAAATACGAGAATTCATATCTTTGGACAAATTCTTTTCATATCCTTTGTCGTAACAAACAACAAAAAGGCAAAACTGTCGAACATGATAAGCAGGTTCCTGCTGACTTTAGCGTGGGCTATGAAGCGATAAACGACGCATTTAGAAGCGGACAATAACGCTCAATGTAGCGTGACGCGATGATACGTTGTTGGAACAGTCAGTAGTAGAACCACCCGCAGCGAGACTCCTAGTGACCACGGAAACGCACATCATTACCCACTGCTGTTGACATCGCGTTATAAACACCGTCATTCAAATTTATATCGTCACATTATCACTGTGACAACAAACCACAAAATTAACTCATTTATTTTTAAAAGTGGTATGACCCCTGAAGGTATCTCTAAAATACTGTAAACTATCCTTTTCTATTTTAACATAATTATTCACTAACCATTGCTAAAATATTCTTCCACCTAATTTATAATAAGATACTTTAAATAATCTGCTCTAGTAATTCTTGTTTTCTTTTAACTATTGTTTCTATCAATACTTATCATGTTTGTCTCAAAACCTTTGGACCGGAAGGCATGAAATAGGATAGGTCCAAGGTCTAACATTAAGATCCAAATTACTGAACTATTTTTGCAATGATTTCGTACAGTTATAGTAGATTGTAACATAAGATTCTGGCACTTTTTCAGAATTAGTATTAAAAATTGTTGCTACCTCATTTGTCTTCTGAAATTTAAATTGATTATGATACATTCCCTTTCTTAATTTAAAGAGCAATTGTAATTTTAATATCACTTTATTTTTTTTCATAGCTAATTTTTCTTCCATCTTTACAAGCTCTGAGATCATCTTTTAAGATTTTGCGAGAATATTAAAATTTCTCATAGTTGTTTCAATGAGAGTTACGACTTCAATATTTTCGGTTTATTATTTCGATGGGATCTATAACACTAGTTTACAGCCAAAATGTACATTTAATGCTACTATTTTTTTTTATGTATACTATGGTTCTCTAAACTTAAAAATGACATTAAGAAATTTTTCTATGGATAGGTTTCCGAAATATGAATTTTTTAAATTTTTTTACGTTTTTTTCGGAGGTGCCTTCACGTTTTAGGCCGTATCTCGAGTTACAGACGTCCGATTAAGTTTTTCTAGGTGTCAAATTAAAGGTAATCAACTTCCAAACAATCGCTTTTAACATTATTTTTCAATCGGTTAAATATTTTAAGTGATATAGTCCAAAAAAAAAATAGAAAATTTGAGTTTTTGGCCCAAAATCTGAAAAACAAATTCATTCTACCGTCATGCAAAAATAGAAAACGTCAAATTATGTCCAGTTATAAATTTTTTACATATATGGCTCACTTTTAAGAAGAAAAAAATGTATGGATGAAACAATCTATGGGTAATTATCAAAGTTATAAGCCAGGGTACTGAAATTCTCGTTTTACGCCATTTCGGTATTTTACCTCCTTTTATAGTGATTATGTTGATTAATTTAATGAATACAATATCTAATTAGAAAATGGTCTTTTTTCACAGATTTCAAATAATTATCAGTGCTTTACTAATTCAAATTTGACTGAAAAATTTTTTGGAGTTTTTGACAAAAATTTCTGAAGAGGCATAAATTGATTAAAATCTGCTTTTTTGACAAGTTGAATCAGATGCGCAGAGGTTCAATTATTGTTGAATTTTGTTTGTTAATAGATGAAAAAGTTTCAAATTAGATATCGAAATATGAAAAATAAATGATATTTGACTGAAAAATTTTTTGGAGTTTTTGACAAAAATTTCTGGAGAGGCATAAATTGATTAAAATCTGATTTTTGAACAAGTTGAATCAGATGCGCAGAGGTTCAATTTTTGTTGAATTTTGTTTGTTAATAGATGAAAAAGTTTCAAATTAGATATCAAAATATGAAAAATTAATTATATTTGACTGAAATATTTTTTGGAGTTTTTGACAAAAATTTCTGAAGAGGCATAAATTGATTAAAATCTGATCTTTGAAAAGTTTAATCAGATGCGCAGAGGTTCAATTTTTGTTGAATTTTGTTCGTTAATAGATGAAAAAGTTTGAAATTAGATATAGAAATATAAAAAATAATTGATATTTGACTGAAAAATTTTTTGGAGTTTTTGACAAGAATTTCTGGAGAGGCATAAATTGATTAAAATCTGCTTCTTTGACAAGTTGAATCAGATGCGCAGAGGGTCAATTTTTTTTTAATTTTGTTCGTTATTAGATGAAAAAGTTTGAAATTAGATATAGAAATATAAAAAAAAATGATATTTGACTGAAAATTTTTTTGGAGTGTTTGACAAAAATTTCTGGAGAGGCATAAACTGATTAAAATTTGCTTCTTTGACAAGTTGCATTAGATGCGCAGTGGTTCCATTTTTGTTGAATTTTGTTCGGTAATAGATAAAAAAAAGTTTAAAATTAGATATAGAAATATAGAAATTAAAAGATATTTGTCTGGAAATTTTTTTGGATTTTTTGTCAGAAGCTCCAAAAAATTTTTCAGTCAAATATCATTTATTTTTCATATTTCGATAGCTAATTTCAAACTTTTTTATCTATTAACGAACAAAATTCAACAAAAATTGAACCACTGCGCATCTGATGCAACTTGTCAAAGAAGCAAATTTTAATCAATTTATGCCTCTTCAGATATTTTTGTCAAAAACTCCAAATAATTTTTCAGTCAAATATCATTTATTTTTCACATTTTGATATCTAATTTGAAACTTTTTCATCTATTAACAAACAAAATTCAACAATAATTGAACCTCTGCGCATCTGATTCAACTTGTCAAAAAAGCAGATTTTAATCAATTTATGCCTCTTCAGAAATTTTTGTCAAAAACTCCAAAAAATTTTTCAGTCAAATTTGAATTAGTAAAGCACTGAAAATTATTTAAAATCTGTGAAAAAAGTCCATTTTCTAATTAGATATTGTATTCATTAAATTAATCAACATAATCACTATAAAAGGAGGTAAAATACCGAAATGGCGTAAAACGAGAATTTCAGTACCCTGGCTTATAACTTCAATAATTACCGATATACATATTTTTTTCATCCATACATTTTTTTTTTCCTAAAAGTGAGCCATATATGTAAAAAATTTAAAACTGGACATAATTTGACGTTTTCTATTTTTGCATGGCGGTAGAATGAATTAGTTTTTCAGATTTTGGGTCAAAAACTCAAATTTTCTATTTTTTTTTGGAATATATCACTTAAAATATTTAACCGATTGAAAAATAATGTTAAAAGCGATTGTTTGGAATTTGATTACCTTTAATTTGACACTCAGAAAAACTCAATCGGACTTCTGTAACTCGAGATACGGCCTAAAACGTGAAGTCATCTCCGAAAAAAACGTAAAAAAATTTAAAAAATTCATATTTCGAAAACCTATCCATAGAAAAATTTCTTAATGTCATTTTTAAGTAACGAGAAGCTTAGTACATAAGAAAAAAATAGTGACATTGAATGTACATAAAATTTTTTTTTTTTTTGTAAACCTGTGTAATCAACTGTTTCGTTAGCATTAGAAAAAATATCTTCCAAAAACGACTCTACCATGATCACAACAATCATTGATCGAAATAAAACTTCAAAAAAAAATTTTTTCTTCTATCCTTCTATACTATTGACTATAATAATTTGCCAGTTTAGTTTCCTCCTGAAAACTATATTATTTTTTAAAATTTGTTTTCCATCTCCTTCAGGGGAGGAATTTTAGTAATACAAATAAAAAGTAATTTTTAGGATATAAGATTTACAAACTATTTCTTTATATCCCTTTGAGGTAATTATCTTTTAAATCTCTTTCCAAATAAAAAATTAATTGAAAAGTTTGATTGCGTACTAACAAAAGTTACAAACCAAGACCTATTTATTAATTTGAACTTAATATGTTCCATTAGTTAGTAAGCTTCTAAACAAGCTTTAAGAAGCTTTACACTTCCTCTTACATGATTCATATTCAAGTTAAATTGCAGTCATTAAATGAAATACAAATTACATTCTCAAAGTTCATAAATAGCATTGCAATAACTTTGAAATCAGAAATAATTTAAAATCAAACATAAATCGAGAATTTCAATTACCAACAGGTGACAAAACCTTATAAATTTTTTCTGAATTTGTTCTAAGATTTTATCTACAGATTCGAAAACACTGTGCTCATTACTTTTATTGAATGTCTCACCACCGCATGTAAAATCATATTTTATGGATTCGAACAACCTACATTTTAATTATTATTTTTCAAATTATAATTGTTGACTGCTTCGTTAACAAATGAGAAATGACTCTCACAGTTACAATCACAAGGGTTATCGTCGAAGTGATTCTTCCTTGATGTTCTTTTCTCCTTTTTTAAAGACGAGATATCTACATCCGGTGGACCAGTGATGATGGCTAAAAGAAACCGGTTGCCCAAGTAGTAAACGGTCGTTTAATTATTTCGCGTTGATTGCATTCAACTCTACATTATACAATGGCTGCCATGGTAAAACTCAATTAGACTTGTCGCAAACATGCTGATTACAGAAAAAGTTATTTTTAACTGTAATTAACCTATTAAAATTATGATTCTTTTACTAAAAATAGGTATATATTGGTATTATTGACTTTAATTTTTTATCCAGATTATCCAGACTAAAGCAATCAGAAAGGCGTTAACAGCAAACATGTACAAAACTATTTATATTATTATGCTTTTAGACATGCCAAACTAGAGGAAATTAATTAGGCACCAATTTTCAGTTTCTACAGCTCGTATTCTACGTCCTGAATTCTACATCATGGAATCAACAACCCGGATTTTACAAAACCCAGATTCCACATCACTGAGTCAACATCTTGGATTTCTTACCCTGGATCACAAATTACGGATTCTAGCATTCCAATCAGAAATCCTGTATTGGACAATCCCACTTATAGTTTTTTGGGATATAGAATTCTGAAGATGAAATTAAGGATCTGGAAAGTGGGATGTGGAATCAGGGCTATTAATACCGGTGATTAAAATTCGTAATGTGAAATACGGGATTTGGTATCCGAAAAATGGAATCCGACATTTGGTATCCGAGTTACCGCTTTGTTAAACCAAAACCATGGAATTCGATTTTGAGTATCCGGGATATAAAAATTTAAATCTGAAATATGTCCGGAATAGCGAATCCGCAATAGGGAATTCGAAAAGTGGAATAGGAGATTTGGAATCGGGAATGTGAAATTGGGGATATGAAATCAAAGACGTGGAATTCTGATAATGAAATTAAGGACGCAGAAAGTGTGATTAGGTGTCAGGGATAGTAATTCTGGAAATCTACTAATCCATAAGATTGGTGATAAATGTAGTGTAAAAAGAACATCCTAGAAAAATTATTTCTGCCCGATTCTTATTCGCTAAAATTCCTATGAATACAACCTTTCTGATTTTAAATAGTGAAATAAGGTGGTAGTATTCTTACTTTATATAAACGCTTTTTATTCGCAAAAGGAGTATATTTATAAACTAATCCTCAGACTCGAAATCAAAGATGGCTGAACAAGACGTCTTTGAAAACTATCAACTGCATGTATACGCGTATGTCGTCTTGAAGAGTCGAGGGCATACCTATAGTAACAAAACCCGGCGACGGGGCGACCCTGGCTGCCTCTTCTACGTCTGGTCGATACTCTGCGGAACCCCACCCTTCAACTCATTCCTCCCACCCCGGGTCACTGTCTCTTCCTCTGTAACCCCTTCCTTCCACATGCCCATCTTCACCATCCCTTTACCGCAATTGCAGCCAATCCTCCACCCCACAACAACTCTCCCACCCCCACAACAAGTCTCCTACCCTCTCAATAGCCCATCCACCCCTTGGTAGCTGCAGGTGTACCGGTTGATTGATCGTTTATCGATACGCAGACCACTATGGCGGCTAGTGGCGACCTACCATCCGCTACACGCGTTACACATTTATAAAGGCGTTAAACATGAGCTGCATAGTGTATAAAACCTGACCACCCCCAGCCTTACACTCAGTTATACCTCAAAGCCACCCCTCCTCGTTTCCTTTGAGGACCGTTTTTGCCTCAGTGGATGGTCGATTGGTATCGGAATTTATAAAAGCCCAGCACACGACGTCAATGTTACAACTCGGGCATCCGCCCCCATTATTTCACCCCCACCCACAGGTTGGATAAGCTCTCGCGAAACACGGCTAGCGCCGCCTGGTACACGAATTCCGATGCACAACCGATACTTATCGATATGTGTTTCCGCTTGCAATTCACTACTCACATCCAACTGAAATGCTCCCCCCTCAGCCTCTCTAACCATTGCAACCTTCCGCCACAATTCTGGAACCCCAAATACTTCCGGAGCCAGTGTATCAATTTTTAACGGGGACTTGGGATTTATCGGTGTTTATATTCCACTCGGCAAAATGGGGTCTTGCTGGGAAGTGAGATCTTAGCTACTCTCGTGGGAGGATGCTAGTTGGTTTAAGTTTATGGTTGAAGGAAGGATATCTGAGGTTTGACCTTTCGTAAATCATTCACGAAAACTCAATCATTCTTTACTTTAAAGAGATTCTATTGCAAAATTCGAATTAGATTGATAACACTAGTTTACAAATTTTTTCTTCATGTTGGGTACCTTTTTGGAAATGTGTTTTTTAGGCTAATTTGGGGTCTCTGAAAACGAAAATAGCCACCAAAAATTTTTCCAAAGAAGCGTTTGTAAGATATTGACAAAAAAAAACCCGTTTTTCGGTTCCTTTTTCAGTTATTGCGAGAAATAATGAAAAAGGTGAATGTAACGAATGGAACTTTGATAGAGTTTGAATAAAAGGTAATTTTTCTTGATGATTATGTATTACTTGTATGAATATTATTGGTAATTTTTGTTTATCGACGTTGAAAGTCGAAAAAAGTGATTTTTTAAAAGTTTTTCTAAAATTTAAACGCATTTATTTCTTTTAATAAGTTGTATAAACATTTCTCTACATACTTAATCTTTTGGATGAAAATATATTTTTTGATTCAAATTCCTCCGTTTATGGTTGGTTACATCTTCCCTAAGTTGCATCCAGCAATAGTCAGCCATCATGCCTTGATCCCAAAACCCTTCATACCGCTTTTCGATTGCTGCGATGTCCTGATGAAATCTTTCTCCCTGTTCATCGCTTTCAGCTCCTAAGTTTGGAGGAAAAAAGTTAGGAGCTGAAAGCGATGAACAGGGAGAAAGATTTCATCAGGACATCGCAGCAATCGAAAAGCGGTATGAAGGGTTTTGGGATCAAGGCATGATGGCTGACTATTGCTGGATGCAACTTAGGAAAGATGTAACCAACCATAAACGGAGGAATTTGAATCAAAAAATATATGTTCATCCAAAAGATTAAGTATGTAGAGAAATGTTTATACAACTTATTAAAAGAAATAAATGCGTTTAAATTTTAGAAAAACTTTTAAAAAAACACTTTTTTTGACTTTCAACGTCGATAAACGAAAAATTACTAATAATATTCATACAAGTAAACATAATAAGTATACATAATCATCAAGAAAAATTACCTTTTATTTAAACTCTATCAAAGTTCCATTCGTTACATTCACCTTTTTCATTATTTCTCGCAATCACTGAAAAAGGAACCGAAAAACGGGTTTTTTTTTGTCAATATCTTACAAACGCTTCTTTGGAAAAATTTTTGGTGGCCATTTTCGTTTTCAGAGACCCCAAATTAGCCTAAAAAACACATTTCCAAAAAGGTACCCGACATGAAGGAAAAATTTGTAAACTAGTGATAATTATACGGGAGGGATTTTTCATAGATACAGGCAGAAAAATAGTTGGATACCTGCACCTGTCTATTGGATGGGACAGCTATTTTTGATGGACTCTCCAGCGCCAATTTACAGAGGTCCACGAAACAATAAAATGGATACATTACCGAATTCTATTGTATACTCTCTAAATTTGAATTAGTCAAAATTTGGCTAATGGAATTAGTAGCGTCAGTTTTGACTGCTGAATTAGTTATTTCATCTCTTTCTACAAAAAAATAGTCATATTCCTTTGCTAAATGAATTAGTAGTGATATTCTACTAATTTATTTTGTCGTCATGTATTACAAATTGAATAAGTCAAAATAATAAAACATAACCTTACATTATAATACATAATAGAGTATTACTTTTTTCAAGTAATCTTGAAACACAATACTTTTCTTTATGTGATAATAAAGTATTTAATTATTATTATTTAAAATAAAACAATCTATTACATGTAGAATAAATTAATTAAATTTAATTATTCAGTTATGAATTAAAGTTTATTATAACATTTTTTTAACTGTGACGCGAAATGTAGTAATAAAGGAATGTTTTTCTGAGTATAAAACTCAATAATAAATTCAAGATAAAGTTTTTAAATTAACTTTCTTTAAAATTTATCGGAATTTAATTTAAAATGTTTAATTTTTTTATTGCGAAATTGAAATTTGATATTTTAAATAACTGCATCTGGATGTACAGCTTATTATTTTTAGCTATTATTTTATAGAAAAATGGTAAATAACAGCATGCTGATTTGTATGTACACATAATTTAGTATAAACATATCAGCTTACCTAATTTGTATCTTTTGTTTTTAACCTTACATTTGCATTAATTAATAAATTAGCGATTTTAAAATTGAAAAATAAAAGACTGGATTATTTTACTAATTGCAATTTATTAGTAAAACACATTGTAAACTAATTATCTATAATTGACAGTGTTACTTTATATGTGGTCTGTAGTAAGAATGTCTTCAAATTTCTTATAAAGCCCTACAGCGTGCGTTGCGTAGGTAATAATTGGTTAGGGCTGCGGACTGTTGGTGTTAGGGTCGTGCGTTCAATCCCCAGCGACAGGGGATTTTTCTGTTAGGTAGTTGATTATTAGTTAAAATTAGTTAAGGAGTCTAATATTAATACTGTTTGTAGGCTTTCAATTTTTTTGTTTTTGTTTTAATTACAGTTTTAATTATAGTTTATCAACATTAGTTTGATACAATTCCACAACGATGTCTTACAATTAGATGATTAATAGTTATAGTCTACAAATTCATTTAGTTACACATTTGTTAGTGATTGAATTAGTACCTGCTGACTAATTGACAGTCAACGAATCCGCCCTATTTGAATTAGTCATTAATGACTGAGAATTAGTCATTTTTTACTAATGCAGATTTAGAGAGTTCGGCAGCTATGCTGTCCTCATCAGAAACTAAAAATTTTTTTATTCATAAAATTATAAACAAAGTATACAAAAAATACGAAGAATTTTTTACATTAAAAAATTAGTTTATAAGAGTGAAATTACCAATAATACTTCATAATGATTGTACTTTATATATATTTTTTAACAAATCTTTTAATGGTAATTTCACTCTTATAAACTAATTTTTTAATGTAAAAAATTCTTCGTATTTTTTGTATACTTTGTTTATAATTTTATTAATAAAAAAATTTTTTAGTTTCTGATGAGGACAGCATAGTTGCCGAAACGTAAAAAACATATGTGTGTTTTATTGACTCGGAGTGATTGATAAATTCCTATGAATTAATATATTATTTTATTTAAAATAAAAAACTATGTATTGTTTTAAAGCCAAGTAAATATCTAAATTAAAATGTTGTTTTAATACAAATAAAATTCTATTTGTCAAGTTAAATTTATTTTAACTACCAGTTAAAAATATGAAAATAAAAAAAATCATTACAAAAAGGAAATAAAATAAAGTTAAAGGACGAAAAATGTTTTGAAAATAACAAAAAGAAAATACAAAAAAAATTAAGAAAAAATATACCTAAAACAATTTGTTAAATAATGAATACTAACATTCTTTTTAAAAAATATTAATAAATAAATTTTAGGAATTTTGAAAAAGCGAAACCATTCGTAAAAATTTTAAAAAAATTTACACAGAGGAATTTTGTTTTTTCGGGCAAAAAAGAAATTAGAAAATACATAGACGTTTTTCATGTTTCAATAAAGAGATTTTGGTTGATACTATCTTATATATTTGATATAAAAGCAAGGTTTTTTGTAATTCGGTTTCAATTTATATATAAATAAAGTAAAGGCAGCCAGGAGATGCCAAAAAATTTAAGAAATATTTTTCGTTCAAGAAAAGTCTAGTTAGAAACTAGGCGTTTTTCATGTTTGAAAAATACACTTTTTGGCTGATTAAATCTTCTGGATTCGATATAAAGGCCCGGTTTTATATAATTTCAGGGATCACAGCTTGTCCCCTATTTCCCTTTTTTCCCCTATTTTGAAGTTTTGTCCCTATTTCCTCTATTTTATATATTTGTCCCCTATTTATCCTTTTTCTAATTTTCAAATTTAAATTTATAATTTATCAAAGTTATTTTGTACTTAATTCTGAATTTGTATCATTTAATAACCGCGCTGAGCTATTTGGGAGACAGCGAGATTGACCACAGTTTATTTTATGTTTGTTTGCCATTTTTAAAAGACTGCAGGTAATTTTAAATCCTAATGAAAAAGGCAGAGCTAACCGTTTTTTAAAGAAAATTATAAACAATGGTTTAAGAATGTATTTATTTTTAGATTCAGAATTATTAGCTTTGTTAATTTTAAACGCTTCTGTAATGTAGAGAACACAAAATTTTGTTCAGATTTTTTTTTGAAAAAACTATTAAACACATAGTGTGGGGGGGGGAGTTAACGTAACACTACTTTGGTTTCTCAGATATTTGTCAATTACCATTTATTTTCCGTAATTTTAAATTAATTTAAACAACTTTTTCAATTTCCACTTATTCTCTCAGAAATTTTATAACTATTCTTTAACATTTTTAATTATTTCATTCTCTTGTTAATTATTCTCGCCAGTTTCCAAATTTTTTTCCATTTGTCAATTTTTTTCTATAATATTTAATAATTTTATGATTTTCTAATTTTTCTTTCAATTATCTATCTGTCTTCTTAAAAATTTAATTTAATTCTTTAATTTTGAATTATTTTTAAAAAATTTAAATAATGTTTTCAGTTTAAAATTATTTTAAAAATTTTTTTAATTCTGGACTTTTTTCAATAATTTTTTTCAATTATAAAAACTGGTTTAAATTTCAATTTAGTTATTCAATTCTACAACTATTTTCTTCAATTCCCAAATATTTTTTTCAATTTTAAATATCTCATTCTAATTTCATTTCCATTTTTTAAATATACTTAATGATTCTTGCATTTTTAAAATACTTTCTTCAATTTTTAATTATATTCTTTAAATTTCAATTTAATTTTTAACTTTTCAGTTTAATTCAGTTTTCCATTATTTTTTCAGTCACAAAAATTGTTTCAACATTCCAATTTAATTGTTCAATTCTACAACTATTTTCTTCAAACTTCAAATTCCATTTTTCAATTTCAAATTATTGTCTTTAATATTAAAAGATTCTCGCGTTTATTTTTAATTATTTTTTTCTATATTCAATTACTTTTTTCAATTTTTAAGTTTATTCTTTCAGTTTCAATTCCTTCTTGCAATTTTTAATTATTTTCTTCAATTTTAATTATTTTTTTCAATTTGCAATCTAGTTGTTCAATGTTCAATTATTTGCAACAATTAGATATTCCAATAATTTTCATACTTTTTGAATTATTTTGTTCAAATTTAATATTGTTTGATTTTTTGAATTATTTTTTCCAATTGTGAATTAATCTACTTTTCAACTATTTCTTTCAATGATTATTTATTTTCCTCAATTTTCAATTGTTTACAACAATTTTTTCAATTATTCTCTTAAAATTTTATAATTATTCTTTAATTTTTTCAATTATTTTGTTTGATTTTGTATTAATCTGGTCATTGTTAGAGTTTTGTTATCAATTTTAATTTATTTTTTCAATTTTTAATTTGTTTCTTCAAGTTTTTATTATTTTCTTGAATTTCAATTATTTTTGTCGATTTTCAATTCAGTTTTTCAATTTTCAATTATTTCCAACAGTTATTTCTATAATTTTCTTAATTATTTAATTTTCTAGTTTAAATTTAATGTTTATTGTTTAATTTTTTAAATTATTCTTCTTTAATTGTGTAATTATCTAAATATTTTTCGAGTTTTATTATCAAGTGTCAATTATTTTCGTTATTTTTTAGTTACCTTAAAAAAAATTTAATTCTGTTAATTTTCATTACTTAAATTTCCAAAAATTTATAGTTTTGAATGACAAATAACAATGCAAAGTTTCTCGCGCGCTTTAATGTTGCTAGTATACATAAAATTTCAGTGTTTACATGGATAACGTTATTTGTTTAAAAAATATTAATTTGACATTTTAGGATAAGTAAACACTAAACTTTATTCTATTTAAAAAGTTAAAACTATTAAGACCATGTTTAATATCTTCAATTTTTCAATGGAAGTCGCCATCAAAGACTTTAAAGCAAATTTTTTGTCCCCTTTTTGTCCCCTATTTAAAAAAAAATTACGCCTATTCCCCTTTTTTACTAACAATAGGGGATGTGATTCCTGTAATTTGATTCGAATTCATAAACAATTGAAGAAAAAACAGTCAGGTAAAGCCAAAAAAATTTAGAAATCTTTTTCATCGATGAAAAGTGTTGTTAGAAACTAGTCGTTTTTCATGTTTGTAAAATACACTTTTAAGCTGATTAAATCTTTTAGAATTGATATAAAGGCCCGGGTTTTTGAACTTTGATTCCAATTCATAAGCAATTAAAATAAAACAGTCAGTAGAAGCTAAAAAATTTTAGAAATATTTTTCATCCAAGAATGGTGTTGTTAAAAACTCATCGCTTTTCATGCTACAATAATACTTGTTTTGTCTGACCACCCTTATGAAAAATAAGTATTGGATTAAGTATTGGGAGTAAGTAATGGATTAAGTACTGGAATAAGTATTGGTTTAAGTATTGGAAACTCTAATACTTTTTTTGCGTAATATAAGGTAACAGTACCTATACTCGATCAGTACCTATAGCCGATCAGTGATGATTTAATTAGATAAAATTAATTAATAGTTTAAAAATATTCATGACAAATACTATTTCTAATATAACAAGATTTATTTTTACCAATGTAATAAAAGTATTAATTAATTTTGTCTAATTAAATCATCACTGGTCGACTATAGGTACTGATCGAGTATTGGTACCGTTACCTTATTTAAAAAAAAAGTTTTTAATTTTATGTAAAACTGTGATTTTGCATTCCATGTTCGACGAAAAAAGTATTGGAGTTTCCAATACTTAAACCAATATTTATTCTAGTACTTACTTTCAATACTTACTCCAAATACTTACTCCAAATACTTACTCCCAATACTTATTTTCCACAAGGGCATATCTACTGCTTCATGTGATATAAAGGCCAGGTTTTTATAATTTGGTTTTCATTTATGTACAAAAAAGAGAAAGTAGTTAGGAGATACCAAATAATTTTATAAATTGTTTTCGAAAATAAGGTTTGTTCAAAAATAGGCTGTTTACATGGCCTAAAATAATGCACATTTTTTTTGTGCCTATCTTTGTAACTTTCGATATCGAAAAACAGTTTCTGATAAACTAACAGAATCTGTTTTATTTTTTATTTTCAGATGATCCAGTCCAAATATATTTTGTCAACAGCAAGACACCATTTTGGAGAACTCTTAGAATGTCACCTATAGAGGACACAAAAAACAATTTTTTTTATAAAATAAAATATTTTTTATATACATATTAAAAGATGTACAGTGACATACAAAATCTTTTATTTCAATTCATAAATATCCAAAAAAATTCTCAAAAAGTGTATTTCCTCAGCTGCCTGACAAAACACTGACAAAACTGACCGCATTAGTCTGCGTTTGTCTCAAATGACAAATTTATAACAAAAAAAAAAAAAATATAGAAATGATAAAATCCTAATAAGTGATTTATATACTGTCAGTTACATTAAAACAATAATAATTATTTCACGAAATAGGAATTAAGAAACGCTTCTTAGGTATCCATTATTCCCAAACACAAAGATTTTAAATTTCTATAGGTATAATAAATTGGTTCAAAAACTGCATTTAAGTTTTATAAAATCATTCTAACAATGTCTGATTCACCTAAACTTTTCAGTTTTAGACTAGAGCCTTAGAGACTTCTTGGAGGATTTAACATTCCTCTCTTATCAGCACATGATAGCATCGAGTAAAACTTGTTGAAAACTAGTTTTCTAAGGCATTAATTAACCTGGTTCAAAATCCAAATGAACATCTTGAACAGTATAATCTGACAGAATACAACTTCCTTGAAATTTGCATTTGTGTCTTCAACGACAGATGTCCATTAAACAAATTCCAAAGCAAGTTTCTTTAATATCATTCAACAACTCTGATCAGTTAATACATATTTATGCGATATCTAAAATTTTAACACATTATATGTTACATTCATTTTTTGTCCTCTTAACTTCAATATAATTGAATCTAATAGCAAATAATTAGAAATAAGAAAAACCAAATAATAAATTAATTATTTACATAATTTATCATATTTGATATTCTTTACCGCTTTTTCAATTTGCCTGTATCTTTATCAGTTTCAATTCAAATGCAGTAAAATAACTTTTACAAATAAATCCATTCTTTTTTTAAAAAATTTGCAACTTACTGAAAAAGCAAAAGGTAAAATAATACCTCAAATCCAGGGTCAAATTCGGCTGCATTTAAAATCACTCTGAACATACGTGTAAAACAAAAGGTGAAAAATTATCATCTTCGAATGTCACTCCTTTGCTTTTTTTGTATTCCTCTCCCCTGTGAATTTGTTATTTTTCTTGAAATATCAAAATATGGATTTATCAACTTTTGAAAACTTGCTCATCAAATATTAACGTAATGATAAAAATATTAGTAATAATAATGATTGCAAGGAAGTATTTAATAAAAGGTGAGCTTCAACTATAAATGATACATTTAGCAAGTGTATATACAGATTACAGTTGTAGGAGATGAGAGAAGGTAAAATCGCTATCCCCGCATTATTTACGCTCCGTTAAACGCGTTAACGATCCGAACTTTAGTTGGATGGAATGCGCGACTGCATAAGAGATACTTACTTCTCTTTTAATATGGCTACCCTTGCAATATGCTCTTTTTTAGTAATTCCAATTTATTCAAGCTCTTCCAAACATTGCTGTTTCTGTCTGCTAAATCATTAAAGAAAAAAAAAGAACAACAGACTGACTTTTTTAATTTTTTAACATGGTAGAAAAAAACATCTTACGACAAATTTTTATAATTAATTTATTTTTATAAAAAAGCAGGTTATATCTCATTCCAAATATTTCAGAAGAATTTTCTCATAATATTCTTTTGAAAGATTTGCAATCGTCTAAATCAACATTTTCAGTCTTATATAATATTATAATCATTGTGATGCGGCAAATTATTATCACCGTTGATAACATTAATTAAAATGAATAAAGTTAGGTTTGAAATTAAACACTAAAAGTAGAGTCAGTGCGACTATTGTGCAGGCAAATGGCAGACTCGTAAATAATTAAATCTTATTTTGCTTTGCTCCATATCTCAAATCTCACATACAGAGTTCCAAAATTCAGATTCTACATCACGTATATACAACATTCCAGATTCCAGATCTTGGAATTTATATTACAAATTCCACTTCCTGGATTCATCACGGATACGAAATTTCGGATTTCATATCCTCGATTTCATTATCAGAATTCCACATCCCTGATTCCACTCCCCAGATTTCAAATCCTAAATTTCAAATTCTGCAAAAAATATCTCAGATTCCTAATCGCGAATTCCATATGCCAAATTTCACATTCAGAATTCTAGAATCCAGATTCAACATCACGTGAAGGACATTCCGGATTCCAAATTTCCGAATTTATATTTTTAATTCTACATCTCTGATTCCATATTCCGAATTCCAGATTTCATAACTTGGATTCTATGTCTTGAATTGACAATCGAAATTTCAAAATCAGGGTTGTACCACGGATACAACATTTCAGATTCAATATTAATGATTTCATATAACTAGTTCCATTTCCCTTATTCTACATCCGGAACTCCGTATTCTGGATACCATATCTCAGATTTCAAGTCCAAGGTTTAACATTCAGAATTCGACCCAGTTAAAAATTCCTTTAAAGAAACTTTTAAGGATCGTGTCATGAACCTTTAAGGAACTTTAAATGTTCATATTAGGATCCTCAAAGGTCCTGCAATAATTCCTTGGAGGATCCTGACACGATCTCTTGACGGAATTTGGAATCTGGTAATTGATCAAAATTATATGTCATATTTGACGAAGGATTCTAGAAAATAAAAATTACTGCGCAGCCGGAAGTATCATAGAAACCAAGTTCGACCAGTGCGCATCATGTATTCAGTTCTGTGAAAAACTATACATGTTCCTACATAGAAACTATTACTTATGTTCCTTCAACGAGTCCCTCGTAGGACCATAATACGGCTTAGGGTCCTGTACTGGTATGCAGGAACCTGTGGAGAATCGTTGTTCCAAATTCCGTCAAGGGATCTTGTCAGGATCCTCCAAGGAATTATTGCAGGACCTTTGAGGATCCTTAAAGGACCTGTCAGAACTCTTAAGGAACAATTAAAGTTTCTTAAAAGTTCATGCCACGATCCTTAAAAGTTCCTGTAAAGGAATTTTTACCCAGAATCTACATCAATTGTATGACATTTCAAATTTCTCATCCTGTATTTCAAATTTTGAATTCTACATCCTTAACTTATTATGTCGAATTCGCCATACCTGATTTCACGACCTAAATTCAATATTGCGGATTTCATACCTCGGGTTCAATGTCCCGGATTCAAAATTCAGAATTTTAAAACCTGGATTCGTCATACCAAGTTACATATTCCATATTCCACATCGCCTATGCTGGTTTTCATATATCTTGTTCCATTTATTTGATTCTATATCTCAAATACCACGTTCCCGATTTCTCATTCCGAGTTCCATATTCCAGATTTCATGACTCGAATTCCATGTACCGGATTGACATTCAAATTTCCACAATTTGGATTCTACATCACCTGTACGACATTTTTGATTCCATATCCTGGATTTCATATTCCGAATTTCACCCCCGAATTACATTCCAGATTTTGTAACTCAGAATTCATGTCCCAGATTGACATTCAGAATTTCAGAATCCAGAGTCTACATCACGGATACAATTCGAATTCCACATCCCGTATATCATCTCCCTGATTCTACAGCCCAGATTTCAAACATGGATTTTACAACCCAGATTTCTAAGAATTACATATCTCCGGATCCTATAGTCTATATGATAGAATCTAAAACACAGATTCCACAACCCGAATTTTTTATTCAGAATTCCACAGTTGGGTTTCCACCTAACGAATTTTATATTTTTGATTCGTGGAGTATTTTCTCTTTGCTTAAGTTTTTCAAATCGAGTGAACCCAATATGCAGCTAAACTAACTTAAACCGAACTTTATGAGTTACAAAACTTTACCAAAATCGTTTAACGTCACAATAACTGGTATCTTTCTAGTTGGGCCATAGTTTTTAAAGTCTCTAATCGTACTAGTTGTCAAAAATTATCGCTGCGTTGTTATCACGGAAGAAAAGACTATTAACGAGAGTGCTACAAGTTGCGCTCAGAGGAAGAGGGCATCTTCAGATCTATGAAAGCACAACTTAAAGCAATATTGGACAAGATCAAAGTCCAAAAGAACGTTGTTTTGGAGGTATGAGAAATCTAGTTCTGGAATGTAAAAGAAAACGAGATGTGGAGATTCGATCACTCCCAAAAAGCCAGACCCAAAAAAATATTTTTGAATACCATCTGTAATGTCACTTAATGAAGATAAATAGCGCCTTAAATCGCTTCCCGCAGTTAAAGCTTAAGAATTAGTTAGTATTGAGATTGATTCATTTTCCTTATCGTCATAATCTTCTGTTACTTCTTCCGTGCTCTTAGCATTATCAATAAGGTCTTGAAGTAAACTCATTGCAAACGAGGTGCATAATTTTTCAACAATGTAGAATGCATTGTCATCCATGTATCAACATCTTGTTCGGCTACAGATTCAGATTCTCCGTTGATTTGACGGTATACAAAACCGTGACTTTTGAACCGATCAAGCCAACCAGTCGAACCAGTAAAATCTATGATTTGTAAACCGGCAACAATTTCACATGCTTTTCCACATAAAATAGGACAACTTACCGGAATTTTTGAAGCCTTTTCTTGATCAAACCAATCCACTAGAATTCCCTCTAATTTGTCGAACTTTTCTGTCTTCAACTTTTTTCATTTCACTCCACCTAAGCTGCACTCTTCTTCAATCTCTATTCTATTCTTTAAAATGGTGCGTTAAATAGAAACTGGTAATCCAAGTTCAATAGCCAAATTTGTTTGACTTTCTGCTTGTGATTTTTCATCATAAAACTTTATAATCTTTACTTTTTCTTCAAGTGATAACGCTTTTCGCTTTCTTGTTGACATTTTTCAATGATTAGAGGTAAGAAACTGACTGATACTGACATACGGAAGTGGCTGCAGACAACGATGACTCAGGTGAATGAGAGAAAAAGAGAGATATTTTCTGTACTTTTCTTTCTTACCTCTTTTTGTATCAAAGGCAAAGACGCAAAATAATTGATTGTTGCGTGAGCAGCGGTATCTGATCAATTTTCCGAAAACAAATTTCTGTATAGTCAAAATCCCGAAAAAATTTACAAAGCTATCTTGTTTACAACTGGCAAATATTTAATTTTCAAATTTTGATTCCATCAAGGATCCTATCAAGAATTTCATAACAGTTTCTACATTAAAACCCATAACGAAATCCATATGGATTCTCACATCAAATCCTGTCCAAAAATCCATCGTGGCTTTCACATGAGATCCAATGTGAATTCCAACATTGGTTTTTCCGATAGGACACAAAAAAAAAAAAAAAATGGAGGATGTCTGGTCACCCTACTCAATAACCATCAAATTATTAATGTTAATATGACTATGATTAATAAATTGACTTCATAAATTAAATAATGGAATTTGTTTGGTGCAATTAAAATTTTCATTCTGGTTTAGTTATTGATCCTTTTTGTATCTGCCAGGTTTAATCAAGATTATAATTGTCTGTATTTCGATTATTATTAATCAAATTAATTATTTCTTGTCAGTTTTGTTTTCATTGAACTCTTTAAAGACTTTAAGAAGGTCTCTAAAAGAAAATTTCAGGAGATTTTAATCCGAGGGATAGGGGTGTATCATCCCTATAGGTGCTCTACCAAGCAGGCGCATTGTTAGCCTATTGTAATGGACAATCCTGCTATAAACGTTCTATTGTTACCCTCCTTTAGCCTCCGCTTTTCCACCCTCCTTGGCACTCTGTGCCCATGCGTCGATGCGCACGAAGCATTGTTTTTCACAAGGACGTCCCTCTCCGATATCGAAATAAACATTCCATTAAACTCACCACTTTCAGTCAAAGCTCACTCATTCATTACTAAAACTCTAATAACTCTTTCTGAAATTAAATTAAATTTTATTATTAAATGTAGTGGTTGATAAATTAGATTCTTTCGCAGAAATAACACCTCGATATTGATTAACATAATCAACACTTTTATCACACTTAATAAAATTATCTTATGTTTTCGAAAGTTCTATCAGGAAATGAAACAGTTTATTAATTAACGTTCTTAGTTGATTCGTAGATTATTAACATTTAATTAATAATAATTGAAAGTAATGTTTCAAAAGCTAATGAGATATAAATTTGTATTTAGACTTAATCATACCTCTATGTATCAATCAATTTCCGTAGTTAACACTTTGCTTGAAACGTAAATATTGCAATCCCCGGACTTAGATAAACCATAACGAGATAATCCTAAGACGCAATCAATTATACTTTCAAAATCAAGGAAATCTGATGCAGTGGATTTTATCAATGTTGGATTTTTTAAGTTTACGCAAAGCTCCAACATATTAGGAATTTGCACGTTTCCGGTGAATGAAGGCTTAAAAGTATAAAACACTTCCTGCTCTTTTAGGGAATTAAAGGTAGTTTAAATACCAGAAATAAAACTATGTCTAAAATTGTGTACTAAAACTTTTGAAAAATCCTTGAAATTTAACTTTAATTAGATTAAATGAAACCATTTTAGTTTTTTAGCATCACAAAAAAGTTTTTGTCCGAATTTTTTTAAGATTTTGTTAAAAATTTTAGCCAACTTGGTTATTTTGACTTCGGATTCAAATTCAGCGGACAAAAATGTGTTGGAATACACTACTATTGTATTAAAGGCAAACAAATTTTTTTTTCTTTTTTCGTAGTTAAAAAAAATTTCTAAAATACAAATTAAAACAAAAAAAATGTTTTTTTGTCCGGGACTTTACAGTAGTGTACTCCTACATATTTTTCTCCACTAAATCCGAATTTTGAGGAAAATTATCCATATTGGCTAAAATTTTTGAGATAAACTCGAAAAACGGATTTTCTCATGTTTTTGAACAGATTTTTGAGATTATCTCAAAATTTTAGCCAATCTGGTCATTTTTATTTGGGATTTGGATTCAGCAGAAAAAATACGTAGGAAGCAGAATAAGATTTTTTCAGGGATACTATCGCTAATGTATTCTTTCATATTTTTCTCGTCGAATCTAAGTCCAAAATTAGAATTATACTAAATTGATTAAATTTTTTGAAACAGTCTCAAAAAAGTTATTTCTTTCCTCTATTGAAAATTCCTATGTAATACAAGAATCAGAAACTCTTTTTTATTTTGATAGCTAAAATGATAAGCTTTCGAATGGTATAAATTAATCTGGCTTTAGAGAATAATTTTCTAAATTTTTACCTATCTGACCAAAAGTGACCGGATTTACCCCGGTTTCCCCTACTATTCAAACATGGTTAAATAAACGATTTGGCATTATTCTTTGAAGTCTCAAGAAAAGAAATAGGGTTTGCCGATTAAAAAATATTATTCTTTAAGTATTCTATACCATTTATATGAAAAATTGTTTTTAAATGAGAAATGAGAAACTTTGAGCGCTTTGAGCTACCGCTGAATATTTTTTGATTTTAAAACAAAGCAGGGGTATCTACTTTTTTATATAGAAATAACCTAAGGGGTGAGAACATTAAAATTACGACTATACTTTCTTCCCATGCATTTTTGGACCGCTTGAGTAAGCCTGTGTAAGCAAATAGAAAAAATATTTTTCCTAAAAAGTATACCTCTGTTAGTGTCACTCCCACCTCACGGTATCTGTATAATTACTATAATATGCATGATTACCTTCAAATATTTGTAACGTAATTAACTTCTGTGTTTTTAGGCTAAATGACAGAAGCCCTTTAGCTGCGTAATTGCCAAAACAAGATTAGTAATCTTGAATCAAAACTAGTTTTTATTGCATATTTTGAATGGGATTCTGTGCAATTTGTTTGTAGCAGACGAAAGAAAATAATAAAATATGTCGTCTGTTCTGATAGTATCTTTGTTTTCTTACTGTCATCTGCTACTATATGTAATGCGCAGAATCAGAGCATCACGTGTTCACGACTTTTCCCGCAAAGATCGACACTTCTGCTAATTAAAACTCTTTTAGTTCATGCAAAAATCACAATCATAACCTAAAATTTGTTTTCTTCTTAAGTCTCTTTCTTCATATCACGTCGCACATATTCAGTAGTTTTACAGAAAACCCGCAGAGAATTTTTGCTAATGGGTGACCTGCTTTTAAGAACATGTAAAAATAACTTGAAAATAAATTTGACTATGTCTATCTAACAATCTTTTATTTATTACTGGGCATTGAGAATAACCGTCCTCTCATGTCGTTCCATGGCAATTTTCTTGATACGCTCCCAGAGCATGGGATATGGATGAATGGTCCTAGAGAAATCAGCCCTTTCAAGCCTGTAAAGCTCGCAAACTTCGACAGCAACGACACTGGCTATCCTTTTCTCATCCGGCATCACCAGGGCAATTTCTCCAAAATGGGCACCATCCTCCAGGTGACACACTTCTTTCCCAGACGGTGTGTACACCGCCACTGTTCCTGTGGCTATAAAATACATACAATCTCCAGGCGTGTTAGCCCTGACTATCACGTCATTAATCAGAAACACTTCTGACTTGAGCAGCGCGACGATTCTTGCCAACAGCGGCAAAGGAAGGTTATTGAAAAAAGAAACATTCTCGACAAGTTTTCTGCAGGAGTGCATCCTAATCTCCTGTCGCATTTGGTTCGAAAGAGTGTTGAGTATTTCCGATTCACGAAAATACTGATGATGGAACCGGAATTCGTAATAAGCCTTAAATCTCCTCTGGGTCTTGCCAGGCAATTGTTTGTACCTCATGTATTGTTGCAGTTCATCAATTGCTGCTTGGTACTTGAGCCTGGAACTATTAGTGCCTTGGAAGTACTGCATGATCCTGGCAATCATTATGCAAAGAACAACAGTTCCCATTAATTGAAAAATGATAATCAGATACTGATCTTCGGCAGTGGTGGCTTCTTCTTTTTGAAAACCGCATCTTGTGAAGGCTGCTGTGACTCTTATGAAACATCGATAGTATTTCTCGGCATTGCTTTCGTCCCAGAGGTCAAACACATTTATCCACGAGTCAATGTGAGGTGGTTTCAGTGTGGACAGGGAAGCGACTGCGACTGGGATGATCCAAAACAAGCAGGCTTGCCAATGCACAAGTATTGTTGCCCAAAAGAAAAAATTGAATATTTCATACGGTGTTCTGTGTAAATCGTAAGAGAGAGCTAGGTTGCGAATGTAGGAGTACATGCTGAAAATTCGAAAAATCACCAACAAGGAGGAAAACTCTCTCAGTACGATTCTCTCATTCCAAGTAAGAATGAAAAAGAGGTCTGTTGGGAAAGACCCCAGGACATCTGGTACGAACGTTCCAGGATACATGTAATGACGGATTCGTTTTGATTTCTCCATCATAACGACTCTTTGGCCTTCATCATAGTATCTGAAAAAGAATCAGCATTAGGGTGTGAAGTGAATATTAGGGTGTCCGTTAATGCAAAATTTTGAGTCCGCCATATTGGTTCCAAAATTATGAAAAATTAATTTTTGACATCGTAATCTTCATTAGCAACCTCAAGAACCTCCGATTAAGAAGATCTATTGAGTTTCCTTTAATATTTATATGATAAAACGCTGCAAATATTATAATATATTTTTTGACCCATTTTTGAACATCCGCCATTTTTAAAAATTTGAAAATTAAATTTTTCTAAAAACGCTGCCTTAAAATATAGCTGAAAATGAAGAAATTTGTGAACTGGAAATTTATTGGCAAAAAAATTAAAAAAGTTATGAAATTTTAAAAAAAAAGTTCATTTTTCCCATGCATTTTCAATGGGAAATTTCCATCGATTGCTGGCACGGGTTAATATTAATCAATCAGGCTGCAATTTTACAGAAATTTTTTTTTTATATTGGAACTAAACTGGAGGGTATCGTAAACATAATTCGAAAGTTGACTTTTTAACGGACACCCTAGTGAATATTCTTGGTGAACAATCATCCCCTTATAACAAAAGGGAAATCCGTTGGACGTCCGATGGATGTTGGACAATTTGGTAGGATATCCGATTGATATTGATATTGATATTTTAGGATATTTAAAATTCGATGTTGATATCCTAAACATATTCTAAGGATATCTAGTAGATATCTTGAGGATATCCATCTCAACACCATCATAAGGACATCTTATAGTTATCCTGAGGATGTCCCAAAGGGACAAAGGGACAGATCTCCTGACATATCCATACAATATCAAATCATCCCAGATATCCTGATAATATCCATCAAAAATCCTTAGGATATCCTAAGGATATCGAGGGATATCTTCTGAATTTTTAAGTAAATTATTGTTATCAATTATTAATTCTTAACAAATATACCTAGAAAGACACAAGTTTTTCCTAATTTTACAGATAAATGGACTCTGATTAAAAATAAAAAATACTGACATTGATTTATTAGTTTTTAATTGTTTATACAAATAATAATTTTTATTTTTGTCTTCTTTTAGAGAAAGTATTGTTTTACACCTAAATCTTCGATTACAATTTTTTGACATATCTCGACATATTTTGACCCCAGGATGTCAAAAATGATGTTTGTAAAAAATGTCCATGTGTATGTGTGTACGTGTGTTAACATTACGTTTAGCTCAATATCTCGAGAACCATACCCTATGGGAAATGACAATCAGCTAGAGCTTGGCCCAAGCTTGGCCAATATTAGACCAATATTAGCCCAAGCTTGGGCCGATCTTGATCATCGGCAAATTTCCCATAGGGTAATAGTTAGAACCATCTTACTTCCACAAAATTGTAAGTATCTCAGGAGGAAAAATTATTACATACTTTTGAACCCAATCGATACATTTTAACTATGTTTATTTTATATTTAAAAACGTTAAAAAAACTTATTTTTGTAAAATTGTATAATTTTTAATAAAAAGTTAAAATTTAAGTAATGCATTCTTTTTTTTTTCTGACGCATCGCTTGAGCTATTAGCGAACCCTCTAATGCAATTTTATCCAAAGATTTAACATACATAGTAAAAAATAACATTTTTGAAAATTCTATTTTTTAATAATTTTTTTTTCAAGTTTCATTATATTTTCACCAATTTGTAGGTGATTAAAAAACACATCGAATGAGCTATTTTCGAACCTTCTAACCTTTTTACCCATTTTGTAGACAATTAAAAAGAGCATCAATTGGCATATTTAAGATTTATTTGCGATCAATTAATCAGAACTTAGTGATGATTAAAAAATCAAAAATATATTTAAATGTAATTTTTAAGGTTTTTTGTCACTTTTTCCGAAAATTTATCTTAAGTATTGTCCATGAAATAGAGGTTTTTGTATTTAAAAATGAACAGAAATAATAAGTATTCACACAAAATAAATACTGAGGTACAACTTAGCAGCGCATTTTTTTTATATTTGTCACCCTTGTATTATTTAAATATGAAAATGTTAATATTAAAGTAGATACCCGGGAAAAAAGGTTTGGATATAATCAGATATAATTGATTATATATAATCATATCTCGACTTTGTCTCTATCTGACCAGATATAATTAGATCTAACCAGATTAAAAAATTTTAAATAAATAAAATAATAATAAAATAAGTACACTGGTACTTAGAAATAGTTCTTGTTAGAATGTATATGAATCAGTATAATCAGATATATTTCAGATATCATCAGATATATTGTAGATATAATCAGATATATTTCAGATCTAATGATATATGATTTGATCTATTCAGATATAATCAGATATAATCAGTTATTTAAACATATATCTGCTTATATATATTTAGATATAATCAGATCTGATATTATATCTGTTTATATCTAGATAGATATCGCCTGATGTAAAGTCATATCTAACTAGATATATTTTAACATAGTCAAATCTGATATTATACCTTTCTATATCTAATTAGATATTGTCAGATATGAAGTCAGATGTAATCATTTTTTTAACAGATTTAATCATACATAATATCTGATCAAACTATATCTAATAAAAAAATAATTTATTTATAATATATATAAATAATATAGTTTGGACTTTTTCAAATTTGCATTAAATTGACATTGCCGCTTACATAATTACATTTTATAAATAAATTATCAAATATGTAAAATATGTGTTGAAATCTAATAATTTTAAAGCACAGAAGAAAGTTTAGATATGATTAGATGTAGTTTTATTTATATTTAATCTCGCTCTTACTGATTCATATACATTCTAACAAGAACTATTTCTAAGTACTAGTGTGGAGCAGTGGTTAGAGCTATAAAATTAAACTTTTCTCACCAGCCTCCCCAACTTTTGGATCCCATTCCTACCTCGATCTCTGTATCAGTGATATTAGAATAAAAATGGACAACCTTATTGGCTCTAAGTTAAAAACACTGGACTACGAAAGTGACCATAAGGGTATATTATTAGAAGTACTTTTAAAAGATCCACCACCCGTAGCAAAAATAACGAATATAAAGCTATACAAAGGCACAGATTGGAACAAATTTCAAACCATAATCGATAAAGAAACCAAAGTACACATTCCACACAATAGAAACCTCACGATTCAAGAAATAGAAAACAATATAACATCACTTAACAAAATAATACTAGACGCACTAGATAAAACAGTACCAATTAGAAAACTAACAAATAACATGGAAAAATATCTTAATCACCAAATAATAAAATTACAAAAAGAAAAATCCCACCTTCTTACAAAATTACATAAATTACAAAAAAAGGAATGGAAAACTACAAATTAGAAATAAAATATATCAAAGAAAATATTAAAAAAGTTAAAGAAAAAATTAAGTATCAATACTACAAATCAACAAACAATACATGGGAATACCTAATAAAAAAAATAAATGTCCGTGATTCGAGTGAATTCTTCCCGAACATCAATAGAATATTCAGAAAAAGAGAACCAATCATCATAGAAGATCTACACATAGAACGAAACTACCCACTGCTTGCGAAAGCAAACATCAAAACAACAAACACAGACTCAAATAATAATATAATAATCACTGACCCTCAGAGTAAACTAAACATAATAGGAGCACACTACGAAGCCATCAATTCGCCTAGATATTTAAACAAAGATCCCAAACTTAAAGAAGAGATAGATAAAGAAGCAAACAAAATTCTATTCGAACTGATTCGAAAACGTGCCTACAAACAAACAGTTAGTGAATTCTCAAACACTAATCCTGCATCCGAACCAACATCAGATGCATTCAAAAACAACTATTTTACGACGACAGATAAATTGACAAAAATTTTCAAAAAACTACCAAGAAAAACATCCTCTGGACCCGATGGCATTCCAACAATAGCATTAAAATATCTTCCGTACACAATAATATCCCAATTCGCAATTCTGTTCAACAACGCTTTAAATCACCAATACTTCCCAGAGGAATGGAAAATTGCTAAATTAATTCCAATTCCAAAAAAGGGAAAAAATTTAAAGGAGCCAGCCAGCTACAGGCCCATCAGCCTAACACCAAGTTTAAGCAAAGTGTTCGAATGCACCATCAATAACACCATAAATTTATTCTGCTCACAAAATAAAATCATACCCAACAATCAATTCGGATTTCGACAACAGCACTCCACAGTTCACGCGTGCAGCAAATTAGTCAATGACATTCAATATCATCTCAACAAAAAAGAGGCAGTTGGAGCAGTATTAATTGACCTAGAAAAGGCCTTTGATTCGGTGTGGCTCAATGGGTTAATTTTCAAATTAGTAGAAAATAAATTTCCCAGACATCTAATTATAATGATTTATGACATGATATACTGAAAAAAATTCTACACCAGCAACGGATCAACTAATTCAGATAAAGTTTATAGAATTACAGAAGGGTTACAGCAAGGCAATAACATACTCAATAACATGACCTACTCAATAACATACGCAGACGACAAAATAATATACGTAGCAGGAAAAAATATAACAATAATTCAAAAAAAACTTCAGGAACTAACCAATAACGTAAACGACTATTATAAAGATTGGAATCTCAGAATTAACCCATAAAAGTGTGAAGCAATCCTCTTTCGACGGACAACTGCAGCATTTTCCGAAACTGGAAGAAAAAGAACCCACGAATTCAAAATTACGGCCACAAATCCAGACACCAAAATAGCTACAGTAATACCACAAAAAAACATAGTTAAATACCTCGGTTTACACATAGACAAATTAATGAGACTTGACGAACACATCATAATCCAGTTAAAAAAAGCCACCGCAACATTAAAAAAATACGCAAACCTTTTCTTCCAAAAACTCTTATCACCAAAGGCAAAGATAATATGCTATCTTTTATTAATACGTCCAATCATAACTTATGCGGCCCCTGTCTGGTGGAATTCCAGCGCGTCGATCATAGAACTCATCAGGAAATTTGAAAGAAAGTGCATTAAAATCTGCCTATCGATAAATAGATCGGAACACAGTAACTTCCGGAGATTTCACAGTAATTTTGATATCTATAATGCTGCAAATATACCGCGTATAGATAACTTCATTATCACACTAACAAGATCATTCTTTAATAATATCACCTACATAGACAACAAATATATCAATAATATGGCATCAATCCCGATAAATTGGACACAAAATTTAAAAAACGGATATATACCAACACAATGCTTCCTGCAATTAGATCATCAAGAAATGATACAAAATGAAAACAACGTTCCCATCATTTATCACCTATCGAGGCACAGGAAAGATAAGAGTTTACCAATAAACTACGAAGAAATAAGCAACACAAATCATCAAGTCTACAATCAAACCATTCCCATCCTGGATTTCAACAATACGGACCGAATGAATAAAAAATACTGGTGGCTATCAGAGGACAGCAAACATCTGGCAGAAATAAGAAGACGAGCGAAAATAAAAAAATCTGATACAGAAACAGAATATATCCAATTATTTCATCCAAGGATTCAATGAATTCAGTGATCTAAGTGAAAGTGAACATTATAATAAACTATTAAACACATACACAGTTCGTACACAGTTTTCCTTATCTTTTTATTTTGATTTTTTCTATTTTTCTTTTTCTTTTTTTATCCTAATCTATTAACAACAAAACGATTCCATAGAGTTTTTACTCACGTTTTTTTCTAATAGGAACTAATAGAAAAATAAAATGTTTACTCATCGTATTTTATTATATATAATGTAATAATCATCAGACGTTTTATACGTCACTAATAGTATTTAGTACGAGTCAGGACACTAACTGCAAGTACTAAAAAAACCGTATATTTTATTAAGGTCTATTTTGTAATTTGTTTATACCTACCAATGTAAAAAAAAAGTTCTTTTTGATAAATAAACAAGTTATTAAAAAAAAAAAAGTTAGAGCTCTTGACTAGAAGTCGTGGGAGTGCGGGATCAAGTCTCGGGTCAGTCGATTTTTTTTTTATTATTATTATTTATTACAAATGTTTATTAATTATATCACCCAACTTCATATTTTTTAATAATATTTGTAATTTTCAATAAATTTATTTATTTATTTAAAATTTTTTAATCTGGTTAGATCTAATTATATCTGGTCAGATAGAGACAAAATCGAGATATGATTATATATAATCAATTATATCTGATTATATCTAAACATTTTTTCCCGTGATATGTATATTTTAGGTATATTATTGTTCAATTTTAAATTATAAATTAATTTGATAATTTATTTATAAAATAAAATTATGTAAGCGGCAATGTCAATTTAATGCAAATTTGAAAAAGTCCAAACTATATTATTTATATATATTATAAATAAATTATTTTTTATTAGATATAGTTTGATCTGATATTAAGTATGATTAAATCTGTTAACAAAATGATTATATTTGACTTCATATCTGACAATATCTAATTAGATATAGAAAGGTATAATATCAGATTTGACTATGTTAAAATATATCTAGTTAGATATGACCTCACATCTGTCGATATCTATCTAGATATAAACAGATATAATATCAGATCTGATTATATCTAAATATATCTAGATATAAACAGATATAATATCAGATCTGATTAGATCTAAATATATATAAGCAGATATATGTTTAAATAATTGATTATATCTGATTATATCTGAATAGATCAAATCATATATCATTAGATCTGAAATATATCTGATTATATCTACAATATATCTGATGATATCTGAAATATATCTAATTATATCTAAACCCTTTTTCCCGGGCAGTTATATTTCTTTTTTTAACCAGAGTCCATTAAACTGTAAAATAAGAAAAAAATTGTGTCTTTCTAGGTGAATTTGTAAAAAATTGATAATTATTAACAATATAATCTGTTTAAATAATTTTAAATAGTAATTGTTGTATAGAGAAGTTGAAATTTGATTTCAGGAAGGTAGAACATAAAAAAATGTTTTTTTTTATATGCTACCTTCCTGAAATCAAATTTCAACTTTTCTATAAAAAAATTTGGAAGGTACACCGCACTCTCTTTATATGAAGGTTAGAAATATGACATTCCGCGAATAAGAAGAAAGGAGAATTAGAGTTGAGCGTCGAGCATGTAGGGACAAAGACGTAAGAGGGGTAGCAAAGGACAATGCGTTTCGAGCGCTTGTTTACAATTCGCTATATGAAAGACCCAGCCCGTAGAGTTGCATATAAAGAGAGTCAGGTGTAATTTACTTTTTTTGAAAGTAATTGTTGTAGTGGTTAATTTTGTTTAATACAGTATTGTTTTAAACATAAAAAAATTAAAGAGTCAGAAAAAAATACAACTCGATAGATTTATTTGGATAATAATATTGTTAATGGGAAATTTCAAGGGCTTTGAGCCACCGCTAAATTTCTTGACAGATTTAAAAAAACATAAGGGTATTTTCTCGATTTTGGAACTTTTTGGGGGGTAAGAGCAAAACATTTCCAATTTTTATACTTTTAAATCACCCTAATCAACATTTATAATCCTTAAATAAATGTTAAGTTGTCTATTTTATTGTTTTTTTTATGTAGTAATGTGCAAATTAAACATTTTACCTAACTCACCCAGTCTTTAAATTAACGAATATGTCACAGCAAAGGATAAAATGAAAAATATTTTTGGACAATGTCCAACAAATATCAAGTGTTACAATCTTGAACGCTGCTTGGTATGGAAATAATATCATGCAAAAGACTATGACAATTATCATCATAATGTTCCACCAGTGCCTAAAAAAATCGATTTCAAATTTTGTTTTTCTTTTTCTTTATAATGAATAGTTACCTGAAAACACTGAATGGATGAATGACACCTTTAAAATTTCTTAAGTGCCTACGTTTCTCGTAGTTGATGGAAAAATTACTTCTTAAATATTTTCGAGCACTGGGAGACTTATTAGACGCCATAACAAGGCGTCCGACATAATCAACAAATTTTTTAATTGGTCCTCGACCAGGAAGGAACAGGATGTCATCCTGTTTTACATTAATTACACAATTGTGATCAACGCGCAACATTTTTAAATATTACTCTTATTTTTATTCTCTAGATTAACCACAAGCTTACAGAGTAGTAGGTTATTTAAAAAACAATTGAATTCTGAATCGATAAGATTTATACCTAATAATGAATTTTTTTATTGCCTATTAACTTTCTAAGTATTATTTAGTTATATAATAGTATTATAATGCTGCAGTTTTATCATTTTTATTAAATTAGGTATCAATTTATAATAATAATAATAAAAATAACAACTTTTTATGCGTGGGTAGTAATTAAATAATTAATAAACATTTTTTGCATTAATCATTTTATTTTTAAAAATATTAGTTTAGATAATAAAGATTAAATGATTTTATATTCGTTTAAATAGTATTGTAGCGACATCTGTGAAATTTTCACGAAAACCTCTTGCTCTCTTCTTCTCTTTTTTCTCGAAAACGTTGATTTTTACGTATAACTTTCCAAAAAGGTTCTATAAAGGCTATTATTGATATTAAAAATATCTTATAACGTTTTTAAACATTTACCAGGTTATTAATTTCTAAATTTTCTTAAAAAGGAAAAGATTTAGTAACATTTGTTGGTAACCATAGAATTACCATTCAGTTTACTCTGTTGGTATATAAAAATTAAATAATAAGTTTTAACACTTAAATATTGACATAAGGTTATTTAATTTGAAATATAAAAATTCTTCTAATATATTTTATAGCGTTATTATATGTCTACAATTTATTTAATATTTCCTTCCTAAAGTTCTGAAAAAACAACTGCCAATAAAGTAGAAACTTTAATATTTTTTAAATTCAGTTGTAGTTTGTAGGTGAAATTAAATTTATAAACAAATTATTAACATTTAACACTAATAATAATAGTTATCATTTTGTAATACTAAATAATAAAATTATTATTTTTTTACCGAGAAAACATTAAATTCATAATTAATTAAGTCATTAAACAGTCAAAACTAAAAGTAATCATTTTTTAATTATTTTTTTCATTGTCATTTATTGATTCATCGGAATTTTTTATATTTACATAAAAAATTTAATGTTTTTACAGTTTTGAAACGCAATTTTAGTTAATTAAGTAAATCTCGTCTTACAATTAAGAATTTAATCTTGACTGATAATAGATAGAAATTCAATAAGTAAAAGGAATTAGAAAACGTTTCATTGTAATTTTTTATTTTAGTTGATTCGACATATATAATAAATCTTATTTATAGTACATTAGGTAAAAATACATATGTTGCGATACATTACATAATATTTGAAGTTTCAATGAAATAAAAATTGAATTATTACGATGGTAAAAAAGTCCTGAAAAGCAGAAAATACAAAAAACAGTTTTTCTTTATACAAACTAGCAAATTTCTCGATTGGTAACCGTTCGCATTTATGCAAAATATCCGATTCCCTACCATGCGGGAAAATGATGCGCAAAATTTTGACAGCAGTGAGCAAAAAAATTCTGACTAGGGAGTAAAGTAATTCCAATTAATCAGTTTTTATTAAATTTGGTACTAGGTGATTTTTGGGATCGCTGAATATGAATTTGATGTCATAGTTTCAATATTCAAAATGATGGATCCAATATGTCCGACAAAAAATTTTAACGAAATTTTTTAAGCTTGTTAACTATATGGTCACCAAAAGTTTTAAAAATTATAATGGCGGATCTAAAATGTTGGAGAGGATTATTATTCTTACACGACTTTTACTATGAGTTAACAACACATAATATTCAAAACTTTTAGTTTTGGATAATAATAACTTAGAAGATCCAATAACTTTTTATTGGATCCTCTATATTTTGAGTTTTTAAACTCTGATATCAAATTCGTACTCAGCGACCCGAAATACCACCCAGTAAGAAACTTTGCAAAATTTCGTTGGTATTTTAAATTCTGCAAAATTTTGGCAGCCAGATTGGATCCGCCATTTTGAATTTTGGAAACTTGACTTCAGATTCGTAACTTGGGTGAAACCAGTTTTTCATATCTAAATTATTTTAAAAGTTACAGCCTATTAAACGAAACCGTGCCGCGTTTGGCATATTTTCCTAACCTCAAATTTTATTTTGACGTAATTTTTCGTTCACGCGTGTATGTCAGACATCTCAAATTTTGCAAGTATTTATAAAGAAAAATATATATCGTTACACTCGCAATGAGCAGAACGCTCACTTGGCCTCTTGTACCGAAATAGACTATTTTCTGCCAGCTGACCGCTATTTAGTTGTTCTACTGTATTAAAATTTAGAATCAACTTTTTACAGTTGTTTTTTTTTTGTGGTGGGGGGGGGGGGGTAACATACGCAAGAAACCTCGAGTGACGCGTCATTATCCAACCCTGGCTGAGTGGCAAGTGATTCAGAATTGACAGCAGCTAGGTCTGGATGATGATTATCTGAATTTCGTAGTACAGTTTGTTGGTTGGCTGAAGTTGAATTCTGATGTAACAGGTGATCCAGAATTGACAGGACCTTCATTGCCCTATGGTTCTTGTGCAACTCATTGTTGTTTGTCTGAAGTTGGATTCTCGATAACAGGTGATTTAGAATTAATAGGATTTTCATGGCGTCGTGGGGTTGGTGGCAATGCTGGTTGTTGGGTGGTTGAAGTTGTATTCTCGGTACAGGCGCGGATCCCCTCCCAAAAGCCTTAGATTATCACATGAGAGAGAAAGAGATAGCACTATTATTAACAACCTTTTACGTCCGAGTAGATATTTATTTTTTGATAGAAGGATGAAAGAAGATAAACAAAAATGAAGTCATTCGGATAATGTAGTTTAATGCTTAAAAAATGTTTCCTAACATTTAAGCACTATATTCTTGTCTCTTTCTATCTCACATATCGCCCGATCCTGAGCCCTCGTCTGGATCCTCCGTTGTCTCGGTAACAGGTGATTCAGAATTAACAGGACTTCCATGGGGTCGTGGGGTTTGTGATAATGCTGGTTTCTTGGTGGTTGAAGTTTGTTTCTCGGTAACAGGTGATTCAGAATTAACAGGACTTTCATGGGGTTGTGGGGTTTGTGGTAATGCTGGTTTCTTGGTGGTTGAAGTTGGATTCTCGGTAACAGGTGATTCAGAATTAACAGGACTTTCATTGCGTCGTGGGTTTTGTGGCAATGCTGGTTGTTGGGTGGTTGAAGTTGGATTCTCGGTAACAGGTGATTCAGAATTAACAGGACTTTCATTGCGTCGTGGGTTTTGTGGCAATGCTGGTTGTTGGGTGGTTGAAGTTGGATTCTCGGTAACAGGTGATTCAGAATTAACAGGACTTTCATTGCGTCGTGGGTTTTGTGGCAATGCTGGTTGTTGGGTGGTTGAAGTTGGATTCTCGGTAACAGGTGATTCAGAATTAACAGGACTTTCATTGCGTCGTGGGTTTTGTGGCAATGCTGGTTGTTGGGTGGTTGAAGTTGGATTCTCGGTAACAGGTGATTCAGAATTAACAGGACTTTCATTGCGTCGTGGGTTTTGTGGCAATGCTGGTTGTTGGGTGGTTGAAGTTGGATTCTCGGTAACAGGTGATTCAGAATTAACAGGACTTTCATTGCGTCGTGGTGTTTGTGGCAATGCTGGCTGTTGGGTGGTCGATGTTGGATTCTGGGTAACAAGTGACTTAGAAGAGACAGGAGCTGGAGCTGGTGGATTGGTTTGTGCGTATTGATTTTGCTGACGTTGATAGGGTACCGGTTGATATTGCGAATATGTTGAGTATTGAGGGTATAGCCAGTAGTATTGAATGTTTGGCTGGACGTATTGTAACTGATTCCAGTCAAATTGTGACTGCAGCATGGGGTATTGAGAGGAATAACTGTAGGGATAATAAACAGGAATTATAACATCTTGCTCTTCCTCGTGTATGTGCGATTGGACTTCCTCCACCAGACAAATCATTGAAATGGCCATCAGCAACCCACAGAAAAGAGCTGAAAAAGTTTAAAGATTCTTTAATTTATAACCTCTTTTTATTATTTCTACTATTTTCTAGTTGCATTTTGCATTATTATAGTAGTAGAAGACGCACAAACTTAATATGTATGATATTTTCATAAACATCAAATTACCATTATAGATTCCTTCTACTCATTTCATAAAATATAAAAATATGTCTAAAAATAAAATAAAGTTTATAAACTTCATACGTATCATCGCTTTTTGAAGGAAACAAAGATTTTGAAAATCTTGACATTAGACTTATAAAAGCATTTAATAGTTTAAATAAAATTAGTAGATAAAATGGTATTCGTTGCAAAACAGATATCTTGTTGTTAGACATGTATGTGGTCATTTTTAAAATATTTTCAGGTGTCTAACATTAATGTATAACATTAATTAACATTAATTACAATGTGTAAGTCGAAAATTTCAACAAACTGGATACCTGGTGGGTAACCCGAATTCGAATACACTGAATTAACTAGCGTAAACCGATTTTCAAAACTAGATCAAATTTTAAAAATAATCGCAATTAAAATTTTTCATTTAATTACCAAAAGACACAAATTTGTTAAGCATTTATGAACTATTATTGGATTTATTAAAATAATTAAGTAATAACGCCTCAACTTAAATAAAAACAACTTTAAAAATGAATATTTTTTTAGGTTTCAACTCCTAAGGTCGAAAACAACCCTTATATTGACTCCTTAAAAATTACATTATTAACAAACTTTATAATTTCACAATTTATTATGAGATAGTTTGAATACATTGTTTTATTTTTTAAATGTATCGAAATAGATTTTTGTACTTCATTTATAAAAGTCAAAAACAACAACACAGGTTCTTTAAAAACAACTTTAGTAAAAAAACATGATAATTTCTTTATTTATAATGAGATGCTTTTATGTAAAAACATTTTCGGATTTTTTAAATATAACTGAAAGGAGTTTTTTACTTTATTCCTGAATGTTATAAAAAAAACCCTATTCTGACTTTTTGAAAATAATTTTACTAAAACACATGATATTTTTTGAATTTTTTAAAAGATATGTTTCTCGGTTTTGTAAATGAATTCATATAAATTTTTAGATCTGATCACTTAATTTATAAATCTATCCCCCTACTCTCTTTTTAATATAAAGGAATGAAGACCTAAAATCATTTTGGATAAATATAAAAAATATTTGTAAAAATATCCAATAAAAAATTGTAAAATTTCTGTCTTTTTGATAGTCACTTTCAAAAAGCCCGTACAGAGGTTCTTTTTGACATTAAGATGAAATAAAGTCCAAAAATGCATATGCATATATTTTAAAAGACCAAAAATATACTTGAAAATTTTTTTTTAAATATTGAGAAATTATTGTTTTTTTTTGTAAAATCATTTTCAAACAAGTAGGTTAGGGTTGTTTTTAACATTAAGTTATAAAGTAAAAAAATCTCTTGGGACCACTCAAATTACATAAATATAATCGAAGTGAAAGATGTTTTTTTTTTTTGTTTAGATATTTAATTGTTTATATAATAATAATTTTTATTTGAATTTTAAATTTTGTTTCAAACTAAAAAAACGTCTAAAAGAAATTTTTTTCGCATGAAAGAACCAAAGTATAATTAAGGAAATGTATTAATATCTTGGGTAAACTAGAAAATCGTTATGTATAATAATTCATATTGTTATTTACAATGTTCTAATTTTCAATACAGAATGGATTTTTTTGCTTTATTTGACGAGTTTTAATAAAAAACAATGGTCATCCTTAATCAACAAATAAAAAGTCTGGTAATTTCAAGTCATTTGAGCATCGTATTTTAAAAGTATTTCCTCCAATTAATTTATGCATGTGTTTAATTTGACGCAAAATATTATAGCAAAATGTCAACATTTTTAATCAATTTACAAAAACTATTTCATGATTTTCAAAAATATTTGGAATCTAAACGTTCACTAAAGGCTAACTTTTGACTAAATTGGATAATTTAATTTTTTTACCTCTGAAATGTAATTACAATTAAAGTATAACTATAATTATAATAATTAATATTATAATATTATTAAAGTATATTAATTGTATTTTCAATTCAGTAACTTTTTACGTATTATTGAAAAAAATTAAAAAAAAAAGGTAATCACTACTAGCATCAGACAAATAATTTTATATTTAAATTAATATCGTGAATTCATACACAACATTACCTAATTAAATCCAAAAATTACTCAAATTTGCCAAAATATCTACATATCTTCATTTTTTAAAGTTTGATCATACAGTAAAACATAAATTTATTATTATTTTTAATTCTAACAAATGGAATATCTCACTATACCGTATACTAAAAGGCAGTAAAAAAATTCAAAATTTAAAAATTAATTTACATTATAAATTAGAATATAAAGGAGAAACCAGATTAAATTTTCATGATAAAATTATTGATATTGATAATATCTGTCAAAAATATTATTAATAATAAATACTCACTGAACCGCATTTTGAGTGTTGAAATATGGACAGAACACTGGCATAAACTGAAGTCGAACAATAATTCAAATGTGAACATCAAAAAGTTGAAAGCGCTATTTAAAGCCTAATCTAATAGCACATTAAATTGTATGCAATTAGTATATCTCATTTGTTTCCACGGAATTTACTTATTTAACATTTTTTATAATCACTAATTGTTATTTTTCATAACAAAAACAGTTTTAAAATCTGTTAGTTTGTAGAAATTCAATTTTCACAACAGGAATTTCTAATAAAATAATTGCTTAACGTTTAACTAATAACATTCACTACTGAGTCATTCTAACAAAAACACTGTATTACGAAATTTAGAATTTACGTTCTTAAATAATTTTAATTTTTTTAAATTTAACTTGTCCTGCAATTTTTAGTATCTTTCATCTCTTTTATAATGATTCTTTTAAATCTCTCGTATGGTTTTTCCAAAATTTTAATTTTCAAACAAATAAGAAATAAAATAAATTCTAAAATGGACAAATAATTTTTTCTTTATTTTTGATGATATACCATAATTTTAGATGAAGAATTATGTTAAAAAAATGGTACCTCTGAAAAATGAGTTGATATTTCATTGGTTCAAATAATATTGAACATTTTTTAGAATCTTCACTATTTTACATTACGAATTTTTTAACATGATATTTTAGTGATTCTTCCTAATCAAAGAAAGCTATTAAACCTTTAATTTTGTAATTACATTATTATATTTTTGACTTAATGAAAGGGTTTTCTTTAAAAATTAAATAAAATAAAATATAAATTCAAACTAAGTATGCAGCATTGTTTAATAAACTTAATATTAGGTAATTCTTAAACTATAAAAATTGTTTCTTAGCATTGCAAAATACATACAAATTGATAACCAGTAAAAATGCGCAATGGGAGAAAGAAAATAAAGAAAACCCACTCATCAAGTCAAAATTTAATGCTGAAACTAGAAATTTAAAAGTGGAATAGCTTTGAAAATTTTAAACGAATTTTCAATTTTTTTCTAATTTCAGATTTAATTAATATTTAATATTTTTTATTGTCGAAAATCATATATACTTTAACCCATTAACGCCCAAGTGGAGACAAGTGGATATTTCTTGGCTATAAAAATTTTTTTTAAAATTTTAAAACAAACCACTTTCAACGTAAAATTTATCGCTCTTTTAGATTCTGTTCTAATCATCAAAATTTGTTTATAACAAACATGTTAAAAATTATAAACAATTATTTAACAAAAAACACGATTTTTTTCTTAAAAAAGATTTTTTCATCAATATTTTCATGTAAAACAAGAAAAGAGATTAAGTTAAAGCATCAAAATATACGAAAATACAAGATGGCGGCTCCAATATGGCGAATAAAGTAAATTTTTTTTGTAAAATATTAGCCTAGTGTACCAAATCTTTAAAAAAGGCCGATTTTAATAAAACTTGGTACCAGTGGGACTCTGGGGTCCCTGAGTACGAATCTGAAGTCATTTTTCAAAAATCCAAAATGTCGGATCCAATATAGCGGACGAAAATTCAATTTTTCATTCAATTTTCACGAGACTTCGTACACAGGGGTTTTTGGGGCCTCTGATAACGAATCTGAAGTCAATTTTTAAAATTTCAAAATGGCGGATTCAAATATAGAGATCCCAAAAACCTCTATATACCAAGTTACATGAAATTAAATTGAAATTTTTCATTTGTAACCGCCATATTGGTTCCGCCATTTTGATTTTTTTAAAATTGACTTCAGATTAGCAATTGGAGACCCCAAAAATCTCTATATACCAAGTTTCATGAAATTAAATTGAAATTTTTTTTGACCGCCATCTTGAATTTTTGAAAAATGACTTCAGATTCGTTATCAGAAACCCCAAAAACCCCTATGTATCAAGTTTCGTGAAATTTGAATAAAAAATTGAATATTCCTCCGACATATTGGATCCGCCATTTTGGATTTTAGAAAAGTGACTTCAGATTCGTTATCAGAGACCCCAAAAACCACTGTGTACCAAGTTTCGTGAAAATTGAATGAAAAATTGAATTTTCCTCCGCCATATTGAATCCGCCATTTTGGATTTTTGAAAAATGACTTCAGATTCGTACTCAGGGACACCAAAAACTCACGGACACCAATTTTACCAAATTCGGCCTTTTTTTGAAGATTTGGTACACTAGGCTAATATTTTACAAAAAAAATTTACTTCAGTCGCCATATTGGAGCCGCCATCTTGTATTTTCGTATATGTTTTTACGAATATTTAGAGTTGAGAACTTAAAGCAACGATATTTTGATGCTTTAACTTAATCTCTTTTCTTGTTTTACATGAAAATATTGATAAAAAAATCTTTTTTAAGAAAAAAATCGTGTTTTTTGTTAAATAATTGTTTATAACTTTTAACATGTTTCTTATAAACAAAGATTAATAACAGAATCTGAAAGAGCGGTAAGTTTTACGTTGAAAATAATTTGTTTTAAATTTTTAAAAAGTTTTTTTATTGCCAAGAAATAGCCTTAAAATTTTCATGAAATTTGTGTCCACTTGGGCCTTAATGGGTCAATGAAAAATATATTTTAGAAATGTGCAACAAGTTAAAAAATGACTTTTACGCCATGTTATAAAATGCAAGATAAAAAACTTTTTTTTCTCAAAAATTAGAAAAAAAACATGGGCGTACTTCACAAAACGACATACCTTGGATTTTAATGAAACTTTGTATACTTTTGTATTTTGATGCACTAATTAGGAAAATGATTGTGAAAATTGGCACACATTTAATTATTTTAAAAAACCACCATAATTTAGTCAAACTTTCAATGATTGAAAATTTAATCATAAAATTTTGAATGATAAAAGGTTTTATAAGTTGGATGAAGTTTGAAATAATTTAAATATGTATGTTTTGTTAAAATTTGAAAATATGCAAAGTTTATAATAATTAAAACATTGGATTAATTAAATTTTGAATCATTGAAAGCTTATCACTAAACCATTTTAATAATTTGTAGTTCCTATTAATTAAAGTTTAGAACATTTTAAAATCACATTAAAGATTTTTTTTAATGAAAACAAACAAAATGTGACTCAGAAATTCTTTGATTAATAAAACGTCATTATTAATACCATTAAAATAATCTGTATTTAATTCAATCAGAAGAAAAATTTCTTTGTGATACATAAGTGTTGAAAACATGTGTCATCGCTTTTCAAAGAATCAAAATGTTTTTCAAATATTTACAAATCTTTTTAGTAAAAATAAAAAATCTTAATCACTTCTCAAAAGAACATTAGACACTTTTTTTTTAATTCAAACTTATAAAACAGTTTTTTACATTCTCATCCTAAATGACGTTTTGCGACCTTATGATTCCAAAAAAATGGGTTTTACGAAAATGTTTTTTTTAAGTGCCACATGCGTCTTGTTTTATTTATTTATTATAATGAAAAGTCCCTAGGGCTTTAAAGGAAAATTTGAAACTCGCCTCTCAGCCTTCGCAAACATTATTAATATTTTGAAATTTAAATCTTCGAAAAAATTAACCCATTAAGGACGGAAAGTAACACAAATTTGACATGGAGTTTAGTATTATTTTTTAGTGATAGAAGAGAATGAAAAAAAATTTACTCAACCTATTTTATATAGATTAGACATCGCTCTTTCGAATTCTACAATAAAAAATTATGTATATTCATAAACAAACAAGTTACAAGCAGTTTTTTAATAAAAAACACGTTTTTTCATTTTTTTTTTCATTTATGAATTTTTTTGGACCCTTTAAGGTAAAGGAATATCTTTGACTGATACAAATATCGCGGCAAGGATGTTTAATCTACAAGAAACCACAATGGTAAAAGTTAAATTTCAAAATGGCGGACACAAAATGGCGACTGAAGTGGGTTTTTTTTTTAATCATGGACTGGTATTGGAAATCGTACAAACCTGATAGTTTTTCACAAAACTCGGTATGTGAATATTTTTTATTTCGCTGGTACAAAATTTTCAATTAAACTTTCAAAATTCAAAATGGCGGATCCAAAATGGCGGACAAATTTTTAAAAATCTAACAATTTCGCTTGAAACTTATTACTCGGGGATTTTTGGGGTCGCTGATTACGAATCTGGCATCAGATTTTCAAAATTCAAAATGTCGGATTCAATATGGCAGATGGAAAAAAAAATTTTATCGTATACAGATGAAACTTATTACTCAGGTGTTTTTGGTGTCGCTGATTACGAATCTGTCATCAGATTTCCAAAAGTCAAAATAGCGGATCCAATATGGCGGACGAAAGCAAAAATTTAATGGAATAAAGATGAAACTTCATACTCGGGGGTTTTTGGGCTCGCTGATTAAAAATCTGGCGTCAGATTTTCAAAATTCAAAATTTCGGATTCAATATGGCAGATGGAAAAAAAAATTTTATCGTATACAGATGAAACTTATTACTCAGGGGTTTTTGGTGTCGCTGATTACGAATCTATCATCAGATTTCCAAAAGTCAAAATGGTGGATCCAATATGGCGGACGAAAGCAAAAATTTAATCGTATAAAGATGAAACTTCATACTCGGGGGTTTTTGGGCTCGCTGATTACGAATCTGGCATCAGATTTTCAAAATTCAAAATGGCGGATTTAATATGTCAGATGGAAATAAAAAATTTTATCGTATAGAGATGAAACTTATTACTCAGGGGTTTTTGGTGTCGCTGATTACGAATCTGTCATTAGATTTCCAAAAGTCAAAATGGCGGATCCAATATGGCGGACGAAATAAAAAATTTTATCGTATAGAGATGAAACTTATTACTCAGGGGTTTTTGAGGTCGCTGATTACGAATCTGTCATCAGATTTCCAAAAGTCAAAATGGTGGATCTAATATGGCGGACGAAAAATAAAAATTTTATCGTATAGAGATAAAACCTTATACTCAGGGGTTTTTGATGTCGCTGATTACGAATCTGGCATCAGATTTTCAAAATTCAAAATAGCGGATTTAATATGTCAGATGGAAATAAAAAATTTTATCGTATAGAGATGAAACTTATTACTCAGGGGTTTTTGGTGTCGCTGATTACGAATCTGTCATCAGATTTCCAAAAGTCAAAATGGCGGATCCAATATGGCGGACGAAAGCAAAAATTTAATCGTATAAAGATGAAACTTCATACTCGGGGGTTTTTGGGCTTGCTGATTACGAATCTGGCATCAGATTTTCAAAATTCAAAATGGCGGATTTAATATGTCAGATGGAAATAAAAAATTTTATCGTATAGAGATGAAACTTATTACTCAGGGGTTTTTGGGGTCGCTGATTACGAATCTGTCATCAGATTTCCAAAAGTCAAAATGGCGGATTCAATATGGCGGAGGAAAAATAAAAATTTTATCGTATAGAGATGAAACTTATTACTCAGGGGTTTTTGGTGTCGCTGATTACGAATCTGTCATCAGATTTCCAAAAGTCAAAATGGCGGATCCAATATGGCGGACGAAAGCAAAAATTTAATCGTATAAAGATGAAACTTCATACTCAGGGGTTTTTGGGGTTGCTGATTACGAATCTGGCATCAGATTTTCAAAATTCAAAATGGCGGATTTAATATGTCAGATGGAAATAAAAAATTTTATCGTATAGAGATGAAACTTATTACTCAGGGGTTTTTGGTGTCGCTGATTACGAATCTGTCATCAGATTTCCAAAAGTCAAAATGGCGGATCCAATATGGCGGACGAAAGCAAAAATTTAATCGTATAAAGATGAAACTTAATACTCGGGGGTTTTTGGGCTCGCTGATTACGAATGTGGCGTCAGATTTTCAAAATTCAAAATGTCGGATTCAATATGGCAGTTGGAAATAAAAAATTTTATCGTATAGAGATGAAACTTATTACTCAGGGGTTTTTGAGGTCGCTGATTACGAATCTGTCATCAGATTTCCAAAAGTCAAAATGGTGGATCTAATATGGCGGACGAAAGCAAAAATTTAATCGTATAAAGATGAAACTTTATACTCGGGGGTTTTTGGGCTCGCTGATTACGAATCTGGCATCAGATTTTCAAAATTCAAAATGGCGGATTTAATATGTCAGATGGAAATAAAAAATTTTATCGTATAGAGATGAAACTTATTACTCAGGGGTTTTTGGTGTCGCTGATTACGAATCTGTCATTAGATTTCCAAAAGTCAAAATGGCGGATCCAATATGGCGGACGAAAGCAAAAATTTAATCGTATAAAGATGAAACTTCATACTCGGGGGTTTTTGGGGTCGCTGATTACGAATCTGGCATCAGTTTTTCAAAATTCAAAATGGAGGATCCAATATGGCGGACGAAAGCAAAAAATTCCATCGTATAGAGATGAAGCTTCATACTCGGGGGTTTTTGGGATCGCTGATTACGAATCTGGCATTAGGTTTTCAAGATTCAAAATGTCGGATCCAATATGGAAGACGAAAATAAAAAAGTTCATCGTATTTGATTGGAATTTAATACTCAGGGGTTTTTGGGGTAGCTGAATATGAATTTATTGTGAGAATTTCGATAATTACATACATTTGGAGCTAATCGGCAATACCAGGACCATACATAATTCCTTCCTCTGCATCATACAGTTCGTCTTCAGCTGCTCTGATCTCTTTTCTTGATATACGTGCTTCTTTCGTAGCATCTGTGCTGCGTTGTTCTGCTTGGTTAACACGTGTGTTGTCGCACTGCTCGGTAAAGTGCAAGCTTTCTGCGCTTATTGAGCATCCCATTTTCTCAAAAATTTTCAAAATGGGTTTTTGGCCTTCGTTGAATGTACAGGCAGCAATGCGAGTAGCAATTTCTAATATTTTTTTGACACAAAATACATGTTTATGTGTCAAACGCCAAACAAGCTTTCGTTATTATTTTGCGTGTTGGAACATAAACATCGCTCGAGAAGATCAAATTGGCTCAATTGTTCATAGATTGGCTTCAAGACCATTTGAGTTTCTTCATCGAGAGCAGGTGGGTGAGAATAAGTAGCCCATATTTCTCTGTACATGTCTTCCACTGAATCAAGATGTCGTTGAATCGCTAATCCATAATATAGAGATAAATCTTTCATGACTTTATCGGTTAAAGTCGCAGTTTTCAATTGAGTTATAGACTTTCCCTTGCTTTTCGATTTTGCCGCCTTATTCTTACTTGCAGTCTGTTTTCAGCTTTTTTCATTTGGGTAAGCTGTTTTTTAGCTTCTTTGGATCTTCTAGGCATCCTTTTTTTACATGCAACACACACTCTCTTTTTTTCACAGTAAAATTTTTACCGTAAGGAGCAGTTTCGAGTAGAAATTTGAAAGTCTTTGTATCTCCGTCACCTATGTAAAAAGCATATTTCACCTCGTGTTTTTGCAACGACCGCTGAAACATTTCCATGATTCGATCCACTTCCATTTTACCAGCACTACCATCATGATTTGCTTGACATTCTTGTTCGTGAGTCTCGTGCCATGCCTCATAATCCTCACTATCTTCTCTGCCATTCCACGCATTACATGATTTACAGAAACTTGATTTCACGACGGTATCTATGATTTTATTGGAATATTTTCCGATTAGCGATACAATACCCAGAAGAGAAGAAAAACCTCTTTTTGACCACGAACCGTCGCCAACGCCAATCAAACGCATTACAAACACAAAACGACGGTTAATTTCAAACGCATTATTGATCATATTACACGAGTTTATAAATCTATCTTTGCAACGGCACTGTAGTTGAATTTTGAAACCAAGTCCTCTTTGATCACATTGCGAAAAAATAATATCCGAATCACATTTTAGAACATTTAACGATTGTTTGCAATGCTGCAAATACTAGAGAAAACTGAATAAAGCAATAAGTGGCAAAATTATTTTCACTCACATTAAAACTTTCATCCGTACTCAATCTTATTTTCTTCCACGATGAACTAGCGAAAACATTTTGATTTTTGTTGGAATATTGATTACCACGAAATTTTCTCTCTTTACTTTAAGAACAAGGCGTCTTGATGTAAGTTTACCTTGATTTTTATCAATTTTTACGTAATCACTAATCTTGTTATAAGAATAATAAATGTTCTTTTCATAAATATACTAAAAGTTGTTTTGCATTAAACTAAGCTGCAAAGCTTTTTTTTTATCTGAACTTAGCTTCAAACAATACCGTTGCAAAGTATTTTAGTATGTCAATGTTTTCAATGCAAAAAGACCACAAAATTAAATAACGCGAGATTTTAGAAAACCTCATTTGTGTTTCGCAAAATTTAAAAATTTTTATCTTTGATTTAAGAATGAACACATACATTCTCAATTTCGATTCAAAAAAATGATATGAAAAAATGGGACCACTAAAAATTTTGTAGTATTTTTTTTAGTTTGTAAAATTTTTGGTTCTCGGTTGGGCAGCTTCATCTACAACACATTCTTAACTAGTTCTACTTATTAAATTTACTTAAAATTTGTTACAATGGGTTTTCTTAACCAAATAAATAAATAATATTGGATTTGCAAGAAACTTGTTATTCAAGGGTTTATAGCATTATATAATATGAAACTGATATCAGATTTCAATTTAATATTTTGAGTTTAAAAAATCTGATATAAAATTTGTATTTGTCGATCTTGAAAACCTCCAAATATGAAGTTTTATGCAAAACGATTAAAAATCTTATTTTTTGTCCGACATATTAGATCCGCCATTTTGAATTTTGAAAATCGGATACCAGATTCGTAATCAGCGACCCCAAAACCCCCCCGAGAATTAAGTTTCATCTCTATATGATAACTAGCGTAAGTAACCTCGCTCGCTAACGCTCGCTCGGTGATTATTATTTCTTTAATTGCTTATTGATGTGGACATTTTATAAAATGTTAGTGAACTTATTGTTCATTGAATTTGTAATATTTTTTTACAAATTTTTTATATTCTAATAATTTTGATGGTCATATTTTATTATTATAAAAATTTTTCAAAATTCATCATCATATTAATTTATTTTAATTTATTTTGAATTGGATATTTGCTAATGAAACAGATTAGATTAAAGTATTTCCAATCAAATAGCAGCATTTATAAATTAAAAAAATGTAAATGTAGAATTGAAATGAAATATATTTCTGATTGAATGTCAGGAAATTTAAAATACATTTTAATAGGGTAAGTCCTGTGGTAATGGCAATGCGAGAGAGTCAATGGGTTCATATTATTGATTGTTAAAGTCTATTTTTTTTAGAATCAGGCTTATTTCCGTATTTTTTGGAATTGTAGATGATTTTACACTTTTAAGTGTAAAAGCTCTTAGCCTCCTCAAAGAATTAAAATAATAACTTTTATGATTGATAGCTCAGTGTTAGAGCATTCAACCGGCAATTGAAAGGTCTTGGGCTCAAACCCCAGCGCAGGTGAGTTAGTATTTTTTCACAGTATCTCTTATTTCACAAATAAGAAAAGTAACCATGACATCTAGGTTAAAAATTTAGAATCTCGGAATTTTCAGGCGCGTCAGTCAAGTAGGTGTCTATGTTTCACAAATTATGTAAAAAGATACCTCTGATCGGCAACTAGAGTTTGAACTTATCAATTTTTTGAGATATATTAACATTTATATCTTTGTCAAACAGATGCTTGATACTGAGCTTTGTTGTCAAACTTTGGCATTATTTTTCAAGCTTCTAATCGAGCTCTTATGAATCCATCCCTACTTCTGGAATCACATACTATAGCACACGCAGCTGTAACTTCTTTTACACACCCTTCAACAGCTTGAGTGTGACATGGAAGTTGGAAGATGTCATTTTTTAGCAAGTCAGATATATCGTGTAATAGAAATTTTCCAATTTCACTGTCACTCAAGTGCATTGTCAAAGAAGGTTCAGTGACATTACATGTTTCCCAATCAATGAGATCAACATAATCTTTAGCTTTGAAATTAAGATTGAGAACAATAAATTTTCGTATTCCTTTGGAACCAGATTTCCTTGCTGACTTAATATGATCCACAGCTTGTCGTCTTACGTTTAATCTTTTATCACAGAGCATAGCAAACAGGATATTTTCACAATGTGCGGCAAAAGCATTCGTTTGTATGACTTTATTGATTATTTCCTTGAGATGATGATCAAAGGGTCTACTTAAAGTTATACTTTGGTGAAGTTTGATTGGAGCATGTTGTATTTTTGCGTTGCATTTAATGGAGAACCACATAAGAGCATAAACTTGAATTATAAATTTTGAAAGAGTTTTCAGTGCGCCTGATGTATTGACTGTCCCAATATATATTTTCTAAGCATTCTATTCGCCATTGCCAACCATCTAGCGTTTGACATTTTTCCAGGACATCTTGTTTCGAATCCTAGAAACTCGTTACATGTTACCAGCTGAAACAATTTTGCAAATTTCGAAGAGGTACTTCTGGTCAGTACTGATATCATTTGGATTATCGCCTGACAGAGTACAGGAAATAATTTCAAAATTGATAACAGGAAGCAGATGGCAGGTGGATAGACTTTTTTCAATTGGGCCTGAGTACTGGTCAGGACCTAATATTTTGCCATCTAGTTGTTCAAAGATATGACGTAAAATGAGTTCATTGCTATGTAACTGGCAAATTATCCATTGCATGTGTTTTTGGAGCCGTATCTCTAAGCGACGAATAATTCCAGAGTGCTTTCCGGTATTCGTAGGACAACCATCTCATCCAATACAAGATAACGTAGACGTGTGAACTTGCTTCTGACATAGAAAAGAGAGAATTTCGTGAGAAACTTTTTCAGATCCTGAAGATGCTGAAGCTACATGTCTTAAATAAAGCGATTCAGGTTCCTGAATCAAAGAAATATGTTCTTCTGAACGTATTCTTTTGTGCTTAACACCATCTTCTGTTTCGTCTATGAATAAAGTTTGATCTTTCTTATGCAAGATCTGCTGAAGCTCTGTCGGATACTCCATGCCGGTCGCATGCTAATGGAAAAGTGGGAAACTGTTGTCTAGTTTGAGTTTTATTTTTAAAATTAATTGGCAACCATTCTTCATCGTTAAAATCCTCAATGTCTTCACTGCTAATATTAGCATTGTCAAAATTGTCATTAAAGGGCAATACACTGTTACCTTCTTCTTCTTCTTCTACTACTTCTACTTCTGATTCTTCTATCCATTTAAAATTACAGTTTCTCAAAAATGATTCATCAAATTTAATATCTGTGTTTTTTTCCTGAACTTGGCTTCTAACATGCAAAATTGACGAAATTCACATTGCCCTTATGCTACGTTAATCAAACAAGAAGGTTTTCATCTCAGAAGGAACTTGATTTTCTAAAGAACAAGTACACAGCGATTCCTGACATTTACAAGCAACTATATCAAACAGTTTATTTGCTTCTTTAAGATATAAACTAACTTTTTTTTTAAACGCAGGTTTATTTTCATCTCTTGTGAAACTTTTTCTAAAACTTTGAACTTTATTGACTTCCTTCAAAATTAATTTTGTGATTCTTTGAAGAGTAACAGTATGAATCCTGCATTTCTCCCAAATATTTTGAAGTTTATTTACAACAATGTTTGTCGCGTTAGGAAATTTCTTTGCCTTGCAAATGAAGTACAGTAAGCCCTCGATAGTCGTGACAACCTATGAAATTTTCCCACCCTTCAACCTCGATAGTCGTACGCCGCAGAAGTCACGCCTCTTTGACGATTGGATCGTAATAAATCCAAGCATGTGGGTAATCTTACACCAATCAAACTTTTACAAACTCCTAAAATACTGCATTTTATGTCTACAGATGAAGCCATTTCATTTAAAGAAACTAACGTAATGTAAATCTTGACCTGTGATAAAATATAAGAATGAAATTAAGAAAGGTTAATATTGCATTTTAAAAATAAAAATCTTACCTATTAATTTTGTAATTTTTTTCGTTAAGAAAAAGTAGACTTTGAGAAGTGTCGTTTTTATATCATTACATTATTCAACACATAATATTTATACAAATCATTAATGTAAGAATAACAGAGTATATGATAATGTAACCTGTCAAAACAAATATTTTAACAAATGAGTAATACCTGAAATTACCTTAACCAAGATTGGTGATAACATTATATTTAAGTTAATATTCAAAAGAATATGTTTCACTTTACTTTACTCAAACAATGGTCAATTTCGTTTAATATAAACATTTTATTAAGCAGGGCTTAAAAATCATGTTTTTCACTTTTCCAGCTTTCCAGACAACTAAAACAGAGACACATGATGATTCCCAAAATTTTTTTATTTTTTCATCAAAGAAGATTGTAGTGCATTCTAAAAGCTTTAATTCGAACGTAATCCTAAGGGCCTAGCACGTCGTATTGTTAAATTATCCTTTATAGAAGTTTAAAAAATGCCAAAAGTCAACATTTTTAACTTTTCATTTAAGTTTTCATGATTTTTTTAGTCTTTTTAACTCTTTTATAACTGGAAGTTGTAGCACATACTTTAAGATTTAATTTGAGCACAATCCGAAGTCTCTAGCACTTCGCATCACTGAGCTATCCTTTAAAAAACTTCAAAAAATATCAAAAATCAACATTTTCATGCTTTTAGTTCAATTTTTCTCAGAAACTTGACGTTCTATGTAATTTTAAATTACAGATTCGAATTCAGGAGGAAAAAGTACATGGAAAAACATTGCATATATAAAATACAAACATAATCTCTAAATTTTCCTACTTATTCAAAAAGTTTTTTCACTTTTTCAGTTAAATGACCTCTGCGCTCCCCTTAAATATATTTTTAAAAATCTGTAACTCTGTGTGTGAGTCATTGGTCATCTAAAGAAACTATTTGGACCAGAGGCTCCTTAGAAAAAAAAAATTTTTTTTTCGGCCCACCCTACTGTGCATCATTGCGCATGTGTAACAGCAATACAAAACCACTGCGCGTGTGAAATGTTTGTGTTGTAGTGCGAAAGTTTACACAGTTGTGGTGCACTACTGCGCATGTGCAACAATATTTTGTGCATGAAAAAATGTTCAGTTTAACATGTTTGGCACGAATAGAGCCAGTGCGCATTGTTACAAACTGTAATAACATGATAAAATAAACATTTTTGTAAGTTGCCTATTGGAAAAACTAGGTGAACTTTGAAGTGTGTACGACGATGAACGAAGTTTTCTCGGTATCGTATTAATATAATAGAAGATATTTTATATTTTTGTCCGCCATATTGGATCAGACATTTTGAATTTTGAAAATCTGATGCCAGATTCGTAATCAGCAACCCAAGAAACCCCTGAGTAGCACGTTTAATAGCCCTGTGTGATAAGTTTAAGCATATGTGAAATGGTTTTAAAGAACACCATTTTTGCACTTTACTTAGACACGTCATAAATAGCCATAAAAATTAGATTTACCTAAATCGCGTATGGGATTTTAATTTTATGGTCAATAGCTATCAAAAATTGCAAAAAAAATTCGATTTTATCCTTTTCCCCTCGCAAAATCCTCTCACAAATAGAGTAATAATATGTTAAAGGGGACACTATGAGGTACTTTTTAAAAAAAAATTGAAGGTGTAACGAAAAAAATTGGCAACAAAAAAGTTTTAAAAATTTCAAAAAAATGTTTTCATTATTTTTTCGAAAAACCGTGGGGTTGGGGTGCCTCTGTTGGTGTTACTCCCGCTTCACGGTATCTGTATAATTACTATAATATGCATAATTACCTTGAAATATTTGTAACGTAATTTACGTCAGTGTTTTTAGGGTAAATGACATCGACAGAAGCCCTTTAACTGAGTAATTGACAAAACAAGATTAGTAATCTTGAATCAAAACTAGTTTTTATTGCATATTTTGGATGGGATTCTGTGCAATTTGTTTGTAGCAGACGAAAAAAATTAATAATAAAATATGTCTTCTGCTCTGGTCGTATCTTTGTTTTCTTACTGTCGTCTGCTACTATATATAATGCGCAGAATCAGAGCATCACGTGATCACGACTTTTCCCGCAAAGATCGACACTTCTACTAATTAAGACTCCTTTAGTGCATGCAAAAATCATAATCATAACTAAAATTTATTTTATTCTTAAGTCTCTTTCTTTATATCACGTCGCACATATTCAGTAGTTTTACAGAAAACCCGCAGAGAATTTTTGCTAATGGGTGACCTGCTTTTAAGAACATGTAAAAATAACTTGAAAATAAATTTGACTATGTCTATCTAACAATCTTTTATTTATTACTGGGCATTGAGAATAACCGTCCTCTCATGTCGTTCCATGGCAATTTTCTTGATACGCTCCCAGAGCATGGGATATGGATGAATGGTCCTAGAGAAATCAGCCCTTTCAAGCCTGTAAAGCTCGCAAACTTCGACAGCAACGACACTGGCTATCCTTTTCTCATCCGGCATCACCAGGGCAATTTCTCCAAAATGGGCACCATCCTCCAGGTGACACACTTCTTTCCCAGACGGTGTGTACACCGCCACTGTTCCTGTGGCTATAAAATACATACAATCTCCAGGCGTGTTAGCCCTGACTATCACGTCATTAATCAGAAACACTTCTGACTTGAGCAGCGCGACGATTCTTGCCAACAGCGGCAAAGGAAGGTTATTGAAAAAAGAAACATTCTCGACAAGTTTTCTGCAGGAGTGCATCCTAATCTCCTGTCGCATTTGGTTCGAAAGAGTGTTGAGTATTTCCGATTCACGAAAATACTGATGATGGAACCGGAATTCGTAATAAGCCTTAAATCTCCTCTGGGTCTTGCCAGGCAATTGTTTGTACCTCATGTATTGTTGCAGTTCATCAATTGCTGCTTGGTACTTGAGCCTGGAACTATTAGTGCCTTGGAAGTACTGCATGATCCTGGCAATCATTATGCAAAGAACAACAGTTCCCATTAATTGAAAAATGATAATCAGATACTGATCTTCGGCAGTGGTGGCTTCTTCTTTTTGAAAACCGCATCTTGTGAAGGCTGCTGTGACTCTTATGAAACATCGATAGTATTTCTCGGCATTGCTTTCGTCCCAGAGGTCAAACACATTTATCCACGAGTCAATGTGAGGTGGTTTCAGTGTGGACAGGGAAGCGACTGCGACTGGGATGATCCAAAACAAGCAGGCTTGCCAATGCACAAGTATTGTTGCCCAAAAGAAAAAATTGAATATTTCATACGGTGTTCTGTGTAAATCGTAAGAGAGAGCTAGGTTGCGAATGTAGGAGTACATGCTGAAAATCCGAAAAATCACCAACAAGGAGGAAAACTCTCTCAGTACGATTCTCTCATTCCAAGTAAGAATGAAAAAGAGGTCTGTTGGGAAAGACCCCAGGACATCTGGTACGAACGTTCCAGGATACATGTAATGACGGATTCGTTTTGATTTCTCCATCATAACGACTCTTTGGCCTTCATCATAGTATCTGAAAAAGAATCAGCATTAGGGTGTGAAGTGAATATTATTGGTGAACAATCATCCCCTGATAACAAAAAGGAAATCCGTTGGACGTCCGATGGATGTTGGACGATTTGGTAGGATATCCGATTGATATTGAAATTTCCGCTTTCCCAGAAAATAACCAGCATATTTTCAGGATGTTTTTAGGGGTCCGTATCATTTTGACACAAATTTTTTCGGGCAACTTGTTATATTGTACTCCCGAAGATGAATGTTATATTTTACTCCTTCTAAAATCAATGATTTTTAAATCCTATTTATTAAATAATTGATTTCAATACATTAAATTCATATTAAAAGACTTAATTAATCCAGTAAGTTCAATTATTGAATAATTAAAACTTAAAAATCTTTGATTTTACAAGGAGTAAAATATAACATTCATCTTCGGGAGTACAATATAACAAGTTGCACGAAAAAATTTGTGTCAAAATGATACGGACCCGTTTTTAGGATATTTAAAATTCGAAGTTGATATCCTAAACATATTCTAAGGATATCTAGTAGATATCTTGAGGATATCCATCTCAACACCATCATAAGGACATCCTATAGATATCCTGACGATGTCCCAAAGGTGTCCTTAGGATATTCCTAAGATGTTCTTAGGATACTCCTAATATATCCTCAGGATATCTAGCGTACGTTACTTCTGGATACCAATAAGATATCCTTTACATCTCCTGACATTTAGAGTGGCCCAAAAAAAAAAAAATTTCGATTTTCATAAACCTTACCCCCCAATTTTGTTCTTTGGCGAAAAATATGAGATACATATTTTTTTATTTTTTTATTTTTTATTATTAACCCGTGCCGCAAAGCCCTTGAAAATTACCATTGAATTCCCATAGGAAAAATGCACTTTTTCGTAAATTTGACATAAAATCGTGAACAATTGACCTTTTACTTTCTGTAAACGATATTTTTGTTCATTAAAGTCCAAATAATAAATATCTGTCGTATATTTATTAAATAAATTATTTCAACTATTTTTTATATGACTGTAAACAAACCCCATAAACGTAAAAAAACCTGGAATTTATTTTAAAAAATATTAATTATTATTTTAAATGCTTTTTCTTCATTCATTGATGTTATTATCAAAATATATATTATTGTTTATGTTTTACAATGTTACATAATTTGTTTAAACAATTTATTGTTGTTATTTCCTTACAAAATGACAAATAAATTGAGCGTTTTTGCAATTTTCTTAAACTTTCTAACTTTAGACGCCTAATAAAAACATAAATTTATATATATTTATGTTATATAAATATTTATTATCAAATTAAGACGCTAACAATTGTTTAAACAAATTATTGTTGTTATTAATTAACTTTTTCAGAATTGATTAAAAAGAGTTGTAGTTTTTTCTTAATTTTTGCAACTTGCTTTTCTTGAATCAACCACATTTTAATAAAATAAAAATATTATTATTATTATAACAATTATTTAAACAAATTATTGCTGTTATTTATTAACTTTTTCAAAAATGCTTATAAAGAGTTGTAGTTTTTTCTCAATTTTGCAAATTGATTTTATTAAACTAACCACATGTTAATAAAATTATTAAAATTATTATTCTAACAAATATTTACACAAATTATTGTTGTTATTTATAAAATTTTTAATAAATGCGAAATAAAGAGTTAAACAGTTTGTTTAAAAATTTGTTATGTTAAAAATTTATCAATTTTTTTAAATTGTGGTTGACTTAAGAAAAGTAATTTGCGGAATTAAGAATAAATTACAACTCTTTTAATGCATTTTTAAAAAAGTTAATTAATAACAACAATAATTTGTTTAAACAATTGTTAGCGTCTTAATTTGATAATAAATATTTATATAACATAAATATATATAAATTTATGTTTTTATTAGGCGTCTAAAGTTAGAAAGTTTAAGAAAATTGCAAAAATGCTCGATTTATTTGTCATTTTGTAAGGAAATAACAACAATAAATTGTTTAAACAAATTATGTAACATTGTAAAACATAAACAATAATATATATTTTGATAATAACATCAATGAATGAAGAAAAAGCATTTAAAATAATAATTAATATTTTTTTAAATAAATTCCAGGTTTTTTTACGTTTATGGGGTTTGTTTACAGTCACATAAAAAATAGTTGAAATAATTTATTTAATAAATATACGACAGATTTTTATTATTTAGACATTAATGAACAAAAATATCGTTTACAGAAAGAAAAAGGTCAATTTTTCACGATTTTATGTCAAATTTACGAAAAAGTGCATTTTTCCTATGGGAATTCAATGGTAATTTTCAAGGGCTTTGCGGCACGGGTTAATATTAAAAAATAAAAAAATAAAAAAATACGTATCTCATATTTTTCGCCATAGAACAAAATTGGGGGGTAAGGTTTATGAAAATCGAAATTTTTTTTTTATTTGGCCACCCTAATATCCATACAATATCCAATGGATATTGAAATTTCCGCTCTCCCAGATATCCTGATAATATCTATCAAAAATCCTTAGGATATCCTAAGGATATCCAGGGATATCTTCTGGATATTTTTCTGCTGAGTCTGAATCCGGAGTCGAAATAACCAGATTGACCAAAATTTTAGAGATGATCTCCAAAAACTGCAAAAATTGTTTCGTGTTTTTGAGCAATTTTTTAAGATTATCTTAAAAATTTTAGCCAATATGGTTATTTTTATAAATCGTGCACTCAATAGTTTTAATGTAAAGATATAAAAACACTTTTACCACCCCCTTCTCCAATTTTTTAAAATGGCGTCCTGAACTACCAAAAAAATTTGATTTTGCTACATGCATTGCACCAAACATTACTTATTCATCAAATCAAAGAGGCAATGCTTACTATAGGATTTTTGAGGTCGCTGATTACGAATCTGAAGTCAGAATTCAAAAAATTTAAAATGGCGGATCCAAGATGGCGGACGAATTTTTGAAAAGTGATCGGATTTGCTTGAAACTCGTTACTCGGGGGTTTTTGGGGTCGCTGAATTCGAATATGTTATTACATTTTTAAAATTCAAAATAGCGGATCCAATATGGCGGACGAATTTTTTGGAAAGTGATCGGATTCTCTTGAAACTCGTTACTCGGGGGTTTTTGGGGTCTCTGAATTCAAACATGTTATTACATTTTTGAAATTAAAAATGGCGGATGATTTTTTTGGAAAGTGATCAGATTCGCCTGAAACTCCTTACTGAGGGGTTTTTGGAGTCTCGGGATACGAATATGTTATTAAAATTTTTAAATTCATTTTGGCGGACTCAAAATGTCGGATAAATATTTAAAATCAACAAATTATTCTATGAATGCTTACATGGGAGTTTTTGAAGTCTCTGAATTTGAATACTTTATACAATTGTCAATATTCGAAATAGTGGATTCAAAGTGGTGTCAAAAAACATGTTAAATGATTAATTATGCTGAAAATGCAAAATCTGGGATCGCTTTCTTGAATTTGTCAACAGAAATATGTCATTTAATTTTTAATATTGTAATCTTTCTTTTTGTTTTTTAAATTTTTCTTTCTTTTTTTTTTATCATTTTTGTTTGTTTTTCTACTTTCACGCATGTAAATCATTAAAGCATTTATCACAAAGATATTGTGGGCAACCCTTTGCAAATTTTTCTGGTTCACACTCTGCACTTTTGATTAGAGCAATATTTTTTACCATTCTTTTTTCCATTGCTTGTTTTTTTCATTTAGATTTTAATTATTTCTAACAATTTTGATTACAAATTCTTTTCTGTACGTATTTGTTAATATTTGGGCATCATTTTGCGAAAATACAGCATTTGCTTTGGACATGTCTAGTTTGTAGTGTAATTTGCAGTCTCACTGGAATCATTATAATTAGGAATTTAACATGCGTCAAAAAACATTTCATCTTCTTCCAGCTTAAAATTTTAGTTGAAATTTATCATTTATTTATACTACAATGGAAGACTTTGTAAGGCTGTAGAAACATTAGTTGCTCTTCTTCTTGACATTTCAGTGCTGAAGAATGCAATAGATTTTGTTCCCGAAGAATATGTAAATAATGTACTAGGAAGTAAGTTAAAAACTATTTAATGCAATAGTAAGAATGTAGTGCAGTACGAATAACAATCTTTCCTAGTTACTATTTTGTATATGTACAGACAATTTTAGATAAATTTTGATTTCACTCACTGCTCTTTCACTTCTTTTATCTAGTTCTTCCTGTTAAAAAAGAATATAAAAATAATATACAACGATATTATTTGTTTTGCATTTGTACTAAATACCATTTATTCACTTATAGTGAATAGCGCTTAAATTATATCATTGTGCACATTATTTTCATGTTCTTTCTTGAACAAGAAGAAATAGGTAAAACCAATGAAAAATTGGTTAAAATAAAAAGTTTATCTAAAATTGTTTTTACACATACAACCGCAGTAGGTGAACTCGGTCGTGTTATTATTTGTACTGAAGAATATTCATTCACTTGTACTAAATATTCTTGAATTTATTTCCCGGTACATTATTTTTATATTCTCTCAAAAACGAAATCTGTTGCATTCTTAGACACTGCTGTGTCAAGAAAAAGTGCAGCTAAGGCTTCTGCACCCTTAGAAAGCCTTCCATCATCAAAGAGAAGAAAAACATGTCAAATTCCAACTGAAACATTTGAGCTTGAAGAGTATGAAATGTTTTTTGATGCTACTTTTATTCCTAATGCTGATGATTCTGGTGAATCTGCAGATGAAAGTGATACAAATGACACTGAAAATGGTGAAAATGAAGATTTCCCAACAGAGTCCTATGCCAATAAATTAAAAGCTCATAATACATCTCAAAAGAAGTTAGAAGAAGATCACGAATTTCTTTGGGCTAATGGTGAAAAGGTTAGTAATGAATCTCTCACTAATGAAGTATTACTATCAGATAGTAATAGGAAAAGAATTTTATCAAATTCACCTAAGGAAATTTTTGAGTACTTCTTCTCAGAAGAATTAAAAAAGTACATAGTTAAAAGTACAAATGCTAACGGATTAGATCTTTCCATTGAAGAATTTGATGTATTTTTAGGAATAATCATTTTTACTTCTTTCAATTAAAGACAGTCTCAAAAAGATTACTGGTCCTTAGATCCATTTCTGAGGGCTGAGATCGTTGCAGCAGCGATAAGTAGAAATAGATTTGAAATAATAAAATCAAAAATCAAATTTCATGACATACACTATGCTAGGAATACGAACTCTGATAAAATTTGGCGTGTGAGACCAATACTAAATATATTTCGGAAAAATATAATGCAATTCGGATTTTTTTCTACACTCAGAAAAAAATTTCTTTTCGACAACCAAATTTTGTTTGAATCAACCAAAAAAATGCATTGATATACAGTTAAACAAATGTTTGGTTTATATAACCAAATTATTTGATAATACACATTTATTTGAATTAACCAAATGGTTTATTACAATTGACCAAGTGTTTTGGTTAATATTTTATCATTACAAAGTTATAACAATAATCATTAAAATAAACTGTAAATATATACCAAAATAAAATATTAAGAAATTCAGATATTATAGAAAAATGAGTAACAGATACCTAAGCATTTTTAGAAAAAAAAATTTCGTTCTAGGCGATCAAGGTCATCTTCTTACGGATTGTTTTCTCCGTATAAAAGTATCTTTTACTTTCAAAATTATTAAAGAATTGATTGTTTTTCAGTCAAAAGTTCAAAGCACAGTTAAACATAACCTGTATATGTAATCAAAATCTCTTTAACGCTAACAACCTAAAACACTATAACTCACAAATTTTGTAGGAATTTTCCGCGTAATCCAATTTTATAAACAAGGAAATAACACTCACTAAATAAAACACAAGTTATAATAAGAAGAAAGCACTTCATACAAACGACGCGATTGACATGACGCTTGTTTAAACACATCTCGAGTTTGACTAGTATATTTATTTGAATCAACCAAAAAGTTATTGAACGAATCAAAACATTTGGTTGAATAAACCAAACATTTTTATTGGCTGAAATAAATCGTGTTTTATTAAACACTTATTTTAGTCCAAGGAAAGAGTTTGGTTGAATGGAACAAATACATTTAAATAATAATTTTGTTTCTGGAAACCAAAGCATTTGTTACAAGGAACCAAATGTTTATTTAATCTGATACAACTTTTTTATTGGATCAAATAAAATAGGTTAACTCAACGGTTTATTTAATTTAACTGAACTTTTTTTCTGAGTGTACAGCCGTCTCTATAGATGAAATGATGATCAAGTATTTTGGGAGAAGTAAACTGAAACAATTTATTAAATCTAAACCTATTATATTTGGAATAAAAATGTGGGCTCTGTGTAGTTCTTCGGGGTATTTATACAATTGTGACATTTATTGCGGAAAAGACTCTGGCAAAGAAAATGTTTTATCTAAATGTGCTTTAGGAAGCCGTGTTGTTGTTCAAATGCTCCAGGAGCTGTTAAGCAGCATCCCTCCAAAAAAACTCTCTCAGTACCATGCTTATTTTGACAACTTATTTTGTTCTCCTGACTTATTAGTGCATTTAAAAAAGGCTGGTCTTCGTGCAACTGGTACAGTACGGGAAAACAGAATAAGGGAAAAAAATGACATTACGATTGATGCTCCTAGAGGGACTTATGCTGTCAAACATGACCAAAATAGTGGACTGAACTTTATTACCATAAAGGATTCAAAAGTTGTATCCATTTTGTCAACAGCTGCAGGTGTAACTCCGTTTGCAACTGTAAAACGTTACTCTAAGGAGGAGAAAAAAAATCGATATTCCGTTTCCAAAGGCATTCAGCAATTACAATAAGTTCATGGGTGGTGTAGATATACATGACCAATATTGTAGTCGAGTAATGCCTATCTTTAGATCAAAAAAGTGGACTTGGGTTATTTTTATGCGTCTCATTCAGTCTTCCACCCAATGGGAAACTAACGATTGGCGCATTAATAGACCAGTATTGGGAGCCAATGGTGCCAATATTGGCGCATTAATGGAAACCAATATTGGACCACAGTTGGTCAATCCTTGGGATGATAACGGGTTTGCCAGTCATTGGCAGCCATCATTGGTTCAATATTGGTTGCCAATGATAATGCCAATAAATAAAATTTTTTAAATTAACTAATTAATTAATTAATTATTGTTTAAAAAAATTTTTTTTTTTAATAAATATTTTAATTTATTTATTAATGCATGTCAAGTATTGGTACAATAATTGGCTTTCAATATTGGTCCATCCTTGGGAGCCAATGAATAACCAACAATCTTATTTTTACAACTCTATATGGAAACAGAGTTGTTAATTTAATCTTCAGCCAATATTTGACAATGAAGATTTGAGTGTTGGACACATTAGAAATGTATTTTCAGAGGTACGGGATCAGGCCTTATATAAAAGAGCTGAAGAAACTCGATCGTGAGAGAGGCTGACCGATGCGCGCCCTATGCCAGTTTCCGAAACCACAAACGCGTGAGAATCCTCGGCGCGCAGACGCGGCATAGATGCGGCGGGAAACTTCCACTATTTGAATTTGAATTTTTTATGCATTTAATCAAAAACAAGAAAAGAAATATAATAATACAAAAATTATACAAATTCTTAAATTTGTATAGTTTTCTGATTGTTATTAAAAAGTAATACGCTTAATTATAAAGAAATACTTATAATAAATATCCTCCATAAATAATTGTTCAATTCTTGAAGATTTGAAAAACTCTTAAAGGTGTGTCCTAAGGTTAAAAATTATTGTTCTAAATCTACTTTAATCGATTTTCATGTTATAGAAATTATTTAAATAAATTAATTAGTTTTAAAGAAATCAGAAAGAAATTAAATTGATGAAAAAATAAACATTTAATATTAAAAATAATATTAATAAAAATAATCACATTAAAACTTTGCTTGTAAAATAAACAGAACGAAAAATTTTAAATTAAAAAATTATTGAACAATTACAAAATATTAAAGAAGACTTTAATTTTATTAAAATGTAAACTTAAGTCACATAAATACAAATATTCATGTAAGTATTTAAATTTTAAATTCACCATTTTTTCTGTTTAAATTTAAAGTAAAATTTAACAAATTGTAAAGAATGATAGTTAATAAATATTTAACTTTATTTGTTATTCTTTTCGTTTTTCACATGCAAAAAATAATCATTTTTTTTTTATAAAACTAAGAAACAAATTCTCTAAATTTGAATACAAATTAAAAATTAAAAAAATTTAATATATGTAAAAAAATTTTAAATTTGAATCATTTAATTAAATAATTTATTTTAACAAAATGACTTTCTAAATATAACTATCCAGAATATATAAAAAATATGAGCAAAAAAAATCAAAATTGGTTTTTTTTTTTTAATACTATTAAAAAAAATTTAACTTTAAAAAAATTAATGATATCAAAAATATTATTTTTCGATCGTAATTTAAAAAAAAAATCATTTTAATTTAGCTTTATTGAACAGTGTTGATTTTTAAATTTTAAAATTTGTGTCTAGGTATTAAGCTTTAAATTAGATTACATCTTATTTTTTTTCATGTCCATATCTTTTATTAAAATTAAATTAAAATTTGTTTTTAAAAATAAAATATAAACATTTTAAAGTTTAAAGTTGAATTGAAAATTTTTTAAAATTCGTTATATTAAAATTATAATATTAATCTTAAATAATAATTTCAAATATAATTATGTAAGATTTGGTACACAAAACAGACACAGGTTTTGTATTAGCAGATAAGTTTATTTCTATTTTGTCACAGTCTCTAATCTCTTTTGATTATACACTCTTTTGATTAAAACTATTTGTCACTCTAAAAGATAAAAACATATAATAATAACGCGTCGGACCTTTCGTGTCGCGCGAGAGATCATACAAAACTGAAGTTAGAAGTATATTACATACTCGAGAGTCGACAGCGGTCGACACTCGCAGATCGATCCAAAATGGCGCATACGCGCCAAACATCGACAAAGTTCGAATACTAAATCTAACACTCCCTCCCTTTGTCGATTTACAAGGAAAGGGATGTGACTTACATATTCTAAAATAATACTCTTGGGATTTATCACAAAAATAAAAAGGCTTCTATTTGTTTGTCTTCTAAATCCTCTAATTAAGTCCTCTCTTGTATGCTCTGATCTATCTAGTCTCCTCGTTTGTCTGTGAACATATTAAATAAGATTAATTACAAATTATTAAACATAAACAATATTTTATATTCAGGTAATGATATTTTATATTAAAGTATTTAAAACTTTCTAGTTTCATTCTCTTAAAATTTATTCTCTAATTCAACATTTTCTCTCTTAAATATCGATGTGCTTCTAAAGGCAAAGGTTTTGTCATAATATCAGCTATATTTTCTTTAGTATTAATCCATCTAACATCTATTTTTCTTTCATCGACACATTGTTTGATGAAATCTCCATGGGTGTCTGCCATATGCTTTCTACTTCCAGTTTCTTCTCTTAATTTTAGACTCTTATTAATTTCCTCTAAGTTGTCATCAAACATTTTCAGTTTGTGACTCCCATCTTTCTTAGTGCAATCTCCTGCTGACTTGTTATCACACCAGATCGTTAACGGAAATAGAGTTTTTCCAATAACAAATCTGATGGATTTGTCTAGAGAGATCAGCTCTTGACAAGCGTCACTCATGGCAAGATACTCTGCCTGGCAGGTAGAAAGTGTAACGTACGTTTGCTTATGGCTTCGCCAAGCAACTACGTCCCCAAATAATTTTATCACATAACCAGCAGTTGTGGTCGAACCATGGCAATCTCTAAAACTTGCATCTGTCAAGCCCTCTAATTTATCGTTTTCGGCTTTAAACTTTAAGCCGATGTTTGACGTACCTCTTAAATATCTGAAGACTCTTTTGACATCTGACCAATCTTCCTCAGTTGGTTCCAACTGTTTTCTAGCAAGGTAATTTACTGCAAAAGTAATGTCTGGCCGTGTCGCGTTTGACAAGTACATCAGACTTCCAATAGCCTCTCTATATGGCACACTCTTGATTACAGTTTCCTTTTCGGATTCCTCTAGTTTTATTCTTTTGGTTTTATTATTTACTTGTCTGGTGACCATTGGTGTACTTTGAGGTTTGCAGTCCTTCATATTGAATTTTTCTAAAATACTCTCTATATAATTTGATTGGTGGATCAGTATACTCTTATCTTCTTTGTTTCTTTCTATTGTGAATCCCAGAAAGTTTCTTGGTTCACCGAGATCTTTTAATTCGAAAGCTTTGCTGAGACATCTTTTAATTTCCTCTAATTTCTCTAAATCGTTACTTGCGATAATCATGTCGTCTACGTAGATCACTACAACTGCCATCTTGCCTTCTTTCCTTCATGTGAAAAGACAATTAGCAAACCTGGCATAACTCGTGTCTTGTATCGGTTTTCCCGTGTAAGCTCTCTTAGGTTCATCTTGAGACTCTAGTTTTCTTTTACTCTTGCTTCTAGTTACGCAGCCTTGTTTGTTTTCTTTCTTTTCCTCTTGTTTGTCTTTATCGTCTAATCGTTTTTTCGGTCTTCCTCTCTTTTTCGGTTCTACAATCGTTTCAACTTTTTGCTCTAATTCATTTTCTTTTATATCCTCTAAACAGTTCCAATTAACTTCCTCTGTTCCGTCATTGTCATCGTTCTCGATTTTCTTCTTTTTGTATACATCTTTGTATAATAATTTCTCGTTAAATCTAACATTTCGAGACTCTATGAATTTTCTTGTGCTTGGATGCCATAATAGATAACCAGTAGGTTTGTAGCCAACTAAGACAGCTTTTATAGCTCTTTCGCTGAACTTAATCTGTGGTTTTGGTAGCTTGACATATCCAATGCATCCAAATCTTTTGATCTGATTAAAATGACAACTTGCACTAGATGCAAATTTCTCTAAGGGCACTTTAAATTCAATCGATTTGTGTGGTGTTCTGTTGTATGCATGCACAGCAGCATCAACAGCCAGTTCCCACATTGTTTTTGGCAATCCTGAATCAAGCATGTACGCTCTGACTTTGCCTTGAATTGTTTTATTAAACCTTTCGGCAACTCCATTATGTTCTGGAGTGTAGGGTGGTGATGTTTCGATCTCTATTTTCTCTTCCTCTAAAATCTCTAAAAACTTTCCTCCTATAAACTCTGTACCTTGATCTGATCTGACAAAACATACCTTTTCATTTTTACCTAATAGATTTCTAGCTGATGCTAAAAATCTTTTCAGTGCAACACCGTTTTCGTCTTTTGATTTTAAAGAATATGCTTTAGCGAATCTGGAAAAATCATCTACAAAAACCACAATGAACCTCTTTGAACTTGGGTATGACGTAGGTTTTATAGGACCCATCGTATCTGTATGAATAAGTTGAAAAGGCCTCTCTGCTCTTTTCCTAGTCTCTTTAAAAGGTAATCTTTCCATTTTCGCCAAAATACATACTTCACACTCTAATATTGAATGATCAAATTTTACATTCTCTAAACCCTTTTGATTCTTTTGAAGCTTTTTAAGATAATTTAATGAAGCATGACCTAATCTAACATGCCAAAGCATTGCCTCATTACATCTTTCAAAATTATCTGGTTTCTTTTCTAGTGGATTTGAAATAAACATTTCCTCTATACTTTCGAACGATTCTAAATTATCTATTTTAATTGTTTCTCTAGTTATTGAACTACTCTCTATTTCCGTAATCAATTTAAAATCTAATTTTGACTCTTTATTTTCTTTCGAATTTGTGGGCTTCTCTAAACTCTCCCTCCCAATCGCAGAACTAGCATCGTTTAATTCATTATTTTCTCCCTTCGAATTTGAGGACTCTGTATTTTCGATGCTTGCTTGCGATTGTTCAGGAAGCTCATGATACGAAACCATCCTTGCTTTGCATGAAAATTGTTCATACTCTAAATTTTGTTTATTCTTAATATTAAATTTTACTACCCAGTTTGGTTTTTCGTATGTGCCCTCTAAAATTGTTTTATTTGTTAATTTATCGTAAACTTTAAGGGATACATCATCTAAGTGTATACAAAAACCTGCATCAACCAACCTTCTCAAAGATAGCAAGTTTTCAGAAACATCCCTTGCTGCAATCACATCCGTCAATTTAGTTAAATTTTCATTAGATGTTTCAGATTGCAACAAAAGATCTCCTTTTCCATCTATTATTATATCTGCAAATTCATTTTTATTCGCGCTCTTAATAATACCATTTTCGTATCTTCTAAAATCAGATAAAATTAAACTTTTATTTACAATATGATCTGTCGCGCCAGAATCAGCAATAAATTGTATAGATTCTTTAGTCTCTGATATACTCTTTATAAATTGAATCTTACCTGTTTCTTTATTTTGCTCCTTGTTTTGGTTGTAGAATATCTTTGTATTTAAATTCCCTTGTGGTTTACGGTCAAATTTCGGTTTCTCTTTATTAAATCTCTTATTAAACGGTTTTCCTCTATTGTTTTTATTAAAATTCTTTTTATCATTCTTAAATTTATTTTGATTTTTATTCTCTAATTTAAAACTGCTCTTATTGTTGTTAAAATTGTTACTCTTACTAATATGGCTATTTGACCGAAAGGGACATGAGGCCAAAAATCAAACCAAACCATCAAACCAAACCAAAATTACCTCTATTTTGATTTCCTGACCGGCGTTGACTTGGGCACTCGTCCCCTTTATGATATTTTACTGCCTGGCAGTAATAGCAGAACCACTGCTCACTTTGCTGGAGATGACACTCCTTCGCCCAGTGTCCCACTCCATTGCAACGGTGGCATTTGGTCTCCTGGTTCTGCCTTTGGCTCAGGTTTGCCCTCTGAACTCTAGTTTCTTCCCTCTTATCCGTCTTTTTCTCTGCCTCTAACTGTAAAATAAATGACTTTATTTCCTCTAAACTCATTTCTTTTGATAATGTCGTTCTTTGAATAAAGTCAGCATTCCGCAGTTCGGGCACTATAGAGGATACTGCCTGGTAAAATGAAGATCGTTTCTCTTGATCTGTAAGAGGAACGGCATCTCCACAGGTTTCGTATTCTCTGATAATTGACTCAAAACGTTCACAGAAATCGTCAACTTTTTCATCTTTGCGCATTTTAATTTGATACAATCGTGATCTCACAGAAGTGTGAGTCACATTTATTTCACTTTTTTTGTATCCTCTTAATTTCTTTAAAATTTCTTGAGGATCTGTTTCATTTAAAATTCTCTTATGGTAATACTCATCTAAATGATTAATAATTATATCTCTAACAATACTTTTTCTTTTTAATTCAGTTGATGTTGTAAGATTTTCAGGACCCTCAATATTTGAATCGATCACATCCATCAAGTCATTAGAAGTCAAATCTGATTTTAAATAATCTAACCAAAGATCAAAGTTTGATTTCTGTGTCAGTTTATATTCTCTTTTTATATTTATTTTAGAAACAATTAATTCATTCTCTACAAGTTTTTCTTTTTTCTTTTTAATTTTATTTTGTTCATTAAAAACTCTAGTATTTTTCAAATCAGACTCTAATTTTAGTTTTTTATTATTATTATCTCTATTTAATTCATCTAAACTCAACTCTAATTTTCTTTTTTGTTTATCAACCGTTTGAGATACCTCTAATCTCCGAAGTTTCAGACGTTCAGCTTCTAGGTTGTTCTCTGATACCTTCTGCATAGTTTGCATCATCCCGCTCGCCTTATCCATAACCTTTTCTAAAGTTTGCATTGCGCCGTTAAATTTTTCCAAGCTGTTTTCCTGTAGTTTGCAAAGCTGTAGGTACTCATTTTGGATGGCACTTAAATTTGAGGATTGTATCAATTGGTTATTGATAATTTTTGGGAGCGTCCGGTTATCCTCTTTTGGTATTGCTGAAAGAAAGAATTTATTAAGAACATAACTCTAGATTAATTCCTGGATTTTAGCTCTATCTCTTAAACTTTGTGTGTGTGTGTCAGGCCTGACCATCTAAACCTCTACACTTTTTAATTTAATTTTTCAAACTAAAATTCTAACCTCAAAAAATTGATTTTCTCTAATCGCTGATTTTAACTTTGTAAATATATTAATTTTTTGACAACTCTAAATATTATTGTTATTTATATATACATATGTATATATATATTTTTGTTTTTATTTGTTTAAAAAAAATTTATTGAAATAAAACAAAGATATTGATTCTTACTTCCTGTGTGATTTTTATTAGTCTTCTCTTTAGTTTCTTTTGTGGCCTCTTTATTTTCATTAATTTTCTCTATGTTACTCTTTATTTTCTCTTTGGTCCTGTTGATTTCCTCTTTGTCTTTCTTTGGCTCCTCTTTCTCTAGTTCCACCTCTAGTTGCTTTTCTAGTTTTTCTTCACGGTCTGATTGACTTAGTCCCGTCTCATAGTCCACGAGGGGACTTTGGATCAGATCGGAAGCTGATCCCGTCAACGAGATTTGATCTGACATCTATTACGGGATTTAGAGAAAAAAAACTTTTAATATAAACATTTTTATTCAATTCCATATATATATATATTTGCACTCTAAAAAAAATTATTTTAAATACCAGGTATTCTCTAAAAGAAAATATATATAATGTTAAAAGAAAAATTTTTTTTTCGTGCTTCTGAACCACAACAAACGCACAGCAATTTATTGTAACTCGAAACGAGAATCTACGCTTTCCCACAAAGCCACACGAGAACACACACCTTTTCTTTGACATATGATTTTAAGCACGGCTATAAAATCGGTCAAATTTTCGGTTGGCCATGCATACAATCGAGGACTCTGTAGAATCATGCAAACTCCCTTAGTCAACTTAACAAATTTCACCGCACTGCAAGTTTCACTTGAAAGTCGACCCCGTAAAGATTTATTGTTAAAAGGAATTCATTATTGCTGTATTACTAGCATTTAACATAAAATAATGTCATTTAATTTATTAGTTTGTTTCTAAAAAAAACTTTCTATGCAAATTCTAACCTCAAATTGATATATTAGCATTTAATTCTCTATTTCTCTTAAATTCACTTCCAAATCTCTAAATTTTACTCTAATTAATAAATTTATTCTAAATTAAATTTAGTGCAGAATATTCTTGTGCCGTGAGGCTGAATTTGAACACCTGTTGAACAAGAATGTGCCGGCAAGCCACGATGCACATGTCGATGCACGCTATGCAACCAAAAAGAATCCGTTGCATCTCTTATCAATATGCATTCTTTTTCTTAATTTTATATTCTACTGACCTTCTAAGACTCTAATCCTCTTATATTTCTTCTAATCCTGGTCACTTTTATTCACTATTGCACTTATTTTTCTTGGCGCAGTGGAAGCGTACCCTGGGCCGATAACCTGTAAGATTTGGTACACAAAACAGACACAGGTTTTGTATTAGCAGATAAGTTTATTTCTATTTTGTCACAGTCTCTAATCTCTTTTGATTATACACTCTTTTGATTAAAACTATTTGTCACTCTAAAAGATAAAAACATATAATAATAACGCGTCGGACCTTTCGTGTCGCGCGAGAGATCATACAAAACTGAAGTTAGAAGTATATAACATACTCGAGAGTCGAATAATTGTTCAAGAATTGAACAATTATTTATGGAGGATATTTATTATAAGTATTTCTTTATAATTAAGCGTATTACTTTTTAATAACAATCAGAAAACTATACAAATTTAAGAATTTGTATAATTTTTGTATTATTATATTTCTTTTCTTGTTTTTGATTAAATGCATAAAAAATTCAAATTCAAATAGTGGAAGTTTCCCGCCGCATCTATGCCACGTCTGCGCGCCGAGGATTCTCACGCGTTTGTGGTTTCGGAAACTGGCATAGGGCGCGCATCGGTCAGCCTCTCTCACGATCGAGTTTCTTCAGCTCTTTTATATAAGGCCTGATCCCGTACCTCTGAAAATACATTTCTAATGTGTCCAACACTCAAATCTTCATTGTCAAATATTGGCTGAAGATTAAATTAACAACTCTGTTTCCATATAGAGTTGTAAAAATAAGATTGTTGGTTATTCATTGGCTCCCAAGGATGGACCAATATTGAAAGCCAATTATTGTACCAATACTTGACATGCATTAATAAATAAATTAAAATATTTATTAAAAAAAAAAATTTTTTGAACAATAATTAATTAATTAATTAGTTAATTTAAAAAATTTTCTTTATTGGCATTATCATTGACAACCAATATTGAACCAATGATGGCTGCCAATGACTGGCAAACCCGTTATCATCCCAAGGATTGACCAACTGTGGTCCAATATTGGTTGCCAATAGTTTGCCAAGAAAAAACTGTTGGCCGGCAATCATGGGACCATTATTTAGCCAATGGTGATCATTGGCAATTTCCCATTGGGCATTAGCTGTCCTTCTGTGGAATGATGCCCAAGCAGGTGATCAAAAGACTGGCATAAAAGAATTTGCAATCTGCATTTGTAAGGAATATTTAACAGTTAAATGCAAGAAACAAATGATGGAAAAGATGAAAAGTCAAAAATATTGCTCTAACGAAAAGTGCAAAGTAAGAACTAGAAAAACTTGCAAGGGTTGCTCGCAATATTTTTGTGATAAGTGTTTCGATAATTTTCATGCGAAAGTGTAAAAAAGTAAATCAATAGATAAGAAAAAAGAATAAAAATGATTTCAAAAACAAAAAAAATCATAAAAAATTTTAAAAACCAAAAAAAATCACAAAAAAAACAAAAATTAAAAAAAAAATGATTTTCAAAAATCATCTACCTCCAAGTGGTGAAAATCGGGCAACATCAGTTACAATCGGATGGCTAAAGATGATGTATACGTGTATTCGCATATTTATGTATGTATGTATGTATGTAATCGGACATTGTTAAAGTTTTGTGCACGTTTTTGCAAATTCCAGGGCAATGTTAACAATGCTCGATTGCGGACATTACACGTAACATAAATGTATACACGTACATACGCTTTTTTAAATAAATAAAATAACATATTTCTAATGACTAATTCAAAGAAAACGACCCCAAATTTTTCGTTTTCAGCATAATTAATAATTAAAAAATTTTTTTCATGCTATTTTAAATCCACTATTTTGAATATTGAAAAATGTATAAAGCATTCAAAATCAGAGGCTCCAAAAACTCCCATGTAAGCATTCATCCCACACAGCACCGGAAATTCCCTGAATTTTCCCTGAATATCCGTCTACATTTCTCGAATATTCGAACCTAATATTCAAGGAAGTTTCGAGGAAGTAGTAAAATGTCCGCCTAGAAAAATATTGGGCGCGGAATTTCCCTGAAAATGTATTTCTAATTTTCAGGGAATTTCCGCATCTAACATTCCTTTAATATTCAGGGAAAGTTAAAAAAAAATTTCCAAAATTTTTTTTGATCTGGTAATTGATCAAAAATATATGATATTCAACATCCGTAGGATTCTAGAACATTAAAAACTACTGCGCAGCCGTAAGTGTCATAGAAACCAAGTTGGACCAGTGCGCATCATGTACAGTGAATATACGAATACCATGAATATTAAAGGAATGTTAGATGCGGAAATTCCCTGAAAATTAGAAATACATTTTCAGGGAAATTGCGCGCCCAATATTTTTCCAGGCGGACATTTTACTACTTCCTCGAAACTTCCTTGAATATTAGGTTCGAATATTCGAGAAATGTAGACGGATATTCAGGGAAAATTCAGAGAATTTCCGGTGCTGTGTGGGATAGAACAATTTGTTGATTTTAAATATTTATCCGACATTTTGAGTCCGCCAATTTGAATTTTAAGATTTTAATAACATATTCGGATTCAGAGACTCCAAAAACCCCGCAGTAAGGAGTTTCAGGCGAATCCGATCACTTTCCAAAAAATTCGTCCGCCATATTGGATCCGCCAATTTGAATTTTAAAATTTTAATAACATTTTCGAATTCAGAGACTCCAAAAACCCCGCAGTAAGGAGTTTCAGGCGAATCCGATCACTTTCCAAAAAAATCATCCGCCATATTGGATCTGCCATTTTGAATTTTAAAAATGTAATAACATGTTTGAATTCAGAGACCCCAAAAACCCCCGAGTAACGAGTTTCAAGGGAATCCGATCACTTTCCAAAAAATTCGTCCTCCATATTGGATCCGCCATTTTGAATTTTAAAACTGTAATAACATATTCGAATTCAGCGACCCCAAAAACCCCTGCACTGTAAAAATAGGTGTCTCACTTATGCTTTAAAGCTAAACAATTAAATGTTTCGTACCTTTGAGGCATTGATTGTGATTTGTTTTGAGTTGTCTGGTGTTTCACTTTGAAACAGGCATAATATCTAAATTGAACCAGAAAACAATTTTCGTGTTTTAGACATGTGTTAAAACACGAAATCTGTCTTTAATTAAGATTCATAACTTAATTTTAGTCATTTATGATCTTTTACTATCTTAAAGTGAGTCAGATTCAGCTGTGCATGATCACATGGTAACACTTGTTTTGTTTTATAAATGAGGACACAAAACACTTTAAAAGTTTTAAAAGTGAGGACAATCTATCTCATAATAAGATACTTATTTTTACAGTGCGAGTAACGAGTTTCAAGCAAATCCGATCACTTTTCAAAAATTCGTCCGCCATCTTGGATCCGCCATTTTGAATTTTTTGAATTCTGACTTCAGATTCGTAATCAGCCACCTCAAAAACCCTATGGTAAGCATTGCCTCTTTGATTTGATGAATAAGTACTGTTTGGTGCAATGCATGTAGCAAAATCAAATTTTTTTGGTAGTTCAGGACGCCATTTTCAAAAATTGGAGAGGGGGGTGGTAAAAGTGTTTTTATATCTTTACATTAAAACTATTGAGTGCACGATTTATAAAAAAGAGAGATGTGAGAAAAAATTTTTTCCCTTTGGAATTAATGTTTTTATTGTGAAAAATCCGAAAAAAATCACGGATTTTTGCAAAAAAGTACTAAAAATAATTTTTAAAAAAATTTTTTAATGACAAATTCGGAAATTTACCATGAATGCAATTGTTACCGTGATAAGTGAAAGAGGGTAAAAGGTGTAATAAAAAAGTTTAAACCCAATTTGTTTTTTTTACCTTAAATTTTCGAATTGTCTTAATCACATGCTATTTTTATTGTCGCATCACGCTACTTAACCAAATAATAATTTATAAATTAAAATAAACACCCGACCTGGGATTTGAACCCGCGGGACGCGATTAACAGTCCAACGCTCTAACGACTGTGGTACGCACGCTTACACAAATGCTTTGCAAGTTGTTTAAAAGCTTTTAATACTTATTTTTCTACTTTAAAGTAAAAAGGTTTCTACAACCGAGAGGATAATGTTCCCTTATGAAAAATAAGTATTGGAATAAGTACTGGAATAAGTGTTGAAATATTGGAATAAGTATTGGTTTAAGTATTGGAAACTCCAATACTACTTTCGTCAAACATTCTTAAAAATTTTACTGGTTACGCACTAAATTTCTATGGCTCCCAGCCCTCTGCGCAGTAGTTTTTGTGTGCATTTAAAACATAGAAATACATGAAACGCAAAATTACAGTTCCACAGAAAATTTAAAAAAAACTTGTTTAAAAATATGTTACGCGAAAATAGTATTGGAGTTTCCAATACTTAATCCAATACTTATTCCAATACTTCAATACTTATTCCAGTACTTAATCCAATACTTATTCCAGTACTTATTCCAGTACTTAATCCAATACTTAATCCTATACTTATTTTTCAGAAGGCTTAGTATAACTATATTTAGTTAAACATGTTAATACAGTTAAATTTACCAAAAGCTGATGGTTATTGTAACCAACTGCAAGGTAAATTTGACCAGAATAACGTTACATTTTTTCACTGGTAAACTTAACTACATAAAAATAATTGACTATACCAAAAATGTGGTTATTCCAACCAAAATCAATTTAACCTATGAAATATAGTTGTTTTGATAAGAGTGATTTTTTTCAGTGTAGAAAAACACAACATTTACCTAATTTTACAAATTAATGGGTTCTGGTTAACCCATTAAATGCTTAGGGAAATGTGAATACCAAAAAAGCCAATGCAGGAAAGAGAACCGTAGGGCAAATGATGATTTTTGACATTAAAAATTGTTTAACAAATAATTTGTTTAAATAATTTGTTTTAAACAAACACAGAAAAAAATATTAAAACCCAATATTTGTTTCTTTGTTTAAACAAACTTTATTCAAAACAATTTTTAATGTCAAAAATCATCATTTGATCCACGGTCCTCTTTCTCGTATTGGCTTTTTAAATATTCACATTTCCCTAAGCATAGGCGTCAATGGGTTAAAAAAATTAAAAACCTGGATATAAATGATTATTTATTAATTGTTTAAACAATTTATTATTGTTATAAACTTATAACTTTTATCCTAAAATACCTATTGAGATACAGTTGTTTTAAACTTATTTATTAATTTTTTATATTTAAAACCAAGAAATTAACCACAAAAACCATTTACAATTGTTTAAGTAAATTATTGTTATTAATTATTAATTCTTAACAAATAGAAAGACACCTAGAAAGACACAAGTTTTTCCTAATTTTACAGAAAAATGGACCCTGATTAAAAATAAAAAATACTGATAGTGATTTATTATTTTTTAATTGTTTATACAAATAATAATTTTTGTTTTTGTTTCCTTATAGAGAAAGTATTGCTTTACCCCTAAATCTTCGATTACGATTTTTTGACATATCTCGACATATTTCGACCCCAGGATGTCAAAAATAATGTTTATAAAAATGTCCATATGTATGTGTGTACGTGAGTTAACATTACGTTGGGCTCAATAGGGGAGGTGGGGCAAGACGGGGTACCTAAGGTTTGAAGCTCTATAAAACTAATATTATCGATTCCAAAATATTTTATTTATTATAATAATAATCTCTGGCAATCAGTCTTTCATGAAAAAGAATTCAAAAAATTCAAAAAAAATTGAAAAATTCAATTTTCCATTTTAGAAAATGTGGGGGTAAGATGGGGTACCCCCTAGGGGCAAGATGGGGTAGTATAAAAGTCAACCTATTTTTGCCTACAAATTTCGCAAGCACCTTTATTGATTTTATAAAATAAACTAAAAAACCAGTTTAATGCGTAATTTTAATTCTCCCACGTAAAATTAAATTACAAAGCAAACCTCAAAAAAAGAGAACTTTTATAATCAAAATAAACAAGTGGTTACCTACTCCTGTATTTGAAATGTATCAATTACATATGCTTTGGTGTATTCCTGTTTTAAGTGGTTTTTATGAGAATTTTATAGCGAATTTATGGAAAAATGCATTTTTTCCGTGTTAAAATAATGGGAAATTTCAAGGGCTTTGAGCCACAACTATAAATTTATTGACAGATTTAAAAAAAATAAGGGTAATTTCTCGATTTTGAAACTTTTTTGAGGGTTTCTGAACCACACGAATCAGCATTTATAATCTTTAAATAAATGTTATGTTATCTATTTTATTGTTTTTTTTATGGTGTGCAAATTAAACATTTTACCTAACTCACCCAGTCTTTAAATTAACGAATATATCACAGCAAAGGATAAAATGAAAGATATTTTTGGACAATGTCCAACAAATATCAAGTGTTACAATCTTGAACGCTGCTTGGTATGGAAATAATATCATGCAAAAGACTATGACAATTATCATCATAATGTTCCACCAGTGCCTAAAAAAATCAATTTCAAATTTTGATTTTCTTGTTCATTATAATGAATAGTTACCTGAAAACACTAAATGGATGAATGACACCTTTAAAATTTCTTAAGTGCCTACGTTTCTCGTAGTTGATGGAAAAATTACTCCTTAAATATTTTCGAGCACTGGGAGACTTATTAGACGCCATAACAAGGCGTCCGACATAATCAACAAATTTTTTAATTGGTCCTCGACCAGGAAGGAACAGAATATCATCCTGTTTTACATTAATCTCACAATTGTGATCAACGCGCAACATTTTTAAATTTTACTCTTATTTTTATTCTCTAGGTTAACCACAAGCTTACAGAGTAGTACGTTATTTAAAAAACAATTGAATTCTGAATTGATAAGATTTATACCTAATAATGAATTTTTTTATTGCCTATTTACTTTCTACATATTATTTAGTTATATAATAGTAATATAATGCTGCAGTTTTATCATTTTTATTAAATTAGGTCTCAATTTATAATAATAATAATAAAAATAACAACTTTTTATGCGTGGGTAGTAATTAAATAATTAATAAACATTTTTTGCATTAATCATTTTATTTTTAAAAATATTATTTTAGATAATAAAGATTAAATGATTTTATATTCGTTTAAATAGTATTGTAGCGACATCTGTGAAATTTTCACAAAAACCTCTTGCTCTCTTCTTCTCCTTTTTCTCGAAAACGTTGATTTTTACGTATAACTTTCCAAAAAGGTTCTATAAAGGCTATTATTGCTATTAAAAATATCTTATAACGTTTTTAAACATTTACAAGGTTATTAATTTTTAAATTTTCTTAAAAAGGAAAAGATTTAGTAACATTTGTTGGTAACCATAGAATTACCGTTCTGTTTACTCTGTTGGTATATAAAAATTAAATAATAAGTTTTAACACTTAAATATTGACATAAGGTCATTTAATTTGAAATATAAAAAAATCTTTTTAATATATTTTATAGCATTATTATATGTCTACAATTTATTTAATATTTCCTTTCTAAAGTTCTGAAAAATCAACTGACAATAAAGTAGAAACTTTAATAATTTTTAAATTCAGTTGAAGTTTGTAGGTGAAATTAAATTTATAAACAAATTAATAACATTTATCACTAATAATGATAGTTATCATTTTTTAATACTAAATAATAAAATTATTTTTTTTTTACCGAGAAAACATTAAATTCATAGTTAACTCATTAAACAGTCAAAACTAAAAGTAATTATTTCTTAATTATTTTTTTCATTATCATTTACTGATTCATCGGAATTTTTGATAATTACATAAAAAATTTAATATTTTTACAGTTTTGAAACGCAATTTTAGTTAATTAAATAAATCTCGTCTTACAATTAAGAATTTAATCTTGGCTGATAACACAGCCACACAAAAAAAAAGTACCCGAGTTGGGGAATGAGACTACCCATTCCTTGTGTATTTTGATGCGCTGAATCCGAATCCGTCCTCAGAATTGGTCCATCAGATCAAGTTTTGACCCTAACCTCAAAATTAATAAAATGACACTTTTTGAACATTAGAATTTGAACTCGACTTTACTTTAATACATGCCTAGGACCAATAGAAAGCTTGAATTATTACCTTTAAAACGCTTTTTTAGAAATTGTTCTACGATGATTTTTAACGAAGTTATGATGTTTTACTTAGAATTATTTTTTTCCTTTGTAGGTATGTTCTCGCTACCTACACTTTCTACACTTTTCACAAAAGTGTACACTTTTGCGTTCTCGCTACCAGAAGTGACGAGATAGTGTACTGTAGTGTACACTCAAATCCCTAGCTGCCGTTGCACTTTTCCCTATTTCATTACACTCGACTACAAGCGAGTGTAAAAAGTGGAGTAAACGAAATGGCGCAAAAGTGGCACCTAATTCAAAATTAAAATTTTGTTAATGATAAAAATTCAAAGTCATTTACTTATGTTTATGATTTTTTCGTAACCTATAGTTTGTTTATGGCAATTATAAAAATTAGTAGTTGATAAAATTAACACAAAATGCAGGTTAACCTCAAATAATAAGTATTATGTATATATACATATATATGTTTATTAAACATTTATGTAATTAATAACAAAAATTAATAAAAAATTTAATTAAAGAAAGAATTATTAAAGAAATTATTTATTTATTAAATCTCTTAATTATATACGTAAATAAATAAAACGCTAAATAGAGAAATAATGAAATTAATGAAATATGTAAACAAAAATTTGAATATTTAAAAATGTTTAATTATTATTAAATAATATGAATTGAAATTAATTGATTTTGGGTAAAATCTAAATATAAAGGGTTAAAATTTTCATATTTAAAAGCAGGGCTGTTATAATTGTTTTAAATCATGATATAAATCATTGGATTTAAATTAAAAAAAACTTTACAATTAAATATTTAATTTTTCATAAAATTTAAGAAATTGTGCTAATACTGATGATCAAAATACCTACTATCTAAAAATTTTTGGTATGAAGATATATATAGCACAAAATATTATTAAATTTATATACATATATTGACATATATCTTTAAGTCATTATGATTTAAATAAATTCTAAACGTCAATTAACTCATATTCCAATTTGTTCAAACTTTTAAAATTAAATTAATTCAAATTTAAATGCATATTAATTAATACAACATACTTAAATAACATTATTTATAATTCATATTCACAATAAACCTTTTTGTAATTCTTAAAGTTTTTCTAAGAGATTTCACTTTTTAGAAACTATTTAATTGTTATCTTATAATTTCTTATTTTTACAAAATTTTAAGATTTTTTCTCCATTTTCATCTCACTTGTTTTTTTGTATTTGCGTCCTTTCATTTTAGGATTTTCTTTAATTTTCTTCTTTTTATGCAAATTATTTAATATTATTTTACACATTTTTGTTATTATAACATTCACTAAACTTTTTATTTTGTTGATTTTCATACTTATGTATTTCCATATTTTTAAAATAAATGTACGCTCATTTTTTAGTAAATTTATTAAATTTGTTTCCACACCTTGTCTATTTTTTGCGAGATTTTTGGCAGACTTACTTATTCTTACATAAAGTTTTTAAATTTTCTTTATTGGACTTGTTTATTTACACTTTAATACAGTTTGTTAGACTAAGGAAAAAAAAATTTCTTCATTTTCTTCCTATTTATTTAATTTTTTCATGTTTTACTATTTTTTAGGCATTCCTTCTGTTTTGTTTCTATCTTGTACTTACGAATGTTTGAAAATATTTGTTCGATGCTGTTATAACTTTTTTAATTTCTCAACTTTCTACTTTATTTTGTAGACTTTTATTCTTTTATTTTATATTTTGTAAATTTAGGCTTTTACTAAATTTTCTTATTTTAACATCGTTCTTCTATTTCATAGAATGTTTTTTCTTTAAAAATTTTCCCAACTTAGCTTCATTTTTTTTTCTTCAATTTGTGAATAATTCTCTAATTTTTCTAATTTTAACATTTTCTTCCCTTTGTAATATATTTTAACGTTTTTATAATTATCTTCTTAATTATTTTTTAATGAAAAAAAAATGTCCGTAAATAGCTTAATTTTTTTAAAAGAATTTCTGCTTTTTATATATTTTTAGGTCACTGTTTCATTCTTGTGTTGTTTTTTTAAATCTTTCCTTCGTTTCTTTAATACTATTGCCATGACATTTTTTATTTAAAAGAATTTTCTCATTTTTTTAATAGACTGTTTTCTTATCTTTTTACGTTCTTGTTTTTTTTATAATTTATTACCTTTTTGTTGCTTCTACCTAATTTTCCTAATTTTGCATTCATATAAATTTGAAGGTGTTTTTTTTTAAATTTTCTCATTTGTTCGACATAATTTATTTGATTTTGATTAAATGTTTTATTATTTATTATTTCTTATTAAATGTTCTATATATAAGTTTGAAAAATAAACTACGTACAAATAATCATTTGAAGATTTTATATACGGATTGGATTTAAAAAAAATCAATTTTTGGTTTAAATCAAAAAAATTCGATTTAAATAAAAAAAATCGGATTGTTTGACTTTTTTAAACAAATTATGATTTTTATCAGCCTTGTTTAAAAGGAATATAATAAAAATTTTAATGAAAGAATTATCTTAATTAAAGAAAATAAAGTTTCATTCATATTGTTAAATAATTTTCTGTAAAAGAATTGCATATTTATTAAACAACTTAAACAAATGTTGGTAAAATTTTATTATTATAAATTCAATAACTATGCTTTCTAAATAACCATTTACAGTTTTTTATTTATGGACCTTCTTAGATTTTTTGTTTTCAATATATATATATATATATTTTTAAGGTAATTTTATGATGTACTAAAATTAGTTCAAAATTTGATAGTATAACTACTTTTAATGTCTTACATAATTTGAAAAAAGTGTAACAGATCTACACTATTCTGTTCTCGTTAGTTTCTGTACTTTACTTTAATGCGCATGCTCCATTTTACACCTTCTTACACTCGAGTGTGTCAAGTGTAGGTAGCGAGAACATACCTATAACACATCAATAATTGATGTGTTTTTAACATATAGAAAAAAGTAATATTTTAAATAAAACATCATAACTTTGTTAAAAATCATCGTAGAACAATTTCTAAAAAAGCGTTTTAAAGGTAATAATTCAAGCTTTCTATTGGTCCTAGGCATGTATTAAAGTTAAGTCGAGTTCAAATTCTAATATTCAAAAACCCAGTAAGAAGGAGGAAATTGAAAAAGATTGGAATTTTATGATTTTCGAAGAAAAAGTCAAATTATGTAATCTTTTTTAATACGTTTTCTGTCCAATCCATTTGTATCCGGTGATAACACTTACTTTTATCCGCAAATCAATCCTTATTAATATGGGTTCAAATATTTGTCAATCCAAATTAATCCCTTTATAAATACAGAAAATAAAATGAATATTGTTCAATGTCCGCAGTTTAGGTTATTCAATACAAATGAATCCCTTTATAATGAAATTAAAATTTTTGAAAAATCAATATTTTTGAAGACCTACAGTTCAGATTTAATTAATCCAATTGAAACCTTTTATAATTAAAAAAATGATATGAATATTTTTTAATACCTACAGCTTAGATTATTCAATACAAATAAATCTCTCTATAATAAAATTTAAATTAAAATAAAACTAATATTTTTAAATACCGACAATTCATTTCATCTCTACATGTGATTGAAACTTAATATTTGATAAATTTTTATTTATTTCAGATGAACTCATTTATAATGCGTCTTCGGCACAAAATTATACACCGTTTTTATACACTGTTGCATCTTAAGATATTTCTCTTCCAGTTATAGGTACTTAAAAAAATCGATTCTCTATGGATTAATGGATTTTCTTTAAATTGTGAGAAAACGTTATTTTATATGTGCCTTCTATCTAATTAAGATTTCAGGACCCTTTACCGTCTAAAATTTGAGATATTCTTGTTCGAAATTTCAATTTTTTATCATTTTGCATGTAAAATTGAAATTTTAAACAAGAATATCTCAAATTTTAGACGGTAAAGGGTCCTGAAATCTTAACCAGATAGAAGACACATATAAAATAACGTTTTCTCACAATTTAAAGAAAATCCATAAAAAACTATTTTTTCAAGTATATAACTGCAAGAGAAATACCTTAATTGTGGGTTAAAAAGCGAAAAATACGTAAATTTGAAGATAATTTTTAGTGATCTTTATAATTTATTAAGACGTTGATGAAAGTTTCTTAAAAGTGTTCATTAATAAAATTTTTTTTTACTTAAATATTATTCTTGAATACATTTTTAAAGAATTTAAATTAATCATCTTTTGAAGCTTTTTAAATCTGAATTAGTGGTTTTCTACTATTGAATTAGTAAAAGGTGAGCTACTATTAAATAGTAATAATTTTACTAATTTGTTATTAATTTTTCCACTTATCAATAATTTATTAATAGAAAAACACTAATTCAGATTTAGAGAGAAAGTTATTAAATTTTGTTTAGACTTTATTAAAAAAAACTTTTTTGAAATCTGTATTGACAGTGTGTAATTTTTAAAAGAAAAACACAACTTCAATGTATGCCTCAATGTATGCTCAGTCAACATCATTCTTCAACTTAAACTTAAGAATAAAAGAACACAAAGATGATGTTTATGAATCACCTAATAAATGGACTGCTCTTACCGAATATGCCTGTTTTAAGGACCATACTTTCGATTTTGATAAAGTAAAAATTGAGGCAAAAATTTTAGACAGAACGGGAAATTATAAAAAACGTATGATCCTTAAAATGAATTAACGGATACAACAGCAGTTAACGAACGTAATGACACTAACAACTTATCTGTTTTTTACCAGGCAATTTTATAGTTTTAATCTCAGCAATATTTCTGTTTATATTTTCACGAGTATTTTCATTTACATCGTCACAAAAATGTTTCCCGAGGTCTCTAAAATCTTGACCCCTTCATAACAATGAACCACACAAACAAGTTTTTTTTCCTATCGAGACAACTAAACCTTTTCTTGAACCCTCGCTTGATCCTTTTATGACGTTTAACATGTGTTTCATCTCAACTGTCACTTTCCTTGTAAACTCAGTTTTCGTTAAATTTTGATCCGGTCAACACGTACCAAAAACGCTCATTCAAAACTTAAAATTAAATTATACTGACAAAATGTTTTTCGGTTTTCATTATAAAAACTATAAAAACGGTTGTGAAAGTGCTATATGGACTGCCAGACTTTCTGGATAGAAAAATGGATACTATTACTAAGTAAATTTTAGGTACATATTATTTTCGTTTTTTACACCAAAAATTATTAGCAATAGTTATAATATTTAATAGTTAATTATTTTCGTCATATTGTAATTTTTCTTTTAATTATCAATTATTTTCTTGAAATTTCCATTTAATTCTTTAATTTCCAATTTATTTCTTCAATTTTTAATTATTTTCTTTAATTCTCAAATATTTTCTTTAATTTTTAATTATTTTGATCAATTTTCAATTAATTCCTCAATTTCCAATAATTCCCGGACTTTTTCAATTATTTTTTACACTCATAAAAATTGTTTTAAAATTGCAAATCAATTATTCAATTCTAGAATTCTTCATTTCTCAGTTATTTTCTTCAAATTTAAATTCCACTTTTCAATTTTTAGTTATTTTCTTTAATATTAAAAAATTATCGCTTTTTTCTATTATTTTGTTCGATATCATTAAGTTTCTTTAATTTTAAATACAATTATTCAATTATGTTCTTTAATTTTTAATGCCATTCTTCAATTTTTATTTCCAATCTTCAGTTTTCAATTTTTTTCTTCTAAGATATATTCATTAATTCTCGGCTTTTTTCAATTACTCTTTTTCAATTTTTAATTATATTCTTTCAATTTCAATTCCATTCTTCAATGTTTAATTGCTTTCTTCTATTTTCAATTACTTTTTACAATTTTAATTATTTTTTTCGATTTTCAATCCAGTTGTTAAATGGGCAATTATTTCCAACAATTATTTCTATAATTTTCTAAATTTTTCAATTTACAATTATTTTCTTTACATTTAATATTACTTGTTTCATTTTTTCAATTATTTTTTTCAGTTGTCTATTAATCTAGTTATTTTTTAATTTTCTTTTTACTTGACAATTATTTTCGTCATTTTTCACATATTTTCTTCATTTTTTCAATTACTCTAGTTATTTTTTAACTTCAATTTTTAATTATTTTCCGCAGTTTTCAATTAATTCCTACAATTTTTCAATTTTAAATTATTAACTAAAAATTTTATAATTATTCTTTGATTTTATAAATTACTAGCTTTCAAGCCCGCCTTCGGCGGGCATCGAAATCTAGTGGCGTGCCATCAACAGTATTTTTTGACCAAAAATATTCTCTGACTGAAAGTATTTTTTAAAGCATGCATTTTCCGACAGAAAGTATTTTTTGACAAAAATTATTTTCATGCAGGTGTTTGAAACAAATTTGGGTGTACTTCGCAGCTTAAACCTCAAATCTTTTTGATACTTCGTATGCTTACGTAATTTGATCCGCTGTTTACAAATATCATAGTGAAAAGTGTGTGTATATGTGAGTATATTTTTTTTTTATAAATCTAAGTAGAGTGACACTCTAATACTCTGCCAAATTTCACCTGAATCGGCTGAGCCGTTTTTAAGTGATGCCCGGACAAAAAATCCTGGACAGACAGACAGAATTTTTTTTTTTTTGCATTTTCGCGATTCTTATCACTTAAAACGAAAAAGTATGTAAAATTTTTTGAGTTTGGCGCAATGTACAGACAAAATGTTGATTTTATTTATATAGATTTTGTTGAGTTGCGTGTTAATCTAGCCATATTTTGAATTGTGTTTTCAGTTGTCATTTATTTTCGTCATTTTGTAATTTTTTTTTCAGTTATCAATTATTATTTTTTAAAATTTTAATTTAATTCTTAAATTTTCGATGTATTTCTTCAGTTCTCAATTTATTTCCTCAATTCTCAAATATTTTCTTTAATTTTAAATTATTTTGATCGATTTTCAATTAATTCCTCAATTTCCTATAATTCTTGGACTTTTTAAATTATTTTGTACACTCATAAAAATTGTTTTAAAATTGCAATTATTCCTACAATTTTCTTAATTTTTCAATTTGGAATTATTTTCTTTAAATTTAATATTTCTTGTTTAATTTTTTCAATTATTTTTTCAGTTGTCTATTAATCTAGTTATTTTTCGATTTTTGTTTTCAATTGACAATTATTTTCGTCATTTTTCAACTATTTCCTTCAATATTATTAATCATTTTCCGCAGTTTTCATTTATTTCCTACAATTTTTCAATTTGCAATTATTATCTTAAAATTTTATAACTATTCTTCGATTTTTTAAGTTATTTTGCTCGGTTGTGTATTAATCTAGCCATCTTTTGAATTTTGTTTTCAATTGTCAATTATTTTTGCCATTTTGTAATTTTGTTGTTTATTATCAATTATTTTTTTCAAATTTTCAATTTATTTCCTCCATTTTTATTATTTTCTTCAATTTCAATTATTTTTATCGATTTTCAATACAGTTGTTCAATTTACAATTAGGTATTTCCAACAGTTATTCCTATAATTTTTCAACTCTTTTGTTTAAAATTAAAATTTATTGTTAAAATTTTTAAACTATTCTTTTCAATTGTGTAATTATGTAGCTATTTTTCGACATTTGTTTTCAAATGTCAATGTATTTTTGTCATTTTTTAAATATATTCTTCAATTTCGTAAGTTTCATTATTTGAATTTGCAAAAATTTATGTTTTTAAATGACCAATAATGTAAAGTTTGTAGCGCGCTTGAGCGCGCGTTAATGTTGCTAGTAAATAATAATTGACAGTCAACAATTTTTATTTTTCTAACCATAGGCCATTAATTTGTAAAATTAGGAAAAAGTTGTCTCTTTCCAGGTGAATTTGTGAGTAATTAATCATTATTAACAATAATTTGTTTATAACAATTGCAATTGGTTATTGTGGTTAATTTGACTGAATAAGTTATTGTTTTAAAATATAAAAAAATAGTTAAGTCAGAAAAGACTACAACTCGCTAGGTTCATTTGGATATTAGTTATAAATTAATAATTACATAAATTGTGTATAAATACCCCCCATTTATGGGAGTTGTTTATAACCCTATAAATCGAAATTAATGAAATTAATTTCAAAAATTGAAATTCTTTGTTACTTCTTTGTTTTCACCTTACAGTGATTTCAAATGTGCTCTTTTAATCTGAATTAGTGAAAAACGGTCACTAATTCGAATTAGTGGAACTTTTTACTTATTTTCAGTCAATTTTCACTAAAACTTTAGTAAAGAATTTAAAAAAATTGGTAGAAATGTATATTAATTTGAATTTCTTCAGTGACTTTTCATTGATTTATTTTTAAAGAGATGAGTATTTAGAACAATAGATTTGGTTTTATTTATTTAAATTATAAAGAGATTAATTTGGATTGAATAATCTGAACTATGTGTTTTCAAATATTAAATTTTCATTTTTTTTTTATTATAATGGTATTTATTTGGATTAAATAAAACTGAATCGTGAGTATTTAAAATGTTCATTTTATATTTTTCAATTATAAGGGTATTCATTCGGATAAATTTTCATTTTATTTTAATTGCATTTTTATTATAAAAATATTCATTCAGATTGAATAATCTGACGTGTGGGTATTTAAAAATAACTAGTTTATTTTTTCATTATAAAGGGATTCATTTGTATTCAATAACCTGAACTGCAGATATTAAAAAATATTCATTTTATTTTTTTTCCATTATAAAGGGATTCATTTGGATTGATAAATTTTTTAAACCTGTATTCATAAGGATTGATTTTCGGGTAAAAGTAGGTGCTATCACCGGATACAAATGTATTGGACAGATAACGTATTCAAAAATATTAAAATTTTTTAATATTTTTTAATTACTCTCTTCTTACTGGGAAGTGTCATTTTATTAATTTTGAGGTTAGGGTCAAAACTTGATCTGATGGACCAATTCTGAGGACGGATTCGGATTCAGCGCATCAAAATACATAAGGAATGGGTAGTCTCATTCCCCAACTCGGGTACTTTTTTTTTGTGTGGCTGTGTAATAGATAGAAATTCAATAAGTAAAAGGAATTAGGAAACGTTTCATTGTAATTTTTTATTTCAACATATAGAGTAAATCTTATTTACAGTACATTAGGTAAAAATACATATGTTGCGATACATTACATAATATTTGAAGTTTTAATGAAGTAAAAATTAAATTACTACAATGGTAAAAAAGTCCTTGAAAAGCAGAAAATACAAAAAACAGTTTTTCTTTATACAAACTAGCAAATTTCTCAATTGATAACCGTTCGCATTTATGCAAAATATCCGATTCCCTACCATGCGGGAAAATGATGCGCAAAATTTTAACAGCAGTGAGCAAACAAACTCTGACTAGGGAGTAAAGTGATTCCAATTAATCAGTTTTTATTAATATTATTATTATTTTAGTTGACATATTGGATCCGCTATATTTTGAATTTTTAAACTCTGATATCAGATTCGTACTCAGCGACCCGAAATACCACCCAGTAACAAACTTTGCAAAATTTCGTTGGTATTTTAAATTGTGCAAAATTTTGGCAGCCAGATTGGATCCGCCATTTTGAATTTTGGAAACTTGACTTCAGATTCGTAATCAGAGACCCCAAAAATCCTCTTGTAACAAGTTTCGCAAAATTCCGTTGGCATTTCATATTTTTTTTAAATTTTCGGCGACCATATTAAATCCAGTTTGAATTTTGGGATACTTGGGTGAAATCATTTTTTCATATCTAAATTATTTTAAAAGTTTCAGCCAATTTAACGAAAGCGTGCCGCGTTTGGCATATTTTCCTAACCTCAAATTTTATTTTGACGTAATTTTTCGTTCACGTGTGTATGTCGGACATCTCAAATTTTGCAAGTATTTATAAAGAAAAATATATATCGTTACACTCGCAATGAGCAGAACGCTCACTTGGCTTCTTGTACCGAAATAGACTATTTTCTGACCGCTATGTAATTGTTCTACTGTATTAAATTTTGGAATCAACTTTTTACAGTTGTTTGGCTGAGTAGCAAGGGATTCAGAATTGACAACAGCTAGGTCTGGATGATGATTATCGGAATTTCGTAGTACTGAAGTTGAATTCTGATGTAACAGGTGATCCAGAATTGACAGGACCTTCATTGCCTTATGGCTTTTGTGCAACTCATTGTTGTTTGTCTGAAGTTTGTTTCTCGGTAACAGGTGATTCAGAATTAACAGGACTTCAATGGGGTCGTGGGGTTTGTGATAATGCTGGTTGTTGGGTGGTTGAAGTTTGTTTCTCGGTAACAGGTGATTCAGAATTAACAGGACTTTCATTGAGTCGTGGTGTTTGTGGCAATGCTGGCTGTTGGGTGGTCGATGTTGGATTCTGGGTAACAAGTGACTTAGAAGGGAGAGGAGCTGGAGCTGGTGGATTGGTTTGTGCGTATTGATTTTGCTGACGTTGATAGGGTACCGCTTGATGTTGCGAATATGTTGAGTATTGAGGGTATTGCCAGTAGTATTGAATGTTTGGCTGGACGTATTGTAACTGATTCCAGTAAAATGGTAACTGCGACATGGTGTATTGAGGGTGATACATGTTGGGATAATAAGCAGGAACTTGAACGTCATAATCTACCTTATATTTATCATCGCGGGGGTAAAAATGACAATGATGATCTCCCTTGTGACTGTGCGATTGGACTTCCTCCACCAGACAAATCATTGAAATGGCCATCAGCAACCCACAGAAAAGAGCTGAAAAAGTTTAAAGATTCATTAATTTATAACCTCTTTTTATTATTTCTACTATTTTCTAGTTGCATTTTGCATTATTATAGTAGTATACACGGAGAAAAAAATTAGCAGCTAAAGCTAAGACTTAGCTACCTTAGCTAACTTTAATTGCTATTATATGGATAGCTAATTTTATAGCTAACACAACTATTAATTAGCTTTTACAGCTAATTTTGTTTGTTGAAACAGCTAAATATTAGCTACCCCAGCTAAAAATTAGCTATCCATATAGTAGCTATAACTCAATTTTCTTAGTGTAGAAGACTCACAAACTTAATATGTTCGATATTTTCATAAACATCAAATTACCATTATAGATTCTTTCTACTCATTTCATAAAGTATAAAAATATGTCTAAAAATAGAATAAAGTTTAGTATACTTCATACGTATCATCACTTTTTGAAGGAAACAAAGTTTTTGAAAATTTTGACATTAGACTTATAAAAGCATTTAATAGTTTAAATAAAATTAGTAGATAAAATGGTATTCGTTGCAAAACAGATATCTTGTTGTTAGACACGTATGTGGTCATTTTTAAGATCTTTTCAGGTGTCTAACATTAATGTATAACATTAATTAACATTAATTACACTGTGAAAGTCGAAAATTTCAACAAACTGGATACCTGGTGGGTAACCCGAATTCGAATACGCTGAATTGAATAGCGTAAACCGATTTTCAAAATTAGATCAAATTTTAAAAATAATCGCAATTAACATTTTTCATTTAATTACCAAAAGACACAAATTTGTTAAGCATTTATGTACTATTATTGGATTTATTAAAATAATTAAGTAATAACGCCTCAACTTAAATAAAAACAACTTTAAAAATGAATTTTTTTTTAGGATTCAACTCCTAATGACGAAAACAACCCTTATATTTATTCCTTAAAAATTACATTGTTAACAAACTTTATAATTTTACAATTTATTATGAGATAGTTTAAATACATTTTTTTATTTTTGAAATGTATCCAAACTGATTTCTGTACTTCATCTATAAAAGTCAAAAACAACCCTCATACAGGCTCTTTAAAAACAACTTTATTAAAAAACATGATAATTTCTTAATTTATAATGAGATGCTTTTATGTAAATACATTTTCGGATTTTTTAAATGTAACTCAAAACATTATTCCTGAATGTTATAAAAAAAACCCTATTCTGACTTTTTGAAAATAATTTTACTAAAACACATGATATTTTTTGAATTTTTTAAAAGAAATGTTTCTCGGTTTTGTAAATGAATTCATATACATTTTTAAATTTCATCCCTTAATTTATAAATTTATCTCCCTACTCTCTTTTTAAGAATGTATTTTCTAAAATCCATGGTAATATCACTATTATTTATCAGATATTAAAAATACATTTATGAGATTTTTAAATGTATACATTTTTTTAGCATTATAAATAAATTAACATAGTTATTTTAAGGAGGAATTGGAAAAACAAATTTGTATTTTTTTAAATAAAGATTTTACCATAATTTTAAAAAAGTTTTGGAGGAAGGGTAAGTAATTTTATTTTTAACATTTTGATCAATTGAAAGTTGCATGTAAATAAAATTTTCAATTTTCTGTTTATTTTTAAAGAGGCAGGATAGAGGTTGTTTTTAGCATAAGGGATGAAGTCCTAAAACCATTTTGGATGCACATAAAAAATGTTCATAAAAATATCCAATAAAAAATTGTGAAATTTCTATGTCTTTTTGATAGTCACTTTCAAAAATCCTGTACAGAGGTTCTTTTTGACATTTCGAAATAAAGTCCAAACATGCATATGCATATATTTAAAAATATACATAAATATACATAAATATACATAATCGAAGTGAAAGATGTTTTTTTTAAATTGTTTATATATTTAATTGTTTATATAATAATAATTATTATTGAATTTTAAATTCTGTTTTAAACTAAAAAAAAAGGTCTAAAAGAAATTTTTTTGTATGAAAGAACCAAAGTTAATTACTGAGTTATGTGTGTAATTAAGAAAATGCATTAATATCTTGGCAAACTAGAAAATCGTTATTTATAATTCATATTGTTATTAACAATGTTCTAAAAAGCAAGCACTTTCAATACAAAATGGATTTTTTGCTTTATTTTAGGACTTCTAATAAAAAGCAATGTTCATCCTTAATCAACAAATAAAAAGTCTGGTAATTTCAAGTCATTTGAGCATCGTATTTTAAAAGTATTTCCTCCAATTAATTTATGTATGCATGTTTTTAATTTGACACAAAATATTATAGAAAAATGTCAAAATTTTTAATCAATGTACAAAAACTATTTCATGATTTTCAAAAATATTTGAAATCTAAACGTTCCCTAAAGACTAACTTTTGACTAAATTGGATAAATTTATTTTTTTTAACCCTGATCTGTAATTTTAGCCAGTATCTAAAATAAAATATTCTTTTAAATAAAAATGTAAATTACAATTAAAGTATAATTATAATAATAATAATCAATATTATAATATTATTAAAGTAGATTAATTGTATTTTGAGTAACGTTTTACGTGTTATTGAAATAAATTCAAATAAAAGGTAATCACTACTAGCATTAGACAAATAATTTTATATTTAAATTAATATCGTGAATTCATACACAATATTACCTAATTAATTCCAAAAAGTACTAAAATTTGTCAAAATATCTACATATCTTTATTTTTTAAAGTATGAGCATACAGTAAAACATATGATTTTTTTTATTATTTTTAATTCTTAAAAATGGAATGTCTCACTATACCCTATAATAAAAGGCAGTAATAAAATTCAAAATTTAAAAATTAATTTAAATTATAAATTAGAATATAAAGGAGAAACCAGATTGAATTTTTATGATGAAATTATTATTATTGATAATATTTGTCAAAATTATTATTAATAATAAATACTTACTGAACCGCATTTTGAGTTTTGAAATATGGACAGAACACTGGCACAATCTGAAGTCGAACAATTATTCAAATGTGAACATCAAAAAGTTGAAAGCGCTTTTTAAAGCCAAACCTAATAGCACATTAAGTGGCATGCAATTAGTATATCTCATTTGTTTCCACGTAATTTACTTATTTAACATTTTTTATAATCACTAATTGTTATTTTTCTTAACAAAAATAGATTTAAAATCTGTTAGTTTGTAGAAATTTAGATAAGGATTTCAAGGTTGTAATTTCACAACAGGAATTTCTAATATAATAGTTGATTAACGATTAACTAATAACATTAACTATTGAGTCATTCTAACAATATCACTGTGTTACGAAATTAAGAATTTATGTTCTTAAAAAATTTTAATTTTTTAAAATTAAACTTGTCTTGCAATTTTTAGTATTTTTCATCTCTTTTTTAATGATTCTTTTAAATCTCTCGTATGGATTTTCCAAATTTTTAATTTTCAAACAAATAAAAAATAAAATAAAATCTAAAATGGACAAATAATTTTTTCTTTATTTTTGATGATATACCATAATTTTCAGTGCCGGCTCGAGAGGTGTTCAACGTGTTCAGTTGAACAGGGCGCCAGGTCTAAGGGGGCGCCAAAAATTTGTGAGTGCTTTATTGGAAAAATACGGAAGAATACGGAATAATCGAATAGAAAAATATACAAAAATACGTATGTAACACAACCTAAAAGTAAAATCTAAAACGAAAATAATTGTATAATTTAATTTAAAACTAACTGAAATAATATAATACCTGGCAAGAAGGCCGAAATTGAAAAAATTGAAAAATTACAGTGTATCAATGGTTCAGCACGAGTTAATCAATTTTTTTCAATTCCAATTCATGCCAATTCTTTTGTATTCCTTGTTGTGACTCAGTTTTATAGAAAAATTAATTATTATAAATTCTCTTTAAACATTTTGATAACTTTCAAATTCTTTTCAATTGTAACATGTACATGACAAAGCAATTCTTATTAATTCCACAACACTTAAATTATGCAAAATAGTAATTGAATTCTTTTCAATTATAATATATAAGAATTAATCAATTAATTATTTTAAATCAAACTATAATTCCAGTTTTATAATTAAATTCAATTTTTATGAATTCCAATAAATTGTTTTTACTTATTTTAATTACTTAAAATTATGAAAAACTAACTTTATAAGTTAAGAATAATAATAATAATAATTAATTAATTAATTATTATAAATAAATTAATTTATATTAATTAATTTTTGTTTTATTTATAATTTATAAAAAATATCTATTAATAAAAAATCATATGTTTTTTTAAATAAAATTCTGTTTTTATGAAAGCGAAATATCGTTTCCTTTAAAGAATATTCGATAAATACAGATTTATCTGAATTTACACTGTTTTATTCTGTGCTGATCTTTTTTTTATTATGAAAGACTATTGTAATAGATAACTATAATTAAAAGTTTTTGATAAAATAAACTATTTAATTATTATATACATTTATTTATGTATTTATGTCCTTTTTTAGAGAGTATTTTGTAAAGGTAAAATCCGAATGCCCAGAAGATTGGTAAAAAAAATTTATAAAAATTGTTTAACTAAAAATTTTAATTATTTTAATTCGTAAAGTTTTTTTATAAGAAACAGTAATATAAAAATATTGAAACAAAATTAAATAAACAAAATAAGACATTTTTTTGTTTAAATAATTAGTTGGACATATTTTTTTAAAATTGAAAATAATTTAATTCCCTGCTGACGTCTCTTTCAGTTCAAACAATATAATTATTCTCCATTTTATTGCCCTTTTCAATTATTCTCAATTTTTATAATCTGTGGAAAATCTTTTTAAAAATTGAAAAGAATTAAATTATATTTTACTTCGGCTTCTTAGAAGGAATACATAGGAATAGTCAGCAATTGGAATTTATAAAAATTAAAAAATTGTAATTCTTTTAAATTGTGTCCTTCTGGCCGGGTATATTTGCTGGTCAGAAAGCAAGAAAAGTGCCTACCTATTTCATGATTTTTCAAAGTAAAAATTATATTTTTTAATTTTGTATGTAAACTAAAAATAGTTAAAAGTCATAAAAATTATGTACGAGTCCGAAAGCAAAAAAAGGACTACTTTATAATTTTTCCTAATAAGAATTGATAATTTTGTATCTTAACTAAAGATATTTAGGGTGATAAAAAATGTGTTCAATTTTTTGTGTAATATTAAAGCGTTTTAAAAAACTTTTAAAAAATTTAATAATTGAAATAAAGAAAAATTTTGTCAAGAAAATTTCAAATTTTAGAGGGGGGGGGGGCAAGCAAAAGTTTTGAACAGGGCGCTGAGTACCATCGAGTCGGCTCTGATAATTTTAGATGAAGAATTATGTTAAAAAAAATGGTACCTCTGAAAAATGAGTTGATATTTCATTGGTTCAAATAATATTGAACATTTTTTAGAATCTTCACTATTTTTCATTACGAATTTTTTAACATGATTTTTTTAGTGATTCTTCCTAATCAAAGAAAGCTATTAAACCTTTAATTTTGTAACCATATTATTATATTTTTGATTTGATGAAAGGGTTTTCTTTAAAAATTAAATAAAATAAAAATTTAAATTAAATACGCAGCATTGTTTAATAAACTTAATATTAGGTAAAATTAGGTAATTCTTAAACTATAAAAATTGTTTCTTAGCATTGCAAAAATACATAAAAATTGATAACCAGTAAAAATGCACAATGGAAGAATCCCATTGAACAAGTCAAAATTTAATGCTGTAACTAGAAATTTAAAAGTGGAATAGTTTTGAAAATTTTAAACGAATTTTCAATTTTTTTCTAGTTTCTGATTTAATTAATTTTTATTTCTTTCATTAATATTTAATATTTTTTATTAGAGGTTATAAGAAGACACAAATTTATTCAAAACTTTAAGGCTATTTCTTGTCAATAAAAAAAATTTCTAACAATTTAAAACAAACCACTTTCAACGTCAAATTTATCGCTCTTTCAGATTCTGTTATCAAAATTTGTTTATAACAAACATGTTAAAAGTTATAAACAATTATTTAACAAAAAACACGATTTTTTTCTCAAAAAAGATTTTTTATCAATATTTTTATGTAGAACAAGAAAAGAGATTAAGTTAAAGCATCAAAATATCGTGTCTTTAAGTTCTCAGCTGTAAATATTCGCAAAAACATATACGAAAATACAATATGGTGGCTCTGAAATGGCGACTGAGGTAAATTTTTATTGTAAAATATTAGCCTAGTGTACCAAATCTTAAAAAAAAAGGCCAAATTTGATAAAACTTGGTATCTGTGGGTTTTTGGGGTCCCTGAGTACGAATCTGAAGTTATTTTTCAAAAATCCAAAATGGCGGATTCAATATGGCGGAGGGAAATTCAATTTTTTATTCAAATTTCACGAAACTTGGTACACGAGGGTTTTTGGGGTCTCTGATAACGAGTCTGAAGTCAATGTTTAAAAATTCAAAATGGCAGATTCAAAATGTCGATCAATAATAAAAAATTTTAATTAATTTCAAGAAACTTGGTATAATAGGGATTTTTTAGGTCTCTGATTGCGAATCTGAAATCAATTTTTAAAAATTGAAAATAGCGGATCAAAATAGCGGTTAAAAATGAAAGATTTCAATTTAATTTCACGAAACTTGGTACATAAGAGGCGTTCTTGTTCAACCGGACAAACCTGCTCTCCAAAATTGGTATACATAGGTTTAAAATTCACTTAAAAAATTTACTTTTAATTACCGAATGATGTTTTTTAAAATTCAATACGGTTGACTAAATATACAGCGGACATTTTCATCCCTTTTAATTTCACTTACTTTCTTGACCTTAAAATTTTTTTACTGCCAAAGTAACAGGTGGAAATTTTTTATTGGGTACCTAAAAATAATCAGATGTAATAACCAAACATAATGATAATTTGAATTATTAAAAATTGACTTCAGATTCGCAATCGGAGACCCCAAAAACCCCTGTGTACCAAGTTTCGTGAAATTTGAATAAAAAATTGAATTTTCCTCCGCCATATTGAATCCGCCATTTTGGATTTTTGAAAAATAACTTCAGATTCGTACTCAGGGACCCCAAAAACCCACAGATACCAAGTTTTATCAAATTTGGCCTTTTTTTTTAAAGATTTGGTACACTAGGCTAATATTTTACAATAAAAATTTACCTCAGTCGCCATTTCAGAGCCACCATATTGTATTTTCGTATATGTTTTTGCGAATATTTACAGCTGAGAACTTAAAGACACGATATTTTGATGTCTCTTTTTTTGTTCTATATGAAAATATTGTTAAAAAATTCATTTTTGGTAAAAAAATCGTGTTTTTTGTTAAATAATTGTTTATAACTTTTAAGATGTTTGTTATAATCAAATTTTGATAACAGAATCTGAAAAAGCGATAAATTTTACGTTGATAATAGTTTGTTTTAAATTTTTAAAAAGTTTTTTTATTGCCAAGAAATAGCCTTAAAATTTTGATAAAATTTCTGTCCACTTGGGCGTTAATGGGTTAATGGAAAATATATTTTAAAAATGTGCAACAAGTTAAAAAATGACGTTTACACCATGTTATAAAATGCAAGATAAAAAACTTTATTTTCTTAAAAATTAGAAAAAAAAACATGCGCGCACTTCAGAAAACGACAGTTTGAAATAATTTAAATATGTATGTTTTGTTAAAATTTGAAAATGTTCAAAGTTTATAATAATTAAAACATTTGATTAATTAAATTTTGAATCATTGAAAGCTTATTACTAAACCATTTTAATAATTTGTAGTTCCTATTAATTAAAGTTTGGAACATTTTAAAATCACATTTAAGATTTTTGTTTAATGAATACAAAGTGACACAGAAATTCTTTGCTTAATATAACGTCATTAATAATACCATTAAAATAAACTGTATTTAATTTAATGAGAAGAAAATTTTTTTTGTGATATATAAGTGTGGAGAAAAATATGTCTTTGCTTTTCAAAGAATCAAAATGTTTTTCAAATATTTATAAATCTTTTTAGTAAAAATAAAAAACCTTAAACACTTCTCAAGTGAACATTAGAAACTTTTTTTTTTAATTCAAACTTAAAAAACAGTTTTTTTTTATTTATATTAAAGTTTAAACTGTCATTGAAAATTACCTAATACTGCAATACGCAATTAAGTGTTTTTTTAAATCAATTGTTTAAGTCTGACTTGCAATTTAAAAATTAATTTTATCCATAAAATAAAGAAAAACTTCTTTCAGTCTTTAATTTAAATATTTTCTTTACAAATTTTATGTTGTATTTCGAGTAGAGAAATCAATAGTAAAAAATTATTGTTTACACAAATTTGTAAAACAAAGTTGAATTATCATTTTTAAAAAAAATATTATTAAAATTAAGCTTTTGTTTTCAAATTGAAAATAAGACATAAAAAGATTAAAGGTATCTTTATTACCAAGAATATCGAAATTCTTTACAAAACATTAGTTTTTCATGAAACCTAAAAATTCCTTGCAATTAGTTTGCAATTACTTGAATGCATTCTAAATAGATTTATTTTAGCCGTAAACTTGCTTTTACAGTGAGTAACCTAAGAGATTAGACTTTTTAGGATAAGCTCTTTTTATAGCTTCCGTTAAATTTTTCTTGCCAACTTCCTTCTTAATCCACTTGTAAAACGGTTTTATTCCTATAAATGAAACTATTGGACTTTCCTTATTTTTATAACAACCATCCGTGTAAATAGACAATCCAACCAATTTATTTTTCATAATTAGAGGATCTCCATGATCCCCAGGGCACATTCGAGGATTCATAAGAATTGAAAAGAAGCGGTTGGACAATTCAACGTTTCTTGTGTTCATCATTTTAGTTTTGCGTGAAAGTATTCCTAAACTGTTTTCTTTATCAGTTTTCTGAAAAGTAGAAATATATCGGAATATTGAAAAAATTATTATGTTTGATCATAAAAATATTTTCAACAAAAGAAAAAATTTTTAAAAATTTTTTTACCAAAGTTATTGCAAAATTAACATTTTTAACACTTTTTAAATAAAATATTTCATAAATAAGTTTACCGATTTAAGTGGATCTTGAATAGAATCAAAGGGCATAAAATAAACTTCCACTTACAGTTCGATAATTAAAAAAAAAAAAAATTTCATCATTTGTTTATAAATTGTTTATAAACAATTAATTTTTTTTAATGTTCTGGACCTTCTGAAAATCGGGAAAAAATATTAAAATACATTTACAACTCTAAGGAATAAAAATCCATTGAGAAAATAAACGACCGGTTATTTTTTTAAGGCATTCCATGAGAAATTCGGATAGCTTTTTCTTATACATCGTCATTTGGTATTATTATCTTTTTTTAAAGAAAATCAGAAAACTAAAATATAATATCTATTTTCGATCGAACGAATTTCTCTTGGAAAGCCCCAAAAAAATAATCGCTCATCAATTTTCTTAATTGATTTCGATTTCCTATAGAGTTTTAATAAGTGTAGGTATTTTAATATCTATTCCTGATTTTTAAAAGGTCCAGAACATTGAAAAAATTAATTCACCAAGAAATGAAGAACTTTTGTCAAAAAAACCTACATTTAAAAATAGATTTTTCAAGAAAATAAAAATTATATAAATTATGGTGTTATTTTTAAACTTACGTTACTGTAACCATAACCCAGCATCATGAACTCGGTCATTTGTTCAAAAACGACTTCGCTACTGGAGAGTAAAGTTATTGGTCTACGACGATAATTGAATGCTATTTCCCTTTTTAACTAATATATTTCAATTATATTTTCATACTAATTTCAATAAAACAATTGTTTAAAAAAAGATTTGGGTTGATACCTACTCTAATTAATGCGATGCCATCTAAATATGTACCGTTTTGTCCCAAATTGATAGTAACATTTTCAACATCGTAGACATCCTCCGGTTTGGCCAAATTTATGTTACTTAAACCTAAATAGGCTCTCATTGTTTTTCCTTGCCTGTACAATATTATAACTGTTTGTCATTTTAATTTTTTTTTTTTTTCAAAATAGGGTAAATGTTAGTAAGTCAGTGTACGATTTTGTAATTTTCATCTTCAAAACCTAATATCTCTTGAAGAAATGGATCAAACTTAATGATCCTTGGAACAAAATGAAGCTAAATAAATGCAGAATAAATTTTTTTGGCACCAGAAACTTGATCGAAGTTGGTAATTTTTTTTAAAAAATGGGAAATTAAAGTTTATGAAGCGGTAAATCATTTTAAAACTTAAGAAAACAATACTTTTGTATTTTTTTAAGGTCTTTGAATACAATCATATATTAACATTTCGAATCATTACAAAATGGCGGACTAAATTACTAAAATTTCTAAAAATTATTTGATTCGTACAAAACTTGATGATTCAAAGTTTTTCAGGCCGCTGAATTCAAATATAATGGTCAAATTGAAAACTCAAAAATGACAGAAAAAAATCAAAAAAAAATTACGAACTTTTCTCAAGTCTCTGAAACCCAAGAAATTATATCAAGGATTCTCTATAATTTTTCTCTATTCTGCATTTATTTAGCTTTATTTTGGTCTAAGAATCATTAAGTTTGGTCCATTATTTATTCAAGAGATATTATATAAAAATTATAAAATCGTACACTGTGCAGCGGTATCAGTATTAAAAAATCATTCATTTTCTTTTAGATGTAAATTGTTAAAATATCTAAAATTAGGATTCGGTGATGTTTTTTAACTGTAATAAAATAAAATACAAGGAATTATGCGTAAATATTATTATTATTTGTTTTAAATCATGAGCTCAAAGCATAGGAGTCATGGAAAATTGTCATTTTTTTCAAAGAAATTTCGAAAAAAAACTAGATTTATCTTTAGAAATGTGGAAAGATTTATTTGCATTTGTCTAGAATGATTGAATTTATTATTTTTAAATGATTAAAGTACTCATTTATATATAATAGACGGAATATCAGTTCAAAGTTCATCTAAAAATTAACATAATTTAGCGTATTTCAGAAGTTATTTACAGAAAGGTGAATTTACTAAAGAAGTAAAGTTCGCGAAAAATGAAGAAAATTTTTATTGTAAATTGCAAAATTCCTATGTTTTTAAATAGAAAATTAAAAAAGTGTCAAGAAAATTTGAAAGTTCAACGTAATTACTTCAAATTGAGTAAATTAAAATTTCTTTTATAAAATTCATCTTCCTGTATAAATAACTTCTGAAACGCACGCTAAATTATTTATTCTGTACGAAGAACGACAATTTTCTATGACTCCCATGCTTTAAACTCATAATTTAAAAGAATTAATAATAATTTTTAAATAATTCCTTGTATTTTAAACTTAAAAAATATCACTGGATCATTTAAAATACTTATTTTTTTAAAAATTGGTCAACGACCACTTTGGTTCAAATAAAATGGTTCGACCCAAAGTTTATCTTACACATTAAAATTCATTTTAAAAATAAATCAGTGGAATTTACTAAATTGTTTTATAATTTTTTTATAATTGAACTGCCGACGAAAAAGCCGGCTTAAGTATTGTAATGTTTTAGGAAAAAATGTCCATTTTTTGTTTTTCCAAACTTGTATTTTGAGACTTAGGAAATAAGAAATAATTTTATAATCAATAAATAAAAATATACTCACTGTAAAGTAAAGAACTCTGCTGTCGAAAGAAGAAATAAATTAGAGATAATTACAGCAGTGGCGAACGGAAATGAATCAAAAGATTTATCTGCTTCTACTACTGCCTAAAAGTTGTAAATTTATCAATTTTTTTTAAAGCAATTCTAAGAATATCTATAAAATTAGTACTTACCATATAGGGCGCTTTCTCAATAGCAATTTTAGTTGAGTTAAGAAGTCTTTTAGAAATGTGACCTGAAAGACAATCTTTTAATGACTCCTTAAATGTATGTAACTCATAAATGATTATTAAAATTGATTTTTTATTTCACAAAATTGCACACGACTTTTTTTTGTTTTTTATTTAATTATTATTATAATTCACTTACCATTATTGTGCCTAAAGTGAAATTTGCCATTAGAAGCGATACTTAAGGTTAATAGAAGTAAGGGAATAATCATAAACTTTAATTCCATTTTGCTGTTCCCCAGTCAATTGATATTTAATGAAAACTATCTTTTATACATTTATATAAATGCAGAATATTTGTCGAAAATGCAAATAAACAGTTAAAAGTGACAAATGATTGTTCTTTAATCTTAAATAGGAAATTCATTTCATTGCATTTGTGTCAAATCGCAAATTGATAAATTCATTTAAAGAGGAAATATTTGATAATTTCCAAGTAAGATAAAACGGGAAATTCATAAATTTTTATAAATATTTAAAAATACGTATTATCAAAGGTCATGCTAATCAATTCTATTTACTATAATTCAACTTCATTTATAATGAAATAATATATCCTGCTGGAAGTAAAGTATATGATAATAAACTTTGTTCATTCAAACCGTTTTTAATGCTAAGGATGGCTATATAAAAGATAAATTTTGTAAATTCTTTTCTATCCAAATAAATCTTTCAAAATTCAACATAAATATTTTTTATTGTATATTTAAAACTATAAAACTATATATCTATTTTTATATATCCGAATCTACCCAATTTTTATCTATGCATGTACTTTATATAAGAGGATTCAAAATAAACATTAAAAAAATTTAATCAGAAAACTCAGAGAGTCTTAAATAAATAAAAATAGGCTTTAAATTTAAATTTATTGAAACAATAAATATTTTCATAAATTATATTAATTTCTGAGAAAATATGTACTATATAAATATCAATCAATTCGATCTTTATTGTAAAATATTTTATAAAGGAATCGTGGCTAAAAAATGACGATCGGATAAGTTATATTAAAGAAATAAAAATGCAAATTTCATTAAAAATTAAGAATATCCATTATTTCTTCAAATTTAGGATACAATAATGTAGGTATACTTTATATGATTAAATTAATCCATTTTTTTATATAGAATATTTTATCGAAAGGTACTGAATCGTGAATTATTATTATCCGATTTTTTGGTGAATTACAATTTGAAAAGAAATTGAGAAATGACAAAAATAAAAATAGTAAATAGTAAAAGTGTAACACGTTTCAAGCGAATTAGAGCATTGTCAGGGCTGCCAGTGACTCACTTTTCTAATATTTATTCATTTTTTATAAAATCACTCACTATTGCTCACTTTAAACAAAATCCCTTTTCTCACTTTCTTAATAAAATAATAATCATCTATTATTATTACATACAATTATGTTCTTCAAATTTCAATAAATTTTGACATTGTTTCATTAGTTTTCTCTAATTTTAATTACTTTTTCAATTTTTTAATTAATGTCTACAAATTTTTAATTTTTAAACCAGTATTGTCAATTACTTTTGTCGTCTTTCAATTTTTCCATCAAATTTAAATTATTTTTATCATTTTTTAATTATTTTCTACATATTTCTATTAGTTTCAACATTTAAAAACTATTTTTATCAAATTTCAATAATTATTTTCAATCTTTCTTTTATGGTCATCAACTTCTCAATTTATTACACAGTTTTCAATTTTTTTTTTCAAATTTCAGCAATTTTCTTCAATAATTTTATTATTATGTATCAATAATTTTTAAATACTTTACACCAATTGACATTTATTTTTTTCAAAGTTCAATTTTTTTTCAATTTTACATTCTTTTAATTATTTACACCAGTTATCCATCATTCATTTCAATCATTTATCTCAAATTTTTATAAATTTTGTTATTTTTCATGCATTATCTTCAAATTTAAATTTTTTGTAATTTCTCAATTTATTTTCTTCAAATTTCAATTATTTTTGTCATTTCTCGACTATTTTTTTCCTATTTTCAATTATTTTTGTCATTTTTTAATTGTTTTTTAAAAATTTTCAATTAATTTAGTAATTTCTCAATTATTGTCAATATTTTCGACGTTGTTTTGTTACTTTCTCCAAATTTTGTATTCATTTTCTTATATCTTTAAATTATTGTCAAGAATTTTTTAATTTCTTAATTCAATTTTCATTTATTTTTGTCAATTCTCAATTTCTTTTCAAATTTTAATTATTTTTATCATTTTTCAAGTCTTTTCTTCAAATTTTTTATTCTTTACTTAATTTTTAATTAGGTTTGTCACTTTTTAATAATTTGTCTCAAATTTTTATTATGTTTGTTATTTTTCACATATTACCTTCAAATTTAAATTTTTTGTGATTTCTGAATTATTTTCTTCAAATTTCTGTTTTTTTTTTGTTATTTCTCGAATATTGTTTCCTATTATAATTATTTTTCTCATTTTTTAATTGCTTTTAAAATTTTCAAATAATTTAGTCATTTCTCAAGTATTATCAATATTTTCGACATTTTTTTTTCTCCAAATTTAACTTATTTTCTTATATCTTTAAATTATTGTTATGGATTCTTTAATTTCTTACTTTCATTAATTAATTCTGCAATTATTTAGTTATTATTTAATTATTTTCTTTAAACGTCAATTTTTATTTCCAATTTTCCAATTATTGATTTCTAATTTTTATTTTGTTTCTCCATTTTTCAATTATTTATGTCATTTTTTACGTGTTTTTTTTTCAAATTATAAATTTTTTACGTAATTTTAAATTAGTTTTATTATCTTTCATTTTTTTTCGAGGTTCAATTATTTTTGTCATTTCTCGACTATTTGTTCCATTTTTTGATTATTTTTGTAATTTTCAATTATTTTTGTCATTTCTCAATTAATTTTTTTTTAATTTTAATTATTTTTATCATTTTTCAAGTATTTTTTTCAAATTTCTATCAATTTTATGAGTTTTCAATTATTTAATTATTTTCTTTCATGGTCAATTTTTTTCTCTAATTTTTTAATTATGTATTGACATCAAATTTTTATTTTGTTTTTCCATTTTTCAATTATTTTTGTCATTTTCCAAGTATTTTCTTTAAATTTTTAATTATTTACTTAATTTTTAATTAGTTTTGTCTTCTTTCATTTTGTTTTTTCAAATTTCAATTATTTTTGTCAGTTTCCAATTATTTTCTTCAAATTTCTATTATTTTTGCCATTTTGAAATTATTTTCTTTAAAGATAAATTTTACCTTAAAAACTTATATATTACACACTTAATTTTTTCACTATTTTAATATTATAGCTATTAATCATACATAAAAGAAATCCGGGGAAAATATGATTTTAGATCCGGGAAAACCGGGAATTTGAAAATCATGTTTCGGTAGACACCCTGTAAATAACATAATTTATTATTATTATTATTTATTATTAATATTATTATTTTACTAAGAAAGTGAGAAAAGTGATTTTTTTTTAAAGTGAGTAATAGTGAGTAATTTTTAAAAAAATGAATAAAAATTAGAAAAGTGAGTCACTGCAGCCCTGAAAATGCTCAAATTCGCTTGAAACTTGTTACACTTTTATTATTTTGAAAATCTAACTTCAGATTAGTAACCAGCAACATGGATTACCACCGAGTAACATGTTTAAAGTGAATTTGAGCAATTCTGTAAAATATGTCTACCATATTGGACCCGCCATTTTGAATTTTGAATTCGTAATCAGAGACCTGGAAAACCATCGAGTAACAAGTTTCAACAATATTCAACAGCTGAATTTCCAGTTGACACGAAACGGTTAATTCCCGTCAATTTCCCGGGTTTTTCCCGCCCGGCAAATTTTCCGTTTTCCCGAAATTCTCGGTGAGTAGACACCCTATCAATTCACATTTTTTGTTCAAACTCTTGATTTTTTAGAATCATTTTAGGATAATCGACTACACCTTCTTTTACCTTTATAAATTGAAAATTTATTGTTACCTAAATATTTTAATTTCGTATTAATTTACATTACAAAATTACATATTTTTGACAAAATTTAATAAATATCAAATTAAGAAACTTGTCTATAATGAACATTATCGCATAGTTTTATTGCCAGTCTAAAACTCTAAAATTATGTGAATATATAAAAAAATTTCGAATTAGCTTTTATAATACAAAATGTTTTCAAAAATAAACATCAACAATATCTCGTATTATATCACAGTTGTAGTTCATTACAACTAGGTCGTGTACGCTTAATTAAAAAATTACACATTTTGCTAATCGCACCTGATAATTCAACTTTGATTACTGTCACTTTTAGTTTTGTTGACCTCGTCTGGTGTCAAAATAGTTTTCTCGTCACTTTTATCCGATTCGTGTATTTTCAAGTTATCCGTTGCACCAATCAATTCCATCCTTGGTGTTTTGTTTGGTCGCTAAAAATACAATAGGTGTTTTATAAACCGAAAATAATGTTAGTGAAACAGCAACAAGCAAATCAGAAAGAATTTAGATCTGAGACAGAAAAATTACCTCAAAAGATCGATTGTCTCTTCGACCACCTTCGCCCTCATCTTCACTGTCGCTAAACTCATTATCTCGTTGAATTCTTTTATCCAAATCTGATTGCAGTAACCTTTTATCCAAGTTTACTTTGTCATCTGGCTCCAGTTTTTCCTTATCTATTCCATCTTCTGGAATATCTTGTACTTGAACACTTGGGCCGTGAGTTAAAATTCGCAAATGTTCCAAAACTTGTATCCTGTTTAAAAGAAAGCAAATCGGTTATTAGAAACAAAATTGTTGTTTATAGAAAGGCAAATACTGTGTTTGAAAATTATATGAAAATTTGATAACAAATATAAAGGCAACTTACTTAATTTTTTCTAGGTATTCGTCATTGTTTTGATTGTTCACGCCTTTTGTCGGTTTAACGTGAAGTTTATAATCGGGCCCAAAATATTCGAAATAATCATTGTACGGAAGATTATCATCTATCTCGCACTTCAAGGCAACGGAAGTTTCATATGCCCAACATCTAGACACATTTCGAATCGTGTAACCACCTCCACCGAGCAACAACAAAGGTAAATTGTACTTCATCATAAAATCCACACATTTTCCATGACCTTTGGTAGTTAAGTTAAAACTTCCTAATCTGTCTCCTAAAAAATCAAGCATAAAAATAAGAGAGTTTTAATTGGGCACAACTTTAAATCAATAATGAATTGTCCTATATAAGAAATCAGGCAACTATAAGCCTGTTACGCAAATAAGTGTTACGCAGTTAAAGACTGTTTGTCCGTTACGGAAGAGAGAGAAAGACAATAGATAGCTTGAGATAGAGAGAGATAACAAAGATAGATATAGTGGTATGGCAGATAGCTTAGACAGAGACACAATTATAAATTTAATTTCTTGTTTGTCTGGTTCGTTCGAGAGAGATGAAGGGATGTAAGAAAGACAGGTAGTCCTTTTTTTACTTCCAGTTAACATTAACGTGGCTGTCGCCTTCTTCAGGACAAATTGAAAAACGAATAAATAAATTAGGTAGGGGCGTGGGCCCCAAGATGGACAGGGCCCCAAGATGGACATTTCGTATAAAATTTTTGTTTAAGGTGACAGCGCCTTATGCTTTCTGTCATTTTTGTTGTTTGTATAGACGAACATTTTGATGCACATTTGAAGAAAAAAAACCAGTTGGTTTTTCACATACCACGTAATTTTGTGTCTAAAAAAGTTTTGTAACAGTTTTTTCTCAAGTTGGTAAAGTTATTTAAATTTATGATTTAGAATGAGTACTTAACGTTATAATATTCTTTATTTATCGTATAATAATATTCTAAAATGATTTTACTAATTCAGCATTCATATATATATTTTTACTGGGGATCAAAAAATGGTGTCATGTACCCTAAGATGGACAGGCCTAAAATTTCAATGTATTTTTTTGCATATTTTCGATTTTACACTTTTTTCAATAATTTTTTGAGCCAATTAAGGATGTTTATCCAAAAAACCAATTTCTACAGATTCTTATAAAATTTAAATGACATATTAAATGCATTACTTTACATGTATTGTTAGAATTTTATTGAATTTTACCGTTCTGTTTTAAAGATATTAATTTATAAAGTTGGGAATTTTACATGGAAACAGTAACAAAACGAGCAAAATGACTATATTTTAATTAATTAAAAAAACAGGGTTCTACACATTTTTTTAAAAAACTAATATATTTTTAACTGTAATAGAACACAACTTTTTCAACAATATTTAATTAATTTACCGTTCCGTTGTTAAGAAAATGTTATTTAAGGGTAGAAATTCTTCACTTTTTTAAAATACTCAGGAAGAAAAATTATTAATAGCTTGAAATTTTCAACGGAAAATTTTTTTTTCAATAAAGTTTGTTTATGTAATGATTTTAATTACAAAATACTATTGAGAAACCAAATTATAAGAAGAAATAAAATTAAAAAAATATTCACTATCATGGTCGGATAGAATGAGAACCGCTTGAGGGTATAAGCGTCCTCAATGAAAAATTTTTATTTTCCACCATAAAATGTGATTTTATCGTTAGAGAATTTATTATATTGATATTTTTCGATATTTTATTACTTTTTATTGTTAAGCTATTAAATTTAAGTTTTTAGAAATTTTATTTCTTGATAAATTCCGTAAAATGATTAAAACTTAGTTCAAGAATTGTTTCACGATGTTCATTTTTTATTTACTACCATTTTCAGAGACTTTTAAGAAGGTGTCCATCTTGGGGCCACTTTTTTTTAGACCGAAAATTTTAGCAATTAGAAAAAATGCTTTAAAAAATGTTTATGTTCAAAATAAAATTTTATCTCTGTGGCCATAAGTTACCTTATAAATTGTACTTTCATCCGGTATAAAACATTTTATTAGATTTTATTCGGTTTGGATTCTACAGCAATAAATCGATAGGGTGTCCAACTTGGGGCCCTCTCCCCTATTAAAAACTAGAATAAAATAGTTATTGAAAAATTGGACAATTGGCATGTAAAATATGTATAATTGGTAAATTGGTTATTGGAATATTTAGAAAATTGGTAAATTAGAAAAATGGTTTATTGGAAAGTTGGTTATTTAAAAAATGATAAGTTGATTATTGGGAAATTAAATTTGGTAAATTAGGTATATTTATGAATTCTTTTAAAATAATGAAGATCTAAACAGAAGTTTGAGGACTTTGAAAAATTTGAGTTTGATTTTCACAAATTTACGATTTTTTTTGATTTCTGATAAAGAATTAGGTAATTTCATTCTATATAAGAAATCAGGCAGCTTTAGGCAATAGCTATAGATATACTGCTGTGTTTACGACTGTAACGCTGAGAGAGACAGAGATAACAAAGATAGGTATAGTGTGATAGCAAGTAGAATTATAAGAAAGTCTTATTGGAAAATTGGCAAAGTAAAAACATTGGTCAATTAGAAAATTGGTAAATTAGAAATTGGAGATTCGGTTATTGAAAAATTGGCAAATTAAAAAATTGGAAAAGTGGTTATTGTAAAATTGGAAAAACTGAAAATTGGTAAATTCAGGATGTCTACCGAAACATGATTTTCAAATTCCCGGTTTTCCAGGATCTAAAATCACATTTTCCCCGGATTTCTTTTATGTATGATTAATAGCTATAATATTAAAATAGTGAAAAAATTAAGTGCGTAATATATAAGTGTTTAAGGTAAAATTTATCTTTAAAGAAAATAATTTCAAAATGGCAAAAATAATAGAAATTTGAAGAAAATACTTGGAAACTGACAAAAATAATTGAAATTTGAAGAAACAAAATGAAAGAAGACAAAACTAATTAAAAATTAAATAAATAATTAAAAATTTAAAGAAAATACTTGGAAAATGACAAAAATAATTGAAAAATGGAAAAACAAAATAAAAATTTGATGTCAATACATAATTAAAAAATTAGAGAAAAAAATTGACCATGAAAGAAAATAATTAAATAATTGAAAACTCATAAAATTGATAGAAATTTGAAAAAAATACTTGAAAAATGATAAAAATAATTAAAATTAAAAAAAAATTAATTGAGAAATGACAAAAATAATTGAAAATTACAAAAATAATCAAAAAATGGAACAAATAGTCGAGAAATGACAAAAAATAATTAAATAATGACAAAATAATTGCAAAATCACAAAAAATTTGAAATTTGAAGAAAATACTTGAAAAATGATAGAAAATAATTAAAATTAAAAATTAAAATCAATTGACAAATGACAAAAAAATTGAAAAATGAAAAATTTAATGTAAATTAAAGTAAGAAATTAAAGAATCCATGACAATAATTTAAAGATATAAGAAAATAAGTTAAATTTGGAGAAAGTAGGTAATAAAAAAGTGTCGAAAATATTGATAATACTTGAGAAATGACTAAATTATTTGAAAATTTTAAAAGCAATTAAAAAATGAGAAAAATAATTATAATAGGAAACAATAATCGAGAAATAACAAAAAGAACAGAAATTTGAAGAAAATAATTGAGAAATCACAAAAAATTTAAATTTGAAGGTAATATGTGAAAAATAACAAACATAATAAAACTTTGAAACAAATAATTGAAAAGTGACAAAACTAATTAAAAATTAAGTAAAAAATAAAAAATTTGAAGAAAAGACTTGAAAAATGATAAAAATAATTAAAATTTGAAAAGAAATTGAGAATTGACAAAAATAAATGAAAATTGAATTAAGAAATTAAAAAATTCGTGACAATAATTTAAAGATATAAGAAAATAAATACAAAATTTAGAGAAAGTAATAAAACAACGTCGAAAATATTGACAATAATTGAGAGATTACTAAATTAATTGAAAACTTTTAACAAAACAATTAAAAAATGACAAAAATAATTGAAAATAGGAAAAAATAGTCGAGAAATGACAAAAATAATTGAAATTTGAAGAAAATAAATTGAGAAATTACAAAAAATTTAAATTTGAAGATAATACATGAAAAATAACAAAAATGATAAAAATTTGAGATAAATAATTGAAATGAATGATGGATAACTGGTGTAAATAATTAAGGGGAGGTTACCGTTCTTAATGATGAAAAATTCATTAAATTTGGGAATTTTTTTTTCATAGACGGAAATATTTTTGGAATTGCGGTTTTTTTTATTTAAATAGTATATAATTATATAAACTTTTTACATATTTATGTTAAAAAAAAATTAAAAATGGCGGCTGTAGCTTAACTTATAGAAGACCCTGCGCGCCGTATTTTTTTTATGCGCGGTACGTTCCACAGCCTCGCCAAGTTATCAGAAACAAAAATTCTTGATAAAGTATTAAACTAGGATAAATTTAGGGGGCCTTATCGTTTTCCTTTTTTTAATAGACGTTTTTTTAGCAAAATGGCGGCTATTTGAAGAGAAAACTCAATTTTTAAGCTTTTTTCTTTTTACTTAATGGGTAAAAAAAAATATTAAAAAATTTTTTTTTAAAGAAAAGGAAAACGATAAGACCCCTTAAATTTATTCTAGTTTAATAATTTATCAGGAATTTTTGCTTCAGATAACCTGGCGAGGCTGTGGAACGTACGGCGCATAAAAAAAATACGGCCCGCAGGGTCTTCGATAAGTTAAGCCACAGCCACCATTTTTAATTTTTTTTTAATATAAATATGTAAAAAGTTTATATAATTATGTACTATTTAAATAAGAAAAACCGCAATTCCAAAAATATTTCCGTCTGTGAAAAAAAAAATTCCCAAATTTCATGAATTTTTCACCATTGAGAACGGTAACCTCCCCTTAAATGAATGTAAAATTGAAAAAAAATTAAAATTTGAAAAAAAATAAATGTATATTGGTGTAAAGTATTTAAAAATGATTGATACATAATAATAAAATTATTGAAGAAAATTGCTGAAATTTAAAGAAAAAAATTGAAAACGGTGTAATAAATTGAGAAGTTGATGACCATAAAAAGAAGATTGAAAATAATTATTGAAATTTGATAAAAATAGTTTTTAAATGTTAAAACTAATAGAAATATGTAGAAAATAATTCAAAAATGATAAAAATAATTTAAATTTTATGGAAAAATTGAAAGACGACGAAAGTAATTGAAAATACTGGTTTAAAAATTGAAAATTTGTATACATTGTTTTAATTGTATGTAATAATAATAGATAATTATTATTTTATTAAGAAAGTGAGAAAAGTGATTTTTTTTAAAGTTAGTAATAGTGAGTGATTTTAAAAAAATTGAATAAAAATGAGAAAAGTAAGTCACTGGCAGACCTGAAAATGCTAAAATTCGCTTGAAACGTGTTACACTTTTACTATTTTGAAAATCTGACTTCAGATTAGTAACCAGGAACATGGATTACCACCGAGTAACAAGTTTGAAGTGAATTTGAGCAATTTTGCAAAATATGTCTGCCATACTGGATCTGCCATTTTGAATTTTGAAAAATTGATAAATCTGATATCGTTTTCACAATCAGAGACTTCGAAAACGAGTAATAAGTTTCAAGCGAATTTAAAGAATTATGAAAACGAAGAAGCTGAAATTTTTATAAATTCCCGGATATAATTTTTTTTCTCGGCAATTTCCCGTGTTTTCCCGGAATTCCCGGTGAGTAGACACCCTGTAAATTGGAAGATTGGCAAATTAGAAAATTGTTTAAACTGGTAAATGTGAAATTGTAAATTTGGTTATTGGAAAATTGATAAAGTAAAGAAAATTTAAAAATTAGAAAAATTGGTAAACTGGTAAATTGAGAAATTGAAAATGTGGTTATTGGAAAATTGACAAATTAAAAAAATTAGTAAACTAGAATAATATAAAAATTAATAAACTGGTAAATAGAGAAATTGGAGATTTTGTTATTGAGAAATTGGCAAATTAAAGAAATTGGTAAGTTGAAAAATTGGTAAAGTATAAAATTGGACAATTGGAAAATAAATAAATTAGAATCACACTATAATTTAGAGCGCGTAGCGCTCTTCGGAAGTTCTAGTATAATAAAAATCAACCCTTGGTGCTTCGATTTATTAAATTGTACACAAAAAAAATCTTCAACAAGATTTTACTCTATTTTCCATGTCAAATTTTTCAACTAATAATTGAAAGATAACTCATATTATTTTTAAAGTGTTTGAAAACTTCAGTTGCAGAATAACTTTTTTTTTTTTAATTACCAGCAAGAGAATCAGCGCCGCACTGCAATACAATCGCCGATGGTTGAAACGATGACATCACGCCCTCCATAATTGGTACAAAGATTTTCTCGTAACTGGTATCCGTAATACCCGCTTGAAGGGGAACATTAACGGAATAGTATTTTCCCTGAAAAAATTAATAAAATCATCTTACAGAGAATAATCGACAAAACCCGGCAAAAAGAGGTTGATTGAAATGTGAATAAAAACGGATCCAAATGTCGTGAAGTTTTCAGTTTTTCTGGAAGTAAGATCAAAATACTAACAGACGTTGAAAGTTTATATATTAACAATTTTCTTAATTGTTATAAACATATTAATAAACGAATTAAGTCATTAATTATCATCAAAATTATTTCACCTAGAGTATTGAAATTTTACCGAAAAAAATGTTTTCTTCCTTAACAACTGCAATATTTCAGTTTTAATTTATTTTTTTGTACAAAATATTTATTTTTATGTTTTAATTACTTTAAAAATTAAAAAAAGAATTAAATTAAAAAAGTTTCGACGACCTCAAAAATTTTAAGTCCCCAATTATGCCAGTAGTTTCCTTTTTTTATTTTTTTGTTAAAAAATAGGTGTTTTAATCAGTTGAAAAAAGTTGTGTTTATGGATTTTTTAAAGAATTTGAGTGTACAGAGTCTCTTGAGGAGTAGTTTTGGGGTTAAATTAAAATTTGATTTGATCGATAAAAAATTATTTAAAATGTTCATACGCACGTAAAAATTTTAATGAATCGATATTTAGATAATTAGAAATTGAGATCTTTAAAAGCTTCTAATAATTATTTATTAAGAAGCAATTGGACACCTACTGGATAAGAGGTTATTTATAAAATCATTATTTTGTTTTTTGAAATTAAAAACTAAATTTTAATGTAATTTTATTTAGACACTAGGGGTCAATTTTAATCCAAAACAAAATAAATCATTAAAACTGATATCCTGAATTTTAATTTTTTTTAATCTTAATTTTAAAATCCACTAATTTCGATTTTTATAGATTAAAATTCTATTCATTAAAAGTTAAAAATATTTAAAGTTCATTACTATTGAAATTTTTGTAACGTACCTACTACTCTGAATTATTCTATCAAACTTTTTTCTTTTTATTAATTTGTAATTGTAATTGCTTCTTCTATCCATTGCAATGTCTAAATTTTATAATGCTAAAACCTTTATCCAAATTATCTCCACTTGGGAGGGATTTAAAAATTTATGTTTTTTCCTATCCATTTCTATCTTTTCACTTAAAGAATAATGATTCCCACAGTGGATAATTTTAACTTTAGAGTTTTTTACTATACTATAAGGCAAAAATTAGCAAACTCTAATTTAATATTTTAATAATTATTATGAATTAGGTTCTCAAATTATTCTGCAAATATTTGTGACGTAATATGAAGAAAGGGACCTAAGGACAAAATTTTAGGTTATGTTTGTGATTCTTGAATGAAAATACACAAAATGGATCAACTCTTTATACCAACCATTGATGTTTAAATCTTTATTTCATCAAAAATATTTAATTAAAACTGGTTTTTATTTAACATAATTAAGAAACTTTTAATCAAGGTAAAACTATCACTGAACATAACCTAAAATTTTTCCCTTCTTAGGTCCCTTTTTTCATATCGTGTCATTTTTATTGTTATACTCTAAACCTACCTGTCCCTGTCCAATTTCTTCAACAGCTCCAGTACCTGGAAAATAGTTTCCAAATTTGTGGAAAGAAACTGTCATAACTCTGTCGGTTAAATAGAAGGCTTGCTCAACTCCATCGCCGTGATGCACATCGATATCAACGTATAAAACTCTTTTATGATATTTGAGTAACTCCAAAATGGCAAGAACAATATCGTTCACGTAGCAAAATCCTGAAGCTTCACCTTTCTTAGCATGATGTAAGCCACCAGCCCAGTTTATACAAATGTCGGATTTGTTTTTGTTTAGTTTAATGGCTGCAGCTATAGAACCACCAGCAGAAATTTGAGAAAATTCATAAATTCCTTCGAAAACTGGACAATCCGCTCCAATGTTAACTGTAAAATTTGTAAATTTTAATTTTAAGCAGAATTTTTAATAATTAATTTTAATTTGCTTTCATTCTTAGATCCTACAATTAATTTCTGTTAAAATTAACTCTTATATTCTCTTAGATAGCACAGAAGTTTACAACCTCCGAATCTATCATCGTTTAACTTCCAGCAAATTTCGGTGCTGTCTGGGTTAATATAAGATTCATATTAAAAATTATATTAATTACATGCATATCATTATATTAATAGATATAAATATTAATGAATTATATTGGACTAAGCTAATTTTTTTGTTACTCTCAACATTGTTTATGTGAACTTAGCCTACTCTTCCCTATCCTATAATTTATAATGTTCACTTTTCTTAAAAAAAATCTATCCTTTTTACTGAAAAGCAAAAATAAAATTTTCTGAATGTTCCTAACTGACTGTAAAAATGGTATCAAATTTTACATTGTTTACAAAAAAAAACTTCCATTAAATTAACAGAAAATAAATCAAAGTGGAACCGAAAAAGCATACCGGAAATCAAACTAAAGTCTAGACCAAATTTTTTATCGCTTTAACTTAAAGCTATTTATAGATGTCCAATGAATATACAAAACTTTGGGACCGATCTCGACCCCAAATCATCCCCTAAATTTACAAAAAATAAAAATTTTCAGTACAAACAAATTTTAAAAATCAATCTAAGTTGCATACCAAATTTTTTATCGCTTTAATTTAAAGCACAAGATGCCCAAAGAATGTCAAAAATGAAGGTATATTGTGAATTATGAATAAATAACTTCTTTATAGTTCTTCAATGAAAATTGCAAAAAACCAAATTCTAGATGAATGTAATGAAAATTTGATTTTAAATAATTTTAATTGTTTAAACAATCAATTAAATTAAATAAATTAAATTAATTTTCTCTTTACTATTTAAAATTTTGTAAGCTTTTAAGATATTTAATTAAAACAGAAAATTTGAAAAAATATGTTTAAACAAATTAAAATTGTTTAAAAAATAGGGGGTGCAAGCAGCACCCCTTAATATTGTCAGATCAAAAAAATAAAAATAGGGGTAATTTTTTTTTCTTTTGTAGTCGATTTCCGAGCGATATTGAACGATTTTCAAAAATTTTCCTTTTTTGAATTCCCTAATATGTATGGAGAGCAAGAGGCCTTAGCTAACCACTGGCGAAGAAACTAAAATGATTTTGTCGAATAAAAAAATATTATTACAAATTCAGGGTGTCTACTAATTTCGTCCCACAAAATTCCCGGTCATTTCCCGGTTTTTGTTCCTATTTTTCCCGGTTTTTTCTCTTGTTAACTTAAAATTTATTTTAAGTATAAATAGACCTACAAATGGCTACAAAAATTGAAGATAACAATTGATAATTGAAGAAAATAATTGAAATTCAAAGAAAATAATTGAGAATTGAAGAATTAAATATTAAACTTTACAAAAAATAATAATTAAAAATTTTAAAAGAAACAATTAATAATGGAAAGATCTACTATTGAACAATAATTGAAAAAATTGAACAATGGTTATTAAATTCAAAGAATATAATTAAAAATTGGTCAACTAGATAGAAAATAAAAAAAAAAAATATTAAATTTAACTTAATAATTCAAAATTGAAAATTAAATAATGAAATTGAAATCAGAAAAATACAGAATTATTAAATATTAAAAAAAAAAAAAAAACAATTGAAAATTGAGAAATAAAATTGAAATTCGAATACAATAATTGAGAATTAAAGAAAATTACTGAACAATTGGATTGAAAAAAGAAGAAAATAATTTATAATTAAAAAAATGGAAAATGCCAGGAATTATTTAATATTGAAGAAAACATTAAAAATTGAAGAATAGAATTGTTATTTAAAGAAATTAATTGAGAATTGAAAAAAATAATTGAACAATTAAATTGAAAATAGAAAAAAATTATTGAAAATTGAAGAAAGTACTTAAAAATTGAAGACAATATTTGAAAACAGCAGAAAAATGTAGAAATCGACGGAAATAATTGCGAATTGATGAAAATAATTTAAAAATTATCAATTTAAATTAAAATTGAAAGAAAAACATAATTTGAATAATTTCAACATAATTGTAAAAAAATTGAATGAAGTATGAAAAAATAATTGGAAATTGAAGAAAATAATTAAAATTTAAAAAAATATGATTTTATGAAAATTGTTGAATAATAATTGATGAATTGAATTGAAGTTTCAAAATCATAATTGATAATTAAAAAAAAATATTGAAAAAAGACGAGAATTATTGATTATAGAAGAAAATAATTGAAAATTGAAAGAGTTATTGAGATGTGAAATAAATAAATGATAATTGAAAAAAGTCGAGAATTATTGAATATTAAATTAAATAATTATAAAAATTAAAGGAAATAATTGAGATCAGAAGAAAATAATTAAAAATTGATGAAAATTATTGAAAATTGAAGAAAATAATTGAAAATTGTATCAAATAATAGGCAATTGAAAAAAATAATTTAGAGTTGAAGAAAATAATGAAAAATTAATTGAAATAATTGAAAATCGTAGAAAATATGTCAGAATTAAAGAAATTAATTAGAAATTGATGAAAATAATTGAAAATTGAAGAAAATAATTGGCAATTGAAGAAAATAGTAGAAAATCAAAGAAAATAATTGAGAAATGAAGAAATAATTTTAAATGAATGAAAATAATTCAAAATCTTAGAAAATAATTGAGAATTGTAGAAAATAATTGGAAATTGAAGAAATAATTGAAAATTGAAAAGAATAGTTGGGCGTTGAAGAAAATAATTGTGAATTTCTGAAAGTAGTTAAATAATTGAAGAATTGAATTGAAGCTTCAAGAACGTAATCGATAATTGAAAATAGCCAAGAATTATTGAATACCGAAGAAAATAATTGAAATATGATGAAAATAATTGATAATTGAAAGCACACAAAATGCATAATTACACAAAATTTAAACGCATAATCATATTGGTTCAAAATGCATAAAGTTATTATCTTTATTTATAAAACAAATTGATATATTAGTCAAATTTATTAGCCCAAAAAGAAAATTCCCGGTTTGACGGAAAATTCCTGGTTAATTCTCAGTTTTTCTCGGTCAATTTAAATTCCCGGTTATTTCCCGGTTTTCCCGGTTAGTAGACACCCTGTACAAATTTAATAAAGTGGTAACTTTTCGCAAAAAAAAATTTTGCTTTGGTTGTGGGCACTCTTAAAAAAATCTGCTAAAAATGGGGAAAAATAAATTAAAACCACCGCAAATATGTAAAAAAATTAATTTTTAAGTATATGATTAACACATGATGAACATTTTACTTAATCCAAATTTAAATCGATTCAAACTTTAATTTTCAAAATTTTAATCTAATCTTAATGAATTTAAATTTTTTTAATTGATACTAATTCAAATTAGGGGAGTGGGCCCTAAGATGGACAGGGCCCCAAGATGGACATTTCGTATAAAATTTTTGTTTAAGGTGACAGCGCCTTATGCTTTTTGTCATTTTTGTTGTTTGTATAGACGAACATTTTGATGCACATTTGAAGAAAAAAAACCAGTTGGTTTTTCTTCTACACATACTACGTAATTTTGTGTCTAAAAAAAGTTTTGTGACAGTTTTTTCTCAAGTTGGTAAAGTTATTTAAATTTATGATTTAGAATAAGTACTTAACGTTATAATATTCTTTATTTATCGTATATTAATATCCTAAAATGATTTTACTAATTCAGTGTTCGTATATATTTTTTTACTGGGGATTAAAAAATGGTGTCATGTACCCTAAGATGGACAGGCCTCAATCTTAATGTATTTATTTGCTTATTTTCGATTTTACACTTTTTTCAATAATTTTTTGAGCCACTTAATTAAAATTTTTTATTTTCCACCATAAAATGTGATGTTATCGTTAGAAAAAATGATACATCGATATTTTTCGATATTTCATTACTTTTTACTGTTAAGCTATTAAATTGAAGTTTTTAGAAATGTTATTTCTTGATAAATTCCGTAAAATGATTAAAAATTAGTTTAAGAATTGTTACACGATGTTAATTTTTTATTAACTACAATTTTCAGAAACTTTTAAGAAGGTGTCCATCTTGGGGCTACTTTTTTTTAGACCGACAATTTTAACAATTAGAAAAAACGCTTTAAAAAATGTTTATGTTCAAAATAAAATTTTATGTCTGTGGCCATAAGTTACCTTATAAATTATACTTTCATCGGGTATAAAACATTTTAATATATTTTATTTGGTTTGGATTCTACAGCAATAAGACGAAAGGGTGTCCAACTTGGGGCCCTCTCACCTACAAATTTCCATCTAGGCAAATTTTAATTTTTACAAATTTCAATCAATTCTAATTTTTATAATACCACAATAAATTTATTAATTTTATAATCCAGAAGTTGAATCCCCAGTAAGAAGAGAGTAATTGAAAAGTAAAAAATTGTTAATATTTTTTAACACCTTCTTTTGCTAATAAAGTTTATGCTACCATAAGAATGATAGATATTAAGAATACTTATATGTTCCTTTCAGCACAGTTTACAGAAGAAAAGTAATTAATTTTTCCATATTTTTCCAAATAAGAATAAAATTAAGTCACAAATTTTACATCTTAAGGTCTGTCTGTCCCGAATTTGTTTGAATTTTGCCTTAAAATTATTTTTTTTTTTAATTTCAAAATAGCAGCAAATTTGTTTAAAAATTGATTTTTAGGTTAAAATTCAAACAAACTTGGATCAGACAGACCTTTCTAATTACGGACAAATTTTGAATAAATGCCAGTGACGTCATTCTAGGATATACTACCAAAAACGTATTCAAAATTAATTAGTTGAAACATGTATTCACGCAGCTCTGATACATGCACTACATTTTATATATAAAAGAAGAATTTTCTTACATTTTTCCAAGGTAGATTTAGTAAACGTAGACTCATTGTGAGGAGAAACTGATTTTAAAAACTTGATGTACTCATCACTGTGGAATTTTTCAATATCTTCAAAATTTGCTTTCAATGGACGCTGAAAAAATTTTGTTTGAAAATTAAAATTTTAAACAAATTGAAATAAAATTATTATTATTATTATTATTATTATTATTATATATTATGTTGTATTATTCGGTAAAAATACTGTCATATAGAGATTCCATGTATTATAAGAATTAGAAGCCTTGGGAACGCAACCCGTTGTACATGAAAAAGAGAATTATGGTATTAAACAGGGATTAAACAGCATTTCAACAGTATACATATTATGTTTAAAAACATGATACATTGTTATTCAAGAAGTTGATGTTACGGTAAATAAAAATTAGATAAAAATTAGATATAAAAAATTATTTTATATGAGTTTTACGTTACTCTGTACAGAATTTCATGAGACATTTTTTTTAAAAAAAAATTTGTTAATATTTTATGAAATAGTTTTTATACAAAAATTGACCAAACTTAAAGGATAAACTGATTTAGCAAATTTTGATTTATTATTATTAACAGAAGACCAAAAACTATGCAAACTTAATTTTTTTGTTTTAAAAAAGTGCTAATTATATATTATGTCAAACATTAATTAATTGGTATGGGAGTTTTTAGAAGCTTTTGTTTTACACTGGATCTAATTTGAGAGTGGTGTAAACTCTACTGTCTATACATGTAGAAAATTTGATTTTAAATAAATAAAACAGATCAGATACTCACATAAATTTCCATTTTTCTGTAAAGTCCGTAGTTTAAAATCAAATTGTGTGCCATTTTTATGCGTTGTGGCTTCATTGGATGTCTCTCTCCATAATAGTAATTTCCAACATCTCCTAAAAAAGAACATATATACATATACATCAAATAAAAATTGTTGTAATGAATTTTTGTATCTTAGATTTTGTTTATATTTTTTTCTAAAAAAAAGCAATGAGTTTTAAAAATCCATTTCTTTTTAAACTGTGGTTTTAAAATTTAAGGAGGAAATTCTTAAAAAAAAATTGTCAATTGCTATTAAAAAAATCTGTAAAAAATTAAAAATTCTTATCTTTTTCGGTTCACGTTATATTGAAAATATTTGAACGGTGAATTTTGAAAAGGGCTCGACTCGGTTTCTTGAAACATTACAGGAGTAGACACCAACAACTGTTTATTTTAAACAGCTTTAATTAAAAGAGTCAAACTTTTTTTTCACAGTAACTAGATGCTATTTTATATGAGAAAATTATAAAATAGTTGTCCTTATAATATAAGCTCTTTTTGAAATTCGTGAAAAAAATTAAATCGTTTTAATCATAAAAGTATATTAATAAAGCGTTTTATTAATGTACGTAATGTACTTTTCCAGGTTTTCCAGACTATTTTCGCAAAAATTCCAGGTCCAAATATAAAATTATTTTATTAACTTTTTTGGTAGTTACAATGAAAAAAATATAAAATATTCAAATTAAATGAATAATATAATATCAATTAGGGTATCGAGTGACTTTTGAAGAAAATTGAAGACATTTTAAAAAGGTTTCAAGGTCAAAAAAATATTTTTTTAAGTTTACTTTTGATTTAATATTTTTAATTTTGAGATTAAAGTTGATCAACAATTTCGTACTAAAAACACAAAAGAAATAATATTTTGGTACATATTATTTTTCATCAAATTCCATGACAAAATACAAAATTTTAATAGAAACTTTGCATTGTTGTTAGTCTTTTAAAACTATAAATTTTTACAAATGCAATAAATAATGAAAATTACGAGAATAATTACAAAATTGAAGAAAATATCTGAAAATGACAAAAAAAATTGACAATTAAAAACAAAATTCGAAAAATGATTAGATTAATAGGCAACTGAAAAAAATAATTGAAAAATTAAACAAGAAATATTAAATTAAAAAATTAAGAAAATTATAGGAATAATTGTTGTAAATAATTATTAATTGAACAACTGGATTGAAAATCGAAAAACATTGAAAATTGAAGAATGAAATTGAAATTTAACTTAAAGAATACAATTAAAAATTAAAAAAATTACCTAACTAAAAAAGCTGAAAAATAATTGAAAACTGAAGAATAGAATTGACATTTGAAGAAAATAATAAAAAAATGAAGAAAGAAATTCAAAATATAAGAATTAAATTCAAAATTGAAAAAATACTTGATAGGGGAGAGGGCCTCAAGTTGGACACCCTATCGATTTATTGCTGTAGAATCCAAACCGAACAAAATATATTAAAATGTTTTATACCGGATGAAAGTACAATTTATAAGGTAACTTATGACCACAGAGATAAAATTTTATTTTGAACATAAACATTTTTTAAAGCATTTGTTTTAACTGTTAAAATTTTCGGTCTAAAAAAAAGTGGCCCCAAGATGGACACCTTCTTAAAAGTCTTTGAAAATGGTAGTAAATAAAAAATTAACATCGTGTAACAATTCTTGAACTAAGTTTTAATCATTTTACGGAATTTATCAAGAAATAAAATTTCTAAAAACTTCAATTTAATAGCTTAACAGTAAAAAGTAATGAAATATCGAAAAATATCGATATATCATTTTTTCTAACGATAACATCACATTTTATGGTGGAAAATAAAAAATTTTAATTAATTGGCTCAAAAAATTATTGAAAAAAGTGTAAAATCGAAAACAAGCAAATAAATACATTAAGATTTGAGGCCTGTCCATCTTAGGGTACATGACACCATTTATTAATCCCCAGTAAAAAAATATATACGAACACTGAATTAGGAAAATCATTTTAGGATATTATTATACGATAAATAAAGAATATTATAACGTTAAGTACTCATTCTAAATCATAAATTTAAATAACTTTACCAACTTGAAAAAAAACTGTCACAAAACTTTTTTTAGACACAAAATTACGTGGTATGTGTAGAAGAAAAACCAACTGGTTTTTTTTCTTCAAATGTGCATCAAAATGTTCGTTTATACAAACAACAAAAATGACAAAAAGCATAAGGCGCTGTCACCTTAAACAAAAATTTTATACGAAATGTCCATCTTGGGGCCCTGTACATCTTGGGGCCCACTCCCCTAATTAAAAAAACGTGAAGATTATTGATAATTGAATAAAATACTTGAAAATTTAAGACTGCAATTTCAAATTAAAAATACTTACTGAAAAATGAAGAAACTAATTAAAACTTTTGAAGAATTAAATGAAAGATTAAGGAATTAAATTAAAATTTTAAAAAATAATTGACAAATGAAAAAAAAAATTAGAAAACTGTCGAGAATAATCGATAACTGAATAAAATAATTTTTAAAATTATAGGATAATTATAAAATTTAAGAAAAATAATTCCACATTGAAAAATTTGATGAAAATAATTGAAAATTAGAGAAAAAAATTAATTGAAAAAAATAATTGAAAAATGAGTAGAGTAAATGAAAAATTGAAAAAAATATTTGAAATATGACGAAAATAATAGACAATTGAAAACAAATTTCTAAAAAAAACAAGATTAATAGACAACAACAAAAAATTGAAAAAATTAAAGAATAAATTTAAAATTTTAAGAGAATAATTGAAAAAATTGTAGGAAATAATTGTAAATTGTAGAAAATAATTCATAATTTAAAGAAATAATTGAAAAATGACGAGAATAGTAATTGGAGAAAATATTAAAAATTGAAGAAATAAATTATTAAATTTAAATTCTAAGAAAATAAAATAATTAAAAGAAAATTACTAAATGATTAAAATAATTAAATATTAAGAAAAATACTTGACAATTGAAAAAAAAAGTGAAAAAAGTTCGAAAAATGGCGAGAATAATCGGCAATAGAACAAAATTATTGAAAAAATTAAAGAATTATTATAAAATTGAAGGAGAATATTAAGTTGTCAATTAAAAACTGAAGAAAATTATAGAAAATAATTTAAAATAGAGGAAATAAATTGAAAATTAAAAAATTAAATTGAAATGTGAACAAAATAATTGATAATAGAAAGAATTTCCAGATATTCCATGACTTCAAAAAAATTCCATGACAATTCTAGGTTTCCCAGGTTTTTCTGAACCGTGGCAACCCTGTAGTTATATTATTTAAAAATTTGAAAAATTCTACACAAAAAACATCCCTAAGATTTTCAAATTCAATGATTAGGAAAAAAGTTATTGGCAGATGAAAATTATGCTACCTGATAATATGGCAACCACGCATTACACTGACCTAACACCCTACTTTTTATATTTGTTTTTATGTATATTATTACATGTATTATTAAAAAAAAAAAAAAATTGGTGACTTTTTTTCCAGAGAATGCCCTATATATCCAAATTGTCGAATATCCACTTTGTCGAATTTTCAAAATTTCGATTGTCCATTTTGTCAAATTTTCAAATTGGCGAATATCCACTTTGTCAAATTTCCAAATGATCGAATATCCAAATGGACGAATTTCCAAATTGTCGAATATCTACTTTGTCGAATTTTCTAATACTCGAATATCCATTTTGTCGAATTTATAAATTGTCGGATTTCTGAATTGACGAAATTCCAAATTGTCATCCATTTTGTCGAATATCTATTTTGTCGAATTTCCAAATTATCGAATATCCATTTTGTTGAATTTTCAAATTGTCGAATCTCTAAATGATCGAATATCCAAATTGTCGAATTTCTAAATTGTTGAATGTCCATTTTGTCGAATTTGGATATTCGACAATTTAGTTATTCCATCATTTGGAAATTTAAGACGCTGGAGTGCGTAACGTTTCTGAGAAACGAACAAAATTTTTGTAAATTATATTTAAAATTGTATGAGTAAATATGATTAATTATTCATTGAATTAGCTATATAATAGAACTAAAAGTTAAATTTATTAAAATTTGTGCCATAAAAAAGTTCGACATTTTTCAAATGAAAATTACATAACCTTAAATTTTTAAGAATTTATTATTCCTCTAATTCTGAATCATCTTTAAATAAATTTCTTACATGTTGAATGTCATCAAAATAAGATTTCATTGCATTTGCTGTTCTTTTAACAGAAGAGTCGAAAAAATGAAATTCATTCAAATAATTATTTTCATAAATAAAAATACGAATGAATTAAAATTTAGTTATATGAATATTCGATTAAATGAAAATTCTGTATGATAAAAATTCATCTACAATTTAGTTCGAATTAATGTACTTCTATAAAATAGCTGTTCTGAGCTATGGATTTCGAAATATTGTAATTTCTAAAAAAAAAACGATTATGGTATAATCATGCGCCCCATATTACCTCAATATCACATTGAGGCGGAAATATTTCAATAGCACACGCCAATATCACTGTAATATTACTAATATTACAATATGATATCACTATGTAATTCACGTAATACTACGTGCTGTTTGAGATGAGGATGGGTTCAATTTCTAAGAGAAAAAGAGTCACATATTTTAGCGATTTTTATTGGTGTGTTTGAGGTTATGTATAAACCTAGACGTGCTGGACAAGTTCTGACGTATGTGATTCAGATTCACTGTATCAAAATATGTATAGGAATATGTGCGGCATGTGGGTCATATCTCTTATCCAGAACCATATACTTTTCTGTTTTTGTGCGGCTGTGTTATTATTATTATTATTTGTAATCAAAAACAAATTGAAAACATTGTTCCAAAAAACGTGTAAATAAGAAGCCCTCTTTTAAAAACGATGAATTTTAATCAAAACTCAAGATTGAAATTAGAAAATTATAGCAGTATAGTATTATTTTAGAGGTTATGATTCCATTTCTCTTGAAATCAAAATATTTACAAAGAGCCGTGTGTTATTTCAAGCTTCATTTTCCCTCTTCCGAAATTAGAAATCCCTTCCAGTAATTTTTTTCTGTACTAAAATTTCTTATAATTATTCCCTAATATTTAAGATCCCACTCCGAAAAATCATTTAAAAACTCCATCAAGTTTGAATAATTATTTCAAAAAACATAAATATACGTATTTAGATATATATATATATATATTATAAACAATAACAGAAATTAATAATAGTAATAATAATAAATTCGAATTATTGCAATATTAATCTGTTTTTTGAAAAATCATGTCGCAAAAAACTAGAAAATAAACAAAGTGGACTGTCAAAACAAATAAAAGCTCTTTAACTTTTAGGTTGAGAAGAAAAAATTAACTATTTTTCAGGTTAATTTTATTACTACTTTATATTCAAAACAAGAAAAAATACTAAAAGTTATCAACGTGCAATTTATTTTTCTCTAATGTACATGTTCCTCAAAATATCGTAAATACACATTTCCGGCATTTAATTTTAGTTAGTAAAGTATGTACATAATAACAAACTTACCATCATAATAATAACAGACGTATTTTTTGCTGTGTTGTGAGAAATTCATGTTTAATATTGCATTACACTTCTGGAACAACTTAGGACAACACAAAACTTAAAACTCAAGGACGAAGATGTTAGCACTGGGAAAAGCGTTCAAAGACTGTCAATCAAGAAATAGGTAAAAGCGAATAAAGGTGGGGGCAAAAGAAGGGCTGCTTCTTAGGCAAAATTCACTATTGTTCGGGGGATGACCAGAGGAGTCACTGGGTCCGCACAAGTGGAATAGCAATGGCAACACTGAACATCTTACCTGATTTATCTTCCCTCAAATCTTCGACCCTACAAGTCACTTTTCAATTGTCATTACTTGGTGAAGAAAGATTTTTATGCTTTTATTTCTATGCGGTTTTTAAGTAAAAGTAAATCAAGACATTTCAACATTTGTTTAGAAAATTATAAATAAACTAGCAAAATAAAACGCGCGCCAGCGCGCGATTAGTTTTTCATACATTTTAGAAATTCTATAATATTTTAGAATTAAAAAGAATTGCAAAAAATAATTGAAATTAAACAAAATAATTGCAAATTTTGCAAATTAATTAAAAAAAAATAATGAAAGTAATTTAAACAATCATAAAAATGTTTTAATCATAAAGAAAATAATTTAAATTTGAGAAAAATACTTGAGAATCTTAAAAGTAAATTAAAACAAAATTGAACAATGAAAAATTAGAGAAAATAATTGAAAATTGAAAAAACATGGTTAAAAATGGAGATATATAAATTAAAAAAACAATTAAAATTTGAGAAAACAATTAAACAAATTACATAAAATATTTTAAATAAAGGAAAGTTAAACAAAATTTGAGAAAAATACTTAAAACTTTCAGAAGTTCATTGAAGTAAAAGAAAATAAATGAAAAAAGATAAACATAATTTAAAATTTAAACAGAACAAGTTTTAATTAAAGAGAAATAAATAAAAACTTTTTGGCAATTATCAAAAAGAACGAGGAAAGGAACGAAAGTAATTGAAAATTGAAGAAAATAATGAAATAATTGAAAAGTCAGATAAATATAGTTAAAAAATTTTGAAATTATGAAACAGATGTAAAAATTGAAAATTGAAGGAAATAAATTTTGGAAAATAATTGAAAAATGTTTTTAAATTTTATAACTTGACGAAAATAATTAAAATATGATAAAAATAATGATAAGTTGTAAAAAATAAATTACATTTAAGTGTGGTAATTGAAAAAACTACAGAATTTTTTTTAAATAAAGAAAAAATAATTGAGATTTGAAAAAAATACATGAAGATCTTAGAAATCAATTAAAAAAATGGAAAATAACTAAAAATTGGAGAACAGAATTGAAGAATGCTAAAAATAATTGAAATTTACGATAATTAATAAAAAATTTTTGAAATTATGAAAACAAAGAAAAATAATTAAAAATGGAAGAAAATATTTGAATTTTCAAAAAAATACTTAAAAAATAAGTTTAGAAAATGAGAATAACTAAAAATTGGAGAAAAGTCTGGAAGAATGCTAAAAATAATCGAAATTTACGATATTTAATACAATTTTTTGAAAATTATGAAAACAAAGAAAAAAAATTAAAAATTGAAGAAAATATTTGAATTTTCAGAAAAATACTTAAATATCTTAGAAAATAATTTTACAAAATGAGAATATTAATTAACAATCGAGAAAAATAATTGAAAAATGATAAATTTAATTAAAAATTGAAAAAAATAATTGAAATATGCTGAAAATAATTTAAGATTGAGAAAGAAAATTGAATTATGATGAAAATAATTTAAATATGAAAAATTTAAATCATTTAATAGTAGTTGATAGAAATAACTGAAAAAATCATAGAATAGGCATATGTTTAAAATAAAATAATAATTACAAAATTACTTAAAAAATTTTAATTAAAGAGAATAATTAAAAAAGCAGAAAGAACGAAAATTGATGAAAACAAGTAATATAATTATAAATTGATGAAAGTCAAGAAAAATTGCAGAATTTATTTTTAAGCAAAAGAAAATAATTAAAAAATCGTTATATAATGGAAAATTGATGACAATAATCTAAATTTGAGATATAATAACTGAAAATTTAGGAAATTAATTGCATGTTTATATATTTTAAACTTCTTTAAAAACCATAATAAATTTTTTAAAGCATTTTTCGTAACTTTTTTTTTACACAAATGACAATTAAAAACCAGCACAACACAACACTAACGAAAAAGGTTACCTTATTCTTTCAATTCAAATTTCAAAATATTTCCTGATAAAGAGAGTCAAAATCAATAAAATAACAGGGACTAAGACTAACTTCACTTCAGTTTTTAAAACGTGGACAGAAAAAGATGAATAAATATTAATACTAACTAACTTCACTTCAGACTTTATAAGATTACGAAGATTATTATCATTTAATAACTAGCAAAATAAAACGCGCGCCAGCGCGCGATTAGTTTTTCATACCTTTTAGAAATTATAAAATACAATAAAAAATATAACAAATCGGTAAATAATATTTATCTAATACGAAGAAATAAATATTTTCAATATAATATTTAAAAATCAATTAATATAAATAAAATAAATATTTATTTAGGACAAGATTTATAATATTTTAGAATTAAAAAAAAATTGCAAAAAATAATTGAAATTAAATAATTTAAACAAAATAATTGCAAATTTTGCAAATTAATTGAAAAAAAATGAAAACAATTAAAAATTGGGGAAAGTAATTTAAACAACCATAAAAATGTTTTAAACATAAAGAAAATAATTTAAATTTGAGAATCTTAAAAGTGAATTAAAACAAAATTGAATTATGAAAAAATAGAGAAAATAATTAAAAATTGAAAAAACATGGTTAAAAATTGAGATAAATAAATTAAAACTAAAAGAAATAATTAAAATTTAGGAAAATAATTAAACAAATTACATAAAATGTTTTAAATAAAGGAAAGTTAAGCAAAATTTGAGAAAAATACTTAAAACTTTCAGAAGCTCATTGAAATAAAAGAAAATAATTAAAAATTAGAGAAAATAAATGAAAAAAGATAAACATAATTTAAAATTGAACAGAACAAATTTTAATTAAAGAGAAATAAGTAAAAACTTTTTGGCAATTATAAAAAAGAACGAGAAAAAGAACGGGAGTAATTGAAAATTGAAGAAAATAATAAAAATAATTAAATAATTGAAAAGTCAGGTAAATAATTAAAAATATTTTTAATTATGAAACAAATGTAAAGAATTGAAATTTGAAGGAAATAAATTTTAGAAAATAAATGAAAAATGTTTTTAAATTTTATAACTTGCCGAAAATAATTAAAATATGATTCATTTAAATTATTTAAATAAATAAAAAAAAAAAATTGAAATATGAAAAAAAATACATGAAGATCTTAGAATTCAATGACAAAAAAAAAGAAAATAACTAAAAATTCGAGAAAAGAATGGAAGAACTAAGCTAAAAGTAATTGGAATTTACGATAATTAATAAATTTTTTTGGAAATTATGAAAACAAAGAAAAATAATTAAAAATTAAAGAAAACAATTGAAATTTTAGAAAAATTCTTAAAAATCTTAGAAAATAATTTTAGAAAATGAGAATAACTAAAAATTGGGAAAAAGACTGGAAGAATGCTAAAAATAATAGAAATTTACGATAATTAATAATTTTTTTTAGAAATTATGAAAACAAAGAAAAATAATTAAAAATTGAAGAAAATAATAGAAATTTGAGAAAAATACTTAAAAAAATTTAGAAATTTATTTTATAAAATGAGGAAAACTAAAAATTGGAGAAAAGTCTGGAAGAAAGCTAAAAATAATTGAAATTTATGATAATTAATAAAAAAAATTTGAAATTTTGATAACAAATGAAAATAATTAGAAATTGAAGAAAATGTTTGAATTTTCAGAAAAATACTTAAAAATCTTAGAAAATAATTTTAGAAAATGAGTATAATAATTAAAAATCGAAAAAAATAATTGAAAAATGATAAAATTAATTAAAAATTGACAAAAATGATTGAAATATGCTGAAAATAATTTAAGATTGAGAAAGAAAATTGAATTATGATGAAAATAATTCAAATAATATAAAAACTTGAAAACATTCAATAATATTTAAGAGAAATAACTGAAAAATAGAATAAATGTTTAAAAAAAATAATAATTACAAAATTACTTAAAAATTTTTAATTTAAGAGAATAATTAAAAAATCGCAGAAATAATCGAAAATTGATGAAAATAATTGCAATATCGGATAAATAATTGAAAATATTAAAAGTAATGCCAAAATAATGAACATAATTATAAATTGATGAAAATCAAGAAAAATTACAGAATTTATTTTTAAGCAAAAGACAATAATTAAAAAATTGTTATATAATGGAAAATTGATGACAATAATCTAAATTTGAGATAATAACTGAAAATTTAGGGAATTAATTGTATGTGTATATATTTTAAACTTCTTCAAAAACCATAATAAACCATAATAACCTTATTCTTTCAATTCCTATTTCAAAATATTTCCTGATAAAGATAGTAAAAATCAATAAAATAACAGGGAGTAAGATTAATTAACTTCTCTTCAGTTTTTAAAACATGGACAGAAAAAGATGAATAAATATTAATACTAACTAACTTCACTTCAGACTTTAAAACGTGGACAGAAAAAATGAATAAATATAAAAAGTAACTAACTTCAGGAGTTTACGGAGATTATTATTATTTAATTAATAATTAATAATTATGTGTTACTTAAAATGAAATTAAATAGGCAACTAATTTTAAGGGGAAAAACTAGTCAAATTTTAACCCATCGATATTTATGATTTTCAAGCAGGATGCCAAGTTTTTTGTAATATAATTTTGAATCCAAAACGATACATATTCTTGCAAAAATTTTTAAATTAAACATTTTTTTGCAATTTTTATCGACAATTTTCAGCGTTTCTCTACTCATATAATTTTTAATTCTGAAATGATCAAAAAAATGTTTAATCTTTTAATAATACTAGCCAAAAATACATTTTGAATTACATTTTTCATTGGCTGGTATAATTTCAATACAAAACTAGGTGAGAATTATGTCCATTTCATGGACATTTCGCTTCCAAGTAAGCAAAATAATTTGCTTCCTCATAGAGGAAGCAAGAAATTAATAATATATAAGTTAATTGGGAAGTTGTTAAAAAAAAAAAAATTTTAATGCAAAAAAATGTCAAAATATGAATTATTTTACGAATTCTTGATCAATTATAAAAGTTATATAGGTCAATCGATTCGTTTTGAGATAAGGAATATGATTTTTGTATTCTTAAAGTTGTATTTTTAGAATGAAAAAATTTTTTGGCAAAAAACGATTTTTTTCGATGAAGAAAGGTGCTTAAAAAAACTTAGTTGGGTATTTTCAAAAATCCCTGTGTCCAAATTTAGATATTCATGAGCTTAATAAGTCATACAAATTTTATTGGAATCCGTTGAAGCGTTCTCGAGATATCTTGTACACAAAAAACGCTATACACATACACACACACACACACACACACACATACATACATCTGGACATTTACTTAGGAATGAAAATTTACGCTTTTTAGATGAAAATAAGTCGATTTAGCCTATTTTTGGAAAATCGAAAATCTTAACGATCACAAAGCTTCCTCTATGAGGAAGCAAAATAAACTGAACTTAGATTAAATTAATTATTCTATCAAATTAAATTTTGTGAATTAATTCTTATTTACTAAAATGTGTTATAAATAACTAAATACAAAGAAATTTTAGAGAATAACTCTGATTCTCTTTCTAAGTTGAAAATAAAAAGTTTTTATAGTTCGTTACAAAAATATTTTTTATTAATACAATTTTCTATACAAATTTCATTTATTTCAAACTTCTATTGATATGAAATCTTTATTTTTAATATTTCTTAAAACAATACAAAATTCGATTAGTAACAAACCATTCTCAAAAATTTCTATTAATTGTAAATTTTAATTTTTCCAAATTAAAAAATTCCCAACTTCTATTAATTCAAATTAAGGTAGTTCTCCGGCAAATCGATTTTCTTTAGAATTTTCTGAAACTTTGGATAAATGTTCCTTTTTGTATGCTTTATGTGTGGTAAAAACCTCAGGGCCTCTTGCAATGCTAAAAATTGAGATATTTAGCTTCAAAGATTCAACATTTACATGGGAATCATATGCTGAACGTATAAAAATGGCACACTTTTATTAATATCTGGAAAACTTTTCTATAAATATTTCTCAAAAACTAGTATGTTATAGGGATAAATAAAAGAAATAATATAAAAAAATTTTTAGTAGGGGTATCAATGCTAATTTTTTAATTATACTAATCTGAAATTCGAAACCAATGTGATTTTCCATTGAATTTACGAGCGAAAGGAAATCCAACGGTCGCAAATTGCCAAAATTCTTCAGTTTGAAGCACATGTGAAGTGTCACAAGACTAACATATTGCTTTAAATTACGTTTTCAGATTTAATTTATTTGTTTTTTATTTATTTGTTTTTATCTATTTTTTTATAGTATTTGTGCGGCCCTGAAGCCGGATAACTACCTTAACTGATTTTTTCTTTTAAAATTTTTTAAAATCTGCCAAAATTGTATAAATTCTTTTTTTCTTCAAGTTGTGAAATAAATTTTTAATTTTCCTAATTATAAATTTTGTTCTCTTTTGTAATATATTTTAACGATTTTTTAATTATTTTCTTACTTATTTTTTTAATTTAAAAAAAATGTCCGTCAATAGTTTAATTTTTTGAAAAGAGCTATTAGTTTTTTTTATATATATATTTTTATGTCACTTTTTCATTGAATTGTTGTTTTTTCAATTTTTTCTTCATTTTTTTAATAATGTCTATGACATTTTTTATTTAAAAGAATTTATCTCTTTTTTTAATAGACTGTTTTCTGATCTTTTTATGTTCTTGTTTTTTTTTATAATTTATTATTTTTTCGTTGCTTTTACCTAATTTTTTTAGTTTTGCGATCATATGAAGTTGAAGATATTTTTTTGAAATTTTCTCATTTATTTGACATAATTTATTTGATTCTGATTAAATGTTTTATAACCTATTCATTATTTCTTATTAAATGTTCTCAGTTTGAAAAATAAACTACTTACAAATAAACGTTTGGAGATTTTATATAACTGATTGTATTTAAAAAAATAAATTTTTGATTTAAATCAAAAATTTGTTTAAATAAATTTTTTAGAAAAAATCATGATTTTTATCAGCCCTGGCTTTGCATTATATATCTTAAAATGAATTTTTTTTTTAAGTTCCAAATAAACTTTACTGTTTTCAGAAATTTGTTTAAATTTAAAATTCTTTTTATTCTAGCTTTTTTTTTAATAACTTCTTCAATTAACTTTTATATTATTAATTTATTGCTTTCTATACCAGGAAGCAAATTATCCACGAAATGGACATGATTTTTTCCTAGTTTAGAAACGTAATTTACATTTTCTATTTTTTTATATTTAATATAAGATACTAAAACAGGATCTAAAAATTCATTTGAAAATTTTTTTTTGAACTCTTTAGAAATGTAGAAAGAATAACATCCAATAATAATTTATCTGTATATTTGCAATATTTTCACAAAATAACCTGATTCAGAATTTTACCAAATATTCTGTACATGCAATTATTAATTTGTTACAATAATAAGATATTTTATTATCTTCTCAAATAAAACTATAAAACTTACAATTTTTTCTATATTTTTTAATTATTTGTGTTTATAATAATAAAAAATAAGAATGAAACGTAAGGTTTATTTTTAACAAATTTTGAAAATAAATGGTTATTTATCAACATTTTAGTCATTAAAAATATAAACTTAGTTTTTTTTCTGAATTTTGCAACTTTTTATGTATGGAATGGCTAAAAAAATACGAACAATAAAATTATAATTTTAACGATTTTTTAAAGCATATTATTGTTTTTATTTCTCACATTTATTAAATTTACATTTACATTTTTTTCTTTATTTTATAACTTTTTGTTTGAAATAAAACGCTTTTATACTTAATTTTTTATGTTTTTCTTAACGAAAACTCAAGAAAAACATTAACAATAAAATTATAATTTAAATTAATGTTTAAACAAATCATTATTATTGTTTTATCATCTTTTAGCTAATAAAGCTACAGAAACTTGTGTTTTTTTCTCTATATTTTGCTATTTATTTCATACATTGAATAACTAAAAAAATTTCCTTTCGCATTTATTTATTTATTAAGTTATTAACATAAAATAAACTTCGAGAATTTCGAAAAATTCGAATCTTTTATAAACTGCTTGATAAAAAAATAAGAAAAAATTCGTGAACTTTGTTTCGTAAAATAAGAAAAGATATAAAACTAATGCCAAATCAAGAATGTCAATTTTATGGTTTGTACCTCTTTTGGCACCTTTTTTTATGACATTGGTAAACCTTTGTTGAGTTTAATTTGAATTTTTAAAAATGTATAGATTTTTAAAGCGTGAATACAACATGTAGTCTAAGACATAATAATTTATTACATTTTAAGTAATTAACAACTAAAAAAAAGCATTATTGTATTTTAAAGTAATTTAATCAACATGTAACTAATTGCATTTAAAGTAATTAACAATCTTAATTTTAATTCCATAATTAATAAACGTTGAAACAGTAAGTTTGGAACTTTCATTTGTTTAATTATAATGTTTTCTACTAGAATATTTAACTGAATTAAATGTTGTCACAGTTGAAATGCAACGACTTTGAAATAGATTATCATTTAGGCTTGCACCGTCTTCTGGAAGTGGTGTATAACCAAAAAATTCACGCCTGTGAATTTTTGTCGAAACTTCAGATTTGATCTCTTTACGATAACTGCTGCTTTGAGAACAATTGCTCAGAATAAATGAATTGCAGTACGAATGTCTTCTTAGCGAAATCGGGCTCTGATTTAAATTGTTGTATGAATGATTTCTTTCCGAAATCGGGCTCTGATTTGAGTTTTCGACTCTGCAAAAAAAATCAATTAAATTGTAAGACAGATTATATAAATTGCATAATTATCAAAGATAATTGGAAATACATTAATTTATAATTACACAATGAAGTGTACTTTAGATCATTAAATAATAATATAGAAATTGACGCCCTTACAAGTTTGGTAATTAAAAAGTAATATTAGAGGAGACTAATACGAAAACTAAAATGGTTAAAATAGATACGGGAAAGCAGGATAATTTCGACCTGCCTCTAAGCAAAATCCGTTTAAAAATACATTAAGATGAGCTAAATTTTGGTGAAACTTTTATGATTTAATAGATGTTGGTTTTTGAACTATATCTCCATTAGCAAAAGTCTACGATTTTACAAATTCTGAAAAACTAGAGGTAATTTTTAAAATACATATTATAAACAATATAACATTTGCAGGGTGTCTACCGAAACATGATTTTCAAATTCCCGGTTTTCCCGGATCTAAAATCACATTTTTCTCGGATTTCTTTTATGTATGATTAATAGCTATAATATTAAAATAGTGAAAAAATTAAGTGCGTAATATATAAGTTTTTAAGGTAAAATTAATCTTTGAAGAAAATAATTCCAAAATAGCAAAAATAATAGAAATTTGAAGAAAATAATTGGAAAATGGCAAAAATAATTGAAATTTAAAGAAACATAATGAAAAATGACAAAACTAATTAAAAATTTGAAGAAAAGACTTGGAAAATGACAAAAATAATCGAAAAATGGAAAAACAAAATAAAAATTTGATGTCAATACATAATCGAAAAATTGGAGAAAAAATTGACAATGAAAGAAAATAATTAAATAATTAAAAAATCATAAAATTGATAGGAATTTGAAAAAAATACTTGAAAAATGATAAAAATAATTAAAATTAAAAAAAAAAATAATTGAGAAATGACAAAAATAATTGAAAATTACAAAAATAATCAAAAAATGGAACAAATAGTCGATAAATGACAAAAATAATTAAACCTTGAAAAAAAAATGAAAGATGATAAAACTAATTTAAAATTATGTAAAAAATTTATGATTTAAAAAAAAAACACGTAAAAATGACATAAATAATTGAAAAATTGAGAAACAAAATAAAAATTTGATGTTAATACATAGGTAATTAAAAAATTGGAGATAAAAATTGACGTTTAAAGAAAATAATAAAAATAATTGCAAAATCCCAAAAAATTTGAAATTTGAAGAAAATACTTGAAAAATAATAAAAATAATTAAAAATAAAAAGCAATTGACAAATGACAAGGATAATGGAAAAATTTAATGTAAATTAAAGTAAGAAATTAAAGAATCCATGACAATAATTTAAAGATATAAGAAAATAAGTTAAATTTGGAGAAAGTAGGTAATAAAAAAATGTCGAAAATATTGATAATACTTGAGAAATTACTAAATTATTTAAAAATTTTAAAAGCAATTAAAAAATGAGAAAAATAATTATAATATAATAATAATTGAAAAGTGGCAAAACTAATTAAAAATTAAGTAAAAAATAAAGAATTTAAAGAAAAGTCTTGAAAAATGATGAAAATAATTAAAATTTGAAAAGAAATTGAGAATTGACAAAAATAAATGAAAATTGAAGTAAGAAATTAAAAAATTCATGACAATAATTTAAAGATATAAGAAACTAATAAAAAAATTTTGAGAAAGTAATAAAAGAACGTCGAAAATATTGACAATAATTGAAAATAGAAAAAATAGTCGAGAAATGACAAAAATAATTGAAATTTGAAGAAAATAAACTGAGAAATAACAAAAAATTTAAATTTGAAGATAATACATGAAAAAGAAATGTAAAATTGAAAAAATAATTGTTAGTTGGTTTAAAGTATTTAAAAATTATTGATACATAATAATAAAATTATTAAAGAAAATTGCTGAAATTTGAAGACAAAAATTGAAAACTGTGTAATAAATTGAGAAATTATTGATGACCATAAAAAAAAGATTGAAAATAATTTTTAAATGTTAAAACTAATAGAAATATGCAGAAAATAATTAAAACTAGGTTAGAATTATGTCCATTTCATGGACGTTTTGCTTCCCAGTAAGCAAAATAATTTGCTTCCTCATAGAGGAAGCAAGAAATTAATAATATATAAGTTTATTGGGGAAGTTGTTAAAAAAAAATTTTAATGCAAAAAAATGTAAAAATATGAATTATTTTAAGAATTCTTGATCAATTATAAAAGTTATTTAGGTCAATCGATTCGTTTTCAGATAAGGAATATGATTTTTGTATTCTTTAAGTTGTATTTTTAGCATGAAAAAAATTTTTGTCAAAAAACGATTTTTTTTTCGACGAAAAAAGGTACTCAAAAAAATTTGGTTGGGTATTTTCAAAAATTCCTGTGTCCAAATTTAGATATTCATGAGCTTAATAAGTTCTCCAAATTTTATTCGAATCTGTTAAAGCGTTCTCGAGATATCTTGTACACAACAAACGCTATACACACACACACACACATACATACACACACACACACACACACACACACACATACATACATACATACACACACACACACACATATACATACACACACATACATCTGAACATTTGCTTAGGAATGAAAATTTACTCTTTTTAGATAAAAATAAGTCGATTTAGACTATTTTTGAAAATAATTTAAATTTGATGGAAAAATTGAAAGACGACGAAAGTAATTGACAATACTGGTTTAAAAATTAAAAATTTGTAGACATTAATTAAAAAATTGAAATAGTAATTAAAATTAGAGGAAACTAATTAAACAATGTCAAAATTTATTGAAATTTGAAGAACATAATTGTATGTAATAATAATAGATAATTATTATTTTACTAAGAAAGTGAGAAACGTGATTTTTTTTAAAGTGAGTAATAGTGAGTAATTTTTAAAAAATTGAATAAAAATGAGAAAAGTAAGTCACTGGCAGTCCTGAAAATGCGTAAATTCGCTTGAAACGTGTTTCACTTTTACTATTTTGAAAATCTAACTTCAGATTAGTAACCAGGAACATGGATTACCACCGAGTAACAAGTTTGAAGTGAATTTGAGCAATTTTGCAAAATATGTCTGCCATACTGGATCTGCCATTTTGAATTTTGAAAAATTGGTAAATCTGATATCGTTTTCACAATCAGAGACTTCGAAAACGAGTAATAAGTTTCAAGCGAATTTGAAGAATTATGAAAACAAATTAGCTGAAATTTTTAGAAATTCCCGGATATAATTTTTTTTTCCCGGCAATTTCCCAGGTTTTTCCAGGTCGAACTAAAAATCCCGTCAAATTCCCGGTTTTCCCGGAATTTCCGGAGAGTAGACACCCTGCATTTGTAATATTTGAATGAAACTGCAAAATTCACTTTTTTTTATTATATTATTAACTATTTAGCCTATTTGCTAAAAAATAAAGATTTCAATAAAATTTCTGTGTTTTACTTTCGGATTTATTGAACAATTCCCCCTTCTCTTATCATAAAAATTATATTAAAATTTTTTTTTCTTTATTTTACTCTAGACTGTCTATAAACAAACTTTGCATATCCACAACATAACTGAATAGTTAACAAATTTTTCTTATTAAATTTTGAATTTTAATACAGCTTTGACTAAAAAAATAATGTTTTTTTTCTAATTACTAATAAATTCTGTACATTATTTCGATAATTCTTGAAATAAACTATAAGAGACGATAATATACAGAATAAATCAATATTTTTGATTTCAAATATTGTGATTAATTGTATTTATTCGTTGTTGAAAATGCTTTTTAAATATTGTAAATTTAAAAAAAAAAGAATCACTATATAGTGGGAAGCAAAAACTCAGAAAAAAGAGAGGATGAGTAGAATTGTTTATTGCTTTCATTGTTTATAATAAATATAAATATCATATTGTTATTATTAACATTAATTAATTGTTTTTAATAGTTTCGTAAAAACTTTATAGTATTTAATAAAAAAAGTATTTAACAAAGAACTTAACAATAAAAAAAACTTAAAGAATTAGCAAAAACAAAAACGAATCAAAACTATAGTGAACGTTAAAATTGTTTATAATAGTAATAATTGTGAATGTTACATTTTTACTTTTTATACAAGTATTTAAAAAAAAACTATTTAAAACCGTCAAAAGCCAAAAGGAAAAGCTTCATATACCATCGACACTTTTGTATTATATATATATATAGAATTGAACAAAATATAACATTTGTAAATAAAAAATCTTTTAAAATAATTTTTTCGCTGTTAATACTTTTTTACATATTTGTAAGTCCTGGTCAAGTATTCTAATATAAAATTAAAACATTTACATAAAAGTTAAATAATAAAAGTTAACTTATCAAACTTAAGTATACAACAAAGAAAAATTTACTTTTTTTATTATTGAACCTTTCATTCAATCAAACATCTTTTCTTCTTTTCAAATTTTATTTTATTTAAATTTACATAAAAATTTTAATCTTCACACTTATTCAAATTTTATTCGATTTATATTTCAATCGGTTGAAACTTTATATCCCAACATTTTAATCGATTTCAGGAGGTTCTCTCCATTGGCATAACCTCATCAAACTAAAAAATGGCTTTTCCCATTAAATAAAACTATTATTAAAATTAATTTCACCAAATTTCGAAAGATCCAGTTGTACATTTTCCAGAAAAAATTAGGTCGAGCTAAAATTTCTTGTCAAATAATAATTATTTAACATTTTATGTTTATCTTTAAATTTAATGAACTGCAATTTTTATCCAATTTTAACTAATAATAGCTCATCTTTCTAGTTAAAACATTCTCTATACAATTTTATTTGTTGGATTTTGTTAGAATGTATTTTGTCTAAAAGTTTGTTAAACAAATAAAATTTGTTCTTCACGTATTTTTTAAGCAGAATATTATTTAAGGGCATGTGATGTATAATGACGTCACTGGTATAGGCAAAATTTGTCCGTAACTTTTCTCTTAAAATATTTAATATTTTGTCATGAAACTTGGTAGAATTACTTAAAATGTCATTAGGAAGATCTCTCAGACCCAAGTTTGTTTGAATTTTGGCCCAAAATTAATTCTGGGAAATTTTCAAAAAATTTCAAAATTTTTTAAAAATTAATTTTGAGCCAAAATTCAAACAAACTCGGATCTGAGAGACCTTCCTAATGGCATTTTAAGTAATTTGACAAAGTTTCATAACAAAATATTTAATATTTTAGGAGAAAAGTTACGGACAAATTTTGCCTATATCAGTGACGTCATACTCCATCACATGCCCTTAAGAAAATCAAACAAATAAAATTGTAGAAAATGTTTCAACGAAAAAAATGAGCTATTATTAGTCAAAATTGAATGAAACTTACAGATTTTAACTAGATTCAAAGAAAAAACATAAAATGTTAAGTAATTATTATTTGACAACAAATTTAAGTTCAACTTAATTTTTGCTCAAAAATGTACAACTGGATCGTTCAAAATTTGTTGAAATTAATTTGAATAATATTTTTATTTGGGGTGAAAAACGACTTTCTAGTTTGAGGTTATGTAAATGGAGAGAACTTCCTCAAACTTCAAACAATCCACCTTCCTATAAATTCAATTTTTATTTTTCAAAACATAAGACAAAAATTTACTTAAATTTTAATTTATCCGAATTTTAATTTATCATAATTATCAAACTTATAACTATATATTTACAAAATGGACAAAATTATAGAAAATACCATATATACCATATATAAAAATGACAATTGGAGAAGTTGCATCAATAAAATAAAAATTTCATGAAAAAAGTAAAAATTTGCTTTTTATCTACAAAATTCGGGTAAAATGTTATACTTATATAGACGAATTAATTCTTTTTTCTAGCAAATATTTTTTTCAAAGAAACTATGATTAAGAAGTAAATATTTCGTAAATTGAAAAAGAACAAGAATTTCGAATATTGACCGAATCAATTTTAAATCATGTCGGCAGTCCAGGGACGGTTTTAGGTCATTTTTTCATTTGATTCGACGTAAAACCGCAAGTGAGGCAGTCCGGTGGTATCGAGAATTTACTTCATATGAAAGTATATTTTTCTGCACAAAAAATAAAGATAGAAATACTGAATCAAATTTTTGTAGTGAGTACTTACAGTACCGGCCGAATTTGTCAGTCCACCCATTTTTTAAGAATTGCAAAACTTCTTTAAGCGTACAAAAACTATAATTATTAAAATTTTTTTTTTATTTCCTAAAAGTAGATGAAATTCTGAAGAAAATAAGACCTGAGTGAAGTGATTTAGTCCATTTTTCATTGAAATATATTTAAAAAAGTGGAATTATTACTGCTTCACAAAAATTCAAATTTTAAAGTTCCTATGCTTGCTTTCAATGTAATTTTCAAAGGAATAAAACAATTATATAAGCATTAAAGTGCTATTTTTTCTTAGACTATGCAGGGCTTGAAATTAGGACCAAAAAAGATAGAAAAATTATAATTTACGTCTTGATAATAAAATATACAGCTTTATATAAAATATAGCACAGTAGTAATTGTCAACAAATTTCGGAATAAAATAATATAATACTAGCATAATAATTATATAATATAATATAATAATAATAATAATAAACTTTAATAATAAATAAAACAAATCGATGAATAATATTCATCTAATAAGGAGGGCTGCCAGTGGACTTGCAAATTGAAAATAGTGAAAAAAAAGACTTTTTAATTTAAAAAAGTGAGTAAATAATAAGTTTTTAAGTGAGAAAAGTGAGTAAATAGTGAACTTTTAAATAAAAAAGTGATTAAATAGTAAGTTTTTAAATAAAAAAAGTGAATAAGCAATATAGAGTTTGATACTACTGATATTAAATTAGGGGGCGCCAGCAGGAAAAGCCACTCAAATTTGAAAAAAAAAACAATTCGAAAATAGCAAAAACAATTGAAATATGTAGAAAGTAATTAAATAATGACAAAAATAATTCAATTTGAAAAAAAGTTGTAAATGACAAAACTAATTGAACTAATTGAAACTAGGTGAGAATTATGTCCATTTCATGGACATTTCGCTTCCAAGTAAGCAAAATAATTTGCTTACTTGGATATTAACTTATATATTAATAATATATAAGTTATATATATAATATATATATAAGTTAATTGGAAAAGTTGTTAAAAAAAAAAATTTTAATGCAAAAATATGTAAAAATATGAATTATTTTACGAATTCTTGATCAATTATAAAAGTTATATAAGTCAATCGATTCGTTTTGAGATAAGGAATATGATTTTTGTATTCTTTAAATTGTATTTTTATCATGAAAAAATTTTTTGGCAAAAAACGATTTTTTTCGATGAAAAAAGGTGCCCAAAAAAATTTGGTTGGGTATTTTCAAAAATCTCTGTGTCCAAATTTAGATATATTCATGAGCTTAATATGTCATCCAAATTTTATTGGAATCCATTAAAGCGTTCTGGAGATATCTTGTACACAAAAAACGCAATACACACACACACACACACATACATATACACACACGCACGCACACATACATCTGAACATTTGCTTAGGAATCAAAATTTACGCTTTTTAGATAAAAATAAGTCGATTCAGACTATTTTTGGAAAACCGAAAATCTTAACGATCACGAAGCTTCCTCTATGAGGAAGCAAAATTGAATAAAAATCAAAAAATGATGACAAAAATTGAAACAAAATAATTGGAATTTGAAGTAAATAATTGAAAAGTTTTAAAAATAATTAAAGTTACAAAAAAATAATTAAAGAATGACAAAAATAATTAAAATTTGAAACAACAGTTTGAGACTGGTGTAAAAAATTTAAATGTTCACACAATAATTAAGATATTAAAGAAATAAGTAAAATGTAAAGAAACTAATTGAATAATGAAATAAATAATTATAAAAGCTGGTGTAAAAATTACATTTTTTAGACAATAGTTGAAAAATTGAAAAAAATAATAGAATTTTCAAGAAAATAATTGAAATTTGAAAAAAATAATTGAAATTATCAAAAAATGTATATGTGAAGAAAATGGTTGAATAATGACAAAAATAACTGAAATTCAGAAAAAAAATTAATGAAAAATGAGAAATATATTCAAAAATGAAGTAATAAAATAAAAAATTTAATACATTTGAAAAATTGTATAAAGAATTGAAAAATTAACGATATAATTAAAATGTGAGGAAACTAAATGAATAATGACATAAATAATTGAAAACTGATTTTCATAAGTTAATAAATTCATGACAATAATAAAAAGATTGAAGAAAATAACATTTAAAGAAAATAATTCTAAAATGTCAAAAATAATTGGTAATTTTAAAAAAATTAATAATTTGAAAAAAATACTTGAGAACTTGACAAAACAATTGAAATATTGAAATAAATAATTTAAAACTGGTGTAAAAATTAAAAAATTATCGGGTGCAGGAAATTTCCAAAAACCCAAAAGGTCGAATATCCAAATGGTCGAATATCTACTTTTTCGAATTTCTAAATTGTCGAATATCCATTTTATCGAATTTACAAATTTTGCGCATTTGTCCAATCTACTATACCGACACATTTCATAGATAGGAAACTTACATAAAAAAAAAAGTTCGAACATTTGGACATTCGGACATTTGGAGATTCGACAATTTGTAAATTCGATAAAATGGATATTCGAGAATTTGGAAATTCGACAGTTTGGACATTCGACAAAGTGGATGTTCGGCAATTTGGAAATTCGAAAATTTGAATATTCGACAATTTAGAAATTCGAAAAAGTAGATATTCGACAATTTGGAAATTCGACAATTTAGAAATTCGACAAAATGAATATTCGACCAAATGGATGTTCGACAATTTAGATATTCGATTATTTGGAAATTCGACAAAATGGATATTTGACCATTTGGATATTTGACCGTTTGGAGATTCGACTTTTTGAAATTCGACCATTTGGGTTTTTGGGAAACTTCCTGCACCCGAAAATTATAGACAATAATTATAAAGTTTAAAAAAAAATTATAAGTTTGAGGAAAATAATTGAAAGTTGAAGAAATTAATGGAAGTTTGAAGACAATAATTGAAAGAAGTGTAAAAAAATTAATAAATTTGTAACATTAATAAAAACAATGATGAAAATAATTGAAAACATATTTAAGAAATTTAAAAGTTCATGACAAAAGGAATTGAAATTTGAAGAAAATAATTTAAAAATAACGAAAGTGAATTGAACTTGTGTAGAAAATTTTGATATTCCTTACAATAATTTGAAAATTGAAGAACACAATTGAAATTTAAAAAAATAATTGAAAAGTTTCAGAAATAACTGAATTTTCAAGAAGATAATTGAACAATAACAAAAATAATTGTAATTTGAAAAAAATAATTAAAAATTTAAAGAAAATACTTGAAAGATTGACCAAACAATTAAAATCTTAAGAAACTGATTGAATAATTACAGAAATAATTGAAAGCTGGTGTATAAGTAAAAAATTTATAGAGAATAATTTAAGTTTTAAGAAACTAATTGAAATTTGTTGAAATTAATTGAAAACTAATATTATAAATTTAAAAATTCATGGCAATAAAAAACATTGAATTTATTTATCCATTTATTTATTTACGGACAAATAATAAATACTATATTAAATATTAATAGGTCGCATTCAATAATTTCAATAAAATTATAATTGGATTATAATTTTTATAATTTGGATAAGATTATAATCAAAACTAATGAAAAAAAGCAGGGACTAACTTCACTTTGGATTTTAAAACGTGGACAGAAAAAGATGAATAAATATAAAAACTAACCAACTTCACTTTAAGTTTTAAAACGTGGATAGAAAAAAATGAATAAATATATGTAAATAGTAACTAACTTCAGGAGTTTCCGGGGATTATTATTTAATATTTATTAAAATTTTTAAAATTATTTTTATCAATATAATGTTTTCAAATTTATATAAATCGTTTTGTCCAATTTAAATTTGAATTTTTGTGAATTCCACTTTTTTAATATATTTCAATGAAAAATGGACTAAAAATCACTTCACTCAGGTCTTATTTTCTTCAGAATTTCATCTACTTTTAGGAAATAAAAATAATTTTTTTTAATAATTATACTTTGTACGCTTAAAGAAGAAAGTATTGTTTATGTTTATCAATATTTTTGACTTTTTTGTTAAATTTTTAAAAAGCATAAAAAATAGAAAAGAATGAGCCAAGGAGCAACTAAAAATCTTGAAAAATGTGTAAATTACGAGATTTTAACGAAAAAATTTATAAAAAAAACTTTTTTTTTTTGGTTAAAATCTTTAAAAAATTGTAAAAATTAAAAAAAAATGTAATGAAAATAAAAAAGAATACGTGTCTCTTTACTTTTCGAGCAGAAAAACATACTTTCACATGAAGTCAATTCTCGATGCGCACCATTAGATTATTATACGATTTATAAGAACTGTATACTTTATATACGTGAGATTCGTTTTAAGACAAGAGATATGATTCTATATATTTATGGTTTTTCATTTTTGTCATGAAAATATTTTAATCGAGAAAACTTATATTTTTAGGTTAAAAATGATGTTACAAAAATGAATAACGTACTTTCAAAAATTCCTGTGTCCGATTTTAAATAGAACATTTATGAGTTTAATAAGCCTACCAAATTTTATTGGAATCTTTTTTTGACATAATACAGTCGTCCCATTAAGCTCAGTTTAAATGCAGGGGAGATTTGACATCAGTGAGCCACACATTTCGTTTTTTTTTATTTGGGGTGCATGCTTAAATTCGAAAATTAATTATTAAGAAATTTCATTTTACAAAATTTCATTAGATATAATATCCTTCTTGCCGAATTTAAAATTATCGAGTTTGTTTTTAATAAACCTTAAATAAATCGAAATTTTTACTCAACAGAAGTCTCAGGCACTTAACATAATTAACTTTTACAGAATTTATTTTTTAATCGACTCTTTATTTAAAAGAATTTGAATTTACATTTAACAGAATTGTTAGTTAGTAGAATTTTTAAATGCCAGAGTATCCAATTGACGGATTATTCATTAATATTTACACGAATTAATATTTATCAGAATTTTTTTAAAACACCGAATCTTCATTTGTCCCAAATTGTAATTGTACGAGAAAACATTTGTCGGACAGATTTTGTTTTTGATTTATTACAATTAACCAATCATAATTTAGTCGATAATTTCTGATTAGGTGCAATTTGCGCCAAAATCTGTTTGTTCGGTCATTTAGAATTTTGGATAAATGAACATTAGACGTTTTAAGAATTCTATTAAATATCAATTCGTACAATTAAAAATCCGATCATTTAAAACTTCCCACTTAAATTTCTGTTCAATAAGAATTCCGCCAAATGAAAATTCGGTTAAATCAGCATTTTTTTAAAATGAAAAGTCGAATGAAAATAAATTCTGTTCAATATAAATTCGATGACCTAAAAATTCTGTTAAATAAGAATTCTGATTTATTTAAATTCTATCGAAAATAGGATCAAAATTTAGCGGATAAAATTCTTTTTAATTTTTTTTTTTTTTTATTTTACAGTCTGTTAGATTTTCTTCAATACTTTTTCAGGAAATTGAATTAATAGCTCAATGATGTCGACCATGTGGTTCGTTTATCAGTTTAAGGATGTTATATATATTTTATTTACTTGTGACTATTTCTTCTGCGTTTTATAACATCTCCTTTGACCCATTCTGCAGTTAAATTTTGTTCCCTATTTTGATTCTTGTTTGATCTTTTTCGAGACATTACTGTTTTTTCAGGTTTTACCTCACTAAAGAAATTAGTTTTACAACCCCTAAAAGGTGTGATAATTTTACTATTAATTGGTACTTCTTTTTGTGTCTCTGGTCTCGAAAAATTCGACGAATTTCCATCTTTGATAATTTTATCACACAATCGTAAATTCTCCTCTTGTTTCTTTATTTCTGCTTTTGTAATTATTCCATGTTTTTTTTTCATTTCGTTAAACTCTTCAATAAAAGATTTTTTATTGTTTTTTTTGTTAGATATAGGCGCTGAGTGAGTGAAAGAATACAGCAAACCATTCTGTATTTTATCTCTGACCCAATTTTTATTTAAAGAATCCTCTTTTTCTACGCCTGAATGTTCAACATCATTACAATTCGACTTATTTTTCATTTTTGTCACGATTTGTCCCGAAATAACTCCCATTTGTTTGTACAAGGGACACTCTTTTTCAAAATTCTCATTATTTTTTTGAATACATGTATTAACTGTATTATCAACAGACAAATATTTATCAGATAAACTCATTTTCAATTGATTTTCCTCTTCGTTTTCATTTTTATCTATTTTACTGATTTCTGGACGTTTTAGAGAATTCTGAAAAATTCGAGTGTCTGCCTCAAATCGTTTCTTCAAAAGACGATATTCACTGTTTAACAGTTTTCCTTTATTGAAGAAGTTATTTATTTTCAAATGACTGTCATCCTTCCTACATTATAGAGAAAATTAATTTCTATATTTATTAATTTTAATAATAAAATAGGTTGTAATCACATAATTTAAACTAAAAAATAAATTAAACATAAGTTGTCGCATTAGAATATAAACTAAAATCTACTTGATTCAATTCATGCTTTATTTTATCGTTATTATAGCATATTTATCAGAGCCGAAATTTAATTTTTGTTCAAAATAAAAAGCAATTTTTGAATATAATGAAATTGCTTCTCAAAGGATTTGAATTTTCGTAAAAAAATGTATTAAATATTTAATAAGTCTCAGTTACAGATGGTACAAATTTTAGTCAATGGAACATAACCTAAAATATATATGTAATATAATGTCGATCTTACTTATCTGTGGTTTGCATTTGACTGAAAATTTCTTTAAAAAACTCGTCACTTTCATCTACTATTTTTATTTCCTGAGTTTCATTATTTAGTGACATATTTTGCAAGTCTTTTCCAGAAATTGATTTAGATGTAACTATTCCTAAAGGTCTATATATTGACATGGTTCCATTTTTTAAATAGCTGTTGGCAAGAAAATGAGCATAATTCATATTTTTATTAATTTTCTAAATCTGTCAGTTTCTAATACACATATTCAAAAAACACAATAATAAACAAGTCCGAAGACCAGAGTTCCGAAGTTACGCGCAGAGCGGTCACAGCTACTGGTTGCTACCTGACAGCCATCAGCAGGTTACCATGGTAACGTATAAGAGTAAGCAAGAGAACAAATTCTCTTTCTTGCTCACTCTCATATGTTGTCATGGTAACCTGATCTCTACACCAGGGATGTAAAGGTAATTTACCTAACGTAAATTACATAGTTTTTTACATGTAAATTACATAGGTAATTTACGTGCTTAATTCTTTACAAAAAGTAATTTACGTTTTCAAGATGGCGGCAATGTGTATTTAAGTAAACAAATGTACATACCTTATTTCATAATTTCCGGTTTGTGAAAACAATTCTAAAAATACCAAGAAACGAAAGACCAATCAACTTTTAGTGATAAAAAATCTCCTTTGTACTAAAAAAAAGGAAATAGGACTATGAACAGCAATAAAAGGTAAGAACCAGTTGTTCGCCATACTTTTTTACATTTTTTACATGTTTTGTACGTAAATTACATTTTTTACGTAATTTACGTAAAAAATTCCAAGTTACGAGTAACTTTACATCCCTGCTCTACACTGACAAAAATGATTCTGTAATTTACCACTATGATGGCCTGTTTACACCTTCGAAAAAAATTTTTTTTCGCATTGGAGAGAAGAGGACAGACTGTGTATCTGTCCTCTTTACTCTCATGGAAAAAAATTTTTTTTTCGAAGGTGTAAATAGGCCATGAAAGTACACCTAGGTGCATAAATGCCTTACCCCCAACTAGTTGTCCCTGCGCATGAGAATACGTGAGTAAGAGAGAGAGAGGTTGGGGGTAAGGCATTTATGCACCTAGATGTACCACTATGGAGCGTTTATTACCTACTTCTATAGTAACAGTTTTACATGTTTTACGGATTTTACGCGCAGAGTTGGGAATAAAACTTTAACCTTATGTAAAATTCCTAATGCGCTTTTGTAAAACTCACGAAGGAATAATAAGGAGACTGCACTCGCTGATTTTTACGTGCCAAAATTCTGTCCTGGTTCACGTGTTGGAGTTAGTTTAAGTTTTTTAACGTTGGCACTCATGCTGGTATTGCGCCCTGCATTTCCGGCCATGGCCTGCTCACGTGTTGGAATTAACTCTGATATGAGTACGCATAAGCCTAAAGCACAACGAATCGTAATCGCTAATCCTTAATCGTAAGAATGAGAGGAAGCAGGACAGAGATATATGTCTGTCCTACTTCCTCTCATTCTTACGATTAAGGATTAGCGATTACGATTCATTGTGCGTTAAGCAATACGCAGTACTATGAATGGCCCTAAGGGCGCAATTACATGCTGCGTCGAACGTTGCGTTTTTGCGTTGAATGGTGAGAGGGAGAAAGATGTGACTATATTTCTGTCTTTCTCTCTTTTACTATTCAACGCAAAAACGCAGCGTTCGACGCAGACATGTAATTGCGCCCTAATAGCATCAAACGTTTCATTAACGTTGCTGCAACGTTTCCGTGTAACGTTGCAAACGTTGCATTGCAACGTTACCAGCCAAGAAAAATAACGTTGCATATGTCATGGGACTAGAAACGTTGCAGGGAAACGTTGCGGAACGTTAATTTGGAACTTTGAATAGGCATTCGGAAAATCGCAGTGCGGGTTGCGGAAAAATGTTGCAGAAAAGGCTAAATTTTTTTTTATTAATATTATTCGATGTTGATAATATGATTGCTTCTGTAAAACAATGGTCACTAAAATCAACTGCGCAGCTCTAATTGCGATAGAAAACTACTACGCACAATATCAACATTATTAATTTTTAAATGGTCATTCAAAGTTCCAAATTAACGTTCCGCAACGTTTCCCTGCAACGTTTCTAGCCCCATGACATATGCAACGTTATTTTTCTTGGCTGGTAACGTTGCAATGCAACGTTTGCAACGTTACACGGAAACGTTGCAGCACCGTTAATGAAACGTTTGGTGCTATTAGGGGGGGAGTGACCGTCATCTGACGTCAGGTGACCGATGACTGTCATCGGACCGTCAACATCTGTCATCGTGGACATAATCTTTTTTCGGGAATATGAAGTAAAATTTAGTGCAAATGAAGTCTAATAAAATTGTAAAAATTAATCTAAATTTGTTTTGTTTAAACGATATTTTACAATAATACATCAAACTAGCGTTAAGAATAAATAATATTTATTGTCGGTTAAAGATGCAACCCGACACACAAAGAGGGTCAAGAAATAGGTATTAAACAAGAGCTGATTGACTGATGCATATGAAATTTAAAAAGTGACAATATTTGCACATAAAATGTTGCCAGGATACTTAAATGACAAAATAATAATGATTTATTATTTGCATTTGAGGATTTTTCAAGAATTATCACAAATTTGCGTAATCTTTATCAACGGTTTCGAAGTTAGATTTCTCAATTAATAGTAAGAACTTGGAAAACTGTATTATCATTTACTTGCAGACCTCGCTAATGTTATAAATGATTCAGGCGTTGTTTTTGTATTATTGTTAATTCTAAACATCAAGTGTAAATTCGTTAAAACTTGATTTATAACATGATTTCCTCGATGACGGTTCGATTTCCGATGACGAGAATCGGACCGATGACGGTCATCTGACAAAGCGGTGCGCTGTCATCTTGGTCAGTGCACATCCCTAGTCCAGCCAGACCCGGGTGTCGGTCCGAAGGTGTATTTTTAAAATCCTTGTGATAATCCTGTATAAGTATTTTTTTCTTCTCTTTATTTTTCATAAATCAAAAGCCAATTAAATTTTAGGAAGCTACCTGAAAGCACAAGTCTTTAACTGAATTAGAAATATGTTTAATTAACTATTTAAAACGAAAAGGGTCTGGCTGGACCCAGGTGTCAGACGGAGGGTTAACAACTGAAATGAGTTAATGAGAAACTACTTTAAGACGTAGAACAATTAGGTTTCTAATTAATCATTTTTGCTAGGAATTTTAGATAAGAGGATTATGGATAAGTACATCAAACTGTAATTTTTTTCTTTAAGATGATAAAATTGAGATTATAAACGGGATTTTTATGTGCTTTTGTAATTTTACAGGTACTGGTGAATTTACTACTATGAAGGTAGGTGCTTTTATTACCTACTACCAAAGTAGTACATTCACAACCCTGAATGTACATTTAAATGTATAGCCTAAAGCACAACGAATCGTAATCGCTAATCCTTAATCGTAATAATGAGAGAAAGCAGGACAGATATATATGTCTGTCATACTTCCTCTCATTCTTACGATTAAGGATTAGCGATTACGATTCATTGTGCGTTAGGCTTATCTATAAAGATCCAGGGTTAGCCTAAAGCACAACGAATCGTAATCGCTAATCCTTAATCGTAATAATGAGAGAAAGTAGGACAGAGATATATGTCTGTCCTACTTCCTCTCATTCTTACGATTAAGGATTAGCGATTACGATTCATTGTGCGTTAGGCTATTCAGTAACGAGGTGCAGAGATGAGAATCCAGGGTTCTGTAGTGAGATGCAGAGATGGGTAGTCACTTAAGATCGTTGCAGTGAGGGCGCTGTCCCATGATGTGGAATAGTAGAATGAATAGTGTAATAGATATCAACCAATCTAAAGTTATTCTCTAGCCGTAAAGTAGTGTTTTCTGCTAGAGACTAAATTTTGATTGGCTGAAATCTATTCCACTATTCTACTATTCCACATCATGGGCAGGGATGGGTAAAAGTGCTTTCTTCGAGGTTTTCTACGTATAATACGTAGAAAACGTATTATAAGCAGAAAATTGCAAAAAACCTAGTTTTATACATGTCAATTTCGAACACATTTAAAAATATTTTAATAAAATAAACATATTTAAATTCTTTAATATTATACGCAAATAATCTTGTTTTATTCATACTATTAAATAAATATAATGCATTAATTCATATTTTGAATGTAATTTTGCACACAAAAAACTCTTCAATTTGTTGGTTATGTTGCTCCTTCAAATTATTATCAACAATTCAACATTGAAATGTTTGTTGTCACTGGTTAATTAAGTTAAATAACAAATAAATTGTTATATTTTCCAACATTTATGTATGACTTATCATTATTAAAAATTTATTAATCACAAAATTTGAAAATCCAGCATGTTGTAAGCCAATATGTGTAATACACGAAGTGTGTAGAAAACTGTCGATGTATAAAACATAGTATTATACGTGAAGAAAACCGTGTTTAATACATCATGTATTATACATCCACATTCCTGATCATGGGACTGCGCCCTGAGTTAAGCCCAAAGCACAACGAATACGGTTACGGGAGCAGGGCATGAGATAATAAATAACAGAGACTGTTTCTGTCCTTTTCTGTCTCAACGTCCCGTAACCGTATTTCTATCTGCTTAGAGTGCCGTCTCATGCTAGGGATTAATGGATTAGAGATTAGAATAGACTAATCAGATAATTGGTCACATTGGAAAGCATTTTCTGATTAGTCAATTCTAATCCCCTAATCCATTAATCCCTAACATCAGACGGCACCCTTAGGCCTATAAGGCCTAAGCAGATAGAAATACGGTTACGGGACCAGAGCATGAGACAGAAAAGGACAGAAACAGTCTCTGTCCTTTATTATCTTATGCCCTGCTCCCGTAACCGTATTAGCCTAAAGCACAACGAATCGTAATCGCTAATCCTTAATCGTAATAATGAGAGAAAGTAGGACAGAGATATATGTCTGTCCTACTTCCTCTCATTCTTACGATTAAGGATTAGCGATTACGATTCATTGTGCGTTAGGCTATTCGTTGTGCTTTGGGCTATACAGAGATGAAAATCCAGGGTTCTGTAGTGAGATGCAGAGATGGGTAGTCACTTGATATTGCTGTAGTGAGATGCAAGGAAGGGAAGGCACTAGAGATTGCTGTAGTGAGATTTAGAGATCCTATAAAGAGAGTTGAGACACAGTTGGTTTCTGCGCATTGCGAATAAACCGGAACCAGAAGTTCCAGTCAAAGGCGCGAAATGTTTACATGGAAAAATTTGAATTGATTTAAATAGACGCGATTTGAGGTTATGTTGCAACATTACAAAATCACTTCTGGTTCCGGTTTAATCGCAACCAATGACGAACCATCACAAGCCTAAAGCACAACGAATCGTAATCGCTAATCCTTAATCGTAATAATGAGAGAAAGCAGGACAGAGATATATGTCTGTCCTACTTCCTCTCATTCTTACGATTAAGGATAAGTGATTACGATTCATTGTGCGTTAGGCTACACTTGTGTCTCAACTCTCTTTATAGGATCTCCAGTGAGATTCATAGATGGCTAGTCACTTCAGATTGTTCAAATTTACATAATCATTTACAATTGCCTCATTACACAACCTTTCTTACAACTCAATATAATTTTAAAATTTGTAAAAATTAAAGTTGTCCTTAAAGAAAAAATGCAGGTTTACTGTAAAAAAGTAAAAATTTTAAAATAGTGAAAAATTTGTTTTTTTTTTAAATAAAAAAAAGTACTTAAGTTTTTTAGGCTCCCCCACCGGAATATTAATTTTGGTGCTAAAATATGCCACTTTGGATTGGTCCCGATTAAAAAAACTCAACAATTCAAAAAAGCCGCGATTCTGAACAATTACCAAAAATTTTTCTGTCATTAAAAATTAATATCTCGAACAAAAGCAATATAATTAAAACTATTGAAATATTTCAGACTGACTTGAAAGTTTCGGAAATAAGCCCATATACAACCCTGCTTAAAAGATCGACTAGAATCCGGACAAAAAGCAGATTAAAACCGCACGTAATTAGTGTCTGCTTATGTCGGACTTTTACACGGTTACAAATGTTATAGTTGGCAGCTTTAAGAAACTATCTGCATTTCATCCGGTCACGTAAATGTAAAATAACTAAGGCTTAGGGTGAAGTCATATACCAAGGACTAAAGTATTAGGGGATTAGAATAGACCAATCAGAAAATACTTTCCAATGTGACCAATTATCTAATTGGTCTATTCTAATCCACTGATACCTCCTTCGTATGTGACTTCACCCTGAGTGGAGAATTCAATCCGAAAATAGGTGGTTTATATATGCTACAATCTCAAGTTACCCGTTTTTGTCTGATGACCCTTTTCGTAATACAGAATCTAAAATGAGGATGGTTATATGTAAAGCTCAGCTTAGAGGGCACCACAATCGCAAGTTTCTGTGGGCTTAATATTTTGAATATGAAAAATTGACTCTTTTAATTTTATAAAAACAAAAGGTAGAATTTGATAGATTAATTAAATATAAGCTGATTAATGTAATTGCAACTCATAAACCACAACTTTCTAATCTTTTCATCAAGTCATTAAAATTTGTTTTACATAACCTAAAAATGTCCAAATCGGCAAAAGACGTTGTGATGGTCCCTAAAGTTGATTATCTAGAATATTAGATGGGTCGAATTTCATATGGCAGAAAGATTCTTTTATTCAATATTTGTTTCTTCGAATTAGTATTTACAAAAACGTGTAGTTAGACGAAAAGTTTTAAAAATGAATTATCACTTATTATAATTTTTGTTAAAATTAATTTGCAAATACTAGAAATTGAAGTTTAGAATTTTTTTATTAATATGACTTTTTATTAAAATGAAGTTTGTTTAAAGAGAAATCTTTTGTTCACGAATTTGCTTTTAACAGAATTAAAGTTTAATGTAAACGTCAGATAACCTGACTTTCGTGTGCCAGAATTTTTACATAACCTTATTTACGTATTTTGTAATTTTTATTCCAATAAATTATAATTTGTTAGATTCTAGACACCACAGACATTTAATTTGATAAAATATCCACTTAGCCGAATTTAAATATGACAGAATTATAATTTAACAGAAATACTTATAGGCGGGATTTTTATTTAACACAATATCTATTTAATAGACAGTTTAATTATTCGAATCTTTGTTCGGAATCATTTCTATATTTTAGAAATGTTATTTAATAGAATTTACAATTGTTAGAAATTGTGTACTGCAAACTTTATATTTAAGCAAATTTCAATTTATCTTGACTTTTATGTAGTAGAATCTCTATTTAGCAGAACTTTTATTTAACAGAATTAAAATATAACCTATAATTCATGCAACCAAATTTGCATGTGACAAACTGTTTACGAACCTGAATTTTAATGTAATAGAATCTCTATGTATCCAAATATTTATTATGTACAATCTCCAAGTGATAGAACTTTCAACTGTCTGGCAATTCATTTGGTCGAACTTTTGTTTGGCAGAACTTTAATACAACAGAACTTTTAAATAACCGACTTTTCTTGCAAGCGAATTTAAATGTGACAGACTCTATATTAAACAGAATTTTTATGCAGCTGAATCTCTACATAACCGAATATTCTTCATACAGACTGCCCACCCAACATATCTTTTAATTAACCACACTTCATATCGCCGAACTTTCGTTTGGCAGAATCGCTAAATGATAGAAATTCTAATTGGCCGAATCGTTAGCCAATCAGATACAACTATGTACTTGAACTTAAATCTGATTGGCTAACGATTCGGCCAATTAGAATTTCTGTCATTTAGCGATTCTACCAAACGAAAGTTCGGCGATATGAAGTGTGGTTAATTAAGAGATATGTTGGGTGGGCAGTCTGTATGAAGAATATTCGGTTATGTAGAGATTCAGCTGCATAAAAATTCTGTTTAATATAGAGACTGTCACATTTAAATTCGCTTGCAAGAAAAGTCGGTTATTTAAAAGTTCTGTTGTATTAAAGTTCTGCCAAACAAAAGTTCGACCAAATGAATTGCCAGACAGTTGAAAGTTCTATCACTTGGAGATTGTACATAATAAATATTTGGATACATAGAGATTCTATCACATTAAAATTCGGGTTCGTAAACAGTCTGTCACATGCAAATTTGGTTGCATGAATTATAGGTTATATTTTAATTCTGTTAAATAAAAGTTCTGCTAAATAGAGATTCTACTACATAAAAGTCAAGATAAATTGAAATTTGCTTAAATATAAAGTTTGCAGTACACAATTTCTAACAATTGTAAATTCTATTAAATAACATTTCTAAAATATAGAAATGATTCCGAACAAAGATTCGAATAATTAAACTGTCTATTAAATAGATATTGTGTTAAATAAAAATCCCGCCTATAAGTATTTCTGTTAAATTGTAATTCTGTAATATTTAAATTCGGCTAAGTGGATATTTTATCAAATTAAATGTCTGTGGTGTCTAGAATCTAACAAATTATAATTTATTGGAATAAAAATTACAAAATACGTAAATAAGGTTATGTAAAAATTCTGGCACACGAAAGTCAGGTTATCTGACGTTTACATTAAACGTTAATTCTGTTAAAAGCAAATTCGTGAACAAAAGATTTCTCTTTAAACAAACTTCATTTTAATAAAAAGTCATATTAATAAAAAAATTCTAAACTTCAATTTCTAGTATTTGCAAATTAATTTTAACAAAAATTATAATAAGTGATAATTCATTTTTAAAACTTTTCGTCTAACTACGCGTTTTTATAAATACTAATTCGAAGAAACAAATATTGAATAAAAGAATCTTTCTGCCATATGAAATTCGACCCATCTAATATTCTGGATAATCAACTTTTGGGACCATCACAACGTCTCTAATGTACTTATTGTACTTTATAACTTTTTAAATTTTTCATTTTTCAATACAAATTATTTAAAATTTTGCGCCACAAAATCTTGCATTTGTGCTGCTACCTACTGAAATAGTTTGGCAGTGACCGTCCCCATAAAAAAAGCAGCGTAATGACGTACTTTTCTGTCCGGTCAAGGTTGTTAATTTTCAAATGATAATTTTACTAAGGCCTGCTAATCGTCATCTATACGTTTGAAAACGACTTCCGTCGTAGGAAAAAAACTTAATTTTTTATCTGTAAAAACAGCTTCCCTACAGAAAAAAGGGAATGTCCTGTCCTGTTCTATGCCTAAATGGTGGCAAAAAGCACGTGAAACGGGACATGAAAAACCATATGAAGAACGACCTCCCTTTTTGAAATTTCACGTACAAAACGATGTGCAGAACATGAAGTAGGAGAATGTCTTAATTAGCGGGCCATCTTAATGATTGGGCCACCTCCTGTACGTCTATATCATAAGCGAAATGGTAAAATGTTGCTATTGACAGCGAGACGTTGTAATGCCCCCTAAAGTTGATTATCTAGAATGTTGGATAGGTCGAATTTCATATGGCAGAATTTTTCTTCTTTTGAATATTTGTTTCCTCGAATTAGTATTTATAAAAATGCGTAGTTAGACGAATAGTTTTAAAAAAGCATTATCATTTATTATAATTTTTGTTAAAATTAATTTGCAAATGCTAAAAATTGAAGTTGAAACAATTTTTATTAATATGACTTTTTATAAAAATGAAATTTGTTAAAAGAGAAATCTTTTGTTCACAAATTTGCATTTAACAGAATTATCTTTTAACAGGAGGACTATATAACCTTATTAGATATTAGATATTTTTTGTTTAAACGAATTATTATATCGTAGAATTTTTATTAGGACAAATTGCCATTTAATAGAATGTCTACTGAATAAATTATTATTGTTCCAAACTTCTTATTTAGATACATTTCTATTTCATAGAATCTTTATTTTGAGAATCTTTATATGATAGTACAAATATTTGATCGACTGTTTGTTTAACTGTATGTTTATTCAATCGAAATTAAAATTAAACAACTGTCTATTTAATCAAAATGTATAATTAACCAATTAACATTGAATCGAATCTATAATTGATCGAACATTTGTTTGCTTAAATTATTATTGAAAAGAATGTTCATTTCTTCCATTAATTATAGTCAATCATTTTGATTTAGAGACGGAAGAATACACCCTACAGTTGATTATCTAGAATTTTTGATATGCAAAATTTCTTAAGGCAGAATGTTTCTTTCACCGAATGTTTGTTTCTTCGTATTAGCATTTGTAAAAGCGCGTATGTCGACGAAAGTATTAGAATCAAATTATCGATTAATAAAATTATGTTTAAAATTAATTTTTAAATAATAGAAACTGTAGTTAGCTTAATTTTTAAATGTACGAATTTCAATTTGACGGTCATTTTTCTAAACCTAAATTTCACTTGGACAAATTTTTGTTGAATAGATTGACCGTTTAATATAAACAACAGATAACCTGAGTTTCGTGTAGCAGAATTTTTACATAACCTTATTTTCATATCTTATAATTTTTATTCCAATAAATTATAATTTGAAAGATTCTATACACTACAGACATTTTCTTTGATAAAATATCCATTTAGCCGAATTTAAACATGCTAGAATTGCAATTTGACAGAAATACTAATAGCCGGAATTTTTATTTAACACAATATCTATTTAACAAGATGTTTAATTATTCGATATTTTGTTTGTAATCATTTCTATATTTTAGAAATGTTATTTAATAAAATTTACACTTGTTCAAATTTGTGTATTGCAAACTTTATATCTAACCAAATTTCTATTTATCTCGACATTTATGTAGTAGTATCTTTATTTAGCAGAACATTTATTTAACAGAATTAAAATATAACCCACAATTCACGCAACCTAACTTGCATGTTACAAACTGTTTACGTACCAGAATTTTAATACGATAAAATCTCTATGTATCGAAATATTCACTATGTAGAACCTCCAAGTGATAGAACCTTTAACTGACCGACAACTCATAACGTCGAACTTTTGTTTGGCAGAACTTTTAGCCGCCATTTTTATATAGTTCCTTTTCTAAACAATGATATTAGACAAGGTTGGAAAGAAAGATGGCGGCTAAAAGTTCTGCCAAGCAAAAGTTCGACGATATGAGTTGTCGGTCAGTTAAAAGTTCTATCACTTGCAGGTTCTACATAGTGAATATTTCGATACATAGAGATTTTATCGTATTAAAATTCTGGTACGTAAACAGTTTGTAACATGCAAGTTCGGTTGTTTGAATTGTGGGTTATATTTTAATTCTGTTAAATAAAAGTTCTGCTAAATAAAGATACTACTACATAAATGTCGAGATAAATAGAAATTTGGTTAGATATAAAGTTTGCAATACACAAATTCGAACAAGTGTAAATTTTATTAAATAATATTTCTAAAATATAAAAATGATTACAAACAAAATATGGAATAATTAAACATCCTGTTAAATAGATATTGTGTTAAATAAAAATTCCGGCTATTAGTGTTTCTGTCAAATTGTAATTCTAGCATGTTTAAATTCGGCTAAATGGATATTTTATCAAAGAAAATGTCTGTATTGTATAGAATCTTTTAAATTATAATTTATTGGAATAAAAATTATAAGATATAAATAAAAGGTTGTGTAAAAATTCTGCCACACTAAACTCAGGTTATCTGCCATTTATATTAAACGGTCAATCTATTCAACAAAAATTTGTCCAAGTGAAGTTTAGGTTTGGATAAATGCCCATTAAATTGAAATTTGTACATTTAAAAATTAAGTTAACTACAGTTTCTATTATTTAAAAATTAATTTTAAACATAACTTTATTAATCGATAATTTGATTCTAATACTTTCGTTGACATACGCGCTTTTACAAATGCTAATACGAAGAAACAAACATTCGGTGAAAGAAACATTCTGCCTTATGAAATTTCGCATATTAAATATTCTAGATAATCAACTGTAGGGTGCATTCTTCCGTCTCTAAATCAAAATGATTGACTATAATTAATGGAATAAATGAACATTCTTTTCAATAATAATTTTAGCAAATAAATGTTCGAACAATTATAGATTCGATTCAATGTTAATTGGTTAATTATACATTTTGATTAAATAGACAGTTGTTTAATTTTAATTTCGATTGAATAAACATACAGTTAAACAAACAGTCGATCAAATATTTGTACTATCATATAAAGATTCTCAAAATAAAGATTCTATGAAATAGAAATGTATCTAAATAAGAAGTTTGGAACAATAATAATTTATTCAGTAGACATTCTATTAAATGGCAATTTGTCCTAATAAAAATTCTACGATATAATAATTTGTTTAAAGAAAAAATATCTAATATCTAATAAGGTTATATAGTCCTCCTGTTAAAAGATAATTCTGTTAAATGCAAATTTGTGAACAAAAGATTTCTCTTTTAACAAATTTCATTTTTATAAAAAGTCATATTAATAAAAATTGTTTCAACTTCAATTTTTAGCATTTGCAAATTACTTTTAACAAAAATTATAATAAATGATAATGCTTTTTTAAAACTATTCGTCTAACTACGCATTTTTATAAATACTAATTCGAGGAAACAAATATTCAAAAGAAGAAAAATTCTGCCATATGAAATTCGACCTATCCAACATTCTAGATAATCAACTTTAGGGGGCATTACAACGTCTCCCAGTAAACTAGAAAGTATTTGGCTTAAGCGAATTGTATTTGAGATAGCTTACGCCAAACTCGGTTTCTCGGTGGAACCGTAAACTAAGGTTAAGGCTGTTGGAAGGAGAAAATTTGCAGTCGTCCTCAAACACTTTCCCCTCCGCTGGTCGAAAATTTGGACTTATGAATTTTTTTAAAAAAACCCAGACATTTTTTTGAAAAAAGGGCTCTGGCTGACCATAGTATTTGAGATAAGGAATTTTTTAAACCTTTGTTTTACTCGAACCGGTGTTCCTACGAGCGTCAAAATGATCCCCCGTTTTGACATTGACAGATTTTCTGTAGATGGCCGCCCCACGTCACCTAATCATATGGCAGGCCGGAAGTAGCGTCACCGTTACCATGTATTCCACTCGGGCTATGACAAAATGGACTCCGCACTCTGTTTACAATCTGTCAGTTTTGATGTCGAACGTGGAGATAATTTTCTCGCTCGCGGTGAAATTGTGTTTCCCAAATTCCCCATTCCCTGCGAAGTTTGGCAAGAAAGTAATTTTCCTGTACAAAAGTGTCTAGTCTTTTATAAAACAAACGGCAACGATCGTGTGAATTTGTACTGTTATTATATCTAAGTCTCGTTTTCTTCGAAAAAGCCCTAAGCAGAATAAAACTTTAATCTTGAAATCGCATATCGTAAGAATGAGAGGAAGCAGGACAGAGATATATGTCTGTGCTACTTCCTCTCATTCTTACGATTTAAGCACGAAGGAATAATAAGGAGACCGAACTGTAGTGTTTAGCCCTGTAGAAAGTGTGCCAAAATTCTGTCTTGGTTCAAGTGTTCTGATATGAGTACGCGTGCGCGGCGCACTATTGCTATCTTCGTTACTCCCAAAAGTAGAATGAGAGAGAAAATTATTATGGCGGGAATCGAAACGTCAATTGATATTTGAGGTTATGTTTATACATGTAAACAAGTATCGATACATCGATATATCGATAGTAATCGCGTACTGCGCATGCGTACTCATATCAGAGTTAATTCCAACACGTGAACCAAGACAGAATTTTAGCACATAAAAATTAGCTAGTGCAGTCTCCTTATTATTCCTTCGTGGATTTAAGGGGAGGGTTCGGTTACATTTTCAACTATATCAAGATTTAATTACAAAAAATTGATATAATTATTTTTTTAGTAACTTTTCGCCAGGAATTAAATGGTCATAAAATAAAATTAGTCAAAAAAGTTTTTGACCGGAAAAAAATTAATTTTTTTCCAAAAAAATAAAATTTTTTGAAACCCATCCGTAATTTTTTAAAAACTGTGGTTTCCTATTAAGAAAAAAATTGGCAACTAAAAATTTTTATTTTTACTATTTTTGAAGCATTTTTTTCAAAAAAAAATCCACATTTTTGCTTTTAAACAAGGTTTTAATTAACATTACCATTGAAAATTGAACTTGAAATATTTTTTTTTATTTTTTGCAAATTTGTTCTAAAGGGAGTAAAAAAATTCATGAATCTTAAAAAATCCAGGTCTTTAGTACTGACGGTCATAAAATAAAATGGACTAAAACTAATATTTTTAGAAAAAATTCTTTCCATCATTGATGGAATTGATAATTATTATTACCATTAAAAGTGAAGGTGTAAATTTGTAACATAAAAAGAAAAATTATGAAAAATTCTAACTTTTTGAACACTTTTTCAAAATCCGCCTGCCTTATATGTAATTCCTTCTGAATTTCGAATTGACTTCTCAGTGTTCCTTTTAGAAATTTTCTTACATATTCTGGCTTTTCGATATTTAACATCGTTTTTGGCAATACTCTGTTTGCTTCTCCGTTTATCCCGACGGTGAGCGATGGTGTTTCCAATATATCCAAAGGATATATTTGTTGCCGCTAACATTTCATGGGCAGTTTTTCTGAAACCGTTATTATATTCGGCAACAGCTTCTGCTACAGCTATCTGCAGACGCTTTCTTGAGACAAATGTCTCTTTTGGACATTTATTCCAAATTAAACTGTGTAAACTTTCATTGGCATTTTATGTTCGACAATGTTTGCAGCGATCCAACAAAGTTTCATCCGATAGCCTTTCAAAAATCGGTAAAATGTGATCAAAAACTTGTAAAATCAGTAAGTACTTAGTCATACCAATTATTTTTTCAATGTCTTGTTCCATATTGTATAACAATAAAATAATGTATAATAAAAATTTATAATTGTGGTACCTTTTGGTTTATAGGTGTTCGCATATTTGTCTTATGGCAACCTATTTCGTCTCCTCTAGAGGAAGCTGACTGATAAAAACACCAACTATCTTCTCCATTCGAGCCGAATTGATGCTGAGGGTTTTCGTCAGTGGACACGCAATGATAAATAATAGCCATAATGGGATTTTTCATGGCTTTTACATCACCCTTATTTCTGTAAATTGCAGCTTGATAATATTTACAAAAGGTATCGATTGTTGTTCCTTTTAGAGATCCATAGGTGCATCCACCAAGCGTAATTCCACGGTTCCGGGACACTTTTATAACTTCCCGAAGTGCAGTTCCTAACCTGCGAAAGAACATGTTTTTTTATTTCCATATTTTATTTCTTATATTTTTTATAGTTTTTAGATATATTGTTTTTATGTGATTGTTCATTTATTGTTATAAACAAAATTGTTCTTTTTATTATTATTATTATTACTATTCTGTTTACCTCTTTTTTACGTGATTTATGCATTCTTCTTTACTAATCAAAAAGTTCTCTCCATAAACGTGGATTTCGTTCAAGTGGTGCAACGTCTTGGCATCTCCATCCGAAAGCATTGTTGAGTAGCGCAGACTAAAATTTTGAGATATTCGCCAAAGAACTTCAGCTGCAGCCATTTCCATAGCTCCCGATGATCCAGAGTGATTTTTTTGACAATTACTTTTGTGCCCTTCCATCCATATTTCAAATTCCGGACTATCCTCTCCAAGATCAATTTTTGAGATCACGCACTCGTGGCAGTATTTCGACATAATCTCGAAATCAATTACGTATCCTGTATCGACATAGTTTATATGTTTATAGTGCTTGATAAAAACATTGCCCAGAATTTGATTGAAAAATAAAAAGATTGAAGAAACTTGCTGGAATTTTATGAATTAGGGGTAATAGTGGAATTATTAAGCAAGAAAGACTCCTGTTTTTCTCAGTGTGTGAACACTTTTCGAAGAAAACGAGACATAGATATAATAACACTACAAATTCACACGATCGTTGCCGTTTGTTTTATAAAACACTAGACACTTTTGTACAGGAAAATTACTTTCTTGCCAAACTTCGCAGGGAATGGGAAATTTGTGAAATACAATTTCACCACGATCGAGAAAATTATCTCCACGTTCGACATCAAAACTGACAGGTTGTAAATAGAGTGTTACGTCCCTGATCGGTTCCGTTTCAAAGTTCTCACAGAAATTTTACAATGAAGGTAATTTGTGAAATTTTCACAAATTACTTGTTAAAAATGGAATGTGGGAACGTAACATTTATTTGAATTAGTAATTCTATCAAATGTAATAAGTTTTAAAATGTAGCATATTGATTAGTAGAATTAATTAAGGTAAATCGAAATGAAACACATAGAATTTTTATAGTTGGAAAAATGACTCAAAAACCAACTTTTATTGACTAAATTGAGTTGTCAATAAAATAATACAATTTTTGTTCGTTTATATTGTTTTACACTTTTAGATATTTTGGTGGTAACACTTTTATAATTGTCTGATAAATGCACATAAAATATCATTTAATGTTATTGTTCGTTTATATTGTTTTACACTTTTAGATATTTTGGTGATAATACTTTTATAATTGTCTGATAAATGCACATAAAATATCATTTAATCTTATAATCGTTATTTCGCACATTAAATATCATTTTAATGTTATAATCGTTATTTCACAGAATCACACATTAAACGGTTTAATATTATTAAGTTGTTATATTGATTTTTCACTACCGAACTAATTGATTTCAGTATGAAGTTAAAATCATTATAAATTCCGTTTTAAAATTCTTAACGAATTTTAGTTGCGCTCGTGAATATGATTAAGAAGTCGCTTTTTAAAATGAGAAAAAAATCTGCTCTCCCATCGATATCATGGGTTTATATAGACTTAGTCCATAGTTTTTGCGGAAATAGAAGTCCTATGTTTACATGCATGCGTTTTTACGGAAAAGCAGAATAGTCCCGTGATTTGTCAACCAATAAACGTAGTTCTTTATTCGGCACCAGCAGATTTCCTAGTATTCAATTCGCGATTAAAAATAAAGTACGTCAGAACGCACGTTAAAACGCATGCATGTAAACATAGGATTTAAGGAAACGCAATTGTTTGCGTGAAACGAAATTCAAATATTTGTTTAACAGTGTTGTTTTATATATTTTTTTAATAATATAATAAAAAAAAATAACTATCTCCGATAGCTAATAAACGACACTCTACAAAACATATTCTTATAAAAAGTTAATTTATAGAAGTTAATATGGAGGAAGTAAATACAATCGTAAACATAAACATTTTTTTAATAACATTATCGAATTTTTAGCATAAATTATCTCTCGATGTATAAATATACATATATATTTATGTAACTAATTATTTATATATGTGACACGCTCCAAAAACGATAGAATCTACGAGAACGAAGGAAGGTTTTAGGTTATGTTTTTTTATTTAAAAAGGAAAAATACAATAAAAAAGGATTAACTTCGAAAGCAAACTAATGAAATTTCAGTTTTCATTAGGTTTAAAGTATTCCATAAGAATAAAATTTGATTTTTAAAATTAAAAAAGAAACCAATAATTAAAAAAAAAACGATTATAAAGATAACCTATAGTTTTTTACATCTAAAAAAACAAGGTCCCCATCTCCTTTACTGCGCGTTTCATATATGATATTCTCACTTGAAAATTAATTCTTTTCTTAATCATTCCGAATTAATGCGTTTGAATTCTATGAGTTTCAATCCTTTTAATTGTATCCTGTTTTACTTCACTCCGAATTAATCCGTTTAAAATCCAATTACAATTGGAATGGATTGTATCGGAATGAAATAACGTAGGATTTAAAAGAATTACAATTTCTAGGTTTGAAATGAAACGGATTAATTTTACATTATGATAGAAACTGATTGAATAGTATCGTAGGTTTAAAAAAATGTTAAATATATACCACAAAACATAACAGTACATTGTGCACCAAGTATCGAAAGCTGTTATTTTCTGACGAGTGCAAAGTTTGCTGCTCGAGCAAAGCGAGTGGAGAAATTTGCACGAAGACGGAAAATGCACTTTCGTACGTATAGTGCACATATTATGATACTTTTTGCAATTCCTTTTCATACACGGAAAAGCACTAATTAAAGAGATACGTATAATTTATAAAAAATCAAATTCTTTTTTTATCGCATATAAACCATTTAATACTTTTGAATTTCCATTTTCCATTTAAAAAATGGAAACATTTTTTTCCCAATTATCGACTAAAATAATCAGATTTGAGCCTCTATCTGAATTTGTTATTAAGATATCCTAGTTTTAATTGAATTTTGTGATAAAAAATTCAAATATATATATGTGTTTATTAGAGTAAGTTTTTTATGATAGAAGCAAGCTAGGGATCAAAGTTTTGATTTTAAATCGTAATAATCGAGCTTTATAGAAGTAATAATGATTTATAATTTGTCCCTAATAATTGATAAAAACGATAAAATCTGAAGGTATAATTTTTCATTCTCGGTTTCAGCTTTATTGAAATAAGAAAAAGACAATGAAAGCCCTTGATGTTCTATATATTTTTTGGTTATTGCAATACTGCAATACATTGGTTCAGACACCTTCTGAAGCAGCAGAAAGTCAACAACATATTATGCACCTATACATCTTGTATTTAGAACTGGATCGACAGGAATCTAAAGTACGTAATAGGTTTTGGGTTCGTCCAATTTTCTCAGTGGATCGACGACGTGCTCAAGGTGCCAGTGAGAATCTTATTTATGAAATGGAGACAGGAGATAGAGAAAAATTGTTTTAATTATTTACGAATGAATAAGAAATTGTTTAACAAATTACTTAAGAAAGTACAACCTACACATTGAAAAACAATTTGGGATTCGGGAACCGGTAGCAGCACGTACACGGTTGCATATTTTTTTACGTTATCTCGCTTCAGGAGATTCTATGCATTCAATTTCATATCAATTCCGCGTGAGTCCAAGTTTGGTATCAAAAGCCTAACGCACAATGAATCGTAATCGCTAATCCTTAATCGTAAGAATGAGAGGGAGCAGGACAGAGATATATGTCTGTCCTACTTCCTCTCATTCTTACGATTAAGGATTAGCGATTACGATTCATTGTGCTTTAGGCTAAAGATTGTTAGAGAAACGTGCACAGTTATTTGGGTCGCACTGAAACCTACATCATTTTCACGTTTAACTACAGAAGGGTGCCTCTCACACGCAAGGAATTTTGAAGAAAAATGGAATTTTCCACATTGCAATATATTTAAATATACTAATGTTATATTTCTTGACTACATTAATAGATCAAATATATAATTTACTTCAACATTTTTCTCAACAGCTTTATTCATTTTTGCAAATTAGAATACAATTTACATTTGCGGTTTATTAAATAAAAATAGCAGACAATAAGCCTAACGCACAATGAATCGTAATCGCTAATCCTTAATCGTAAGAATGAGAGGAAGTAGGACAGACATATATCTCCGTCCTGCTTTCTCTCATTATTACGATTAAGGATTAGCGATTACGATTCGTTGTGCTTTAGGCTATAAATCTGACAGGTTGTAAATGGCCATAAGCAAACAAAACACTAGAATACGTACTTCTAAATAAAACCTGAACTCCAGGGAACTACATTAAGCACGGTACACGAACTCTCAGTCCCTAGGGATACAACGCACAACGCAAAAACGCAGCATTCAACGCAGGCATGTAATTGCGCCCTTAGTCCTACTCCTAAATTTTATACAATTTCTCCCTTACTATGAAATGTTATCCTATTAAAATTCATGTCACGTCATTTCTAACCAATAGAAATTAAGCGCTTTTTATTGAAATTTAGTTTCTATTTCACAACCGACGATTGACAATTTTTTTGATTCAATCTGACGTTCGGATTTGATATCCGGTCTAGCTGGCGCCTGGGCCGTTTTTGTTACTATTTTTATCTTTGAGTTTCGCTTTAATTCTTTGATAATTTACCGTCCCTCAATACATTCATGTAGTTTACATGGTTGAAACTCAATACATAATTACAGGTTTTGCCGCTGAAGTTTTACTTTTATAACTTTGATTTTCTGCCGCTTTGATGTTTTGCCGCCGTCACATGACTCAAGTTGTTTCATTTGAAACATTATATTTATCATTTTTATTTTTCTTGTCGTTTTCATTTTGAATGTTTTAATATTAGTTTTAATAAAAACAAAAAGGATATTATATATAAAAATATAAGAAACTTTCAAATTTCTAGAGTAATAATCGTAATTTTTAATTGTTTATAATAATGATAAATACTATTATAAACAATCTTTATATGTGTGAGACATTGTTAAAACATGCTATCTAAAGCTCAAAGCACAACAAATACGGTTACGGGAGCAGGGCATGAGATAATAAAGGACAGAGACTGTTTCTGTCCTTTTCTGTCTCATGCTCTGGTCCCGTAACAGTATTTCTATCTGCTTAGGCCTTAATTTACACAAATATTATTAGAATTTATCTTGAAAATATATATCTATAAGAATCTGCTCAATATTGTTTTTACGTATAGGGTTTTGAAGCCCTATATAGATCGGTAGTCGGTGAGCGCATCCCGTCACACAGAGTGCGGAGTCCATTTTGTCATAGCCCGAGTGGAATCCATGGTAACGGTGACGCTACTTCCGGCCTGCTATATGATTAGGTGACGTGGGGCGGACATCTTCTACAGAAAATCTGTCAATGTCAAAACGGGGGATCATTTTGACGCTCGTAGGAACACTTGTTCGAGTAAAACAAAGGTTTAAAAAATTCCTTATCTCAAATACTATGGTATTTGAGATAAGTGTTTTTTTTCAAAAAAGTGTCTGGATTTTTTTAAAAAAATTCATAAGTCCAAATTTTCGACCAGCGGAGGGGAAAGTGTTTGAGGACCACTGCAAATTTTCTCTCTCCAATAGCCTTAAGCCAAATGATTTGTGTTTATGTCAAATATATTCAACCTTTTAATTCATCAAAAAGAAAGGTAAGTATACTTACCTTTTGACCGTCATAGAACCGAAATAATATAACAATAATTATTTTAAAAAAATACAGTGTTTCTATCGACCAGCTTGAAAAAAAGAGAGAGTGAGGGGGACAAGCTGGGAGGGGGTTGGGGTGCCACTAATACGTGAAGTCGGCGTATTTTATATCAGTCTGTTTAGTGGCACCCCCCCCCCAGGACTGTCCTCCTCACTCTCTCTTTTTTTCAAGTTGGCCGATAGGAACACACACATAATTACTGTATTTTTTGACAATAATTATTGTTATATTATTTCGGTTCTGTGACGGTCACCGGTCACTTGAGGTCAGGTGAAGACTACCCACCTCTGTGTATCACTACAGTCTCCTATACAACCCTGAGCATGTTTACACCTGTAAAAATAATAGTAGAGGTGTAAATATTTATTAAACCAAAAAATCTAAAAATGATATTAAAATGTATAAAGTGATTTAAGCAAAGAAAATTGGTATTATGATTGGTAATATGATTTGATCATATTAAAAAATTGAAGTTTTTTGTAAAAATAAAAAAAGCAGGTAAACTTTTTCAACCTCCCCCACCTGATTATTTAATTTGGTGCTGAAATACACCACTTAGGCTTGGTCCCGATCAAAAAACTTAAACATTCGCAAAAGTCGCAATTCTAAATAATTACCCTGTAATGTTAACTCAATATTACTTGGTAATATTACTATGTAATATTACCTCAACATTACCCTGTAATATTACCTTGACGCGGACATTTTAATGTCACGGTAATATTACTGTAACATCAACCCGTCATATTACTAATATTGAATGTAATATTACAGTGATACTCATGTAATCTTACGTGCTACTTGGGTGAAATTAAGTATGTAATTGGAGATCATTTTTTAACAGTTAATATGGAAATTAAAGTATATGTTTTTGAATAAAAAGTAACACATTTTACAAACTTGGTAAGTACTTTTGTTTTTTTATTCTCATAATTGAAATTAATTTTAAAATTAAAACTTCCCATTTTTATATTCCAATTGATCCATGTCTTTTTAATTCCATAAAAGAAAGAAAAATTTATTTTATTTTCTTATATTAAACTAAATTTCGTAAATTAATTGGACAAAAATAAGTTTTTTAATACATGGTATTAAAATTTTAAGAATGTACTTACCAATGTTGAAAGAAAGTTCCAGTAAATATTAATAAAAATTAGTTTATAATTTTAACATTAATTAAACTAATTATAAATTACAAATAAAAAAAACATTAATTATTCCTAATAATGTATCTAATTAATATTATTGAAAAATTACGTGCATTAAATGTGAATATTTTTATAGTTTTTATGATAAATTACAACAGTTGGAAGAGTCCTCTTTAATTTTTATATTCCAATTAATAACATTTTTTTTAATATTAAAAAAAAGTCCTTTCAATAATCGAAGAATTTGGTTTTTATTTAATCAAATAAGGAAGCAAACTATCACCCTCTTATGAAAAAATAGAAAAAAGTTAGTTTATGACTATTAAAATTTTATGGTTTAATTAAATTTAAATTAAAAATAAAACAAAATTAATTAAGTTGATTAAAATTTTAAAAAGAAAAATAAAGAAATAAAAGTTGTACAAAAAGAACAATTAAATAAAAAGTAATTAAACGTTTTGGAGAAAATGAAAGAATATTTTTGAGAAGTAGAAAAATGTCAAGAAAATAAAAAAATTATTATAAGATAAAATTTACATAAAATAGAGTAAAACAAAAAGAGTCTTTCAAAAAAAAATTAATTTAATACTATAAAATAGAAAAAAGTATGTGAAATAAATAATTTGAAAAAATTATACTTCATAAAATAAAAATGAATTGAAGTATTAAAGGGGACGCCTAAGTGGAAAAATGACAAAAAAAACGATTTTCTTTTTCTGTGATTATCCAAAACTAGACTTATTTAGGAATAAAAGAAGACTAGGTATTTAAAACCTTTTCTGATGAGTAGAAGTAGCCTAAATAAATTTGTAAAGTTGGATACTTTTTCTCGAGAATAATAAATCCTTAAGTTCATCAATAAATTATGTACGAAAGCTTTAATTGTATTCAAATTTCTTATTTTTATACTAAAAATGAATAAATCAAAACTCCATATATATTTCTCGACATGATTCGCAAATTCAAAATGGCGGATCCAATATGGCGGACGAATTTTTAAAAATTGACTGAATTTGCATGAATCTTGGTTTATTGGAGTTTGCGAGGTCCCTGACTTCAAATTTGAAAAATTCAAAATGGTGGATTCAATATGGTGGATGAATTTTTAAAAATGAATTGAATTTGCATGAATCTTGGTATGTTGGGGCTTTTGGGGTCACTGATTTCAAATTTTAAGTCAGTATTGGAAAACTCAAAATGGCGAATCCAATATTTATTATTATTATTTATTAACACTTGCCATTACACATAAACAGTGATTACAAGGGAGTTGCGCCGCAATACGATTTCTTTAACAAAGCTTCATATTCTAGGCGTTCCGTTAACATTTTAGTAAATATGTTGATAAAAGCTTTTATATGCATACGGTTACTCGAAGACAAAAAACTAATCCAATTTTCAGTTGAAATTAGCTGAATATTCGTTTGGTTACTGAGTAATACAAAAAGGTGTCTACAAGCAGGACAAGAGATGAGAATGTGGTGCAGAGACTCAGATTCTAAGTTACAAAGAGCGCAAGTTGCATCAGGATGAAATGAATATTTCTTACTGTTAAAAGAAACTCTACACACGTGCGTATTTAGCAATCTAATTTGAGCAAAAATTCTTTTGAAATAAAGAGGCATGCGAAGAAGTAAGTACCCCTAGGTTTCAGAAATCAAAGAAAGATTAGGGTAAATAATTAAACTTTTAGATAAAACAAAAGCTTCCATATCGCGATTCTTAAGAAAAATTGAAAATCTGTTCACAATCAACTCACTGTCTAAAAGGAAGGACTCCAGATTACAATTCAGCCATAAATCTGATAAGCCACAAGGTTCAATTACTAGGATCATTTTTTGCCAGTTTAATTAACTTAACCAAGCACAGCCTGGGGTACCGAGAAAAATTCATGTCAAATATTTTATTTATCCAGGATAGTACAAGTTTAAGAATCCTTAATACAAGATGTGAGACTCCCGTTTCCAATCTTACTGCATAGTTCGGAGTACAGGTGGGGAGATGCAACAAGCCCTTAAAGAACATTAGTTGCACTCTCTCAATAAAATCTAGGTGACATGAGCTTCAAACCTGACACCCATACAGCAAGACACTCAAGGAGAGACTTTGGAACAACCTAATACTGGATTCCCATGAGTCCGACCTAACAGCGCGAATCACCTTCAGAACAGAACCAATAGCTACATTTGCCGAAGCGGTTGCTTTTTTTGATGCAGGTAAAAAACTACAAGAGTTATGAAACGTGACACCCAAATATACGTACTCCTTCACCACCTCGATGCAACTTTCGCCATATTTAAATGATTTGAATCTTTTAGCTGACGAATTACCAGATTTTGTAAATATAACAATTTTAGTTTTGTCTGTATTAACAATCAATTTATTCAAATCGCAATATAAATATAAAGCTCTCAATTTCCTATTCAATTCCGTCGGCGAATCCGATAGTTTTACATAATCATCCGCATAGCCGAGCATTGGAATTTCATTCGAGTTGTTTATTGAGAGTCCTCTGCAACCTCGCTTAATAAAAAAATCCTCCATATTCGCAATAAAAAGTGTAAATAAAAGCGGACTTACTACTTCGCCCTGTAGAACACCCTGCGCAATGTGAACTTTATCAGTGTAGCCATCCAAAGTCTTTATACATGTAAAGGCGACAGAATAAAAGCTTCTTAATATATTAATAAATTTGAAACTCAGGCCATACGAGTAAAGCTTATACCATAAGAGCTGATGCAAAATGGAAGGAAATGCTCCTTTGAAATCAATAAAAGCCGCGTAAACAACTGAACCCGGAGAACTCAGATGGATCTGGATAATCGAGGCCAAATTAAATAAATTATCCAAGCAACCTCTTCCACTCCTAAAACCCGCCTGAGACTTCGGGATCAGCCCATGCACAGACACCCAGAGACTAAGGCGATCACACAAAACTTGCGTAAAAATCTTGGCCACACAATTAACCAATGTAATTGGTCTATAGTTTGCTGGGTCCTTAACGTCACCCTTTTTAAAAAGCATAAATGTTGTAAGTTGTCCCCAGTCTCTAGGTATTTCCTCATCGCGCAAAATCTTATTAAAAAGATGATTCCAGAATAAAATCCAGTTTTATGAAAGGTTTTTATAAAAATCGTAATTTATGTCATCAAGACCAGGGGCCTTACCATTTTTGCATTTACATAAACATTTTATAGTCTCTTCAACCGAAATATTCTCATCCAACAAAAAATCAGAACGCCTAAGAAAATTTCGATCCAATAGAGGAGTAGTATTCGTTGACGGATAACACTTTTGTAGAAAAGAAAACCAGGTGGAAGTATCAATATCCTGGAAATTACGTATTTTCGGACGGTAGGAATTAATAGCTTTCCAAAACTCAGACGCGTTTTTACAATTACTTACAGCTTTAATTTTATCTGAATAAAATTTATTTTTTTAAATTTCACTGTCCTAATGTACAAACTCTTCTCCTTATAATAAGCATTTTTTGAACTATCAGAAAATGAAACACATTTACAATGTTTAAGTGCCTCTGAAACACGTTTTTTTAAGATCCTGCATTCTTCATCCATCCAAGGACTACGCTTGCTAAAAACCCCAACAGATGAGGATCTCGACATATTTAAATTCAGAGCAACCTCTCTAATCGTATTGGAAATTATTGAATTAAGACTATTAACATCCTTTACTAAATCAGACACTTCAACTCTCCAGGCCATGCAATTAGCAAATTGCTCAGCCTTACTAAAATCGAAATAAAATTTTGTTGTTTTCAAATAAGATTTACGGGATGCTGTAAAAGCGAGATTAATCAAAATAGGGAAATGATCAGAAAATGTTGTCAAATGTAAAACCTTTAAATCGGAGATAAGTGGAACGGCACCCGGTGAGCATCAAACAAGATCTACTATGCTGGAACCTTGAGAACCCATAAAGGTAAAATTAGCAGGAAAATCACTTTTTGAACGACCATTAATTAATATAAGTTCATTGGATTCCAACTCATTAATAATTCTTTTGCCTCTTGTGTTCAAAACTTTATCACGTGAAATTCTTTCAGCGGAAATAAAATTATTAAACTTAAAAAAATTAAAGTCAAGTTGGTTCAAATCTGCCACTCTAGCATTAAAATCCCCGCCTAAAATAATTGGAATTTCTGAAAAATTAACTGTCAAATCACTTAAAACAAAATTTAAACTGTCAAGAAAAACATGCAAATCCTCATCAGGGGCCAAATAAATTTAACCCAAAATCCAAGCTTGCTCACCGGAGACCGGATTCACTCTAACAAAAATCTGATTATAAACGCAATGAGAAGACCTCCCTTAGCCCTACCATGGATGTGAAATCTTCTCGCTGGAGCCGAAATATATTCAAAATTAATATTATTAAAAGCATAGAACTTATCTGTTTCCAACCAGGTCTCGCATATGCATAAAATATCCCTGGAATCCACTAGCTCACTAATATCTCCTAAATTTTGTATTCCATGAATATTCCAGAATATCAATCTGCTATCAATAACACTAGAGTTCCTAGACGAATTACTTGAAGACTTTGCTGCACTAGTGTGAAAAGGAATTCGTTGCTACTCGTCTCCTGCAGGTTCAAAATCCTTTGCCATATGCTGTCGTTTAGATGCATCCACCAATAAAAACTCATCCAGAGGTCTAGAAAAAGTTGAATCGAGCTTCCTCTTGGTAGTATCTTTTTTAGAACGGCCTCGGGGCTTACTCATATTGTTACCAGAAGACTGATTCACTAAAGGTACATCAATTAAAGGATTAGTCTGTGAGGTGCAACCAGAAAATAATGGTTGCTGTTGACTATTCGTCACAGGTAAAGAGGAACCATCAGCTAAAGATGAGAACTGATTCTCTAGGACGATTTTATTTCCCTTTATTTTAGCCATGACCCCGGATTCACGAAGTTCACGGACTTTTGCAACAAGGAGACGGCGTTGTTCTCTATCCTCTTTGGATCTGTCATTTGAAATGAATAATCCTCTGCTCCTAAGTTCCTTGATTCTAGTAAAAATTAATTTTACCCAACGACTGGCAATAAATTTTATAATAACTGGACGGCCACTTCTGTTTCTGCCGAGACGGTAAACATCCTCAACAGCTAAATCCGGGATTGATAAACCAACGTTTGTAAATATTTGTCAAACAGCTTGAGTTATATTGTTATTAATTGAATCAGAATCTTCAAGTTTAAACAAAATAATATTTTTCGCCCTGTAAGAATTATTAAGCAGGGAAATTTTGTCTTCTACAATTTTTATTTTCTCATCATGATTAGTAATTTTGCTGTCGATAGTTTTTAAAATGGCATTTGAGTCCTGAATTTCCTTCTTTAAAGTAGAGTGCGATGTTGTTAGAGAATTTATAGAAGTCAACGGATTCGTCCATCTCTCTTCATCCGTAGTAGACATAGTACTAGTCGACTCACTTTGATCACTGACACAGTAATACACAAATAGAAGAGACCACAACACAGGCCCAAATACAACAAAAATATTAAGAAAAAGAAGGAGAAACTTTTAAAAACTTATTATTAAAATAAATAAGACAACAAAACAGTCAAAGTCAGAAGAAAATGTCACGGGTAAAAAGCACAATTTTATAAAAGAATTAAATTCAACAGAATATATTCAATATACGATTCAAAATATTGAAGTTCGGAGAGCACAGGTAAACACAACCGAACTCGACAACTACTCAAGCGAAACTCCAAATAGCGAATCCAATATGGCGGACGAGTTTTTAAAAATTGACTAAATTTGCATGAATCTTGGTATATTGGGGTTTTTGGGGTCGCTGATTTCAAATTTCAAGTCAGATTTGGAAAATTCAAAATGGAGGATACAATATGGCGGCCGATTTAAGATTTGAAATCAGTAAACCTGAAAATTTCCGAGTAACAAGATACAGGTAAATTCCAACAATATTTGAAAATGCAACCCTCATAATTGGGACGCATAAATTTATACCGATTGACATTTGATCGACTGGACATTTGGACGAAGGGCATTTGGACGAATTGACATTTGGACGAAATGACATTTGGACGAATCGACATTTGGACGAAATGACATTTGGACGAATCGACATTTTGACGAAACGACATTTGGACGAATCGACACTTGGACGAATCTTTTTTGGCATATAAGTTTACTCTCTATGTTGTACTTGTTCATGGTTTCCAATTATCAAATATTCCAAGTGTTGTTTCTCCGTGAGATGGAGCTAGGGGTATTAAAATTGTGGGAGTTTGTTAATTATATATAATATATTTTTAAGCAAAACATTGCGTAAAGCCAGAAGGCTCCCAACATTATGCGGTTCACTTATTTATTAGAATAAATTAACACTTTTACTAGTTAATTAATTATTTTATTCAAGACTAGAATTTCCCTCCTATTCGTAAGTGGTTCCTGACGAGACTAATCATAAGTGCGTTAATCGCTCATGCGCTAATATATATTTTTCGTCTCGATCTACGTGCGAGTGAGAACTTTGCTTACGCTTCTCGCTTTGCGCGAGAGAGAAGATTTACAGGAATCGATTTTACCTGTCTACGATCCCCACAGTACTCCCCCCCAAGTGTAACGTTCAATGCAACTGTACAACAGTGCAAGGGGAATATCAATTTTTAAAAAATACAATCAATTGTGGTATCGAAATCTATAATCTCTAATAATTAATGAAAGTCAAATAAATATATAAATATAAATAATATATCAAAATCAATATAAATATTAAAGAGATAACAATATAAAAATTAAATAATTTGTATCATGACGATCGATCGTAAAATTTGATTTTGGTAATTACAATACAACAAGTATATAAATATTTACGAGTAATACATGCGGTGCGCGACTTTTATTATAATTAAAAAAATGATATCGCTAATTTTTTCTAGTCGAAATATCGCAGTCGTATCAGTCTTTTAATTCTTACTTTTTTATTTATTACGTTATAAGATCAAAATTAAACTAAAGTAAAATTTCTTCGACATAAGATGTTATTTTTTTCCGGAAACATCGAAAGAAACTTTCTTTTTGTTAACGTACGTACGTAAAATTGGTCTAGACCCTAAATTTTTAAAATCGTTTTTTAAAGTCGCTGGTAAATTTGGCTGTGCAGTGCTCGTCTGCTCGCCAGAACTCGCGTTATTACCATTATCCGCAAAAAATGCGGGTTTTAAATTTTCAACGGAAATTTGCTTGTTGACGCCGTTAATTTCAACTTCGAAAACTCTGTCTGAGGTACGATTAATTATCCTGTGCGGGCCAGAGTAAGGACATTCTAGCGATTTTTTAATTGTCCCTATTTTTAAAAAAACATGGGAACAAGTGTATAAATCTTTAAAGAAAAATATTTTTCTCCTATGTTTATGCTCAACTGGCACTGGTTTTACCGATTTCATGTGTTCTCGGAACTCTTCGAGAAATATTTGACGGTTAGCGGAGAAATCCTCCGGAAGTACGAATTCGCCCGGTATTCTGAGGGCGGTTCCGTACTGGTATTCGGCAGACGATGCCCCCGAATCTAAAATATTGGTTCTTAACCCCAGCATAACAGTTGAGAGAGAATAAATCCATTTGGTATCACTGTGGCACATGATCGCGGCTTTAAGCGTGCGATGCCATCGCTCAACTAACCCGTTAGCTGCCGGGTGATATGGGGTGGTCCTGATTCTATTGCAACCAGTCATCTTGAGAAGCGCAGAAAAAAGTCGCGACTCAAATTGACTTCCTTGGTCTGTTGTAAGCGTTACAGGACACCCGAAGCGAGAAATCCAGTGATCGAAGAAAGCACGGCTAACAGTTAATGCCTCGATGTCTTTAAGCGGAATTGCTTCCGGCCATCGAGAGAATCTGTCGATTAGTGTCAAACAATATTTGAAGCCATCGCAAACCGGTAGAGGACCGATTATGTCCATGTGGACGTGACGGAACCGACCATCCGGTGCTACAAAATGAGAAGGAAGGACGACATTATGTCGTGAGACTTTTGCCTTCTGACACTGTAGGCAGGATTGACACCAGCTTTTAATGTCTTTATTCATGCATGGCCAGACATATTTTTTACGAATTAACCTATCCGTTAATTTTCCTCCAGGGTGTGCAGGACTATGAAATAAGTTAAAGATTCGTGTTCGGAGTGAACGAGGAATGTATGGACGTACATTGTCTCCAGAAATATCACAAACGAGTGAAACGTTATTCCAATCGAATCTTTTTAATTTCAATGACGAATTACTGTCAGCGGAAAGCAGTTTCAATTCTTCATCCTCGATTTGAGCTTGAGAGAGCTCTGCAAGATCGATTTCCGAAGAGAAATTAATCGCATCTGCACGGGATAAAGAGTCAGCAACGATGTTATCGATACCGGGAAGATATTCAATAACAGTCGTAAACTGTGAGAGAAAAGAAAGCTGTCTCTGCTGTCTAGGAGAAGATTTTTCCGTGTTTTTCTGGAACGCAAAAATCAACGGCTTATGGTCCGTACAAATTTTAAATTCATGTCCTTCGAGAAAATAACGGAAGTATTTAACCGATTCGTAAATCGCGGTTAATTCGCGGTCATACGCGCTGTATTTCGCCTGAGCAGAATTAAATTTCCTCGAGAAAAAGGCTAATGGTTGCCATGAATTATCCAAAAATTGCTCTAGTGTTGCTCCCATCCCTAGGTCCGAAGCGTCAGTTACTAGACGTGTAGGTACGTTAGAGGATGGAAATGCTAGCATCGTTGCTTGTGCTAAAGCTTCTGTTATTAAATAAAGGGATCTCTATTTAAATAAAACACAATTTAAGTAAGAATTAATATAATTAAGTCAAAAATGATACAAATAACAAATACGTATGAACACGACGAAATCTGTTAAAGAACTGAGTTCTAGAATGGTCGGCGCCTTAAGGGCCCGATATGCAATTTTACCTTGTTGAGATCATGGAGGTCGTCTGGTTGCTGCTATTCAGGGGTTTAGTAACATTTCCTCCCCCCGGTGCTGAATCCTTGTTTTCAGCAAACAATTCCAGTGGATATAATTTTACTGCTGGCCTTGTTTTTACACCTTTAGCTGTTCGTACATCTGCCATGCGGACGACACCATCGTTTCCTTGATATGTTCGTTGAATCACGCCGAGAGCCCAAGTTGCTCGTGGTAGATTTTCTTCGCCGATCAGAACAATCTCTCCTTCTTTCAGAGTTGGTTTTTCTTGAAACCACTTTGTTTGGAAATTTAATGATGGTAAGTATTCTTTAAGCCATCGTTTCCAGAATAAATTGCTTAAATATTGTGAGATACGCCACTGTCTTCTCACATTGTTATCATATTCAGTAAAATATCCAGGAGTACCAATATTAACTGATTGTCCAATGAGAATATCGTTTGGTGATATACTCAAAAGGTCTCTGCTGTCTGAAGATACGTATGTGAGCGGTCGACTGTTTACTATATATTCAGCTTCAGTGAAGACTGTGCGTAACACTTCGTCTGTCGGATGTTGTTCTCTCATTATGGCGTAGATCGAGATTTTGACCGATCTAACCATTCGCTCCCAAGATCCTCCCATATGCGGTGCTGCAGGTGGATTAAATTTCCAGTCAATTTTCCGGTTGGTCATTTCATCTTGAATCTGACGTTCATCAAGTTCTTCGAAAGCCTCCAAGAGTTCTCGATTAGCTCCTCTTAAATTGGTTCCGTTATCCGATCGCATCTTTTTGACTTCACCACGTCGAGCCAGAAATCGTCGGATCGCCATGATGCACGAGTCTGTACTAAGGCTGTGAGCAACTTCTAAATGAATCGCTCTGGTGGTCAAGCAAGTAAATAATACTCCATACCTTTTTTCCAGACGTCTGCCTATTTTTACTTGAAAAGGGCCAAAGTAGTCAACCCCAGTTGATGTGAAAGCCTTTTTATTCGATATAACACGATCTTTTGGAATAGGAGCCATTTTTGGTTCCGCAGGTTTGCAATTTTTCCTTTTACAGTAAAGACAATCAAAAATAACCTTTTTTACAATGGAACGAGCCTTCGGAATCCAAAATCTTTTGCGTAATTCGTTTAGAACGGTTTCAGTTCCTTGATGTCCGTTTTTCTGATGATAATATTTGATCATCAATTTAACATATTCGTGGTTACCGTCCAAGCAGATTGGACTCTTGGTGAGCACATTCAGGTTATCAATTTTGCTGAGACGACCTGATATCCTCAGCAATCCGTCTTCGTCGATTTCGGTTTCCACTCGTTTCAGCTTTCCGCTCTTCCTTTTTTTTTTATATAATGTCTTCTTTTCTGATTCTTTTCGTTCTTCACGAAAATGTGTTTCCTGGACAGTCCTCCACCATTTCTTTTCACTCCATTCAAGCTCTTCTGCTTCAAGAGGTCCGGTTTTCCGAGTTGATGATTCTCGACCTTCTCGCATGTTCTCTATGAAGCGTTTGATCCAAGCCGTAATTCTTAGAATTCTGATCCACGAATAATACCACTTTATCTGAGGTAGAGAATCAGAAAACTCTGAAACTATAGTGATAGGCATAGTGAATTCTGTATCGTCAAGATTATTTCCTTTTGAATGGATTGATGATTGTGGCCACGAATCTTCGCTTATTTTTAAAAAGGCAGGTCCAGAAAACCATCGATGATTTTCGTCGAAGTTGATGGACGGTGTGTCTCTCGTACAATCATCTGCAACGTTTTCCTTCGTCGGGACCCAGTTCCAAGCTTCAAGATTTGAACTTTCAAGAATTTCTCCCACTCTTGCAGCTTCAAAAGTTGGGAGTTTCTTCTCAGATGCCAACCACCTCAGGACTGTAGTTGAATCAGACCAGAAGAAGTTTTTGCTCACTTGGATTTCTAGTGAATCTTTTACTGTGTTTGCCAGTCTGACTCCAAGAACTGCTGCTAGCAGCTCCAATTTTGGTACTGTTAATGTTCGTAACGGTGCCACTCGTGCTTTGGATGCAATGAGGATGGTTTCTACTGCTCCGTTGTCTTGAATCCTTAAATAAATTGATGTTGCGTAAGCCAACTCGCTGGCATCACAAAATGTATGGATTTGAATATCCTTTGCTGTGAAAAGATTGGGAGAGTAACATCTTGGAACACGAATTTTGCTAGCTTGTTTCAGCTCAGTTAGCCACTGTTTCCACTTGCTGAACATTTGCGCCGTTATAAAGTCGTCCCAGCCAATTCCGGTTCTCCAGATACTTTGGAGTATCATTCTTCCTTTAACTGTGATAGGTGACATAAATCCCATAGGATCATACGCCGACATTATAATTTTTAAAACTTCTCGTTTTGTTGGTACTCGAGTAAGTTCTATCAAGGATTTTTCCACTTTGCAAAAATTCATGGAAAAGGTCAAAGAGTCTGTAAGCGTATCCCAAATCATACCAAGAATTCGTTGATCAGTTGATTTCTTATCTACTTTCGTAAAAGTGCAATCAGCTCTACGATCTTCTGAGACACTTTTTAACACTTTCTGGTTATTTGACGAAAAATCACGTAACTCGAAACCTGCTTGATCATGGATATGAATTACTTCTCTAATCAGTTTTATTGCTTCTTCCTCATTCTTAGCTCCGTGGATATAATCATCGACATAATGATTTTCGACAATAGCTTTTACAGCAGCCGGACTTTCATTTTGAAATTTCTCTGCGTGGGTGTTTTTTACAAATTGAGCGAGAAATGGTGATGATGCCATTCCAAAGATCATAGCTGTCATCCTGTAGATCTTGATCGACGCACTTGGATCCAAGCTTCTCCAGAGAAAACATTGAGCAAAACTATCCTCTTCTGCGATTTTCACTCTGTTGAACATTTCTCGAATATCAGCTGTAAATCCTATCGAGTACTGTCGAAATTTAATTATTATTCCAAATAATGACGTAAGCCAGTCCGGACCAGTGTATATATGATCATTCAATGACTTTCCTCCAACTTTAGCTGCAGCATCAAACACAAGTCTCACCTTGCCTGGTTTGTTTGGATTGCTAACTCCAAAGTGAGGTAAAAACCACACCTTTTTTTTACCCAGCAATTCCGATTCGTTGACTTCTTCAGCATATCTCTTTTTTATGAGCTTGGCAAATTCTTCTTGGTACATTGTTCCCAATTTCGAATCTTTCAGAAGCTTTTTTTCAAGGCATTTCAATCTTTGAAATGCCATCTCCTTGCTTCCTTCTGATAAGAAATCTTTCGTCTTCCAAGGAATCCCAACTTCATACCTATTCTCAAGCTTCTTAATTGATTCCTTGGCAATTCCTAGAGCCTTTTCTTGATCCAAACTCATTGATTTAGTCTGTTTTAGAACTGCTGCTCCGAAGTTCTCAATGGTGAAATACTTTTTGACTTCTTCGTGAATATTTTCCGACAGTTCACAGCACGCAAAAATGATTTCCACATTAGGTTGTGAATCCTGTTGCAATTCTGTTGGTCCATGCACTATCCATCCCAGATCAGTCCTCGATAAAATCGGCGAATTTTCTTGAGGCTGTATAACTTCTCTCGAAACAATTAAACTAGCGTGAGCTTGTCCTATTAAAATCATAGGTTTTCCGTGTTTCACGGCACTCAAATCCACCTGATTTATATAAGAAAACTTTTTGATTAATTCACTTACATTCCAACGCTGCTCAGTAAGATCTAAGTCCTGCACTGTACGCACATTGTTCATTGCAATAGATTTTTTAGTTCCCAGTCCAACTATTGATAAGGATACCTTTTTTGAATTCTGGTCATACCTGAATGTTGCTCCTGTCCATTTACAACAAAGTGGCGAAGATGGTCCCGTCAGTCCAATCTTTTTTGCTACATCCGCATCCACGAGAGATCCTGTGCTTCCGTCATCCAAAAACGCCACAGTTTCTATTTCCCCTAAAGGTCCTCGCAGTCGAACAGGTAGCATTTTCAATATTGCACCAGTTGATTTTATCTTCACACAGTTTGTTGCTTCGCTGGAATTTGAGCTTTCCGTCTTGTGCAATAAAGCGTTATGATATCTAACGCAGTCATTTATGCCACAAGGTTTTCTTGTGCGGCACTTTCCGTTGTGTTTATGTAAACAACAATAACACGTTCTTGTTTTTTCGGCCAACTTCCATCTCTGTTTGACATCTGCCTTTCTAAAAGTCGAGCACTGATCAAGAGAATGTTGTCCATTTTTACAAACTCCACATGCTTTTGGTTCAAAATCATTTGATTTATTTTTATTTTGCTTTTCCTCCTTACATTCTTGATTCTGGATTTCCTTTGAGTTTTGTGGAAGTCGTTCCTTGACAAATGTAATTTTGGAGAGCATACTCGACATATTTTGTGTCCATTTAGTAAAATCTTTTAACCTTACGTTGTTTGCATCAAGATTATTTTCGATTAAATAACTGCCCCATTGAGTCATCAAATGAGGAGGTAGTTTATTTACAAATGTTGCTAGCATTTTTCTTTTATTAACAAACTCACCGTTAATATTTTCTAAGGCCGACGTGATATTTCGAATTTCACAGCTAAAGTCTTCAAATTCTGCCAATGTGTCAACTTTTCGGACATTCTTTGCTCGTATTGATAACTCTTCTGCTATAATTTCTTGTTTACCGTACGATGTATTTAAAATCTGTAAAATTTCCTCTGTGTCCGAAGCCGTAATTAGCAACATTTCGACTTTTTTTCTTGCATCGCCTATTAAACATTCATCAAGCCTCAAAACATTTTCAGCTGGTGAGAAACCACACACTTCACTTGTCCGTTTAAATTGTGATAAAAAAATCGGCCATCTAAGACTTGAAGTTCCGTCGAATTTTCCAAGATTGCTGCCAACTGTTTGTCGCGCTAACATTCGGTTGATGTTTTGTGTTAAGTTATCCATTCTCTCTTGTGGTGGAGATAGTTCGACAGAGTTTAACTCTAGGCTTGCTGCTTCGTGCTTTCCCGTCTCTTGGCTTTTGAGCCAATCGTTTACGCGAGAAGCTTGTCCAGAATCTATTTTCTCTGTATCCTCTTCCTCTTCCTGAATTAACTCCTTTCTAGCATTAGCCTCGCACTGCGCTACCAATTTATGCTTTTCGAGAAGTTTCCGTTGAGAATTTAGACGACTACGTTTTACATCTAGGTGTCTCTGCGCTGTTGCCAGATCATTTTGCTTTGTGATAAGCGTCCGTTCCGGTATTATATCCATGAGTTCTAACTTTTTTATTTCAGACTCAAAGCCAATTATTTCCTCTTGTAAAGCGAAAATTTCATCTTCAAGAGCAGCCAGTTTCTCTTCAACTTCCAATTCTTTTTTGGCAAGATCAAATTCGATTTCCGCATGCGAAAAGTTGCTTCTCCGTGATTTTGACGAACAAAGACTTTGCCGATCGGTTACGGTATTTTTTGCAGCAGATGCATCTTGCGAATACAATTCAATTAGCCTATCAAGAACCTTTTCAGCTGAAGACTCAGCATCACACTCTACACTTAGAAAACTGGCAAGAGTTAAAACGATGTCACTGTTCACAGTATCTTTCACAATCTTCAATCGCTTTTCGTATTTGTTATCACCTTTCACAAACTTGAATTCCTTAAATTCTCGAATATTTCGTTTTACAAAGTTATCTTTTCCAAAATTTTCGTACAGAAACACATGCAACCCTTTAAGCACTTCCACTGCACATTTATCTAGATTTTCATTTAGTTCAAGAACACCTTGATTCGTTGGCGACGCCATGACACTCACTCACGCGTTCGACACAATGAATCTTTTACTAATCGGATTGTATTTAAATCACTGTCTTAAAGATCCGGCTCGAAGGACCAAATGTTATTAAATAAAGGGATCTCTATTTAAATAAAACACAATTTAAGTAAGAATTAATATAATTAAGTCAAAAATGATACAAATAACAAATACGTATGAACACGACGAAATCTGTTAAAGAACTGAGTTCTAGAATGGTCGGCGCCTTAAGGGCCCGATATGCAATTTTACCTTGTTGAAATCATGGAGGTCGTCTGGTTGCTGCTATTCAGGGGTTTAGTAACAGCTTCTTTAACAGCAATAAAGGCCTGATCAGCAGCAGGAGTCCAAGCAATCTCGCGCTTATCATTTTTGCGCGTATCGTGCAAAAATGCGTTAAGAGGCTGTTGGATTTGGGCTGCATGAGCAATATTACGACGATAAAAATTAATCAATCCAAGAAAACGTCGGAGATCATTTATAGTGCGAGGCTTTTCGAACTCAGCAATCGCTCGAACCTTCTCAGGAGTAGGCCGAAAACCATTTTGATCAATTAAGTGGCCTAAAAACTCTATTTTAGTTTGTCCAAAAACACATTTTGATATATTTGAACTGAGGAAGAAGTTTTTCAATCTATTGAAAACAATTTCGGGATGTTCTTCATGTTCCTTCATATTTGCGGAAGCTATGAAGATATCATCGAGATAAGTGAAAACAAACTCTAAATCTCCTAAAGCCCGAAACATGTATCTTTGGAATGTTTGACCTGCGTTACGCAAGCCAAATGGCATGCGCAGGAACTCGAACAAACCAAAGGGTGTTGTTACCGCCGTTTTTGGTACGTCATCGGGAAAAACGGGGATTTGATGATACGCCGCGTTCAAGTCTAATTTAGAAAATATCTTTTTACCTTGTAAATTAATAGCAAAATCGTGCAAAAATGGTATCGGGAATTTATCAGGTACCGTAACTGTATTTAAAAGCCTATAATCTCCGCAAACTCTCCACTGACCATCTTTTTTTAGGACCATGTGGATAGGAGAAGCATAAGGGCTGCTAGAAGCTCGACAGGTACCTGATTCAATCATGGTTTTAAAATGGGCTTTTGCAGCTGCCAATTTGTCGGGTGGAAGCCGACGAGGTCGTTGAGAAACCGGTGGGCCATTCGTCACTATGTGATGAAAAACACCATGAGTACTTGGTATTTCCTTTTGGACCTTATTAGTAATTTCAGGGTATTTTGAGATTAAATGATAAAAAGGCATAGCTTTGTTGATAGAACTAATGTCCGTAACAGTAGCTGTTTTAAGAAAACCTATTGCATTACAACCCGAAAATAAATCTATTATTTTTCGATTTTTAAGATCTATTAATAACCCGAAATATTCAATAAAATCTGCCCCAATTATAGGGTAAGGCACCGAAGCTATGCAGAAATTCCACGAAAAATCACGACTCAGACACAAATTTAGAGATAATCTCTTGTTTCCAAATGTATCTATCCGCGAATTATTCGCAGCGTAAATGACATAATTGGAAAGGTTATGTTTATCATGTGATTTTGCTGGAATCACTGAAACGTCCGATCCGGTGTCAATTAAAAATGTGAACCCTGTTTTATGATCACGAATGTGTAATCGCTTTGAAGGAAAAGAATTATTGATACTACTAACTTGACGCGGCAGCTCTAGTTTCCCGAGGAAGTGCCCTGTTGCATAGTGCACGGTGGAACGCATTTATGGGCATTATTTCCAAATTTCTTGTGATAAAAGCACAAAGGAGAATCTTTAGCGTTAGCGTTCCTTTGATAATTATTCTGATTAAAATTTTGCTTTTTGGAACTAAAGTTGTTGTTATTATTAAATTTCCTAGTATTATTAGATTTACTTCTGTTATTTCTGTTAAAAGGCCCGGAAGGCTGATTTGGGCGAAATCTATTCTGATTGGACAACGCATCGACTTTGGCGGACAGCGACTCAATTTTCTGTAACAATTCATCTTTAGAATTTTCAGACGAGCTCGCCAAAGCACAAGAAGGACCACTCTGACCTGCCACTTTAACGAAACGGTCAGCTAAAGTAGCTAATTTATTAATGTCGGTCACTTCACTCAAAGCCAGTGCAGAGCGACAATTGCTGGGTAATTGGACTAAAAAGACAGTCTTAATTACCTCATCGCTGCACTTATCTTGGCTGAGATTTTTTATGCGACTTAAAATCAGCGAAGGTTTTCCATCGCCGGCAAGTTCACCTTTTAATAATTGTCTCAACCGAGATTCGGAAGAGACAGAAAAACTCGAGATAAGACGCTCTTTTATTTGCGTGTAAATATATAGTGGCGGGGTTTCGGCAGTAATAATGTCACTTATTGTCATAACAGTATCAAAATCTAATGCCGCCAATACTGCCCCAGCCTTGGTTTTTTCTGTGTGAACACCGGCGTAATCGAACAACAGTTCGATTTCTGCGAACCATACTCCTGGTTCTTTATGGTAAAAATTGGGCAATTTCAATATTTGACGGAATCTATCGCCTGCAATTGGATCTACCATCGGGGGTGCCCCACCACCTGGGGGTGCGCCACCGTCCTGGGCTGCCCGGTCGCCCGGGGGTGCATCGCCGATCGAATTAGTACCGTCATCAGTCAAATATTCATCACTGTTAATACGTTGCCTATTATCAACCATGTTAATAATAAAAAAATCCGAAACAATACCGACAACCAGTAACCAGAGAAAGATATTGAATACAAAAAAAATCAATTAATTTAATCTATTAGTTAAGAGGGGACAAAAGCTAAAGCTTGATCCACTTATTAAAAACTTTTGAAAATGGCGAAAACTAATTTATAATTAATGTTTTAAAAGCTGAAATTTATAATAATTATGAAATCTAAATTAAATGTGTTGTTTAAATTCAAACAAATCCACGTGAAAAAATCTATGATAAATTTCACTAAATCCGATCCAAAAGCAAATAAGGACCGACAGGACAATTTTGTGTTCAAAGCCGACGCCGAATAAATTAATGTGAGTTATTTAACGCAAACGAGCAATGCCAACGCAAATTAAATAATCCTACACAAGACGTCACGCAAAAATAAATGTCAAAAAGTAAAACAACTGTCGCCAGTGGACGCTATTGTAAAAAAAATTAAATAAAAGAATCCTAGTAGAAAACGACAAAAGGTGAAAATTATTTATTTGACTCGTTTATTTGACTCGATGAGATCATTTGTTAAAATAAAAATAAAAATAAATCTAAATGCATAAAAAGTATTTCAAAATAAAAATAAAAAAAATCTCTAAATGCATGAAAAGATTTTAAATAAAAATAAAAAAAATCTAAATACATGAAAAAGATACCGAAGCAGGGAACCACTTACACAATATAATACTCACAAAAATATTAATGGACCCGACAAAAAAATAAACGAGTGATGACCTGAGTCGATGACCTTGAGTGTTGACCTTGAGTGTTGGCCTTGAGTGTTGGCCTTGAGTGTTGACCTTGAGTGTTGACCTTGAGTTGATGATCTTGAGTCGATTATTAAGTTGTTGACCTTGAGCTGATGACCTCCCTCAGGAATAATACGTCATCGATGAACCAGGTGCAGAGCATGAAAAAAATTTAACCCTTTCAGGAAAGGAAAACTGTTATCTTGCAGCAGGTAAAAGAAACGAAACGTACCTGTTGCATGGGCTCAGAGTAACCTGCCCATGCGCCGTTTTCCAGAGCGTGTTTAAAAAGGTTGTCTCTGCACTCAGGAACTCAATAAAAAATGTGCCTTTAAAGGTCAGGAACTTGACTAGGATGTCGTTGATAAAATATCCTCTTCGATGAAGCAGGCAAAATTTGCAGTGACACAGAAATATCCTTGCAGATAGCGGAACATTCCTGTGAGCGTCCACGTGTCAGGAACCAACTAAAAATTTTTACGAATAAGTAAAAATAATTTTCCCAAAAATGGGATAAATTGGAAGGAAAAGTATAGGCAAATCAGGATATAAAGGAAATCTCAGTGGAAATTGTTTTTGAGTAAAAGAAGAAAAGGAGAAAAGGTGATGCCGTCTCCGCTGGGCTGCCAATGGCGTAGCGTCTCAAAATTCTCGTTGCACATGTGCTTCGTAGAAAATCTTGATTTTTTCGGTAAAATGGCCAATAATCCGAAAAAATATTCCAGCAGGACTCCTTCTCGATTTTTTTGAAGCACAATTTCCACTTTTTCCGTCGAACTTTTCACGGATGCCCGAGATTTTCACTGATTATTATTCACGCCACGTGCTAGTCGGGGTCACCAATGTGGGAGTTTGTTAATTATATATAATATATTTTTAAGCAAAACATTGCGTAAAGCCAGAAGGCTCCCAACATTATGCGGTTCACTTATTTATTAGAATAAATTAACACTTTTACTAGTTTATTAATTATTTTATTCAAGACTAGAATTTCCCTCCTATTCGTAAGTGGTTCCTGACGAGACTAATCATAAGTGCGTTAATCGCTCATGCGCTAATATATATTTTTCGTCTCGATCTACGTGCGAGTGAGAACTTTGCTTACGCTTCTCGCTTTGCGCGAGAGAGAAGATTTACAGGAATCGATTTTACCTGTCTACGATCCCCACAAAATTTAGGTAATCTGTAGGTAAATTACCTAAAAATTATCAAAAAGTATAAAAATTTCATTTTATACACAATTGTAATTCTCCTAGCTCCATCTCTCGGATAAACACTGAACCCTATCAACACTTGGAATATTTGATAATTGGAAACCATGAACAAGTACAACATAGAGAGTAAACTTATATGCCAAAAAAGATTCGTCCAAGTGTCGTTTCATCAAAATGTCGATTCGTCCAAATGTCCATTCGTCCAAATGTCCATTCGTCAAAATGTCGATTCGTCCAAATGTCCTTTCGTCAAAATGTCGATTCGTCCAAATGTCAGTTCGTCCAAATGTCGATTCGTCCAAATGTCATTTCGTCCAAATGTCAATTCGTCCAAATGCCCTTCGTCCAAATGTCCAGTCGATCAAATGTCAATCGGTATAAATTTATGCGTCCCTCATAATTATTAGATTCGAAATTATTAAATTTGGATATAAATAACAAATTTGTACTCAGCGACCCCAAAAACGCCAAAGTAAAAAAGTTCATGCACATTTAGTAATTTTTTAGAAATTTGATCACCATATTGGATCCGCTAATTTGAATATTTCAAATTTGACTTTAAATTTGAAATCAGCGACCCCAAAATCTCCAACATACCAAGATTTATGCGAATTCAGATAATTTTTAAAAAATTTGTCCGCCATATTCGATCCGCTATTTTGAATTTTTAAAATCTGACTTCAAATTTGAAATCAGGGACCCCAAAAACCCCAGTATACCAAGTTTCATAAAATTTGAATTATTTGATTCTGAAATTCATGAGATTTTTCTTCTTTTTAGTTATTCGTCTCTCCTGTAAAATTTGATTTTTTTATCTTTCGGTACACTTTTCTCTTGAACTACTAAACCGATTTACAAGTTTTTTTTTAATTTGTTCAGTAAGGTTTCAAGATTACGAATAAGAAGTTTGACATCATTTTGAGTTATATAAACGGAGATGTGAGTAATTTAATCAGAAAAATTGGGAGGGCTATATACATTTTGGTATAATTTATAAATGTTTATAAAAAAGTATCTATTTAAGATATCGTCTTATTACTTCTTATTCATACAATTGATTATATGTGTAATCGAACAAAACAAGGAAGAACGCAATTGGAGTAATAGTTTTTGAGAAAAGTGTACCGAAACTTGACTCTTTTTGCATTGTTTTAAGGTGACTTAGGCGTCCCCTTAAAAATTTCTTTTAAAAATGATGAAAGAAAGAATAAAGTGAAGGTAAATAGAAAAAAATGTAAGACCAAGTCAAAAACTGGGGGTTTACTGGGAGTTTGATATTATTACGAAACAGTCTTTAGTAACATTCTTGAGAAAAAACTTGCTTTTATATTGTCAGGTGGGCGAATAGAAAAATAAAGGACTTGTAATCAATCGAAAAAGTTTTTTTGTGGAATTTTCAAAAATTAAAAAATGATGGTTAACAGTCGACTTTTTAAGTGGTTTCAGACCATTAACTTCAGACATTAATATTTATCATACAAAAGGGACAGACAAGTATTTCGATGTTAAGTATATTTAACAAAAAACATAAATTTAGTTTATATTTTGCTTATAATATAATTAAAAAACTTTTTCTCTTAGTTATTGGATATTTCTCGAAATTATATATTTAAATAAGCACGCCTTCTTTTAACCAATCACACTCAGACGTCTAGACATACACTTTGCAGATAGACATTGAATCTCTAGTGAGAAATACCGGCATCCACCCCTGTTTTGTGGATGCGGTCGCTACAACTCTTGTGAATGAATGCACCTTTAGGCCGGCGTCCCATGCCTCCGTCTGCGTTGCGTTGTAATGAGATAAAAACGGACAAATTATGTACACTGCGATTCATATATGCTGTCCTTCCGGTTTATTGTTCAAACAATAAACGAACAATGAACCGGAAGGACAGCATATATGAATCGTAGTGTATGTATGTGTCCTTTTTTATCTCATTCTGACGCAACGCAAAACGGAGAAATCGGACGCCAGCGTTAGGGTACGATTCCATGTATGGGACCGTCAAACGTTGCGTCGTAATGAGAAAGAGAAAGACGTAAATATATCTTGGTCTCCCTCTCTCTCATTGCGACGCAAAGTTTAAGGCATGCATGTGATTTCACCCTAAGGTCCTAAATAGATTGAATACAGTCGAAACTCCCATGGATGAATTTTGATGGGCGTTTCATTTAAGAGAGTTTTTCAAACTCTATAATGCATTTGCAGCCATCTTGGCCCTATTGCGCAGACTCATGACTAAAAAATGTAATGGAAGGAGGCTGCGATAGGGAAAGTTTTATTTATGGGAGTTCCATCCTTGGGAGTTTCGACTGTACGGCTACGGGAACAAAGCATGAGACAGAAAAGGACAGAAGCAATTTCCATCCCTTTTTATCTCATGCCTTGCTCCTGTAGGGGTGAAATCATATGAGGACGGGGACGCAATTGTACCTTTTCCGGTTGTACATTTCCCATTCTACAAAAAACCGATTATGCAAAGACCGATTATACAAATTGACTTTTCTTCAATAATCGATTATACAAATACCGATTATACAAAGACTGATTCTACAAAAAATCGGTCAGTTGCCATTTAAGGACGATCGATGGACAAATCTGACAGTGTTTGTCAAAGACTTTCCTCTCCTTTGGTGAAAATTTGCACTTTAACAATTTATTTAAAAAAAAATCAAACACTTTTTCCACAAAATCGCTCTGGTTGACAAAATTGTAGGTAATAAGGAATTTAAAAATTATAATTTTTCCACGATTGGATGTTTCCAAAAGCAGAAAAAACGAAAACGGGAATAAAACTGACAAACTTGCTACAGAAAATGTCCGCGATACGTCACATGTCTCTCTTGAGATTTACGTGTGATGTGTCCCGGCCATTTTCTGTAGCAAATTTGTCAGTTTTATTCCCGTTTTTGTTTTCTCTGCTCTTGGAAACATCCAATCGTGGAAAAGTTATAATTTTTAAATTCCTTATTACCTACGATTTTGTCAACAAGAGCGATTTTGTGGGAAAAGTGTTTGGTTTTTTTTTTAAATAAATTGTTAAAGTGCAAATTTTCACCAAAGGAGAGGAAAGTCTTTGACAAACACTGTCAGATTTTTCTATCGATCGTCCTTAATAAACAAATTTCAACTGCTGAAGAGTTGTACGTTTAGGCTGAAAATCCAACTATAATTTACCCAACATTAAAGTGAGGATATTAACAACCAAAGATTATTATCAGAAAGCATCCGGAGATCTTAATGTTCGACACCTAAAAGCTAAAGGTAGGTATATCAGAGACTCAAAAATATTTTTCCAAATAGAGATGAAATATTTTCATTATCACTCCTTATGTAACTTTTTACTGATATTTTATTTAGTAGCCCATCAGTACATCCAACGGAGCGCCATACAGTGTCAAAAAAAGCCCGTGCTAAATTTTGTCAAATTAAAAAAATTTAGAAAATATATCAAAAATCGTTTCCCTACGACGGGACCTAGCTTAAAATTTATGTAAAAGGAAGTAGTTTTTCTGAAAAAATTTCAAAAAAAATCAAAGGACATAAACATTTTTAAAAATAAGATTTTAATTAATAAATTACAAAAAATCTAAAAAATAATTTTTTGATAATTCTTTGCACTAATTTTTTAAACGTTTATTCAGAAATGCACAATTTAGAGAAGAACGATTAAAATTGATTCATTTTCGAAGAAATTATGAGCATTTAAAAAAAACATCCTAAATTTTGAATATATATATAAAAATATAAATATATATAAAAAAAATGTGCCAAATCAAAAATGTCAACTTCGATGGTATGTCGAGTTGGCATGGAATGCCCCATATAATATACAATATATATACTCTATAAATTTCTTGGAGTGAGTTTTCACTCCACTAAGAGTGGAAATTGAGCCACTCCAATCAGAGTGAAAGACCCTCTCTAAAAGAGTAAGATCTCACTCTTAAAGAGTAAACTCTAAAAAGAGTGGCTCAATTTTCGCTCTTAGTAAAGTGAAATCTCACTCCACGAAATTTAGAGAGTACATATATCGAAATTTGAAGTTGCTACCCACTCGGGCTTAAGCTCTCCTGCCGGGCTTGGCCGTTAGCATTTGTTATAGCCAATGAAGTTGCTACTTTTTGCTTTCTATCTACTATTTTGACATTTTTTTGGTTACAATTTTGTTTGGTTTATAAATGTTGTAACCCCAAAATGAGTGATATTAATATATATAAAGTTTTTGAATCTGTAAAAGAAATCCAATTAGAAGGAAAAAGAATTAGAGCTACAGCAAAGAATTATGGGATACCGAGAACAAGTTTATCAAGATATATTGAGAAATTGATAACACAATGCCGAATATTTCGAATGTAACCGATAAAGTATGTTAACAAACTATTCTGCATCAAATTACTTCGCATGTTTCACCGCTAATGGTAAGCTAAAACATTTAATTTGTTTTGCAGCTTGATTAAAAAACTGTGCTTGCATTTTTTCTACAGTTTATAGGTTTTTTCAAGTGGTCTACGCATTGATACAAAATTTTTTGGGGTTAAAAAAAACGTTTTCGAAAGTCGACTATAAGTTTTTCCAGTGAAGTTATAAAAAGATTTAACCATGCTTAGTAGTTAGCTAACACCTTCGGTTAAATAACATATTATATACATTCCTTTAACTCTTTTTTAAACAAATTGTATGTACTTCTATTAAAAGGTGTCCCACTCATTAAGACATTCCCCTATCTGACAGTTCTATTCTATTGCAGCCACTACTAGTGCAGTACTGCGTCTATTGTTACTATATCCCCTTCAATGTCTCGGTCTTAAAAGACGAAGTAAATTAGTTAATGTTGATTTATTAGAAACCAAGTAAAAAGGGGGTTATTGAGCAAGCGTTTTGGCTAATTGAGCAAGCCGCCGCGCCTGCTCAATTGTCCACCAGGACATTTGGACAATTGGGGTGGTTGCTCGATCATCCAATGCATTATGTCCAATCACCCTAAAGGTATTTCGAGCTTAAAACTAGAGAAAAGCAACTTAACTTTTGAGACAACATTAAGAAACGTTAAATTATGCTGCCGTGCTAAGGAAGAAAGCATTAAAAAACAATTAAAACATTGTTGGTTACATACTTTTTTCCTTAGCACGGCAGTATGGATAAATGCAAAAAACTGTTTAATAAAAATACGTATATTAAGAATAAATAACATTTCAGAAAAGTCGTGATTTATTGACACACAGGGAGCAGAACACCTGACTAGCAGAAGAGACGTAGCTAATCACAATTTATTCTTTCGCGGTAAAGATATTTTTATTGGTTACGTCTATTCTGCTAGTCAGGTGTTCTGCTCCCTGTGTGTCAATAAATCACGACTTTTCTGAAATGTTATTTATTCTTAATATACGTATTTTTATTGTACAGTTTTTTGCATTTATCCACAACTTAACGTTTCTTAATGTTTTCTCAAAAGTTAAGTTGATTTTCTCCAGTTTTACCCAGTTAAAAATTTTGTATGTGTTCCCACGTGTGTTCCCGTATGGGATCTCTTAAAGGTTCCCACATGGGCTCCCATATGGGATCCTGTGTGCTAGGGAATTTTGTCACGATTGAGGAAACACTGTACATAGGATCACATGCACGTGCATGTGTTCCCTTACGGGATCCTTAATCTATTAAACAATTAAAATGAATCTACAAAAAGAATATTGTTAGGAAAATAATTCATTAGTCAGTAACTGTTACACACTATATTCACAAGAACAAAAAATCTACTGCGCAGCCGTAAGTGCTGTAGAAAACTACTGCGCAATATGTTTAGTTTTCAAAAATTGATTTGAAATCCTATGTACATGGGATCATATGTACAGTGTTCCCTCGAGGGTTCGTGCCAAAGTTCCCTGGTACACAGGATCCCATATGGGAACCCATGTAGGAACCTTTAAGGGATCCTATAAGGGAACCCATACAGAAACACACGCGGGAACACATACGAAATTTTTAACTGGGTAAGCTCGAAATACCTTTAGGATGATTGAGCATAATGCATTGGATGATTGAGCAATCACCCCACTTGTCCAAATGTCCTGTCGGACAATTGAGCAGGCGGCTTGCTCAACTAGCCAAAACGCTTGCTCAATAAGGGGCCATTCATTAATTACGTAAGCATGATTTTAGTTAATTTTGACCCCCCCCCCCTCCACCATGTAAGCATACATAAGATTTTTCGTACCCCCCCCCCTATTCTTACGTAAAATTTTTGTATAACTACCCTTAAATTCTTTTGAAAGTATGCTTTCATCAGAAAAAGGTTAATTGCACTTAAACACATCATTATTTGATATAATTTAAAGATTTTTATTTTTTAAAAGATAAAAGTAGATAATTTAACGAATCTATCAAAAAACTACAAAAGAAACTTTACTTTAAGTAACATCAAATAAACGACGAAATTTGAAACTTAGTTTTGCAATTAACTAATTTTTATGCTACTATACGGGTAAGGAATAAAAATTAAATTAGTATTTAAATATTTTTAAGCAAATTATTCTTGTCTCCCCTAATTTTGCAATTTTTCGAGCTTTATCTAATTACGGAAAAATAATACAAATTAAATTATTACTTTAAAGTTGTTAAATAAAGTATTATTGTTAAATCTTCTAACCAGTCCTAAACAATTCATACGACTCTCAGTCAATTTTAGAAAACTCAAAACAGTTAAAACTATTTTTGAACTAGTTTTTAGCAGGTTTAACCTAGTTTTAAATAGTTAGAAACTTGTTTTAAATAGTTTTTAACAAGTTAAAAAAAGTTCTAACCAGTCCTAAGGGGTCATCAGGTAATATTTTTAAAGGCGGGAGGGGGGTAGGCAAAATATCACAGTCCATGGAAATTCTAAATGAGTTGGAAACAGTATAACCTACTTTTAAACTAGTTTTTAGCAGTTATAAACTAGTTTTAAATAGTTAGAAACTTGTTTTAAATAGTTTTGTTCAAGTTAAGAACAGTTCTAACTAATCCTAAACAGTTTTATACGAGTTTCAGTCAGTTTTAAAAAACTGGAAACAGTTAAAACTACTTTTAAACTAGTTCTAAACAATTTCAAACTAGTTTTTAGAATCAGTTTTAAAAAACTGAAAAAAGTTAAAAGTACTTTTAAACTAGTTTTAAGTAGTTTTAAACTAGTTCTAAATAGTTAGAAACTTGTATTGAATAGTTTTAAACAACTTAAGAACAGGGCCCTTATCACGTAATTTTGAAAACGAAACCGAAAACGAAAACGAAAACGCAAGTTCGATTTTCAAATTTTTTGTGAAATGTCAGTTTGCCTTTGAGATCATTATGATCATTGTTTATAATTTGAAATCGTCACTATTTAGTTGTTAATAGAATTTTACAAGATTATAAAATTAACCACTTCGTCGGTATGACGCCAAAATTGGCGTCATGCGTGAAGTGTCCAGGAGCTGTAAAAAATTAGCATAATGGCGTTATGACTATTTCTCGATTATTAATGTCTGTTGTGATTTTTTATGTTTGTAAACATAGTATTCTTATATTTTAAGATTCGGTGATTAGGAATAAAATACTAAAAATTCAATTTTTTTAGGTCTTTATTGTTTTTTTAGCAAGTTGCATATAGACGATTTTCAATAATTTTCGCGAATGGCATCATATGTTTCTTCAGTTATTGTCCTTGATTTTCAGTTTTTTTTTTTAAAAAACTTATTTTTGGCAACAAATATGTTGTCTCAGGATGATCCGCTGGGGGTCATTTTTATGCGGGGGGTGACTTGCACCCACGTGAAAATTAAAATTAAAAACTTATTTTTGACAACAAATATGTCGTCTCAGGATGACCCACCGGGTGTCATTTTTATGTGGGTAAAGAGAATTGCACCCACGTAAAAATTAAAATAAAAAAAAAACTTTTTTTTGTCAATCGGGGGAAGGGGCAACGGAAGAATTTCTATGTGGGGGTAGGTAATGCTGGACGCTATATTTGCTGACAGAATAGGTTTTTAATTTTTTGATTTTAATTTTCACGTGGGTGCAATTCCCCCTACCCACATAAAAATGACCCCCGGTGGGTCATCCTGAGACAACATATTTGTTGTCAAAAATAAGTTTTTAATATTTTGATTTTAATTTCACGTGAGTGCAAGTCACCCCCCGCATAAAAATGACCCCCAGCGGATCATCCTAAGACGACATATTTGTTGTTAAAAATAAGTTTTTTTACTTTTTGATTTTAATTTTCACGTGGGTGCAAGTCCCCCTACCCACATAAAAATGACCCCCGATGGGTCATCCTGAGACAACATATTTGTTGTCAAAAATAAGTTTTTAATATTTTGATTTTAATTTTCACGTGGGTGCAAGTCACCCCCCGCATAAAAATGACCCCCAGCGGATCATCCTAAGACGACATATTTGTTGTCAGAAATAAGCTTTTTTACATTTTTATTTTAATTTTCACGTGGGTGCAAGTCACTCCCCGCATAAAAATGACCCCCAGCGGATCATCCTAAAACAGGATATTTGTTGACAAAAATAAGTTTTAAATTTTTTTATTTAAATTTTCACATGGGTGCAAGTAGCCCCCCCCCCCGCACAAAAGTGACCCCCAGCGGATCATCCTAAAACAGGATATTTGTTGACAAAAATAAGTTTTAAAAAAAAATAAACTGAAAATCAAGGACAATAACTGAAGAAACATATGATGCCATTCGCGAAAATTATTGAAAATTGTCTATATGCAACTTGCTAAAAAACAATAAAGACCTTAAAAAATTGAATTTTTAGTATTTTATTCCTAATCACCGAATCTTAAAATATAAGAATACTATGTTTACAAACATAAAAAATCACAACAGACATTAATAATCGAGAAATAGTCATGACGCCATTATGCTTATTTTTGACAGCTCTGGGACACTTCACGAATGACGCCAATTTTAGCGTCATACCGACGAAGTGGTTAATTTTATAATCTTGTAAAATTCTATTAACCCCTAAATAGTGACGATTTCAAATTATAAACAATGATCATAATGATCTCAAAGGCAAACTGACATTTCACAAAAAATTTGAAAATCGAATTTGCGTTTTCGTTTTCGTTTTCGGTTTCGTTTTCAAAATTACGTAATAAGGGCCCAGTTCTAACCAGTTCTAAATAAGGAGCGGTGATCATCGGTTTCGCGGTTTCGCGTTTTTGCGACTTCGCGGTTTCGCGGTCTCACGACTTTGCGGTTTCGCGGCTTCGCGGACGACGCGTTGATCATGTGCACTACCGAAACTGCAGAAGCTCTGGGCGTATTGGTGAACGAATGCCTGAGATTGGCATAGCGCTGGGTGGAAGACGGATGCCTGCAATTGGCTCTGGAAAAGACCGAAGCGCTGCTAGTCACAGACAGACGTGATTATACAGCTTACAAAACCGAACACTCAACAGTCAGAGAAACAGGCGAGAAAAAAGGCGCCCCGTCAAACTCTGAAAAAGAGGTGAGCAACTGGGACGCCTCACAGTGGTCGGATTGACCGAAAAAACGGGAAAAACTATTTTTCGACGTTATTTCATGTAAAATATGTTTTGAATGATCTTTACAATGATTTTATAGTGCCCTGAGGCGATTGAGGCTATTAATAAATGTAAAAAATAATTATTTATAATAATTTGTTATCAACAAATTTTTAAAAATTAAAATTTTTTTAAAAGTATTGATAAAAAAAGTTATTTTTAATAAATAATATAAATATAGACTTTTAAAAATTGTTTCATGTAATTGCTTATTTCGTCGCTTGGGAGAAGAACTCTGCCATTTCGATAAAGCTCTGAAAACAAAACCAACTCGCAAGAGCTCTGAAAACTGCGCCATTCTAATTAACATTTGAAGAAAGTGCCATTTCGGAATTGACAGATTTTGTTTTTAAATTTAGGTTGGCAACGCGAAAGATTTTGATTAGGTTAAGAATATCTATATAAAAAAACAAGCTCAGGTGATTTAAAAAATTTAAGAATTAAAATAAATTTACAATTATGTTTTAGTATTGATCACCTGAGCTTGTTTTTTTATGCTGACATTATTAACCTAATAAAAATCTTTCGGGTTGCCAACCGAAATTTAATAACAAAATCTGTCAATTTCGAAATGGCACTTTCTTCAAATGTTAATTAGAATGGCACAGTTTTCAGAGCTCTTGCGAGTTGGTTTTGTTTTCAGAGCTTTATCGAAATGGCAGAGTTCTTCTCCCAAGCGACGATTTGTTTAAACAAATTATAATGGTTTATTTACAACTATTTATCAAATTAAGCTAAAGAGTAGCAACGAGATTCTCAATTTTACAACTTTTCAAGACAAATGTTACCAGTTATTAACAAAAAACTAAAAATAACAATTGTATGCATTGTTTAAACAAATTATTATTGTTTAATTTCATTTTTTTTCTATTTAAGCTATAGAGCTGCAATTTTTTCTCAATTTTGCAACTTTTTAAGCTGAACGATACCAATTACTAACAACAAAATAAAAAAAACAATTTCATCAATTGTTTAAACAAATTATATTCCTTCAATATCAACTTTTCATAAAGTTAAGCTACAGAGTTGCAACTTACTTCAATTTTACAACTTTTTAAGCTGAATGATTCCAATTACTAACAAAAAACAAAAAATAACAATACTGCCAAATGTTTAAATAAATTATTATTTTTTAATTTCAACTTTTTATCTATTTAAGCTGCAGAGTTGCAACTTTTTCTCATTTTTGCAACTTCTCAAGCTGAATGATGCCGATTACTAACAAAAAATTAAAAATAACAATACTACCAAACGTTTAAACAAATTATAATTATTTAATTTTAACTTTTCATCAAATTAAGCTGCAGAGTTAAAATTTTCTTTAAAATTTTTAAAAATTAACATTTCTTAAAATTATTTATCGCAATTGTGTCCTACGAAAGACGTAACTGTTAAAAATGAACATTTTCTAAAATATCGTATAAATAAATATAAATAATTGAATTTTTTCTGTGCTTACCCTAACTTATATTGATGTCCATGCTTAAACATAGAGCTATATGAAAATAGTAACTGCAGAAAAAAATACTGAGTACTAAATAATGATTTTTGATTTGGCAAATTGTTGTAAGATGTGTTTGTTTGAACGAATTGTTGCAAAGAAATTAGGAAAACTGTTAAGTAATGAAAAATAAATGCTACGTACCATTTGATTCTTTTGGAAAAGTTACTAAAAGAACATTGACATGCACTGAGAAAAATGAATGTTCACCCGTAATATCTAGATGTTAACGCGTAACATATTTATCATTTAGTACATTGTCTCCACGCGCGAGTACGGACATGGGTGCACTAAAATGCACAAAACATAAAATGGCGCAAATATGCGCAGCTGAATTTTTGAGATCTGCTACACAACAGTTAAGATTACATAAAAATCATAAACAGAAGACTTCACCAAGCGTCACTTTTTTTTGGCACTCTTTTTTCCCACGATTTCTTTGTAATTAAAACACATTATTTATTGTAATAAAAAAAAAACAAAGGACAACAAAATAAATTAAATTTTTCCCATTTTTCGGTTATTTAATGTCTGAATAATAACTTCTGTTCATTATATGCTAATAATTTTATATTTTTCGAAGAAAAACATTAGTAGTAATAGCGTACAGTTTTGACACTTCTATAGTAAGATAATATTACGTGACTTTGGCACCATATTGTATACAGACTACTAACTTTTTGCTCAAATAAAATTAATTTCCTACTTTTTTGGAGTTTCCTGAGGTGACGTACATTAGCATAATTTTATTTTTTACAATTTTAAAAAATCGGTTTTTTCCCGTTTTTCCTGTCGATCCGACCACTGTGCGCCTGCGGGAAAAACCCCTAAAAAGTAAAGAGCTCTGAACCTCCAGAGCAAACTTTAAAGGATGCAGAGCATCAGAATGCACATCAGAACAAACAGTCTGCAAAAAGTATTGCAGGGACATCGTAAGACAGTTTCGCAAGAGGACATCATTGAGGCTCTGAACGAAAAGATCGGATTATCCAATCCTGGAGATGAGCAGTGGATTCGAGTGGGTGGTAATGACAGGAATACGTATGTATAGCTGTTATTTCTCACCCAACGATCAACTGTCAGCCTTCGAAGATCAGACCCTGAAACTAGCCTTAGAGAATCAGGATTCTAATTTAATAATGGTATTAGTTGGATACTCTCATTACAGGTAACTTTAACTCCAAGTCATCGCAATAGGTCGAGACAAGACTCGATAAAAGAGGAATCTTGGTTGAAAAAATGATCTCCAGGAACAACCTGATGGTTGCGAACCAGTAGAGGTCTTGGACACTAAGGAGAAACGGTCAGGGATCAAAAATTTGTATTATAATCACAACGACCCTCCTGCATAAACTCATTAAAGATTGGCACGTCCTAGAGGAATGTATCCGAGATGTCGAAAATGCTCCACGGGGTCTGGTTTATAAAATCTGGCATATTATAAAGGCTTTGTTTCCTCCGGCAAAATAAAAGTCTCCTCCTACAGGCCTATTTTCTGTTAGATACGATGGGTAAACTTCTAGAGGACATGGTGCTGCAGAGAATGCAATCTCACTTGACTTGTGAGAATAGTCTATCTGATAACCAATTTGGTTTACACCAGGGCCTGTCCACAGTAGACGCCGTTCTGAAGGAAGTGGGCCAAGGCAGAGAAGAAAAGAACAAATTGGGACCAGGGAAGAAAAAGGGTTTCTGCGCGTTGGTAGTTATTGACATATATTCAACGCATTTAATACCGTGCGATGTAAAGATCTCATCCAGTCGATGAGAAACAAAGGTTTACCGCCCTACTTGTTGCGAATAATAGATAATTATCTTAGCGACAGGTAAGTTATATACGAGGGTGACACCTGCACTCTAAAGGATTAAATACCAACTTTTTTCACACAGAACCTACAAATATGCACATTTTTTCCTAACCTTGCAATTTATCGATCTTCAACTAATTATATAAGAGAAATACAAAATTAAATTATTAGTTAAATATTTTTTAAACAAATTATTATTGTTAAATTCTTTGTTGATAATTATACAAAGATCGATTAATTGCAAAATGAGGAACAACTGCATATCTGTAGGTTCAATGTGAACAAAGTTGCTAGTTAACAATATTGATATGTTTAAAAAATTTTAAAAAATAATTTATTACTTATTTCTTAGCCGTAATCATATCAAGATCGGTTAATTGCAAAATTAGGAAAAAGATGCATATTTGTAGGTTAAATGCAAAAAATGTTGGTAGTTAACAGTATTAATTTGTTTAAAGATTGTTTAAATAATAATTTAATTTTTATTCCTTATCCGTAATCGCATTTAATTACGATTACAGTCAATTTTATTTTGTCCAAAAGTGACGGCTAAAGGATCAACCAAGCTCTGTTGGTGGGTCGTTGACCGCCATAAATTACATCTATTGCAGAATCTGTTGGTCTTCAACAGCCAAACAAACCGCTTTAAACAAGTTAAGGTGTGTAAATTCACCTTAACTTTATATCGTGCTTTCAGGTGAATTTCCATACATAGTTAAATCTTACGTAAGATTAACTATTACACCCCCCTCCTCCCGACGTAAGCATATGTAGAGATTTTTGAACCTCCCCCCCTGCCCCTGAGATGCTTACGTAATTAATGAATGGCCTCTAACTCCCTTTTTACTGGGAATAATAGAATGTCACAATTGGTGGAACTTCAATTTTGTTTCTATAAAGAGCTAAATATTATTTTTAAAGTATTTTCGAAATATGGAAAAATGATTAAAAAATTAAACAAAATAATATTTATAGTCAACGTGAAGATATCATTCACTCGGAGTTAAAGATGGTAAAAAAAGAAAAAAAAAACAAATTTTCTTTTATGTTTCGTTAGCACCGCTGTTCTCTTTAGAAACTATAATTGTTAATTGTCTGACGTCTTTTTTTAAAAGACGCAATTGACTATATATAACTAATTTATTTTTACTTAACGGTAAATATGTGCTTTTTCTTTAAATAAATAAATAATAAAATTTTAGTTTCTGAAGAGGACAGCGGTGTTGTTTGACGTGCAGATTACAGAAAAAATATAGAGAACTTTCATGAAGGCGGTTATCATAATTTTTATGAGCGCAAAACTACGATTTTTTTTTTTAAAAATGCACAAAAATGACGATTTTTCCCTTTTAACTTCCAAACTTTATGACTTAAAAATCTGAAATTTGGTATACTTGTGTAGATTGACGTGTATATTACAGGAAAAATATATAGAACACGATTGAAGGTGATCTTCATAGCGTGGTCAAGGAAAAAAACAAGATTTTTGAGCATTTTGAATGCATTTTTGCTAACTTGTTGTATTCTTGACATAGTTATTACCACCACTTTCTCTATATTTTTCCTGTAATGTACACTATAAAATTCATTCGTTTGCCGATTTTGAGCTCTCTAAGTCAAACGGTTTGAATGATCAGGGGGATCATAATAGACTCTAATAGACTCTAAGTCTATTAGACTTAGAGTGTTGAAATTTGGTACGCTTAAAGAGTTTGATGTGTAGATTACAGGAAAAATATAGAAACCAATCATGGAGGCGGTCATCATAGTGTTTTCGAGCTAAAAATCCCGACTTTTAGAAAAAATGCATATAAATGTCCCTGTCCCTACCCTTTAACTTCCAAAATTTTTAAGTTAATGTGCTAAAATTTGGTACACATATATATTTTGGCATGTATATAACGGGAAAAACATAGAGAACACTATTGAAAGTGATGTTTATAGTGTTGTCAATGAAAGAACAAGAGTTTTCAGCATTTTCAATACACTTTTGCTAAAACCTCTTGCTGTATAATTGAAATAGATATGACCATCACTTTCTACATATTTTTCCTGTAATATGCGCCAAAAAATACATATATTTGTGCCCAATTTGAGTTCTCTAAATCAAATAGTTTGGAAGATCAAGGTGGGGGAATGGTCTATTTTTTTATGACAAAAATGCACTTAAAATGGATTTTTATTACCCCTTGTTAGCAACCGAAGAAAACAAAAAAACCTATTCACTTTTTTGAACCGGTCGAAAGCTCTCGTGAATCCGCATTCTCAAAAGGCGAAGGCAGATTAATACTGATTATTTGGATTATTCAATGAATCAAAAATTTGAATGGGAATGTAAAATTTTTTGCTGCTAATTTACAAATATTATGAATCGGAAATATATTATTAAGCAACTTTTTTTACTGACCGTTGCATGAGATTATTACTATTAAAGTAAAGTCATTTATAAATAAACATTATTTAACGCAAAATCAATTATAAAGTCAAATTTATTTTTAAAACAAACGTTATATTAAATGGTTTAATAAAGAAAAACAATTTCGTACACATCTTTTTGACAAAAAATATTATGCATTTTTTAAATTCAAAAATAAGAAAAAATTTGTAAAATTAAGTGAAATTGAAGATTTGCATTTTTGAACGTTTAAGTGAACTACTTTTTAGATATTTTTCGAAATGTATATAAAATTATAAGAGAGAAAAAATAAACTGATATGTCGTAAATTACATGCGTGTGAAGTTGACCCCAACTCAAAAAATTTTGATCCTTTTTTTAGATTTCTGAGTTCCTTTAGATGAGTTCTAGAGTGCCTGATACTATTTAGCAATAGTTCTGGCGATTTCAGGAGTTTAAAATCGTTATAAAATCTCGTTATGGATGTCCTCAAACTATTCATAGCGACCAAGGAAGCAACTTTATTAGTAAAATCATGAAGTTGTTTTGTAAAATCTTTAACATTGAGAAAATCGAGTCTACACCCCCAATCTTTAGGTTCTTTAGAACGTAGCCATCAAGATCTAGTTCAGTATCTTCGTCAGTTCGGAGAAGGCCAGTCTTGGGATGAACATTTGAGATATGCTTTATTTTCATATAACATTGCAATCCATGAGTCAACAGGATTCGCTGCCTTTACTTTAGTTTTCGAAAGAGAAGCTAGAATTCCCTCTAATTTCTCCCAAGATTTACTTGACAAAACCTACTCTCGATATTTGCAGGAATTATTCCACAAACTTGACAACACTCAATCATTAGCTCGCGAAAATCTTAAAAAGTCCAAATTAAAAAGCAAACATTATGATAAAAAGGTACATTACGTTAATTACAAAATTGGAGATATAGTTAATCTAAAAATAAGTGTTAGAAACGATAAAAAATTTGATCCATTTTTCGAAGGACCTTATGAAATAATTGAATTAATAGGAGAAAGTAATGCAAAAATAAGAAAATTTAAAAATAATCAAGTTAAAATTGTCCATAAGGATCAATTGCAGTTAACGCCTCTTTAAATCAATGATTTTAATAACTTAAAGTTCTAATTTTTATTCTATCTAATTAATAAACGTGATCAAATCAAGTATTTTGTGAAAATTACCAGTTTTCCATTATGACCGGACATGACCGGTCACGACCTGTCTTCATTTAAATAAAATATAAACGTTTTGTTACAAAATATTTATACAAAATATTTACATAAAGATGTTACATTGAAGAATGTTTATTTTTTAATATTACAACCGGCTTACGTAACTAATTTCCTTATTAATCATTAAATATGTTAAAATTTTAAATAAACATTTTAAGTATTCAAAATAACTATCAATAAAACCCTAAGGTCAAAACTGAAGAATTCGCTGCCATGATCCATCTCTGCTTGAGGCAAACAAAGGATGGTACAGTTACCCAACTATGCTTAGTTACCGCTCAAAATAATAATTGCGTCATTATCATCGTTCATTGTTGTCAATTGTTGTGCCTCAAACAAATTTAATAATGGAAGTATACCAAGCAATTGTACCTCGTTGGTACTTGCCATACGAATTGTGGCGTAACTCCCCTTATAATCAGATTAATTTAACAATCGTACGTATATAAATATGTAGTGCTTAAAAGCGCCACACTAATTCTTCCTGTTGAAAGTCTGTGTCTAGTAGAATTCTCTTTTTCTGCAAGGAAAGTAGTTTTCTTTTCTTCTAATTCTTGTTTAGCATTCCAATCTATCTTCTAATTGTAAATCTTTGTCCCTCGTTTTAAGTCTACTTTTGTAGTTCTTTCGTTAGAAATATTGCTGCAAAGCAATAACAAAAATTATTCCTTTTATTTCTTACAGCGAGCGTGAAATTTTCTCAAAGCCTGAGTCTCCTTACGTACATTTATGTGCTAACATCTGGATAGGCAAAAACTCACAAGTGGGAATATGGAGATGTGATGTGTGCTTCCAGAATGGAAATCTTCCTCCAAACGAAGAAGGAACCCTACTGGAAAATCTTATATAGGTTCCTAGTAGGAATCCTATACGATTTCTACGTAGATTCTTATAGGATTCTATATAGGAACCTATGTAGATTCCTATAGGAACATTCCTATAGGAAAAACGCATGTGATTTTGTATAGACATGACATAGGAAAACATATAATATCCTATAGGGTTAAATTTCACATTTTTATAGGAAAACATATATTTTCCTATAAGAATCCTATAGATATAACATAGGAAGATATATGGTTACATATAGGATGATATATGCAAACCTATAGGAAAACATATAGTTTCCTATATTGCTGCACATATTAAATCCTATAGGAAAACATATATTTTCCTATAAGAATTCTATAGATATGAAATAGGAAGATATATGATTAGGGGAGAGGGACCCAAGTTGGACACCCCTTCGTCTTATTGCTGTAGAATCCAAACCAAATAAAATATATTAAAATGTTTTATACCGGATGAAAGTACAATTTATAAGGTAACTTATGGCCACAGAGATAAAATTTTATTGTGAACATAAACATTTTTTAAAGTGTCTTTTCTAATTGTTAAAATTTTCGGTATAAAAAAAAGTGTCCCCAAGATAGACACCTTCTTAAAAGTCTCTGAAAATTGTAGTAAATAATAAATTAACATCGTGTAAAAATTCTTAAACTAATTTTTAATCATTTTACGGAATTTATCAGGAAATAAAATTTCTTAAAACTTCAATCTAATAGCTTAACAGTAAAAAGTAATAAAATATCGAAAAATATCGATATATCAAATTCTCTAACGATAACATCACATTTTATGGTGTAAAAAAAAAAAATTTAATTAATTGGCTCAAAAAATTATTAAAAAAAGTGTAAAATCCAAAATATGCAAATAAATACATTGAGATTTGAAGCCTGTCCATCTTAGGGTACATGACACCATTTTTTCATCCCCAGTAAACATATATATATACGAACACTGAATTAGTAAAATCATTTTAGGATATTATTATACGATAAATAAAGAATATTATAACGTTTAGTACTCATTCTAAATCATAAATTTAAGTAACTTTACCAACTTAAGAAAAAACTATTACAAAACTTTTTTAGACCCAATATTACGTGGCATGTGTAGAAGAAAAACCAACTGGTTTTTTTTCTTCAAACGTGCATCAAAATCTTCGTCTAGACAAACAACAAAAATGACAAAAAGCATAAGGTGCTGCCACCTTAAACAAAAATTTTATACGAAATGTCCAACTTGGGGCCCTGCCAATCTTGGGGCCCACTCATTTATATAAAGTAATAGTTCGTTTTCTACACCAATTATGGGTGAATACTGAAGAACATTGTCTACGATGGATATTCGAAGCTTGAAATAATCTTGTACTCCTGGAATATTTGAAGGAGTAGGGTATCCGCACCGCAGGTTCGGCCAGGATCGTGAGTCTAAAATTTGCACAATTCTACTATATGGATCATGGAGATTGAGGTTAAGAGCTCCATAAACCCATTGACATTTCCAGCAACTGCTGAGTGTCATCACATCAAAGACATTTGTCCGCCTGCATCCCGGACAGCCTAGTGCCGGAGTTAGTGCAAATAAAATGTTAAAGGACTGTGCTTCCCTACTGGAAAATCCTATATAGGTTCCTAGTAGGAATCCTATAACATTTCTGAGTAGATTCTTATAGGATTCTATATAGGATCCTATGTCGATTCCTATAGGAACATTCCTATAGGAAAAACGCATGTGATTTTGTATAGACATGACATAGGAAAACATATATTATCCTATAGGGTTAAATTTCACATTTTTATAGGAAAACATATATTTTCCTATAAGAATCCTATAGATATAACATAGAAAAATATATGGTTACATATAGGATGATATATGAAAACTTATGGGAAAAAATATAGTTTCCTATATTGGTTCACATATGAAATCCTGCAGGAAAACATATAGTTTCCCATAAGAATATTTATAGGAAACTACATGTTTTCCTACAGGACTTTTACTAACTTGGAGCAGAAATTTATTTGTTTTCCTATATAGGATCGTACGTAAATTCCTATAGGACAGCATGTAGTTTCCTATGACAATCTATATAGGAAACTACATGTTTTCCTATAGGGTTCCTATGGGAGTCCCATATAGGAGTGTATATGGGTCAGCATATAGGAATTTATATAGGTTCCTAGGTAGGATCCTACATAGGATTTCTGAAAATGACTTTTTTCAAATGCGCATACCTCCGCACTGATCCAATGTCAGAATTTAAACTTAAATGCTTCAAGCACAGGAGAGCTCTCCCTTTTTATATCTTATCTATCGAGTCTCGTTTGTGTGTTTAGATGAGAGAACGCACCTAAACACACAAACAACTCCAGATAGATAAGATATAAAAAGGGAGAGCTCTCATATGCTTGAAGGAGTTAAGTTTAAATTCTGACATTGGCTCAGTGCGGAGGTATGCGCATTTGAAAAAAGTCATTTTCAGAAATCCTATGTAGGATCCTACCTAGGAACCTATATAAATTCCTATATGCTGACCCATATACACTCCTATATGAGACTCCTATAGGAACCCTATAGGAAAACATGTAGTTTCCTATATAGATTGTCATAGGAAACTACATGCTGTCCTATAGGAATTTACGTACGATCCTATATAGGAAAACATATAAATTTCTGCTCCAAATTAGTAAAAGTCCTGTAGGAAAACATGTAGTTTCCTATAAATATTCTTATGGGAAACTATATGTTTTCCTATAGGATTTCATATGTGATCTAGTATAGGCAAGTATATGTTTTTTCTATAGGTTTCCATATATGATCCTATATGTAATCATATATCTTCCTATTTCATAACTATAGAATTCTTATAGGAAAATATGTTTCCTGTAGGATTTCATATGTGAACCAATATAGGAAACTATATTTTTTCCCATAGGTTTTCATATATCATCCTATGTGTAACCATATATCTTCCTATGTTATATCTATAGGATTCTTATAGGAAAATATATGTTTTCCTATAAAAATGTGAAATTTAACCCTATAGGATAATATATGTTTTCCTATGTCATGTCTATACAAAATCACATGCGTTTTTCCTATAGGAATGTTCCTATAGGAATCGACATAGGATCCTATATAGAATCCTATAAGAATCTACTCAGAAATGTTATAGGATTCCTACTAGGAACCTATATAGGATTTTCCAGTAGGGAAGCACAGTCCTTTAACATTTTATTTGCACTAACTCCGGCACTAGGCTGTCCGGGATGCAGGCGGACAAATGTCTTTGATGTGATGACACTCAGCAGTTGCTGGAAATGCCAATGGGTTTATGGAGCTCTTAACCTCAATTTCCATGATCCATATAGTAGAATTGTGCAAATTTTAGACTCACGATCCTGGCCTAACCTGCGGTGCAGATAGCCTACTCCTTCAAATATCCCAGGAGTACAAGATTATTTCAAGCTTCGAATATCCATCGTAGACAATGGTCTTCAGTATTCACCCATAATTGGTGTAGAAAACGAACTATTACTTTATATAAATGATGAAGATCCACAAGAGTTTGCTTCACACAATGGTCCGATCTATTAACCTTTTAATAAAATTCCTTTTATGTGTTTATTGACATTTTCAAGCTTGGAATTTTATAATGTTTATTTTTTTGTACTTTGAAGATCTTATTTTATAATAAATTGAAAATTTTAATATAACAAAATAAAAATGTATATGGGACATTTCACGTCAACCGGCTCAGAGCTCCTTCCAAAATTCTAATCAACGAAAATCAACTTATTACGGCTCAAAATAATCGTTAGCTTATACTCTTTCGAATAAAAAGTGGCGAATTAAAAAATTCAAAATGGCGTTCATAATGCACTACTTTTTGTAAATTTTTTTACTAACCCAGCTAACAAAAATGTATTAATTAGCTTCAGAAAATAATTGTAACTTGTTGGAAAATGGGTCACTTTTACGTTTTTGGGGTTGCTGATTGTGAGTCTAATGTTAGATTTGAAAAATTTTAAAAATTCAAAATGGCGGATCCAATATGGCGACCAAAATTTTAAAAAAATTACCAGATTTGCTTGAAACTTGTTACTCGGGGGTTTTTAGGGTCGCTGATTACGAATCTGAAGGTAGATTAAAAAAAATTTCAAAATTCAAAATGGCGGATCCAATATGGCGTCCATAATTTTAAAAAAATCATTAGATTTGCTTAAAAATTGTTACTTAAGGGTTTTTGGGGTCACTGATCACGAATCTGAAGTTAGATTTAAAAAAATTTTCTAAATTCAAAATGGCGGATCTAATATGGCGACCAAAATTTTAAAAAAATTACAAAAAAAATACAAACGCAGTAGTGTTCAAAGGGTTTACTACAAGCGCACTAGTGTTCAAACAGTTAAATACAAACGCAGCAGTTTTCAAAGGGTTAATTACATGCGCAGTTATGTTCAAAGAGTTAAATACATTCGCAGAAGTGTTCAAAGGGTTTAATACATGCGCAGTAGTGTTCAAAGGATTATTGGATCCTCCATTTTCAATTTTAAAAATTTAACATTTGATTCGAAATTAGCGACGCCAAAAACCACCAAGTAACAAGTTTCAAACAAATCTGATAATTTTTTTAAAATTTTGGTCGCCACATTGGATCCGCCATGTTGAATTTTGAAAAATTTTCAAATCTAACTTCAGATTCGTAATCAGCGACCCCAAAAAACCCCAAGGATCAAGTTTTAAACAAACCTAATGATTTTTTTAAAAATCCTGTACGTCATATTGGATCCGCAATTTTGAATTTTGAAATTATTTTAATCCAACATCTGATTGGTAATCAGCGACCCCAAAAAACCCCTGAGTAACAAGTTTCAAGCAAATCTGATAACTTTTAAAAAAATTTTGCTCGCCATATTGGATCCGCCATTTTGAATTTTTAAAATCTTTTTAATCTACCTATAGATTCGTAATCAGCTACCCTAAAAACCCCCGAGTATCAAGTTTCAAGCAAATCTGATAATTTTTTTAAAATTTTGGTCGCCAAATTAGATCCGCCATTTTGAATTTTTAAAATTTTTCAAATCTAACATTAGACTCACAATCAGCGACCCCAAAAACGTAAAAGTAACCCATTTTCCAATAAGTTACAATTATTTTCTGAAGCCAATTAATACATTTGTTAGCTGGGTTAGAAAAAAAATTTGCAAAAAGTAGTGCATTAAGGACGCTATTTTGAATTTTTCAATTCGCCACTTTTTATTCGAAAGAGTATAAGCTAACGATTATTTTGAGCTGTAATAAGTTGATTTTCGTTGATTAGAATTTTGGAAGGAGCTTTGAGCCGGTTGACGCGAAACGTCCCATATATATGTATATACTCATTAAACTAGAAAACCCCTTCGTCTTCAAGATTTGTTGCCGTTGTTCTTGTCGCGTTGCATGTATATATATATATTATTCGGACTGATTTAAAAATCAAAATTTAACCCCATACTTGTTGTAATAAGAACTATCTATTAAATGACAATACTAATTTAAAATAACCAATTTTAGGACAACTTTAAATCATAACCCTAGGAACTTTGTTATGAATAAATGAATAAATGAATGAATAAATCATAATTTAGAGACAACATTAGTAAATTTCTATCAAATATAAAAGTTTGGAAATTTCTTAGGTGGGGAGGTGTGACGTCTAGCGTCTGTCTTCTAGTGATATTTATGAAAGGAACTGGAAAACTAAATTCAAATAAAGCAAAGAAATTTAGTTTGAAAAATAATATATTAAGATGATGCTAATTTTCGATAAAAGTTAAGAAATAGTAAAAACGAAACGAAACCTATTTAATAATAATACTAAAATATGTGTTAATAAATATGAAAAACATTACCTCTCTCCATCTTATTTTGCGAATAAAATAATAATTTTATAATAATTTATTAATAATGTAATAATTACATTTAGTTATAATTCATGATACGCATGTAAATAATATGATTGTATGTGTCAATAATTATAACTATTATAATATGTTGCTAATTCATGAATATGTGATTTGGATGGATAGTATATGAACAAATGCGCCACGAAATTAGTCACAGAACTATAAATAGAACAACCGTTACAAATAAGTGACAAGTCACTGTTGCTATGGGGAATCTGAGCATTCCTATTGGTTGAAATAAAGCAAAGGTCAAATGACGTCATAATGTGACACGTGTCATGAAGGTTATGTGACACACGTACCACCGTTGCTAGGTGAATAAAGTACACGTGTCATGAAGGTCAAGTGACGTAAAGCGTTCTGATTGGTCGAGTAGCAGGGTGTGGCAACCTCCCCCATTTAACTTATGAAAGGGGACTTGGGTATATAAGGCCTACCTCTGACTGTGTGACTCTCAGATTGCTTTGGTCGTTTGCGACATACAGGTCGTATTGAGATCGCTTAACCTAAAAATTTCGAATAGGTCTAATATTTAAATAAATTGTGGATTGTTATTAAATATAAATATTTGATCGATAAATTAATTGTGAAACGAACTTTTATCGATAGATTCATTGTGAAAAGAACTTTCATCGATAGATTCGTTGTGAACGAACTTTTATCGATAGATTCATTGTGAAACGAACTTTCATCGATAAATTAATAGTGAAACCAACTTTCATCGGTAAATTTGGAATGATACGGAATTTAATCAACGAATTAATAGTGAATGAACTTTAATCAATAATTTGATTATGAAACAAACTTTCGTCAACGATTTATTGTGATTTGAAGGATATTGTAAATTTATACAATAAATTTGGTTTTTATTCCCCGAGTGGGTTTTCCATTAAATTCGGTGTTTTATTTTAATAACCTAGAATCAATTTAAATATAATTAAATATCCAAAATCAGTGTCCGTTTTCAAACGGAGTCAAGGTAAAAGAATCCACCTTAAGGAATCGATATCTCGATGATCGATATTTCGTTCGAGCCAGGACGTGACACCTGTCACGTCTTGACACTGACGTAATAAAGATAATCGAGATATCGACAATCGAGATATCGATTCCTTAAGGTGAATTCTTCTACCAAGACTCCGTTTGAAAACGGACACTGAGTCTATATATTAAATTTTGGGTTATTTAAATAAAACACTGAATTTAATTGGAAAACCCTCCTGATGAATAAAAACAAATTTTATTGATTAATCAACAACATCTTTCAAACCACAATCAAGTCTTCGATGATTAAAGTTTAGTTTCACAATCAGTTCGATGATTAAAGTTTGTTTCACAATCTGTTCGATGATTAAAGTTTGTTTCACAATCAGTTCGATGATTAAATTGTTCAGAACACTGTTTAATAATTCTTGATTTATTCTTAATTACATTAAGAATTTTATTACAAGTCCAAAGTTAATTATTCACAATAATAATCAATAACAATGATTAATAATTAACAATAATTATTGAAGTCACAGAATTTTGCACTAAAGAGTACTGGCTCTGTTAGTTCTCGAAAAAAGTCTGAGAGCTGGGCCTCAAAAGCAGTCCTTATATACCCAAGAAAAGAGAAGGAGAGGTTTACCTCCCCCAATTATTTGACCAAGCAGATTGCTTACACTCAACACGTTTTAACTTGCTAGACCAATCAAATTGAGCACGTGCAACACGTCTCAACTTGCCGAACCAATGAAATTTGAGAACATAAAACACGTTTCAACACGTCTAGTGCAATGAATATTTTATTTTTTTATTTCCGTTTAAAATGGTTTTAAACGGAAAATTCCATTAGTTGGAATTTTCATCATACATCTTATTAATTTAATAATTTAATTGTTTAAATGTTATAACCAAAAAAATGTGAAAATAAGAAATTCAAAGTATTAACGTAAGCCTAATGAAAGCTAAAGAGATGCAGATATACTTTTGTCTCTTTCGCTCTCATCAGGCTTGCGTTCTAAGCGCAAAACCGAAATCAGAAAATCATGAGAGTTAGAGAGAGACCGATATATATCACGGACTCTCTCACTCTCAATTTTTCTGCTTTTGGTTTTACGCTTTCTGCTCACATGGTATTTTACCCTTACCCTCTATCTACATGGAAGCTGATTCTGCGGTTATGCGTAAATACGCGGAACGTATAAACATAGAATTGTGAGAGAGACAAGGATAGACAATGTTTGTTATTGTTGCCGTCCTTTTCTCTCTCATTGGCTTTATTGCGCGTTTTGACGCTTGACGCAGAATCAGTTTCCATGTAGATAGGGGGTTACACGGTTGCCATAGTAGGGTGGTCCGAAAATGCATGGGAAAACAACATTTTTTTTTTAATGCTCTCACCCCCTAGGATTGTCCTATATCGAAAAAAAACCCTATTTTTGTGTTATTTTTAATTTAGATGGGGCTCAAAGCGCTTAAAGTTTCCCATGCAAAATGCATGGGAAAAAAAGGCTTTTTCGTAGAAATGGTATAGAATTGTTGAAAATCAATATTTTTCAATCGCCCAACTCTATTTCTCTTCAGAAGACTTCAAACAATAATGCCAAATTGTTTATTTAACGATTTTTTAATATTAACTATTTTTTAAAGGGCCCTTAAAAAACCCCATAAATTACAAAATTACTAAAAAATCATTAAAAAATATTTTTTACTATTTTTATGCAAGTTTTTTCCTAGATTCTGAAAAAATAACATAAATATTGATTTTTAATCACACAGCCCCACAAAAAAAAAAGTGTCATGTACTTTTGACCGGAATACCTTAGCCCTATGTATTTTGACGCGCTGAACACGAATTCGAAGTCCATTTTGCTCCATCACGTCAGGATTTTTTTCTAACCTCAAAAAACATGTCGGATTTTGAGAGGTAGGGGATTTTTAAAAAAAATTTATAGATTTACTTCAAACTTGGTATCTGGGGGTTTTTTGGGTCGCTGATTATGAATCTGAAGTTAGATTTTCAAAATTCAAAATGGCGGATCCAATATGGCGGACGAATTTTTAAAAAATTTGAAGATTTATCAGGAATAAGATGCAGAATGGAACAATGTACTTTCTTATTTGGCTTCTGCACCAAACATATCCAATCTGTTACTAAGGAATATTTTATGATAAAATTGTAATAGAAGTCATATTTGAAAATGTGAGAAACTCGCTTCGAAATCACATTCAGCAACTTAAAAACCTGAAGATACCAAATTTCGAAAATATGACGTCAGATTCGCAATCAGCGACCCAAAAAACCCCCAGATACCAAGTTTGAAGTAAATCCATAAATTTTTTTAAAAAATCGCCTACCTCTCAAAATCCGACAAGTTTTTTGAGGTTAGAAAAAAATCCTGACGTGATGGAGCAAAATGGACTTCGGATTCGTGTTCCGCGCGTCAAAATACATAGGACTAGGGTATTCCGGTCAAAAGTACATGACACTTTTTTTTTTGTGGGGCTGTGTCATTATTCCATGTAATTGCTAATTTGTTTAAAAAAATTATTATTGTTTTTTTACAACTTTTTATCAAATTGAGTTGCAACTTTTTCCTAATTTTGCAACTTATCCAGGCCATTGGATCCAAAAACGAACAAAAAAGTTAAAATAATAATTTAAACAATTGTTTAAACAAATTAAATTGTTTATTATCAACTTTTTTTAAAAAGAGGTACAGAGATGCAAGTTTTCCTCAATTTTGCAACTTTTTGAGGTCAGTCAAGCCATGCACTAACAACAAACAAAAAGTAATAATTTTTACAATTGTTTAAACAAATTATATTGTTTATTATCCACATTTTTTTAAATAGAGCTACACAGATGCAACTCTTTCTTAATTTTGCAACTTTTTGAGATCAGTCAAGCTATGAACTAACAAGAAACTAAAAATAATAATTTTTACAATTCTTTAAACAAATTATATTGTTTATTTCCATGATTAGAACAAATTGATCTACAGACTTGCAACCTTTCCTTATTTTTGCAACTTTTCGAGATCAGTCAAGCCAAGTACTAAAAACAAACTAAAAGTAATGATTTTTATAATTGTTTAAATAAATTATATTGTTTATTATCCACATTTTTTTAAATAGAGCTACACAGATGCAACTCTTTCTTAATTTTGCAACTTTTTGAGATCAGTCAAGCTATGTACTAACATCAACCTAAAATAATATTTTTTACAATTGTTTAAATAAATTAATAATATTTATTTTCAACTTTTTATTAAGTAGAGCTAAAGAGTCGCAACTTTCTCTCAATTTTTCAAGTTTTCTTTTGTGGAGGGGTAGGAATGACTGTAAGACATAATAATTAAGTACAAAATTTTAGAATATTTATTTTTTTAATATGATAAATACATGTGTTGGTTATTATAAACTAAAAAAAATAAAAAAAAAGGAAGCAACATCCAAATACCACGGAAACTGAATATAAAATAATCCTCTGAAGGTAGAAATGGATAAATTTATAAAAAGTTGCAATTCTCGAGCCATGTTCAATGAAAAGTTAAAAATAAATATTATTAACTTATTTAAACAGTTGTAAAAAATATTATTTTAGGTTGTTGTTAGTACATGGCTTGACTTACCTCAAAAAGTTGCAAAAATAAGAAAAAGTTGCAACTTTGTAGCTTAATTTGTGCTAATCATGAAAATAAACAATATAATATGTTTAAACATTTGTAAAAATTATTATTTTTAGTTTGTTGTTAGTGCATGGCTTGACTGACCTCGAAAAGTTGCAAAATTGAGAAAAAGTTGCATCTCTGTACCTCTTTTTAACAAAAAGTTGATAATAAACAATTTAATTTGTTTAAAAAATTGTTTAAATTATTATTTTAACTTTTTTGTTCGTGTTTGGCTCCAATGGCCTCGATAAGATTCAAAATTAGGAAAAAGTTGCAACTTTGAGAGCTTTGAGACCCATCTACAGTACCGTCGGAAATTGTTAGTCCACCCATTTTTTAAGGTTTGAAAAATATCTTTAAACGTACAAAGTATAAATATTAAAATTTTTCTGTGTTTATTTCCTTAAAGTAGATAAAATTTTGAGGAAAATAAGGCCTGAGTGAAATGATTTAGTCAATTTTTCATTGAAATATGTTAAAAAATGTGGAATTTTTAATGTTTTAGGAAAATTGAAATTACTCTCGAAATAATATAGGTTTTGCAAAGTTTCTATGCTTGTTTTTATGAAAATTTTCTGGAGAATAAGACTATTGCTTAGGCATTAATGTGCAATTTTTTTCTTAGCATATGCAAGGCTCGGAAGTTGGACCAAAAAATATAAAAAAAATGTTGTTTATATCTTGATATCAAATACAGCTATATAAAATATACCAAGGTCATAATTGTCAATAACTTTCGGAAGGATGTAATATAATATATAAATTGGAATTTTAAAAATTATTTTTATGTCAAAATAATGTCTTCAAAATCTTATAAATTTTTTGGTCCAACTTCCAAGCCTTGCATATGCTAGGAAAAAAACTGCACATTAATACTTAAACAACAATGTTATTTTCCAGTAAATTCCCTTTAAAACAAGCATAGAAACTTTAAAAATCCTTTATTATTTCAAGAGTAATTTCAATTTTTGTAAAACATTAAAAATTCCACATTTTTTAACATATTTCAATAAAAAATTGACTAAATCATTTCACTCAGGCCTTATTTTCCTCAAAACTTTATCTATTTTAAGGAAATAAACACAGAAAAATTTTAATAATTATACTTTGTACGTTTAAAGATGTTTTTCAAACCTTAAAGAGTAGGTGGACTGACAATTCCCGACGGTACTGTAAATAAAAACAAAAACAAAAAATAGGGGTATTTTTTTCGATATAGAACAATCCTAGGGTGAGAGCGTTAAAAAAATTAATTTTTTTTGACCACCCTATTGCCATAGCCAACTGCCGCGTCGGAGCATGCAAAGTTTAGTGGCGCTTTTATACCTCGTCCGGTAACTTTAGATTTGTCTCATTCTAGTACACAGCAGTGGCATAAGTTTGTCTCGTTCTTGCACTAATTATCTGTCTGGACGTTCTGTGCGAAAAACTATTGCGAGAACGAAATAAACTTATGCCACTGCTGTGTAGTAGAATGAGACAAACCTAAAGTTGCCGGACGAGGTATGAAAGCGCATGTTCATACATGCGTATGTTACGTACACAACCCTGGAATTGCCGCAACTTGCAATCTACTGTGTGGTGAGCCTTAGGGGCTTCCGTAGTAAACGACTGACTCATCCCTATCATAAAATCTTACTTCTTGTATCTTGTAGCAACTTTTGTAGTGTTCTCAAGTTAGTGGTTTTCCCACTAAATTTAGTATGACGAAATCGAGCGCGCGCAGGAGCGCGCGTGCTTACGTTTTCTTTATTTAATTGTAAATCATAAGCTTATTGTTTTATTTAGTTATATAAGGAAGTAAATAATTCCTTCTGCATATAAAGAAATAAGTAGTTTTTAATGTGAAATAAAATGTCACGAAAATCAACTTTTTGGTATACAGTAATTCCTGATATTGAAAAAATATGTACTTATGTCTTGTTACTGTTACACTTGTAAAAATCATGTACACATTTATTAGATTTAACGAATACAATAAACTGTTTTATAATTAAGAAGTTGGCATGGAAATTCTTTGGTGCGATTTTATAAAATGTGTTAATAATTAGTTACAGTAATGTCATAAGGTTATTTGTAGTTTTGGTATTTTGTAATTCAATAAATCAAAATTGAATCAACTCTAACGTTTATAAAAATTTCTTTTTTTAATTAATTAGTAATGGCGATAAAGAACATATTGCGTTTTATTATTTCGAAAAGACAATGACTTACATACTTAACACATTTAAGAAAATGTTGCTTACCTAAACACCTAGAGAGTCACCTAATTTACAACGAATGCACAAAATGGCTTACATGTTTATAATATTCGTCTCTCGGCGCGTTACAATCAAAAAATACTTCACCTATTTTTTAAACAGAAAGTACCAAATTTTTTTTCACAAACTTGAAAGAAATTGTGCAGTGTGCGCTTTACGTAAATTTCATTGCAAGTATGGTTGCTTAATTTGTATAAGAAATGTAAATTATATTTAGAAGCGTTATTAATCTTAGAATAATAAATTCTAAATGTCTTTATTACAATTATACTTAATAAGGAAAACAAAAATAAGTTTCATTATTTTATTGATGAAAACGAACGATTAGTATTTATTTACACAAAGGAATAATCGTGGCCATTAAAATTTCCATCTTACTTTCAAATAATTAAATCGTAAAATTTCAAATGGAGTCATGATGTATTAATTTGACAATAGACCATAAATTTTTCAACAAAACGGCTAAAGCCACACTACAGGAAAAATAAAAAAGTGGAATTCTACGACGGGTCGATTCGATTACTAATTTTTATCTATCCATTTAAAAATATATTTCTAATTATCTCCTTTAGTACCTGTCTATTCGTACTGTTTTGAAATCGTGTAAAAACGATTTTCCATTCACCTAGAACTATAACATTCTATTTTATTTTTAACTAACAATATTCTGATACCCAGTACAGCACCAGATATTTCCTGAATCTTTCTTGAACCTTCCAGTGAAAGGTTCGCAATATTGCAATTCGCAGTTCAGTAAAGCTTACTTAAGTAGCAAAATTTCCACATATGAGAAAATATTACTAACCTATGTTATCTGAACATTTCAAATCAATGTCCGTGAAACATTACGCAAAGCAAACTCGTGCAATATTGAGCATTGTTGCTTTTATTGGGGTCTTGCATTTTAACAAAACATTAGCAACTTTTCTGATAAAATGTAGGGAACATAAAATATATACTTCTATAAAACCTAGATCTTTTGTTCAATACATTTTTTGAAATTCTGAAAATATTCTATCATATTCTACTATACTACTCAATTTATTTTTAAGCTTTGATATATTCATTAGCAAATGTCTTGAAAACTGTTGAAGATACCGAAAAATTGTATAGGATTTATAGTGTGTGCTTTTAAGAATACTACCATCTTTATTTAATACATTTTTCGATATTTCAAATATTTACTAAATTGAACTAAGTAATCTAAGAAATTGGGTTTTTTATGGTTTATACCATAATTATAGCATCAAAATTCGTAAGTGTACTGAGTTTTATAAAAATCTGGAGGTTGACTTATTTGGAATTGCATCCTTATATATAATGTTAAACGTTAAAAAACACCATCTTTTATTTTTGAGAAAATTGTCTTTATTAATTACTAACTGTGTTAAAAGAAAAAATCTAAAATTGATAACGTAAATTTTGAGAAATACCATTTATTAAGCTTTAAATAAATTGTTTATTCAAATGTGTTACAAATGCATTTTTTAACTACATCACAGTAGTCCGACGCGCAGAAAAAAGTTTAATTTTTCAATAAAGTCTGTACCATCTAAGTTTATGGTGCCCGATCTCCCCATAAGTGTAGCAATAAATTCTATATTAAAATTGTCTTTTACACATGATTTCTTCGTTGTTTGTACTATGCTTTCAAAAGCATAGGAATAAATGTAAATTACATTTTAGAAACAGTCTTTAATTTTCTTTTTCATAACTCTGAATGGAATTTTTGTTTAGAGATCCATTGAATAACAATAATTTAAAACCTGATTATTTTAATTCTTCCACCATCAGCTTCCATCCAAAGAACATTTGCTTGTTATTAGTAGGGTCCTGTTCTTTAATACTAAACTTTAATTGCGTGCACACATGTGCGCAACTGAAAAGACGGACGGTTTTTCTAAAATCAGCTTTTTTTAATTTTTTTTTTTTTTTGCGTAGGATGTGAAAACCTGCTACCAGGTACCCTGTAGCCCGTACTACAGGGTTATGCGGGGGTGGCGATGTTCTGCCGACCCGCTAAAAACACACCCTTATTTGGGGACCTTAAGACCACTCCCGGCTAGCACTTTTCGCGCGTATCGCCATCAGGAGTAGTCTTATATCCCCTCCTCTGTCGCTAAAGCGACTTTCTCCTTTATTCTACGGGACCTCCATTCTTTGTCGACCATCGAGATCTTTGACCCTCATAACATAATGTATGAAGGTCTCGATGGTTCGCCAATCCTCGGGAGAGCGAGTCATAAGCGAGATCATGTTCTCCGGTGTAACCTTGCGATTAACACCAGTAAACATAACCTGCCTCTCCGCGTCCCAACGCTTACAGCTAAAGAGTGTGTGCTCTGGGTCGTCCACTGGGAACTTGCAGTACACACACTCCGAGCTATCGACTTTTTTAAATCGCTCCAGATAGGAGCCGAAACACCCGTGCCCTGTGAGAGCTTGGGTTAAATAGTAGGAAACCACTCCGTGCTTCCTACTTATCCAGGTGGCGAGTGTAGGTATCAGCCGATACGTCCATCGGCCTGTCTCCTCCCCGCTCCATCGTTCTTGCCATCTGTCGACGAATCTGCTTCTCGCATCTCGGCGACTTTGCTCCTTGCTGGGTCTATTATATTCCGTATATGCGGAAGAATTTCTCTTCTTGAAAAGGAGGAAAACTTCCTCCCTTTCTTGTGCCAAAAGATCTGCCGGCGGGACGCTGGCAAGGACCTGAGCAGCTCACGTCGGTACTGTCCGATAGGTCGAAATGATACGTGTAGTAGCATTTCTTTGCGCGGACAGTATCCTTTTACAGATGGTTTTACTTCTGTCATTTCGCAGGGTAGGAGCCCATACAGGTGCTGCGTATAGCAGCTTTGAATGGGCAACACTCGCCACCAGTCTCCTCTTTGCTTCAGAAGGCCCACCAATGTTCGGCATTAGACGAGCTAAACTTGCCGAACACTGTTCGGCCTTCCGACATGCTACGGCTATATGGTGTTTAAAATTCAAAAATTTGTCGAGTTCGACACCTAAATATTTGATATGATTCCTCCATTGGACCTCGAATCCGTCTATCTGAATACCAGGCCCCCTCTAGGGGCTGCAAGACCTTGTCGTTGGTGAGGGGGCCCAGAGTTTACTCTGCCAAGAAGCAGCCCACCCAATTCCGGAAAAGTGTCACCTATCGTGCTGATGGATGGAAGGTACCAGGGTTACCAAACTCGGGTGTCACTGGGAAGTGACTGCGAAGGGTTCCCCGGTGTAGTTGTTCGGGTAGGCCGCTGTAACGCTCAGTTAGAACCGCCTGAATGGACGAGCCGGGTGCCTGGAGTCGGGTGTTTCTCGGGGACGCTAGCGGTGGTACTTAGTATAGCCGCGTCGAGGGTACCAATTAACGATGGCTCCGGGAACAGGGCGACACCCGGAGTATGTAGTCTTGTTGTCGTAAGGGGCTCTGCGACAATCGACCACCTTCCCCAATACTCGTGGGATTCAAAATGGATGACACTGAAACAAATAAAAATAATTTAAACAAAAATAATAAAGTTGAGACGAGAAGAGAGAGGTCGGCATTCGACTCGGAGGACGAGGACGTAATGGTCGTGGACGGCGCAACTGGTGATATGGGCGCACCTAAAATAACGAAAAAATTGAAACGTAAGCGGACTACGTTGGTGAGTGATGTGAATGATGAAAGTGCTACGGAAACCGAGCACGAAGAAGTCGATTTTATGCGTTCCTGTCGGGATAAGGCGCTCTCAAACGGGGAGCGCATGAAGCGTATTATGAGAAAAGCAAAGGGTAAATTAACTCCCGAGTTGTCGGCTGAAATATTGCAGATTACGAGCGATCTCACGAATATGGTGGAGGTGCTCACTGTTAAGGGTGCTTTCTTGGCAGGAATGGCAGAGGGTCGTAAAGAGCAGGAAAAAATGATCGAGCTAGCGGTCAAAAATGCCATCGGAGACAAATTAGAAAAGGCGTCGTTTGCTGCAATAGCAAGCAAAAATGTTGAAAAGAAGGCCGAAGTAGTGAAAATTCCAGCGATCACTAAGGTCAAGAAGCTACCTCAACTCGCGAAGGTGGTTTTGATTAAGTCACCAAACGAGAAGGAGAATAGCGACGAGACCAAGAAGGCGGTATTAAAAATGATTAATCCTATCAAGGAGAAAATCAATGTTAAAGGTGTGCGTAAAATGAAAACCGGTGGATTGGTTATCGAGGCGAATACTGAAGAAGATCTTCAAAAGATCTTGGAAAATCCTTCTCTCAAGGAGGGCGGATTCAGTGCTACTAGGGCGGGTTCCGCGAACCCGCGTCTGGTGGTATTTGATATTCCGTCTGATCTGAGTAAAGAGGAAGTTAAAGCGGCGATTATCGAGCAAAACGCTTCACGTTTTGCAGAGATGGACTTAGAGAAGTTTTCTCAAAACTTCCAAATGAGGTTCAAAGTTGGACGTAGAAGGGAGGACTTTGTCAACTGGGTTGTCGAAGTCTCTCCGGAGCTAAGAACTCTTCTAAGAAGAGTCGGACGTTTGTTCATTGGATGGGGATCCTGTAAAATACAGGACTTCATTTCAGTAACAAAATGTTACAAGTGCCAACTGTACGGGCACATACAGAAATTCTGTACAGAAAAGGACAGTATTTGTGCGTACTGCTCCAAAGGAGGGCACCATGCTATTGCATGTCCCGACAAAGAGGCCAAAAAGCCTCCAACATGCTGTGCATGTAAAAAAGCTAAAAAACGGGCGGATCACGAGTCCAGGTCCTCGAACTGTCCCGCTTATAAAGTGGCTTTAGATAAAGTCCTAAGTCGAACTGACTATGGTAATGTCTAATAACATTTCCTTGAAAATTGTGCAACTGAATACGGGTAAGGGTAAAGTTGTAAGTGCAGAACTACGAGAGCACATCGATAAACACCTGGTAGATGTTGCTCTCTTACAAGAGCCCTACGTGGTTAAAAATGCGATTGTTGGCTACGGCTATGCAACGCAAATAATCACGGGTAACCAAAAAGGCGAAAAACCGATGGTGGCGGTTGTAGTCTTTGCGAAGAATTGTACAGTGATGAGGCTTGGTCACTTGAGTAGTAGTCATGTGGTATGTGTACAATTGGTTAAAGGAGGGCTGGAACTCTACCTCATTAGTGGATATTTCCAGTGGTCTCACCCAATTAACATATACATAGAACAGCTCAGGAAAACGCTAAATGCGTTGAAAGGAAAGAAAGTTTTGCTCGGACTCGATGCAAATGCACGTTCCGAAACATGGTATTCGGGCGAACTTGATGATCGGGGTCAAGACCTTGAAGACTTTTTGGCAGAGATGGGATTAGTTGTGATGAATGTGAATACAGGACTCACGACTTACTCCTCCTCAACAGGCGAGTCCAACATCGACGTTACACTTGTAACGGAACCTACTGTGAGTCTCATTAGCTCATGGGAAGTTCAAGATGAATGGACTTCCAGCGATCACCGAGCAATCATGTATGAACTGAACTCGTCTCGGGTTAATCCTGAGAGAGGAAACGAAAATGGCACCGTTCGATTTAACATCACAAGAGCAAAATGGGATAAATTTGATAGAAGTCTTATTAAGGCTATATCAAAAATCAATATCGGAGAGTGCGAAAGCACTGAAGATGTTGAGAATCTGGCTAGTGGCATTAGGAAAAGTATCATCTGTGCATGCAGAGATTCGATTCCTATAAGAAAGACAAAACAGTTCAAAACATGTTGGTGGACACCACAGCTGGATGTTCTCAAAAAGAACATGTACAAAGCGAGAAAGAAATTTCAGAGATCTAAAAGGCGGGACCCTGATCGGGTCGAATTACGAGACGACTATCGAAAGAAAAATGGCGAATACAAACAGTGCGCGAAGGCTACTGCCCAAGCAAGCTGGGAGGAATTCGTCAATAAAGCGAAATCGAAACCATGGGGATTTGCGTACAAGCTATGCTGTGACAAACTGAGAAGGCATAGGGCTATCGAGTCCGTAAAAAACGGAAACAGCCAAACAACAACATGGCAAGAAACAGCAGAAGTCCTGCTTGATAACCTCTTTAGTTACGACTCACCTGTGGGCGAAACGGAGGAACAAGCGGAACTGAGGAGAGAGATGTATGAAATGCCTGACACTGCAGGAGTGGCTGAGCCATTCGCTGTGCAAGAAATCGCTAAGGTGATTGGAAAGATAAAGAACGGCAAAGCTCCCGGATGGGATAAAATCGAAGTTATTGTGGCTAAAAGAGCATGGTCGTTGATACAGACGGCTTTCCTAAATCTGTACAACGGGTGTTTGAAGTTTAGTATGTTTCCAAAAGAATGGAAGAGGGCAAATGTAGTGACACTTTTGAAAAACAACGATAAGGATACGTCGGATCCTTCATCATACAGACCGATTTGCTTACTGCCTGTACTAGGTAAAATTCTGGAAGGACTAGTCCTTAATAGAATTAAGCACAATGTAGAGGAAAGTTTGTCTGACAGTCAGTTCGGCTTTCGGCCGAATCGATCCACTGAAGACGCGATAAACAGATTCTTGGCACTAAGGGATGATACAGTTGAAGAATACGTGATGGGAATATTCTTGGATATTTCTGGAGCGTTTAACAACTTGTGGTGGCCTGACGTCATAGACAAACTAAAAAGACTGAACTGTCCAGCTGGTCTGGTCAGTATTTTGCAGAACTATCTCAAAGACAGAACTGTGGAATATGTAACTAATAATGGCAAAGTATATAGAGTTATTAATAAAGGTTGCCCTCAGGGATCCCTCTTAGGGCCAACCCTATGGAACTTGGTGATTAATGACATGATAATAATCGTGGAAAGAGAAGGCTTCCGAATAGTGGTGTATGCTGATGATGGTGTGATACTTGTGATCGGGAAAACCAGAGTTGACCTCGAATTAAAAGGTCAAAAGATCATTGATGCGGTAGACGGATGGTGTGAGAGGCACAAACTTGAGCTGTCTCCAAAAAAGACGGTATTAATGATGCTAAAAGGAAACCTTAGCAGAGCTCCAATCATCAAGCTCAAGGGGCGGAGCATGTCGATGATTAAAAGTGTTAAGTACCTCGGGGTTACGTTCACTAGCGGAACGAAACAACTGAGTGTCGAAAAACACATTAATGAAGTATCATCCAAAAGTCAGGCTCTCTTCAACGCGCTTAAGCGCGTTGCAAGAAGAGACTGGGGATTGAGCTTCAAGGCGTTACTTATAGTATACAAGGGGCTGTTTGTGCCAATCGTAACCTATGGTGCTGCATCATGGTTTGATTTGGCTAACCAGAAACAACTTGGTAAATTGAGATCGGCGCAAAGAAATGCACTGATTACTGTAATAAGAGCTTACAGAACGATCTCGGCTCTGGCAATCCCAGTGATTGCGGGTGTCCTACCGATCAGCCTGGAAGCCGAAAGGCGAGTGTTCGTTTATCAGATTAATAAAGGTTCAGAATTTGAACTGGATGGAGTGATATATAAGTCACCATTGCTTAGCAATGATGTAACTGAGAACATCGAAGTATGCAGAACAAGAAATAAGCTTAAGAGCTTGGTAAATGAAAGTTTACTGAGTAATTGGCAAATTGATTGGGATGCTTGCGAGAAAATCACGCAAAGATACTTTCCCAGTGTCAAAGAAAGAATGTCGAAAAGGTGGTTAAGGGTCAACCATTATACCTGCCAGTTCCTGTCGGGTCATGGTGATTTTGAGGAGAAACTGAGTGGCTTTAACCTTATAGAGGACGACAAGTGCGAGTGCGGCTTGACTGGTTCAAGTACGCATTTGTTATTTGAGTGTGAATTATATTGGAGAGAGAGAGAGAATTTAATTCTTTCGGTAGAAGAACAAGGTCATTCATGGCCTGTGAGCGAAAAGATACTAGTCAGTAAAGAACTCTTTGATAAATTCGAAGAGTTCGCGGTGATGGTCTTAAAGGCCAAAAAAGATTCTAGTCATTCTAGTCAGTAAAGCGATACCAAAGAGTAACTCCTGTCGCCGGAGTGTGGAGTAGTAATTTAAGTAACATCAGCGCCTTTACAACCTGCCATGCGTGGCATAAAGTTGGGGCTGCGAGTCGTACGACATTAGGTTGGTTTAAAACCCGACCGCGTCACGGCGGCGGAGCCAGGGAAGTTTATCTTCCTTGGGCGGACACCTTTACGTGGTTTTCCCCGTATGCTCTCAAAAGCTTGAGAGTATCTAAGGCCGCAAACCCTCTATGGAGGACTCCGTTAAGCTAATTTTTCCTGTTCGTGGCGGATCCCTGGTGGTGAAAGTAGCTTTAAAGTTTGATAAGAGAAAATAAATGGGAGATCGAACAAAAGAAAGCGACGGGAGAAAGATAAGTTCGAAAACAGCAAGTTAATGAAAAGAATTTGGCGTATTATAGCAAAGCGTGTAATGAACATCCATACCGCAATTAAGTGAACATGTGAAAATTAACATCTTAGGCGAAAAAGTTAGTCTCAAAAAGGCGAACAATTCCCACCGGTATGTCCACAGGACCAGGTACGGTGGGGTAAAAACTCACAGAGTGCACATGGTAAAAATTCTAATCTAATCTATCTGAATACCAGGGGCTGTATAACCACGTCTGTCTGTGACTAGCAGCGCTTCGGTCTTTTCCAGAGCCATTTGGAGGCCTCTGGCCTCCAGCCAGCGCTTTGCCCGTCTCAGACATTCGTTCACCAATACGCCCAGGGCTTCTATAGTTTCGGCAGTGCATACGATCAACGCCTCGTCCGCGAAGCCGATGATCACCGCGCCTTTAGGCAGACCCATTCGCAAGAAGTCGTCATACGAGACATTCCATACGAATGGTCCTATCCTCGAGCCTTGGGGGGCACCTCTCTGCATCTCCTCTTTCAGAGTGCAGGTGTCACCCTCGTATATTACCCACCTGTCGCTAAGATAATTATCCATTATCCGCAACAGGTAGGGCGGTATTCCATTGTTTCTCATCGACTTGATGAGATCTTCCCAGCGTGCGGTATTAAACGCATTGCGTATATCAATGGCTACCAACGCGCAGAAGCCCTTTTTCTTCCCTGGTCAGCTTTTTTTTAAATTAGGTTCATCCTTGTAATTTAAAATAAATACTAGCCAAGTTTTGACTGTCTTTTGTTGCTTCAAACTTTTCTTTGTCTTCAGTTTTTGCAAATATAATTCTTCTGATTTTTTCTTATATCTCAGTAGGCAGTAATGCTCTGAGCTTTTTTATTTGATGTAAAATAGTTTATTTATTAATTTTACATTCCATACTTCATCCATAATTGTGCCTTTTGTAAAACTAAACTTAAACTCATAATCATCAACTACAAAAATTCCAAGGTACCAAGTTTGAAGAAAGCTAAATTCTTTTTTTAAATTTCTTTGACATATTAAACACGCCATCTTTAAATTTTGTAAAATGTTTTTTAAATTTTTTATCAGCGACCTCAAAAACACTTAGATTAAAAAGATTCAATAAAATGCAACAATTTTTTAAAAATTCAACTGTCATACACATCTCTCTTAAAAGGAAAAAAGTTTTTCCCCAAACCCGAAAGAAAAAATTTACATATTTTGAACAATTTCGATTCAAAGAAACAAAATTTTTTAAGTACAAAATCGTATGCTATCTTCCTAATTGTTTTTCTGGATTTATTTATTTTATTTGCTTCCTTATTTTTTATATAGAATCAGATAAAAATTAACACCATCCATAAAAATGTTTAATTAAAAATGTCACGTGAAACCTATAGACAGTTCTTAAAGCTTTGAATATAAAGTGTTAGTGATCTTGTTTCTATAATTTCAATGCATTTTAATTCCGTTTTATTAAAATAAATTAAACTGTTATGAATTTATACTATGTAAAGGAAGTTCCATTGATTTCATATTCTTAAGGGATTAAATTTATTTTAATTGTAGCTATGGAGTCGGAATTAAACAAAAAGAATTAATCAATTTTATGTCTAACTACCGAATTAGAATAAAAATAATAGAATTTTTATCACAAATTAAAAAGAATAAAAATATCTCCAATTGAATTCTCTCCAAACGGATTAAAACTTGAAAATTCAAATATAAAATTAAATTCGACTAAACAGAATATAAATTAAAAATGCAAAACTACTAATATAGATTTATATAAATTATAGTAATAAGATTAATAATAATAATTAAAAATAATAAATTTTTTTAAATCTAACTTTTGAATTTGTATTAAAAAAATAAATTAACAAAAATATTATTTTTTCTTACCTGTTGCCGAATAATTGCTACATGTATTTTTACGAATTATGAACATTTATTTAACTTTTATGTTACCATTAAAAGTGCAAAACTATTAACTTGATATGATGAAAACCAAAATAATAATTAAAAATAATATAATTCTCTTAACCTTTTCAATTTACAATTAAATTAAAAAATTAATGAAAATTACTGTTTTTATCGCTATTACTATTCACCTGTCATTAAATGCAAGGAGGATAGTTATGTGACTGAACATACATAATAACAAAAATAATCTAACCTTAAACGTTACCCTTAAAAGTGCAAAATGACTAATTTTATTTTACGTTTCAATATAATATTAATAAAAACATTTAATTAAAACAACCAAATAAAAAAAAGCAATGGAAAACATTGTTATTATTACTCACCCATCAGATAATTGACACGTAAAACACACTTAATAAATACACCATTTCTCTTATAAAATTAAAACACTATTAACCACTGAAACTTTACTGCTTTTTTTAAAAAAAACACTTTTCTTCTACAATAAATTAAAATTTCAATTACATATGAAGAGAACAACTAACCTAAAATATTATTCTTAGCAAACTACCACCAAAATAACCACAAAAAACTATCGATAAATATCGAAGATATTATTGACCAATGAGAGAGCGAAAAAGTGTCTTACGCGTCTGAAGTTTGTCGAAAGGTATATCTTTCATGAATTTCAAGGTCAAAGCTAATTTTTAAATTACAGTCAATTTAATTAAAATTATTCTATTTTAAATACCTAAAAAAATAAAATATGTTGTTAAATAAATTTAAAATTAGAGTCACAAATTAATGGGTCTTACACGTCTGAAGTTAATCACAACGTCCGTTCCTTTTTAAAATAGGATTTTGGGACTTCAGTATTAAATTTAGTATGAGAAATGTGTTAGTAGCAAATTTTAGTTTTTTTTTTCTTTATTTAATTTTCTAGTGTTTTTATTTTGTAACGATTTTTAATGAATAACATCCTATAAATTGAAAGTTTCAATGCGTAAGCTAATCAAATTTAGCGATTTTCTTGAGCATACACTTCTGTAAGTACCTGTTGTAACGAACGAAAATCGTTGTTCCCTTATTTAATTTAACTTGCTGTTTCCCAGCAGATTTTCTTTCTGCTTCTAGCACGCGTAACTTGGGAGCGAGTCCTTTCGGGCACTCCCGCGAACGTTCGAATTTCTTCGTCACTGTACGCGAATACCGGTGACACGTGAGAACGCGGAAGCAGGGAGAAGCGAGAACTCATAGCGAGTATACTAATTTAATCCTAATTGATTTTCAATTGATTTTGTATGTGCATAAATCCGCGTTCGGCGTGTTGTGATTTTGTGTCGAATAAAAAGGATAGATAGATTAAGCTTAAGATTAGATTTCAGACCATCTTGATCAAGAAGGAATCCAAGATATTCAACAGAGGTATTCGCAAAATGCGATTTATCTCTGTTGATCGATAGGCCAGCTTCTTGCAGTATTGTACACGCGTAGAACCGATCCTACAACGCCCCAGTCCACGCAACCGAAAAGAGTTGCGCCAATTTAATGTTTCCGTCAATTGGTACCATAGGCACCTGCGCAATATCGCGCGCGTGCAAGGGCCGTTAAACAAGTTGGCAAGCCCTAAAGTACCATGGGAATGGACTGAAGAGCACGAGGCTGCATTTCGAGACGTCAAAGAATTATTGAAAGACGCACTAACGTTAAACGCCCCAAGACCTAACCTACCTTACGTACTGAACACTAAGGCTTGCGATACAGGTATCAGCGCGATCCTAACGCAAAAGGACAAAGATCGAGAATACTTAATTACATGCTTAAGCAGACCTCTGAGAGGTGCGGACTTAAATTATACTACCACGAGAAGGAATGCTTAGCTGTAATCTTCTCGATCAAAAAGCTCCGTTGCTATCTCGAAGCTACTAAGTTCACAGTGATAACGGATCACTCGAGTTTAATCTGGTTAACAGACGCCAAGGATCCTAGGGGTAGACTTGCAAGATGGGCCTTAGAGCTATCTGCTAATAAGGCCATAATTGAGCAACGAAAAGGTACTTCCAACGAAGCACCTGACATGCTCTCGCGCCTCTACGAGAAGTCGTCACAGGACATACCTCCTGCAAGTCTTAACCTGGTTCGTAACCAGTCATACGAAAATATGGTAGAAAAAGTCCGTACAAATCCGACTACCCATAAACGTTATAGGTTAGATCCCGATGGCGTAGGGGAGACCGGGGCTACTTGGCGCACTTTTCACTCTTTGTTGATTGGTTCTGCCAATTTTGTGTACATGAAAACTATATTGTACAGAAACTTTGCTTAACATGTCAGCTTTGATTTCAAAAAACAAAAGTTCCAAAAAAAGTTGTACTTTTTTTTTAGAACAGACTTTTTGGAGAAAACCAAAGTGCGCCAACCAGCCCCGGCCCGGGGCTGCCTGGCGCACTACCCGGGGTTACTTGGCGCATCAATTAACCAAGTTTGACCAGTGCGCATCATGTACAGTTAATTTATCAATACACTCAAAGTCCCATCGGTGGAACTTCGATCGGTGGAACACTGTTTACTTAGTTCGCCGAAGTTTGTTGACGAAGTGGGATAGAGGGAAAAACAGAGACTCTGAAGCGACGAATCAAATGCTTCAAATTCTCATTCGATCCATGGGGTTCCATCCCCGATCAACCCCACCGATAGGACTTTGAGTGTACTATGAATATTCTAGGAATATTAGATGTGGAAATTTCCTATGAAAATTAGAAACAGTGGCGTAGCGATGCGGGTGTGAAATGTGCAACCGCACAGGGTCTCGCGCGTGAGTCCTGTGCATTTGGGTTTTTAGGGCCTCGCGCCCCTAAGATTTGGTACCCAAAGGGGCCTCGCGAACGTCATTTTGCACACCCCTATATTTTGCCAAGCTACGCCACTGATAAGAAAAACAATTTCAGGGAAATTTCGCCACCAATATTCCACATGGCGGACATTTTGATGCTTCCACGAAACTTCCCTGAATATTAGGTTCGAATATTCGGGAAATGTGGATCAATATTCAGGGGAAATTCAGGGAATTTCTGGTTCTGTGTGAGCATGAGAGTCTCGACTGCATAAACAATTAATTTTTAAAAGAATTTTCAAGGGCGAAGATTTTTAACAACAATAATAAATAGATTAAATAGGGCAAATTGATAATTAAGCGAAAATCGTCTTTCTTGACAATGAAGAAATTTTTTTAAATAACCTTATTGGTCTAAAATTATGGTTTATAGTATCAACAATTAATTTTTAATAGAATTTTAAGGTAGCCACAATTTTAACAACAATAACAAATAATTTAAATAGGCTAAATTGGCTAATAAACAAAAATCTTCAATATTGACATTGAGGGAATTTTTTTAATTAACCTTTCTGGTATAGAACGATGGTTTATAATATCAATACATAATTCAATTTTAATAGAATTTCGAGGGGGCAAGAGTTTTAAGAACAATAATAAATATTTTGGATAGTTTAAAATTACCGTCCACTTGAATTCCACGTTCCTCCACATGGTCCATTTGAAGGGGATCATTGCCGTTCAGCATAAAGGGCATTTCTTCATCTTGTGACGCCATAATGATTTCCGGCACAAATACAACCTCATCATTCACTTCCTCCACATCAGTTGCTATTATTGAAAAATTGAAGTATTCAACCATTAATTGCGAGCAACTGTCTGCTGCAGAAGATAAAAATTCCTCGTCGCTCATAATTCCCTCTTCTAACGACTTCCACAGTCTGTTTAAATTATTACAAAAGGTTTGGTCGAGCAAGACTGGAATTTGACAAGTGTATTTTTTTTTAACATGATTCATGTTATCATAGTCTTTTTTTATTTGCTCCTGGAATTTGGCCAATTTATCTGCAAAAAAATTATTATATATTATGCTAAAGATAAGCAACGTCAATTAGAAGTTCACGAACCTAAACACAACAAATATCTGGAAACGTAAAATCATGAGATTATAATAATAATAATAATAATAATAATAAATATCGAACACTTTTTTATCTTAAAGGGTTATTCTTGGTACTGATAATAAAATAAAAGTGTTACCGTCCAGTGGGGTTATTCAGTGAGGTTATTTTGTGCACAACTTTGAGTTTCTATAACTCAGACAAAAAATTTTTTCTTGTCGGCTAACTCATAGGGCACCTTCAGAAGGATGTCTACAACATAACTGAAAAGTTCAATTCTTTATTTTTTCAAATTCTGAATTTTAACAAAGCATAGAGTGAAAAAAGAGCGGTTTTGTGCACAAAATAGCCCCAGTTGACGGTATCACATTGAATTTAATAAATTTTTATTAGTCACTAGATGTAGCTTATAAACTTCTAGCGTTCCGAGCGCGCCAACTAGCCCCGACCCTACTGCGCCAAGTAGCCCCAGAGAGGCTATTTATACATTTTTTTCATTTTTATGAATACTGTAAATATGAATAAAAGATTTTTAATTGTTTCTTAAAAGCAACTGTTCAGAACACAAAACCTTAATTTTGATTTTTTTCTGATTGCATTTTGTAAAAAGATATAACAAAAAAATGAAGGCGTTAAAATTTACTTTTGAGTACCAAAATTGGTTTTTTGAATTTATAGTCCAGAATAATCAATCAATAATAATGAAATTATGTGTAAAGTTACAGTATATCCAGTACATTAATTTGACGAAAGAGAAAGAATAATCCGACTTTTCACTTTTGAATTAATTCAAGTGCGTTAACCAGCCCCTGCGCCAAACAGCCCCGGATCCCATATTGTTCTATTATAAACCAAACTTACTAAAAGAAAGCGATGGCGATAATAACACATGGAAAAAGGTTTTCAAACGGTACGTCAACGGCTGCTTGACTGTCTCAGGTGTAAACCCGATAATTCTCCGCCGCAAGGGCTAATGTATCCTCGAAAAATTAAAGAACCATGGGAAATCGTGTCCCTCGATATCGTTGGCCCTTTTCCTCGTTCGAAATCGGGTAAAAAGTACATCTTAGTTTGCGACGATACGTACACTCGGTACGCATGCTGCTTTCCAAGGCAGACAGCTCAAAAATTGTAAAATCATTTAACACTCTAGTTAACACATGGGGAACGCCCAGGATTTTTATCACAGAGATAGGGACGGAATTCTTGAACCGGACCATTTCTAAATTTTTACGAACGATTGGCTCTGTACAATACCACGGTACACACTTCGTTAGGTGTTACTCCAGCTTTTCTCAACCACGCTCGCAAACTCAGACGCACAGGTGAGAACATAACCGATGCCAATGTCGATGTGATCGTTGATGACGCTACTAGTGAGTGGCTAGAACGCGTAAAACGGATAGACAAGCTTCGCGAGAAGGTAGAGAATTTTATGACGAAGGCTGGCAAGAGCCAGAGCAAAAGTTATAATAAAAATCGGAAAGATCATGTTTCCTTCGAACTCGGAAATCACGTATACTACCGGAATAACGTGTTTTCTAACGCCGCACGTAACTACAGTTTAAAACTGGCTCCGCGTTATAAAGGCCCAGCTATAATACTAGAAAAACTGTCCCCCATTGTATTTATTATCGGCGATGAGCAAGACAAAAAGATTGGGAAATATCATATAAGCGATTTAAAGAAAGTCAGAAGGAGTTCTAGACTCCCTGCTACGATGTAGATCTCTTTTGCAGATTCTACCAACGGCATGGATAACGCTAGCAGCAGCGACACAGCATTAACATCCGAGCTCTCCGAGATACGCGTTATGAGCTTTTGCTCTACGTCAACGAGTGGCGGGATCTCCCTTCTAAGCCCGCAACTAAACACCGAACCGTCTGGGTTCATAGTTCTAAAAAGGGAAGATGTAGACTAACTCCTGCTAGCAAAATGTGACCACAAAGGAAACAGGAGTCCAGCTGTAATTCTATCCTGTCTTGTCATGCACGGTAGGCTGACCCGGCGGCGATCAGAGTAACTATCCTATTAGTCCGAAGGGTCCGAGTGACATAGTTGAGCTCGGGGTTAGTAAGGCGAACGGCTAGCGAAATGTGAGCTAAAAGCTAACAGGAGTTCCGTCTGCAATTCGGAGTGTCTTTCACTGCACAAGGCCGCGTTTGGTTGACGTAATCAACCCCGTTAAGGAACCGTAGGCGGACCTGTGTGGTATAGGCCCGTACGGGTGGGAATCGCACATAAAATCACGGACGCGCCTGACCCAGCAACTCCTTGCCGACCACCTCGAGACCTCCCAAGTACGTATCCGATATTTGAAGCCTAACTTATCGCGAAGGACCAAGTCTCTCTTCCGGTAGGAAGTTTTAGTTCGAGCCCGGATATGGTAAAGGCTTTCCTTCAAATTAACAAAGAAAGGCAGAAACTGACGGAGCAGCTCAACGCAACCCATGAAGAATTGGAAAAATCCAGAAGTAAAGTCGCCGAGTTACGCCAGGAACTTAAAGACTTTGAGTACGACTGGGATGATCTGATGGCACAAAATCGCAAGCTCGAACATCAAGCTTCGCTGGCTGAGCGTTACAAAAAGCTCTTCAGATCAAAGATCAGCGAAGTATGCTATACGTGGGCTGACGTAAAAGAGCCAAACTTACGACGCAGAGCCCCTCCTGGATGTCTCAACTGCTCCAAAGAGGGCCACAGCCACCGACGCTTCCCGCTACCCTATGGTGGGGGGTTTTGCCAAGACTGTTCCTTCCCCGGCTTCGCCATCCAAGACTGTCCGTGGCCACACTACACGCAAGGAGAACCTCAACTGCCTGAGCACCTAAGGTGCTGGATGTGTAAGGCACCAAAGACGCATCCGAACCTTCACTGCACTGGTTGCTGCTGTCAAAAACTATAACTCCGTCGCAGGACCATCAGCTACGACCAGCCAACCGTCGTCCACTCGAATCCCTAGGGGTATTATCATCGAAAGTGGCTCTGAATAATCTTCTGGGTCCACGACTGACGACACTGTTGTCGATACAATCGCCACAGTGAAGACCAACGCGGCAAAAAAGTAGACTTCTGCTACTCTTAACGCACTAGCCGACGCCTCTTCATCCAGCAACGCTAAAAAACGTTTGCAGTAGAAAAACTTTTGTAATAAATGCTTTTTTTAACATGGACTTGATGTGAAACTTTTTCAACACCTAAAAAAGAAATAATTCAGCCACAAGTCGAAACTGAAATAACATTAATCTCTACAAATTATATATGTTTCTCTATTTTCTTATCACGCGTTTACGCGTTCTAATTTAGGATTGAAATCCTGCTACAAGTTTTGTGATTGCGCAAATGCGCCTCTGTGATTTCAATAAATATTTAGTTCTTTTGTAAATTTATTACTACCATTATTATTATTATTATTATATCGATTATTCTCCTTACTATAAAAGAGCAGATGCGAGCTTTTCCACCCTCTATACTTAGTGGTTAATTTTATCTTTTGTTTACGTTGTTTATTTTCATAATTATTAAATCTTTTTGGTAATACTAATTTCATGGATTTTATTTTTTTCCTTTAGTAAAAGACAGGTCAACAGCCGACGAGCCCCTTGTCAGGCGAGCTTACTATTTCGCCGGGTAGGTCTAACTTAAAAGGGGGGAGTTGTAACGAACAAAAATCGTTGTTCCCTTATTTAATTTAACTTGCTGTTTCCCGGCACATTTTCTTTCTGCTTCTAGCACGCGTAACTCGGGAGCGAGTCCCTTCGGGCACTCCCGCGAACGTTCGGGTTTCTTCGTCACTGAACGTGAATACCGGTGACACGTGAGAACGCGGAAGCAAGGAGAAGCGAGAACTCATAGCGAGTATACTTATTTAATCCTAATTGGTTTTCAATTGATTTTGTATGTGCATAAATCCGCGTTCGGCGTGTTGTGATTTTGTGTCGAATAAAAAGGATTGATAGATTAATTAAGGCTCATAATTGTCTACACCTTAAAAGAGCCATAATTAATGTGTTCGTTTGAGATCAAAGTTGAGCCCGAAAAAACTCTGGAGCCTGTAGACTACGTTATTGGTAAGTCCGCTTGACACTTTTGTACTCGTGGCCCACCGCCTTTTCGCCTATTTCTCTCGCATCTGCTCGCCTGCACTTCACGGTTCGAAATCTTTGTTTTCTCATTCAGCTGATCTTGGTTTCAACGTAAGTAAGGAAACTCTTCTCGTTTTTGGCGTCTCGACCGGTCCGCGTACTACCCACGCTCTCGGACATAAATTCAATTAATAACAAACGTTAAATTATTTAATAAATCGCGTATAAGTCGCCACACTGTAATATGTATGTAAACTAGCGTATGTATCTACATAGTAAATACCCAACTCTGCCCTATTTGACATGTGCCCTATTTGACTACATGGAATCATTTGGCCAATATTAGACTAATATTAGCTTAAGCTTGAACCGATCTTGAACATTGGCTAATTTCCCATTAGGCAACTCCAGCTACAAAAAATAAGTTCAAAGATTTAAAATTTCTTGTGAAAGCCAAGTTCAGTTAATAGGTAAAATTTATAGGTTATGTATAAAAAAATTGAGAAAAAACTAATAAATACATTGTGATGATAGTGATATACTACAAGTTCAATAGTTAATTTATGAAACTTTTATGATTATTATCTTCGCATCTATTTTGTACATTTGCAATTTTTAAAGAAATCATTGTTTTTCACCTTAACATTGTTTTTAAGCAATGAAAGAATACGTCTTAATTTTAATACATGTTGTAGTTTACACTTCGTATTATATACGTATTTCAAACACGTATTTTTCGTGTGCATTTTATGTAAAAAACTAAAAAATATGTGGTTTTCTACACCTTTCTACTTATAAAAACACGTATTATACGTAGATAACTCGTGAGTTTGCAAATTTTAAACAACTTGGCTTAACTTTGGTTTTTAGTATAAAAAAACTTTTTTTAATGCGAAATATTTGTCGATCTAGGGGAAAATCGCTTCAGTCACTTGACAACACTGACCTTTTGGAAAAAAAGAGAACGTGATTGTATAACTTTACTATTTTTATCGTTCTTATCAAACGTAAATGAGAATAGAATTAGGACTGAAAACTCAGGAATTTTAATGGCTATTTGTATAAAAAAAAAGAAAGTTTCTGGGCCTAAAACTGAACCATAGTAATTATATTGGTTTATTTTAAACCTCATTTTGCTTTGTCTACAGACTCTAGAATGTTCCATGCCATGTTGTAAAACTTTTTTTTTTAAATTGTAGTTGCCGCAATTAATTGTAATAAGAAAATGGCATCAAAAAAGCGATAAACTTTTTAAACTTTTTTAAATTAATAAATATGAGCTTAAGGGTATTTTGCTTAATTTCTGAATTATTTAAGTTAAACATGAATTACAAACGTATGGTTAAACTTAAGAACAATAATATCTGTTTTTATTCAAGTAAACTATTGTAGTAAGAAAAGGATTTTGAAATTATGAAAATAGAGGAATCATTATTGAACTGTCCACATGCAGAAAGATTTTTTTTTATGAAAAGTTATATTTCTATTGTCTGAAGAAAAGTGAAATCAATTGTCCTTGCCGTAGAGTTTTAAAGACTGATGGTACATTCAAGAACACTATTCGTCATACTCACTTTGCTAATAATAGAGATGAAAATGAATTTAACTTCAAAAGGGAACTGCGCGACCGTGTCCAAACATAACCAGGAAAAATCAGAATTTTTTTTGAAGAGCTGCAGCCTTTGTATGTTTATAATTATATATTTAATAATCAATAGACACGATGTTTTATGTAGGAAAATAGTTCCAACGTCAATTACCGGCACACAAAAAAAATTTAATTTGGAGTGCCAAAGACAAGACTAGTCAATTCTTACGTATTTTGGATCGCTGAATCCGAAACCGTTGTCGGTTTTCAAAAAATAGCTCTCATTTGTTTTCTAACCTCAAAAAACAACAAATTTAAGTTTAACCTGTTGTAGTATGCATTAAAGCTGTTGAAAAAATATGAATCTCAAACTAATGTAAACTGTGAAGTATCACCTTTAATTTAAGCCCAGAAAACTTAAAAAATATGTAGTAGTTCCCGAGATATGAGTCAAAACGCTAAAGCATATTTTTCTGAAAAATCATAATTTTCAGGTAAAGTCACGATTTGTTTGACTTTTAAGGAAATAATGCTTGCACATTTAAAATCATATCTCGGGAACTACTGAATATTTTTTAAGTTTTGTGGGCTTAAATTAAAGGTGATACTTTACAGTTTACAATAGTTGAGATTCATATTTTTTTCAACAGCTTTTATGCATACCACAACAGGTTAAACTTAAAATTGTGGTTTTTTGAGGTTAGAAAACAAATAAGTGCTAACTTTTGAAAACCGACCTCGGTTTCGGATTCAGCGATCCAAAATAAGTAAGAATTGACTAGTCTGGTCTTTGGCACTCCAAATTAATTTTTTTGTGTGCCGGTGTTATGTGTACACATCTTCTTACAATAATAGCAACTAGAAATGGTTATGTAAATATGATTTCATATACATTTAATTATGCAGTACCCTTAGAATCATTTCAAAGCGGATAACTAAAACTTTATTTTGCAATTTTTTTATTAAACACTTATAACGGTGCATCTGAGAGGATTTAAATAAAAATTATTTGCAGACAATATTAAAATGATTTTAAGTAAAAATTGAAATAAAAATCAAAAAAATTTGAATTTCAAATAATTACTTTACACCAATATTTTTCCTACACTAGAAGTTCACTTGAAAACAAGAAAACATTTTTCAGTAAATTTAGTTCCTTTCAAGTCTACGTTTGCCGAAACTTTATAATAAGAAGAAAATTTCAAAATTATAAACACAATATTTGGGTCAATGCACTAATTTTCGTCTGAGGACTGTTGCGACCATTTTTTAATAAAAAAACTACTGCGCATGTGTAAACATCATAAAATGCTAATGCGCATGTGCAACTATAAAAAAAACTACTGCGTATGTGTAAATATTAAACAATAATGCACATATGTAACTATCATAGAAAACTACAGTGCATGTAATACTAGCATAAAAATTACTGCACATGTGTTCATAACTTTTGCGCCCGCTTCTATGACGAAAGCGAGCGGGAAAGTATTTTGCGCCCGCTTCTATGACGTCAGCGGGCTGGAATGTATTTTGCGCCCGCTTCGATGACGTCAGCGGGCGGGAAAGTATTTTCCGCCCGCTTACCTTACCCCCGGTCGGGAATGACTCACTTTGCGCCCGCATTAAGTGCCTGAAATGACATACTTTCCGTGCATGTAGGACAAAAAAGTAATTTATTAAATACATTGTGTAAGACGTAGGACTAACAGTCGGTAAATTTAAATATAAAATTACGAAACATGAATATTTTAGAAGATAAATAATTTTATAATTTATAGAGAAACGAATGAAAATTATAGAAATTACAATAATTTATAATATTAATGTTAAGTAGGGTAAGTGTGGGTATTATCGAGAATTTTCAGATATATCGAACTTTGGAGTGTTCCAGAAAAGTTAATTAAACAAATACCTTGTTGTTTTTTGCTTTAAAACAAAATTTAACAATATTTCGACGCCCCCCGTTGATAAAGTGTTTATTAAAAAGCCAGTGTAATAAAATGTTAATTTGAAAAACAGTAGAATGATGTTAAAGCAAGGTTATAAAGAATGTTATACAGAATGTTATTGCATATTTGAATTAATAAATAAGTGTATCCATCGTTTGATGCAATTAACATTTTATGACAAAACTTCAAAAGACATTTGATTAAATAAACAGTTTAATAGAAATCATATCCAACAAAATTAATAATAAAAATGGCATTCCACTGTTTTTCAAATTAACATTTTATTAAACTGGCTTTTTAATAAACACTTTATCAACGGGGGGCGTCGATTTATTCTTTGAAAAAAATTAAAAATGTTGCAGGATTTTATTTTCATAATTAAATGGAAGATTTAAAAAAAAATCAAGTGCATGTAATATCGCGGTTCTTAAATTGCATGTGAAGGTATCGTGCATCAAATATCGCGGCTGAGAATATTGACGTATACTAAATATCATGCATGATTTAATCATTTTTTGTCAATAAAATGGTAAAATAGTGCAGTTAGAGAAAAATAGTGGAAATGCGATTTATTTTTTGCATAGGATTAGCCACTTAAAATCCAAGTTTATTGATAATTTTATTCTTAAAAACGTTTGACCGTTAAGAGAGATATTTAATATTTTCATTCTATGAAATCTCTGCAAATACATGTAAACGAAAATACAATATGAGAAAAAACTAAAGAATTACCTTTATTTAATTTTTCTTTTTATAATAAATAAGCTCAGTGCCGTGGTGGGTTTGTTTTGATTTAAAAAAAATCAAAACAAACTGACTGCTACATAATAGTTTTTTTATATTATATGTTAAGTAAGAATAATGATTTTTACACTCATAATTATTAATTTAACTATTAGGGGAGTGGGCCCCAAGATGGACAGGTCCCCAAGATGGACAGGGCCCCAAGATGGACATTTCGTATAAAATTTTTGTTTAAGGTGACAGCGCCTTATGCTTTTTGTCATTTTTGTTGTTTGTCTAGACGAAGATTTTGATGCACATTTGAAGAAAAAAAAACCAGTTGGTTTTTCTTCTACACATGCCACGTAATTTTGTGTCTAAAAAAGTTTTGTAACAGTTTTTTCTTTAGTTGGTAAAGTTATTTAAATTTATGATTTAAAATGAATATTTAACGTTATAATATTCTTTATTTATCGTATAATAATATCCTAAAATGATTTTACTAATTCAGTGTTTGTATATATATTTTTACTGGGGATTTAAAAATGGTGTCATGTACCCTAAGATGGACAGGCCTCAAATCTCAATGTATTTATTTGCATATTTTGGATTTTACACTATTTTTAATAATTTTTTGAGCCAATTAATTAAAAAATTTTATTTTCTACCACAAAATGTGATGTTATCGTTAGAGAATTTAATATATCGATATTTTTCGATATTTTATTACTTTTTACAGTTAAGCTATTAGATTGAAGTTTTTTGAAATGTTATTTCTTGATTAATTCCGTAAAATGATTAAAAATTAGTTTAAGAATTGTTACACGATGTTAATTTTTTATTTACTACAATTTTCAGAAACTTTTAAGAAGGTGTCCATCTTGGGGCCACTTTTTTTTAGACCGAAAATTTGAACAATTAGAAAAAAATGCTTTAAAAAATGTTTATGTTCAAAATAAAATTTTATCTCTGTGGCCATAAGTTACCTTATAAATTGTACTTTCATCCGGTATAAAACATTTTAATATATTTTATTTGGTTTGGATTCTACAGCAATAAGACGAAAGGGTGTCCAACTTGGGGCCCTCTCCCCTATTACATTAATTTAAACTGTTTAACAACACGTTAAAGCAACACAACAAAATCTTCTTATTTGTCAAATCAACTTCACTTCTAGGGTTATGAAGGTTACTTTGACAGTTTTTCAAGAGAATATATATCCACGAAAATACAAGTCTATACAAAAAAAGACGTTTCTATTATCGCGGTAATTTATTTTATATGGAAATTAATCTTTCTTAAACTGAATTGATTTAATTCATTAAAAATGTAGATATATTTAACTGAACATACAAAAAAAGCTATTTTTTATTTCGTTAAAAGTAAAATATAAAAGGATTATTCCGACCACGAATGAGACACTTTTAGAACGAAAATTCCTTCATAGGTCAGATGATGATTTTTAAAATGCATTTAATAAATCATAAACGTTAAAGAATATTTAATTATACTACATATTTTATTCCTTAGGTATCAAATTTATTAAGTGATTTTTTTAAGCAAAAATAATCACAAAATTTGAAGTATTAATACAAATATCAATAAACGCGATAATACCCACAGCCACGATAATACCCACATTTACCCTAGGTATTGTTTAAAAGTAAGAATATGAAACTATTTATCTTCTAAAATACACATGTTTCCTAATTTCATATTCAAATTACCCTACATCTCACACAATTTATTTCATAAATTAGTTTTTTCACTTAAAAAACGTACATATAACCTCACCTAAGAGACAACAATTGACAAATATCAACAAGTAAGTTTTTTTTTACTTCTTAAACCCTACTTTTACTTGTTTTTCAGGAACAAAAATTCTAAAAGTTTCAATTCCTTAAATGCAATAAAAGGTAATAGAACTTTCAAAGTTCCAGTTCCCTTTGCCCGACTTCCAATAAATTATTTTTTACTGGGATGGGACGTGATTTTTAAATATATTTTTATATTAAATTGCCAAGTCTTTCCCACAGCTGCGCTGGTGTGGGTATGTGTATGGAATGATTAGTCCACGGAATTCAATTAATTTTACCCCACTATAAATAGGTTATTCCTTGTGCATGGATTTTAATGAGTGGTGATTGCAAAGTAGATTTTTCTGCTGCTTTTAGAAAGCTTCGATAATTAATTCCGCAGTTTACAAATCAAAATGTATTTACGAAGTACGATAAGAAGTTAAGTAGAAGCATAACATCGATGTTTCCAACGGCTTTGGTTAATAGAAGCTTTTTCTACTTTTAGGCAGGTACGAAATACAATTAAATATTTCATTGTAATATCACATATGTTAAAATCAATTGTAAGTTAAAAAAATTTCGCATTTCTCTTTTTAAATAACTACAGTAAAACCCACGGAAATCAGCATCAAAGGGACTGCAAGGAGTTTTTTGGGATATAAGGTCCGATTTATGCAGGTAAAAATACATAATATATATTCAAGGGAGGAGCAAAAATATTTAATTTAAGTGGAAATCATCTACACATTTCGAAATGCTCTTTTCTATTATTTTTTATCCATCTCTTCCCTTGTAAGGCTAATCATTTAACGGTCACAAATAACCTCTTCTCCCTTTTTACTTCGTAATATGTATTTTTTAAATGAGAGAGAAAGTTATATACTTCCATTCATTTGAACCTAATCAAAAATATATGTCATTCATATAACTGTTTACTTTTGCCCATTTATAACAGTAATTAAAGGCTTTACAAAAAGTTTTGTATTTTGTTTGTTATTCACTATTTAAAAAGTTTACGTAGGATCTGATGTTGGATCTTAGGAAAGATCTTACCTAGTAATTTATGTTAGCCCAAGCAGCACGTAATATTAAGTGAATGTCGCAGTGATATTATACTGTAATATTGGTAATATTACGGGACAATATTACAGCGATATTGAGGTTATATTGAAATGTCCGCCTTAAGTTAATATTACAGTGATATTAATGTAATATTGCAAGTATCGTTGGTAAAATATGAAAAACTCTTTCTGTATAATATTATAAGTGCTTAGTGGTCTAGGGCTACAAGGCGTGTTCACGCCTTGTCGAACCTTGCGTGTTCGAGCCCCAGGTGAGCCCAATTTTTTTAAAAATATTTTATTCGATGTATAATTAATTTGTAATATTACCTCAATATCATAGTAATATTACCTAAATATCATTGTCATAATACCGTAATATTACTTGTAATATTACATCATTATTCTGATAATATTACTTTGAGGCTTTACTTTTAGGCGGATATTTCAATATCACCTCGATATGGCTGTAATATTGTCCCGTAATATTACCAATATTGCAGTATAATATTACTGCGACATTAACTCAATATTATGTGTGCATTAGCAAAAGATCTTGCGCAAGTTCAAATATAATTTCTTATCTAAGATCTTATGTAAGTTCATGGGTTCTGCCAAAAATAAAGAATTTAATTTTCATATTTTTAATTTTTAAAAACGTTATATTCATGAATTAAATTAAAGTTAAAAAACTAAATTAATTGTATTAAATTAATTTTCAGAAATTTTTCTGGCTTAGACGGAAAAGACTAAAGTTTTTTTAAAAATTTACCGCAGAATTGGCTACTGTATATAAACCACTTTTTCAACAAGATTCTGGACTCTGAAAGGGTTCCTAATGATTGGGTCAATTTATCAACCTTCATGCTGTTTAAGAAGGGAGATTCTGCAAATCCAGACAACTATAGACCGAGAACGTTGGTGAACTGTATAACTAAAATTTTTACTCAAATTATTTGCGACCGACTCGTGTTATGGGCAGAATCACTAAATCTTATCCCGGAATCTCAGGCAGGTTTTAGGAAGGGTAGGAGTAGTCTGGATAATTTGTTTAACCTCTCTTCTATTTTACAAATTCACTTAAGCAATCCAGGTTCAGTGGTATATGCAGCATTTATTGACTTTAAGGGGGCTTTTCCATCTATTCCACATCAGCTTTTATGGAACAAATTGTATTTCTTAGGGCTTAGTTCTAAAATGATTAATATTTTAAGAGATTTTTACTCTAAAGCAGTAACGAGCATTAAAACTGTTAAAGGTTCAACTTCGAGTGTGAGAGTAACGCGCGGAGTACTGCAGGGAGAGATTCTGAGCCCAATCCTATTTTTATTGTACATCTCGGATATGGAAAGTTTTGTTGTTGAGAGAGGATGTAGAGGAGTCTCAATTGATAATACGACTGAGATTCCTATGCTCGGATATGCAGATGATTATGTTTATCTCGCGGACTCTCCCCTCGAGTTAGGCAATATGTTGAAAGCACTCCATGATTATTGCGTTCACAACAAACTGACAGTAAATTTAGAGAAAACTAAAATAGTCATTTTCACGAGATCGGGTAACTCGAGAGCGAAAAAATTTAAATCTTTCAAATTCGGTGTGAGTTGCGTTGAGGTGGTAAAGGAATATGTTTACCTCGGGGTCACTTTCCATAACTCTTGCTCATTCTTGCCAGCTGCAAGAAAGGCCACGAGTGCAGCGAATACTGCTGTGGGTTCAGTCCTGAGAACGATACACTCGGTTAAAATTGATTCATGGTCAACTTGCACTAATCTGTTTCGAAGCCTTTCTGTGAGCATCCTTATGTATGGTTGCCAGGTGTGGGGTCTGAACTTTCTAGATTTAATCGAGAGAGTTCAGCTATCTTTTTACAAGAAACTTTTGAATCTCCCTATCTGTTCCCCTAACTACGCGATAAGACTAGAAACGGGCGCTTTGCATCTTGCTTATTTAGTTCTAAGCAATACTCTTTCCTGGATAAACACAATTTTTTCTATGGATAATTCTCGATATCCCAGGAGGTGTTTGTTGAGACTAATAAATTTAGCGAGAAATAACCCAGATAGCAGATTTAATTGGTTGGTTCAATTAAAGTCTATTTTTTTCGAGCCTTGTGGTCTTACAGAGGTGTGGAATGGATTGGGATCATTGCATTTGAACGTGAAATTTGTTCTCGGGAAATATGAAAATTACTCTAGAAATCGGGACAGGGACTGTCTTAAACTCTCAAAGAGTCTTCAGATTTATCCCCACCTTCCTTTACAAGTAGGAACCCAGAAGTATTTGCTTCTTCAAATGTCTTTCTTCTATAAGAAAATTTTAGCTCAAATTAGATTATTTAATCAACATGTTTCAAGAATTCTTTTTGATCGGAAGAAATTCTCATTTCACCCTGACGCAACTTGCACTTTTTGCTACTTAGAGAGTGATTCTTTATTTCATATGTTGACTTTTTGGCTTGTAGTCACTTATTTGAACCAATTTTTGATATTGAGCATGGAGGTCTTTCTACAGTTGACAATTGGATAAATATTTTGTCGTCAGATAGCCCTACCCTAATTAAGAAGTGTATTATTAGTTTTGTAAAAATCTTAGATGCACGTATGAATGGTAGCACTTAACCGCCGGTTTATTATGTCTTTCTTCTTTTTTCGTTGGGCTTAGATATTTTTTCTTCTGTTGCGCAACTCCCTTGTATCCTCATATATATATGTATTGTAAACAAGTGTAAACAAAAAAATAAAATATTTATTAAATTACCATTTTGAATATAAATGTTTTCCACCATAAAATGTGATGTTATCGTTAGAAAATTTGATATATCGATATTTTTCGATATTTTATTACTTTTTACTGTTAAGCTATTAGATTGAAGTTTTAGGAAATGTTATTTCCTGATAAATTCCGTAAAATAATTAAAAATTAGTTTAAGAATTGTTACAGGATGTTAATTTTTTATTTACTTCAATTTTCAGAGACTATTAAGAAGGTGTCCATCTTGGGGCCACTTTTTTTTAGACCGAAAATTTTAACAATTAGAAAAAACGCTTTAAAAAATGTTTATGTTCAAAATAAAATTTTATCTCTGTGGCCATAAGTTACCTTATAAATTGTACTTTCATCCGGTATAAAATATTTTAATATATTTTATTTGGTTTGGATTCTACAGCAATAAGACGAAAGGGTGTCCAACTTGGGGCCCTCTCCTCTATAAAATAAAATAATTAGTAAATTTAATACCATCTTTATAAATCGTTTATTTCAATTTTTAAATTTAACAAAATCTTTTTTTTTTTTTTTTAGTTATTATACACTCGTTTTAACGACCTTACTGGCCCAATGAGTGTCCCCCGTAGGGAGTTCCTAGAATTGTACTTTTTGCATATATTCTTTTCAAGTGTTTTTGCGTCTACAGAACGGCTTGAAATTAGGAGTACTCGCATTTGCCTGGACCACCCGGTATATTGGGTTTCCTCGCCAGTGGAAAGGGAAAACTGTAGAAAAACCTTTCCATAGTACAACTGGTTTATCGACAGTCGAGTCCTAGTGATCTGCACAAGTCGATTACCGACAGTGCATATCATTATTCCTCGACGTCAAACCTTCCACTGAAGTTATCTCACGAGTTAGAAAAATCCCAGACTCATCGGGGCGCGAACCCAGCAAGCTGGACTCGGCGCGACCGCAGAGTCTAGTATTTAACCAACTGAGCTAAAAATTATAAATGATCTTATTATTTATTACAATAAGTGACATTATAAAATAACATAATAAATATGCTTACTGTTTACCCTACTATAATCTTTAACAAATAAATATAAATAAATAATTAATTTAAAAAAGGATTTTATTGTTTTTTAATTAATAATAGTATTTTTATTTAATAGTAACAAATATTAAGGTTTATACATTTAGTTTTATAGTACTATAAAATATATTTTTTCCAGAAATATTAGAATACAAAAAAATTTCTATTCGAAAGAAATTCCTCATCAGATGCTGTAGACTCATCAATATTAAAAGTTATAATACTTTGAAGTAATATTTTAAAAATAAAAAACATATTTTTCATTAAAATTAAAAATTAAAGGGTAATATTGTTTCAGATTTCAAACCAGCAGATTTGAGGAAAGCAAATGACATACCCACAGACAATCCTAATTCTTTTATGAGACTGAAGAATTGTCCATGCACAGGTTTGCCAATATATTCCTGTAACAGAAGCGAATGTTCTGCTTTCTTGAAACGCTTTTTAATCATCAGTGGTGCTAACGATGCTAAGCCGTGTTCTATATTTCTAGTTTCAAATGGGAGACTAAGTTCATTTGCAGCTCTTTCTGCCGCCCGTATATTATTATTATTATTATTATTATTATTATTTTTTTTTTCAAAACAAGTTAAGGAGAGGAAAAAATGCTTTTACGCACTTGTTCGTGTGGGACTCAACCACGTGCTGTGGCAATACCGCACTAAAACAACCTCTCCCATTCTTGCTTTACTTACTCTATCCGTTCCTGCTCCCTCCATCCTGGAAGGTTAGCAAGAGCGTGATCCATTTACTCGAGACGTTTTTCATGTTTCTTGCACTGTTGTCCTCGCCCATAGCCGCCGATGTTCTTAAGCGGTGGTCTAGAACGTTATTATTATTATTATTATTATTATTTTTTACTTTAATTTGTAATTCGGAAAAGTCCTTCTTCTGCAATTGTTCAAAATGCCCTTTGTGTGTCCGTGGGATCGAGTATGTGCCTCTTTTTTTTATCCGGAACAATGGGTGTCGAGACTGACTTTTGTTTTAATGATCCGGGTTTTCTTACCTGCCCATTGTCCTCATGGCACAGGTAGAACCTAAATTGGAAAAATCCTACAAGGCTAGAAGGATGATTGGGACTAGGGGAGGGAGGATGGAAAGGGAGCGCTAGGAAAATCTTCAGGACGACGGCAGTGTGAAAGCCACTGTGAAAGTGATAAGTGCCTTTTTTCTGTATTGAAGACTAACCAAGGGAGAAGAACAGGAGGATTCCCGTAGCTGTCTTCGGGACGACGCCTTTGAAACCCGAGTATCCTTTATAATTAGTCAAGCTAAGTTGCATTGTTCTTTTGTCATTTTTTTATTCATCAATTATACATGATTTATTTACTTGTTTGTTCCCACGAGGGTTTGTTACTTATTGCCTTTTTTTTTGAGAAACTTTAGGAGTCATAAGAGAGTATTCTTCAGGATACTAAAGTGACTCGTCCTGTGAATGGTGAACCATCGTGAGGTCACTTTTGAGTTCGTTTTCGGCCTCACGATGTAGATACTTTTGAGAAGTGTGAATCGCTGAAACCTTTTTGACTGTGTCTTTTTTGAAACTGTGGCAATACCGCACTAAAACAACCTCCCCCATTCTTGCTTTACTTACTCTATCCGTTCCTGCTCCCTCCATCCTGAAAGGTTAACAAGAGCGTGATCCATTTACTCGAGACGTTTAATTGGTAATTCGGACAAGTCCTTCTTCTGCAATATTACCGGATTTTTGTTTGCTTGTCAGGATGGAGTAATAAATACTTTGGTGTACCGCAGTCGATTGATGCATATATCTGTCGACAATACCAACTATAGTGCGTGCAAACAATATCCGAAAACACTTAGTGATATTCTAAGTGCGTGCCCGAAGTACCCGGTAAGAAGCTGATGATTAAAAGGCATTGTTTGGCATTTAAAAGAACAGACGTTTGAATGCCTTTAAATGACAATAAATCCCGTTTTTGTCCTAAATCCTTTTTGATGCCCTCATTTGGTTATAACTCAACTTGTCTCAATCCCTTTTAATCCCTGAAAATAAATAAAAACATTTGAATTCTATTGAATGCCATAATAGAGATAAAGTGTTGAATTAAGTCAATGTCTTTCAATACCATACGTGGAAATGAAAAGTTGAATGCCATTCAATGCCACAACGGAGATAAAATGTTGACTTAGTTAATGCCATTAAATGCTGTTCGAGCATCCATTAGGTTTAATGCCGTTTAATCCCTACGTCAGATTAAAAAGCACGCCATATGTTGTATTTCATACTTTGCAACGCGTCGTCATGGCATCGTCTCATACTGTGTCATTTGTTCTATTTAGACTAAAACGTGTTATTTAAAGTAATAAAATAAGTAATTTCGTCTTTAACGATAATATTTGACCTGTCAATAATGAAATCGTGAACGCAAACATAATGTTTTAAGTCATTTTGTCATTTTTCTTACATGTAAAACAAGGGAAGAAAATAACATTAAATCGTAAATTTTGTGATTACATTTCATTTTGTCTGATACTATAAAGTAAGTGAAGTTGATAATTAACATATTTTAAAGGAAAACTTCAAAATATTTATAATGACAATAGTCACAGTGAAACATAACCTTAAAAATATTCAGCATTCCATTGCAATGCCTACTAATGCTTTTGTAGTCATTAAAAGGCATTCGATCAAAAACGAGCTAATGTCAATGCCAATTAATGCGTTCGTAGGTATTTAAAGTCATTCACCCAAAAACGGGATTAAAACACATTGAAACGTTTCAATGCCGGCCTTCTTACCGGGTATGCATGTTGCACATATATAGAAAGATACAATGCTGCGCTTGAGGTGTTGTATTATAACCTTCGACACCAATATGGTACAGATAAGGAACCCATCTTGCCATATGCCCAAGGGGACCAGGAGTCCGTTGTGGAAAATGATCAGAGTAATTGTTTTGGTACTCGGTGTTTATTAAATTGTACATTAAATTATTCATAATAACAGGAAAAAGTAAATTATTTTTAAATCTAAAGACGAAAAAGCGGGAAATAGCAAAAGGCTAAACTTCTGAACTCTCTCAATCTGGTTCGGCAGCACTGTTCATTATAAGATCTTATTCGGTAGCTCTAAAAAAGCATCCAACAACGTTCTTGACCACCGCTTAATAACACCGGCGACTATGGGTGAGAACAGCAGTGCAAGAAGTAGGAATAACTTCTCTAGCAAATAAATCACGCTTTTGCTTACCATCCAGGATGGATGGAGCAATAGCGGATTAGAGTAAGTAAAGTAAGAAAGCGAGAGGTCGTTTTAGTGAGGTATCACCGCAGCACGTGGTCAGTCCCACACGAACAAATGAGTAAATGCAATTTTTCCTCTCCTAAACTTGTTTTGTAAAAAAATAATAGTTACAGTTATAAACATAAGTCTTGACATAAGTTAACAATGAATCAAATTAGTTCTTTTTTTGTTTGACTCATTTTTCTTTTACAAAATTATACGTACTATTTATTTTTCTAATAGTCAGTATATAATTATAAATAATTATATACAATTAAATGATAAAAGTATTATAGAGTCAAAACTCTTGGTCTTGGTTGGTCTTCCAACAGTTGCCCTTCTTTCGTCTTAAACAAACAAGTCAAAACAAATGCTTCGTCTTATCTTGACCTTGACATCGGTAGTCTCCTCTCGTCTCGAGAAGTATCGAGTCTTGCGGCAATACTAATTTTATACAATAGTAATTTAACTCAAAATTCGATGCCCGAGTGTGATTCAAGGGGTTCTACACCTATAAAAATATGGCACATTATTAAGAAAATGTAAAAATTTGTAACTTTTTAAATTTAATAGTAATGATGTATATTAATATAAATACCTTCTACATAAAATTCGTCATCAGAACTTGTTTCACCAGAATTTACAGTAAACACAAAATCTGATGGGTCATCAAACATATCATCTGCATTGTTGTCAATTTGAAGAAATTCGCTTTCTACCTTTAATGATTATGATGAACATAATTTGACCATGTTTCTGGAGTTACTCTTTCTATTCCCTCGTGAAGCAATTTTATAACGTCAGGAAGCTTAAACGTCGTATTTTGCGTCTTATCATATCTTTTTATCTGGGACCACACATTTTCAATTGGATTCAATTCACAGTAGTAAGGCGTTAATCGTAGAACTAAACGATTCGATTTTCTTTCAATTTCGTCAATTACATACTTATCAAAATTGTTTTTAACTGAATTGAAAATTTCAATGAGTTCTAATTTTACCACTCATGGTTCGAACACCAACTCTTTTTCTAACAACCAATTGTTAATGTTTTCTTTTTTCCATGACATGTTTGGTACTCTTTCTTCCTTTACTAAATGATATCCCGGTAATAAGAGGTTGATTAAAACGCATTACAACGTTTCAATGCGCTTTGATTCCATTTTTGTATGAATGCCTTCAAATGCCTAAAAACAAATCAGTAGCCATATTGCAAGGGAAAATTCAACATGTGATTGTTATGTTTTACTCTGATAATTGTCTTTATCCATATTTTACTTTTTAAGTTCAAATATGTTAATAGGTTAACTTCAGCTAAATAGTAGACCAAAATAGAATAAAATATAAGCACTAAATTTAACACTTAACGTCATTTTCGTATTTTGTCTTGCATGCAACAAAAAATGACAAAATGACTTTAAAACTTATGTTTGCGTCCACTCCTTTACTTTGTTTAGGTAAACTATTAGTATTAGACACAAAATCACTTTGTTTTTCACTTCAATAACGCGATTTAGTTAAAATAGATCGAACAACACGAAATAGAAAGATGCCAACGACGACGCGATAAAAAGAATGAACAAGTTATCGATAGCAGAATGGCGTCTTTTTAATCTGCTGACATAGGCATAGAACGGCATTAAACTTCTTGAGGCATTGACTACGTTTAAAATTGTTTTCTTGAAGGCATTAAATGGCATTTAATTTGATACATTATCAGAAAGCATTTAATGGCATTTGGATCTAATTCGTGGTGTTTCGGTTGACGATAAGAAACGCATTCAATTTTTTTCATAAAATCTGTGAGCATTCAAAATGATTAAAATGAAACAAATATTAATTAAGAAATTGCGTTAAAAGGCATTGAGGACAAAAACGGAGTTAGTAGGCATCTGTCAGCATTCAAATGACTGTTTTTTTAAATGCCAATTTTTGCGTTTTAATCAACCTCTTTTTACCGGGATAGAGCATTGTCTATCACAATTACACAATTATCATCCAATAAAGGTAGAGTGTTTTGAAACCACTCTTGAAATGTCCAGCCATTCATTTCATCATGATAATCCGATGAATTTTTCTTTGAATCGAAGCATAAAAATCCACCTGAAACAAACCCATTTTTACTGCCAATATGTAGAATAATTAAACGTTCCCCTTTTCCAGTTGGATTAGATGCACCAGTTGATAGCCCACGCAGAAAAGCTTCTTTAGTAGACTTAACAGTTTTGTCTTCTTAAACTTTAGAAGAAACATCGCCTGCGTTGAGCCAGGTTTCATCCAGATAATAAATTGTGCGTCCCTCATTTCGATATTTTGCTATACTTTGAATATATCTTCTGCGCCATGAAATCAAATCTTCTCTTTTCATTATCATAGTATTTCTTTCTCTTTTACAAAATTTAAAATCAAGTTCTAGCAAAAATCGATACAAAGAAGTTTTTGATACATTTGGCAATTGAGAATCATCGTTTACAGTTATCAGAATTTTCTTTAATGTAGGCACTTCTTTATTTAAATAGAAAGAATGCACTTTTCGACGTATAGCATTTTTATCAAACTCGTCAAATTTATCTATCAGTTGGAGCCGTATTTTTTTTTATTGGAAGATTTGATCATTCCAGCTTTTTCATAGTCCAAGAATGTCCTTTTAATGGTGTTATGTCCGATTCCAGTTTTTTCCGAAATATTATAAAATAGATCTTTTTTTAAAATGTTCGGATATTCAACTTTCATGTTTTTATATAAATTAATTATAACCAACTTTTGAGCGCTATGCACCATCTACAAAAAAAAGTAATTTGTGAAAATATTTAACACATTCCCAGACTTTTGGTAAATAACAGCTGACTATTACTTATATTCATTTTTAAGTTATGTAAAATTAACTACAATTAAGGGTCCGGATTCCATAAAGTGTTACGCAGGAATTCTGCGTGAAAAGTATTGTCCTCAAACCCGATTGACAGACTACTTTTAATTATAATCTTAATTATCAATCCTTGTGTACGATCAGATGGCCGATCTTTTTTTATTGTGAAAAAAAGTTGTAGCTTTTTTAGTATTCTTAATAAATAAAAAAAAATTAGATTTTCAAAAATGAAAAATTCTAACATTTTTTTAATTCAACTCGTGATAATTTGGCCAATTTTGTGAATCTTTTAATAAAACCAAAAGGAAATTAAAGATTTTAATATTCTAAATGTAAAAGTAGAAACAAAAAGTTTTTATTTTTATATTAAAAAAAATTAATAATTTTTTCCCAAGATATTGAAAAAATTGTGTATGTCAAACTTTGAGCAGTTCGTTTAACGGGCGAAAGTTATGACAAAATTTTGTTATCATGAAAAACATGTTTATTAAGATAAAAAAAAGTTTTTTGGAAAATTTCAGGAAAACATAACATAACAATATATTGCCATAACTTTCGTCCGTTAAATGAACCGCTGAAAGTTTGATATTCACAATTTTTTCAATATCTCGGGAAAAAATTATTAATTATTTTGTTTATAAAAATAAGAAGTTTTTGTTTCTACTCTACTTTTAAAATATTATAATCTACAATTTCCTTTTGGTTTTATTAAAAAATTCCCAAAATTAACCAAATTATCACGAGTTGAAGGGAAAGAATGTTAAAATTTTTTACTTTTTGAAATCTCAATTTTATTTATTTATTAAGAATACTATAAAAGCTACTACTTTTTTTTAGAGGAAAAAAAGATCAGCCTTTTGATGCTACAAAAGGATTAATAATTAAGATTATAATTAAAAATAGTCGGTCAATCGGGTTTGAGGACAATACTTTTCAGGCAGAATTCCCGCGTAACACCTTATGGAATCCGGACCCTCCATTGTAGTAAATTTATAGCTAATAATTCTAGTTACTAATTTAGTTAGTTAAATTGGAATTATTTTTTAGTTATTAATATCTACTTTTAGTAGAAAACTACTTCAAATTAGACAAATTCTTACTCTGTAAATCTGAATTAGTTAAAAATAACTATTTGAAAGCAAAAACTCAGTCAGTAATTCAAATAGTTATATTTCTACTATTCATTTAGTCAAGAGTAACTAATTATTAGTGCTTTTTTGTGTACGCAAAGTTTTTAATGAATAACATTTTTATATTAAGTTGTTTAAGTTTGCTACTTGGTATAAATATTTTCTGTATACGTGATGCACTAACTTTTTATTGCATATTTTAAAAAAGGGTGTAAAAAACTGAACAACCAGGATTTGGTGAGTTATTTTGTCCATTCTTTAAAATCAATTATTTTTCAAAATTTTGTTTTGCAGTTAGTAAAAAATACTTTAGAATTTAGTTTTGAAGCAGTTTTGTCTCATTTTTTTGTTATACAAGACAAGAAATAAGCATAAATTTTCAATTTTACATGTGGTGCCAGAAAAACCTCAAAAAAGTAACTTTAATAATTACATGCTTTTCAAGTTAATTTTAAAACTTTTTTTTGTTAACATAACTCAAGAATAAAAAAAGAGCGGCTTTGTGCACATCTACGATGCTTTTTAACGAAGTTATGATGCTTTACTTAAAATCATTTTTTTCCATTACACCATAACACATCAATAATTGATGTGTTTTTAACATTTGAAAATAGTAATATTTTAAGTAAAACATCATAACTTCGTTAAATGTCATCGTAGAACAATTTCTAAAAATGCGTTTTAAAGGACATAAATCAAGCATTCTATTGGCTTTAGGCATGTATTAAAGTTAAATCGGGTTCAGATTCTAATTAACAAAAAGAATCATTTTATTAATTTTGAGGTTAAGGTCAAACCTAGACGTGCTAGGGCAATTCTGATGACGGATTCGTGTTCAGCGCATCAAAATACATAGGGAATGAGTAGTCTAATCCGCCGTGCACAACACTTTTATTTTTTTTGTTGGGCTGTGTAATTGAACATTGAAAAAATTGTAGAAAATAATTAAAAATTGCGGAAAATAATTATTAATTTAAGGAAATAGTTGAAAAATGACGAGAATAATTATAAAATTCATAAAAATATATGAAAATAACGCAAATAACTGTCAATTGATAACAAAATTCGAAAAGTAACTAGATTCATAGAAAACTAAAAAAAATAATTGAAAAAACTAAACAAGAAATATTAAATTTAAAAATAATACATTCGAATCTCTGAATAACGAGAAGTTCGGGAGTTTAGAATTTCTCAATTACGATGCCCCGCCTAGAAAGAGGGGTAGCCCTACTCTACGATCTTTTATGTCTATCGACAGTGCGCTTGTTAGTCTTCGCATCTGTCTTGTAACTAGTGGGAATGCAGGAAAGGTAACATTTCTCGCTCTGTGGTGAGAATCAGTGCTCGTTAAAGAGAACGTTCCTTATACAGAAGGTCGTTATGGAGAGATTCGAGTGTAATTGCAAACTGAAAAATTAAGATAATTATAGGAGTATCTTAATGGAAAGACAGATTCCCTTCCGAAATGTTTATTATTTACGAAGTAGGTTCGATCGAAGGAAGGCAAAAATAAACACAATGTTATTTTTTTAACAGTCAGAACGACGTTTCGATGACATAGTTCGTCATCATCATCAGGCTTTAAAATTTATTACAACATAAATAATAAATTGTCTCAAACATAATAAATTGTCACAAACATAAATTAAAAATACAAACAAAAAACACTAAATAATAAAAAAATAAAACTAACCGAAATTAAAATAAAATTATTACATATTGTAATTTGGCAAACAGTTAAAATGTAATCCGAATGCTACAAGCATTTTGTCAAGACTAAGTTGAAAATATTTTTAAAATTTTAAAGAGCAGTAGAAATTCGGAGTCAGTGAACTTAAAAGTAAACAAAACAGAGACGGATATAGAAAGAGAAGTACAATCACAATTTCAATAAATTAATTGATGATAAATAGATTTTGTTCAGGTATAAAATATCTTCTTTTTTGTTAATAGTAAAACCGTGATTTTTAATATGCAACATTTGAGAAATGAGACTCGTGCGTCCGTAGCCAAAAACGATTCCCCCCCACTTAACTTCTAAACTATTTGACCTAGAGGTCTGAAATTTGATACACATATGTATTTTCACGTGTAGATTACAGGAAAAATATAGAGAACATGATCTGAATTGATGGCCATAACGTTGTCAAGGAGAAACTGCAAATTTCCGAAAAAAAAGTTTTTTTTCTCTAACCTTGCTATTATTTGAGTTAGAGGGCTAAAATTTGGTACACTCGTGTAATTTTGCATGCAGATTATGGAAAAATTATGTTTGGAAATAAAATTGAATATTATGAGGTCACAAAAAAAATCAAAAAATCACCAAAAAGAGGTTTAGACCCCTAGGCTAATTGTGCTACAGTACCCCTCAAACCAATAAAATTTTTATTTGTATACTCAGAATTTAAAAAAACGATATAAAACGAAATTTAATATTGTTATCACTTTTTTTTTCAAAATAATTGAAAATTTATAAAAAAACAAAATAAAATTTTTAATCATATACAAGGCTTGATCAAGGCTGCCACAGGACCTTTAATCAAGACTATTATAAGCCCTGAAACCCTATAAAAATTTCAGGTCTTCCCCCTAAAAAAAATACTTGATTTTTATGTTATTACATGTACTTGAAGGTAGAAGTATTTTCATAATTTTTACGTTCTAATTAATGTTAACAATCTATACTGTAATCAGCCTTTTTCATCAATAATAAGAAAAAAAATATAAACAAAATAATACACTTACCTGAAAATAGAGAACGCAAGGCATAATAAGGTTCTAAAACGTTATTTAAAAAACAATACAAGAGAAATTAAATAAAGTTAATAAAAATTCAAACATCAACAAATAAATAATTTAAATATTTTAATCATACTAATCAAGGAAAAGTAAAACTTTAAAGATCTTACGAGAAGATTATTGTTAAAATTCCCATTTTTTAAATTTACTTAAAACTAGCCAAAGTCTTTGTCGCTCAAAACAATTGGGAAGGGAGGAAAGGGAGGAAATAGTGTGTCGTCAAGCCTTCCTAATAACGTTCACAAAGACAAAAATAACAAAAAGACTAATAAACAATGGGAACTAAATTCCTTTAAAACGAGACTAAATCTCAATTAAATTATGCACAAAAGCAATATAAAAGAAGTTAATAAAATAATTTACTATTAGAAATATTAAAAACCGAAAGAGAAACTACACGCAAAATCCTATTATTCTTATCTAAATTCACAGAAAAACACACGAGAATAGGAAAAGAAACGAGGAAGAAAGGCATGACACACTATAGTCGGAGAAAGAGAGAAAGGAAAATGCGGGTAGCTCAGGGCCGCATGGCCATCGGCACAGAGCGTCGTGATACGAAGAAATTATGCTCTCCAATAACGTTAAAATAATCTAAATAATTTATTATAAACTTTTAAATTGAAGGGGATTTACAGAACAAATTAGAACATAAACAAAAATATACAATTATAACTCATTTCAACGGGCATCGTAGCAGGCACGACAGTCAACGCGGGAAGAGCAACGACGTACGCTCTCCCCACCTTTGACTTTTTGACACCATCGGTACAGGCACCAATACCAAATCGCACCCTACAATTTGCTGACTGTCCCAATTATTGCACGCGCCCACAGTCCACGTTAAGTGCACCGGCAACGCAAACGCGAATAGCACCGCCCACATTCATCCCCCCACCCACACCAACATCTCGAAATCAGGTCGCAAATTCACACAAGATTGTAAAATCCTGGGAACTAAAATACCCAGGAAAACTGGATGCGGATGAATTGCTCGACGAATTCGAGCGCAAGCTTAACGCTTCTGCTATCAATCCGGAAATTAAATATAGAAGTTTTAACTTTGTCCTTGAAAATAGAATCAAACTTCCTTTTATCAGCGGATCCGTTCAAATTTCTCAAGTACTTGAAACAGTTTTTCAAATATCCTCTTTTGTGTATCAATATAAACAATTTTTATTTCCCCCACTTTGGAAATTGTCCCTTTTTATTATAATATTTACAACGGAATCTGTAAGCCAATCTAACTGCCTTAATTCAATTTCTGTAAAACTGGTATATTTTATAATACTGCCAGTATTCCAGTTTCGTTTTATCTGAAAATTATATCCGTCTCATTTAAGGTTGATCAAAACTGTGAACAAAAATGCTCTCAATTGATTTCAATATTGACTTTTTCTCCTCCTACAAGACAAAATAAGTTGATTAATATTGATTTATTAGAAATAATAGAATGGAACAAGTCGTGTATCTTCAATTTTATGTCAACATATTAAATAATTTCAACATTGCATACAAGTAAAAACATTTTTTTATAGGTGTTACACCGTCCGACAAAAATTAACTTTTTTTTTCACACACAAAAAAATCAAACATTTTCGGAAACTAGGACCAAAAAAAAAATACCCGTGTCTGGCCGTTTTGCTAGATCAAGTCGTTTGTGGTTTTTAGGGGTGAAAACAACCCTTAAATGAAAAGTGACAAAATATTTTTGTAAAAAATATTAATTTTTTATAAAACTTGATAACTAGGGGTTTTCGGGCTCGCTGATTACAAATCCGATGTAAGTTTTTCAAAATTCAAAATTTCGGATCCAATATGGCGGACAACTTTTTTAAAAATAGATTTAATTTGTCTGAAACTCTTTACTCGGGGGTTTCTGGGGTCGCTGATTACGAATCTGTTGTCAGATTTTTAAAATTCAAAATGGTGGATCCAATATGGCGGACAACTTTTTTAAAAATAGATTTAATTTTCCTGAAACTCGTTACTCAGAGGTTTTTGGGGTCGCTGATGACTAATCTGATGTCAGATTTTCAAAATTTAAAATAGTGGATCCAATATGGCGAAAATAAAAGAAAGAATTACTTTTAGGACAATCCATTTTTATTCAAGAACACTCACAATTCTGCTATACAAACAAAAAACAAATGACATTTTTTATATTTTGATATTCAGTTGCATAGCTAAAGAAAATAGTATATATATCAAATTAATGTCAATCGTTGATATTTTTACTTTAAAAAGAAGTGTTAAACAATCACTTTATATTAATTATTTTTCTAACTTAAGCTTCCCATTATCGAATATACTTACCTACTACAAAGTTTGCTTCGTTATTAAAAAAATGTCCAATATGCAAAGACACAATTGTGGAAATGTTTAAATTTTTTTGTAATCTTCATCTCTATGAGGTCATTTTAAATTTTGAAAATTTTACATCAGATTAGTCATCAGAGACCCCAAAAACCTCCGAGTAACGAGTTTCAGGAAAATTAAATGTATTTTTAAAAAAGTTGTCCGTCAGATTGGATCCACCATTTTGAATTTTAAAAATCTGACATCAGATTCGTAATCAGCGACCTCAGAAACCCCCGAGCAACGAGTTTCAGGCAAATTGAATATATTTTTAAAAAAGTTGTCCGACATATTGGATCCACCATTTTGAATTTTAAAAATCTGACAACAGATTCGTAATCAGCGACCCCAGAAACCCCCGAGTAAAGAGTTTCAGGCAAATTAAATCTATTTTTAAAAAAGTTGTCCGCCATATTGGATCCGAAATTTTGAATTTTGAAAAACTTACATCGGATTTGTAATCAGCGAGCCCGAAAACCCCTAGATATCAAGTTTTATAAAAAATTAATATTTTTTACAAAAATATCATGACACTTTTCATTTAAGGGTTGTTTTCACCCCTAAAAGCCACAAACGACTTGATCTAGCAAAACGGCCAGATACGGGTATTTTTTTTTTGGTCCTAGTTTCCGAAAATGTTTGATTTTTTTTTGTGTGAAAAATCGTGTCGGACGGTGTTATCATATATGATGATTTTATAACTCATCTGCAAGCAAATTTCAAAGTTTTGTCAATTTATTTTTGCATTTAACCACAATATATTTGTACAAACCTATAAATGTTTCGTAGAAATAAATTTAAATTAATTCAAATTAATTTGTTTAATCAAATGTCTATTGAAGTTTCGTGCCATAAAATGCTAATTGGGACCAACGTTTAATAAACTTGTTTATTTAATCAAATATGCAATAACATTTTATATAACTTTGCTTTAACATCTGCCGTGAAGCTGCCGGGGATGGCGCGAACGTGGTCCAACAGACGTGCTCTTCAATTTGGCGTCTGCAAAGTGCAGGCGTCGGTTGCCGATGCCAGGGGCCTGTTCGGCGGACGCGCTGTTATCGTCAGGGACACGCTCGGAGGTGTCGCAGGCTGTGGTCCTAGGATACCGGACGCCCTCCTAGTGAATTAATGCCTTGTCCACATATCGAAGCTCTGTGTGGATTGACCGTTTTTCTCCAAGGCTCGTGGGACTCGAATGGACAGTTTCAACTTTACAGTAAATGACGGAGATGATGTGCGCCCAGGTGAGAGTGGTACGGCACCGCCGGCGATAAGTTCTGCAGGTCCGGGTTCAGTAGGAACAAGTCCATCGCTTTTAACGGTGGATGGCACGTGTCAGACAACTATGGTGGGCGCAATGCCTACAAAAGAGGGAAGGGAATTTGTGGCTAAGGTTTCCGAGGTCGTTACCGAACTGGGTACCGTTAGGGTGCCAGAGGACTAAAGGGTAACTCTGGAAATCCGAGACTTTGACGGTCTCACAGAATGATCAATTTTGCAGATATATGCGGTGCGCAAATCAAAGGAAAGATAGCTGTATGGCAAGAGGACGACTCTATGATGACGATCCATCCAGAGTTGTTGTGACAAAGAGCCACATTCAAGGTTGCAAATTTGTTGTAGAAACTTCTAAAATGAGATCTGCTATAACAAAATAAAGCGCTACTGATTCAGAAAATCCTAGTACTGTTAACAAATCTGTTAGAGCTGCGTAAGTTGTAATGATTTTGACAAATATGGTATTTTCCCCATTTAGTGCGCAATCTTCCAGAAAGTCTTATTGCTTACAGTTGTATACTCATCTTATACTTTGGTAATATTAATGAGAAAAAATAGTACATTTAACTACACAAATAAAAAAGTTAACGACACTCTTAGTTAACATAACTTACACAAAGTACTTCAGAAAAATAGGTTAATTAAAAATCACAGAGTAGCATCATATAAATTGGACATTTCAATGTCTCTAAATACTAAACAATTCCTTTATTGTCTTAAATGATACCTTCTATGTTCCATAGTTAGATAATTAAATTGTTTTCCTATTTCAAAGAATGCTCTCATTTTGAAAATCATGCAGTAGAATTAAATTAATTTCCTTTACTGCATCTAAAAGTTTCAAATTAATGTAATTTAATGTGATTTTCATACTCCACAAATTAATGATAAGTAATGCCATTCGTCTATAGAAACGTGAAATGAGTTACCTTTGTCCTTGCGAATGAGCGTTACGAATTGCGAAATAATAAATTGTCGAAAAAGTTCGCATTTGATGCCAGATTGGTTCTTATTTTAGAAATTAAAATTAATACATTCCAATTAACTTGTACACTATTCAATTTAATGGGACTAATTATTTTTAATCATTTTAATAATTATTATTTTCTATCATTGACGGAAAAAACAAGATATATAAAAATATATATATATATTTTACTGTTTCTTTAAATTATTAACAATAGGACTTACTAAAATGATTAAAAATAATTAGTCCCATTAAAATGAATACTGTACAAAACAATTGGAATTTATTTATTTTTAGTTTTAATATCAGGACCAAATGTGCTCTTCATCGGTACTTTCATAGTCCGCAATCGATGACGATATTTATCAGGGTGTTCAATCACAGAAAAAGACTAAACTCATATTGATCCTGTTTTGGCTCGTTTTGAGACGCATCGTAATTGAGATTTCCTTTCCTCTTGTTAAGTTTTAGTCCAAAAAGTTTCAAAATGACTTGTTCAGGCTTAAAGATTTAATTTGCAACGTCTTGGACTACAAGTTATGAAGAGGAAATGAAATCTTATTTCCTGTGCGTCTTAAAATGAGCCAAAACAGGCTGAATATGAGCTCAGGTTTTTTCTGTAATATATTTTAGCCACAAACGTAATTAGTACGTATTATAAGGCATTTAACTTTCAAGGACCTTTAATCAACCTATTCTTACCAGATAGTACTCGTTTTAACCATACATTATGTAAATATTTTTAAGAATGCTTATAGTTCACTTATAAATTTCAGTTTAATTATTATGTCATGTTCTCCACCGAAAAAAATGAACCTCGTAACGTAGACAAAATACCTTACAATAAATATCACATTTGTTTATTTCAGGACTTTGCAATGAACTTCCTTCTATGAGAAGAACTATTAGGTGATGGGTACGGAAAGGTAGTCCAGTATTGCCTAAACATATAGCTGACTTAGAAGAAGTTCTAGACTGTGGGGTTTGGCACAAAAGGCTGTCATACTCAGCAAAGTGCGGAGAGAAGGAAGTAAATAATAGAATGATGGTCGTCGGCGTAACCGATGGAGATGAATTTGCCCATGTTATATTTTATTCTGACAATTTGGTCCAGAAAGTAATTGAAATTGAAAACGCCTCTGCATCTGCTGATGCTACTTACAAAAGCTGTCTCTGGCTACGGGTATGCTATCAGCTTCTCATTATTTTGGCTTTTTTATTTGGCAAAGTAATTTTTTTATATTTGTTTCATTACTCATTTCTATTCTTACGAAAGTAGAACTGTAAGGCTGAGGAATTTTTGGTACGAGAACTTCATGTGATTTTATTAAACACATCTTCAAAAAAAGTTTGGCATGCCCCTTTTTCAGAGTCTGAACGCTGGAAGACTTTCAGGAAATTCAATTTAGGGGTTTCTCGAGAGTCCTCTTATAATTCTCGTTTAATTGCATTCATTGCATTCTCTTTTCAATATTCTTAAAAGGTTTAATGAAACTGTTCTGAACTGTTCGAACGAAATTTTATGTTTTTTTTTATAAGTTTCTATACTTTACGTGCCAGGTAAAATGCTAATTTTTTAAAACAAAAAATTAATACTTACGTACATAAGCATAGAAAAAAATTTACATTAACTTCATCACTGCTGGACATTATTTTTATATTTGTTTCTACATTGCAGAACTATTATTTTTAAGTAAATTATTGTGCTTGGATCCCGAAATGCACTGAATGTTTATAAAGTATTGTGAAGGTTGGGGAAAAATTTTAAACCTTGACTTAACCTTGTCAATATTGCTGAAACATTGATGGAGTTCTGTATATTAATTAACTATAATCTTCTTTTACAGATCACACAACTCTTTTTTGTCTTGATCCATTTGTGGGGTTTTTCTGTCCTCCTTGTTAGAAAACTTTATTCATTATTTCAAAAGTTTTTGGATGCTGCAAGTAAAACCTTCCGAATTCTCTGTTTTCAACGAAAGAATGAGGACTAACAACGGCCCTGAGCGTGAAAACAAAAGTTACCACGAAGTTGCCGGCAATCATTCGCGAATTGTCGACTTTGTAGGTCAATATGTTAACGATTAAATATCTACACTTTTAAATTTAATTCTATATTGAAAATTTAAAATCTAAAGTGAAAAATTGTACTAACCCGGGAAAAAGGGTTTAGATAAAATTAGATATATTTCAGACATAATCAGATCTGACATTATATCTGTTTATATCTGGTAGATATCGTCTGATGTAAATAGATGAAACTTCCGTAAATGGATAGCCCGGTATTATAGAAGATGATTAAATAAATACATACGTTTTCTGATACACTCTAAATTTGAACACTCAGAAAAAAATTTGTTTGTGACAACCAAACTTCAGTTAAAGAAACAAATTTTAGTTGAAACAACCAAATTTTGTTTAAATCAACAAAATTATTCTATTGTTTCAACCAAATTTTGGTTGTTTCAACCAAACTTTGTTTCTTTAACTGAAGTTTGGTTGTCACAAACAAATTTTTTTCTGAGTGAATCAGCGATATGCGACCGACAATCAGTAAGTATAACTGATTCTCAGTGGATGCGTTTTCTTTGTTTCAATTAGTAAAACTAACTGACAATCAGTCGTATATCGCTTATCACAGGTTTAAAGTAAAATTTCCAATTGGAAATTTCTTGTTAACTTCGATTAATTTGAGTGTTCTAAGAGAGAAAAAAATGGTTTATATTGTTTTTCCCTCGTGCAATTTTTCTGAAATAGAAAATTACTGTTTTTTATAGTAAAAATGAGACGTAGGGAGAACAAGTAGTTTAATTTCAACGGGTAGAACATCGTTAGAAAGGCAATTAAATTACATTTCAAACCATCTGTTACCCGTTTAAATCGAAGTAAAAACGGCTGAGTCATAGTCAATCAAATTTTAAATTTAACGCAAATTTGTGTGGCAAAGTTTCAAGAAATTTACAAAATTTGAACTTTGATTGACTATAACTCAGCCGTTTTTGATTCGATTTAAACAAGTAACAAATGGTTTGAAAGGCAATTTAATTGCCTTTCTAACGATGTAATATTAATTGGAATTAAACTACTTGTTCTCCCTATTTGTCATTTTTACTACAAAAACCAGAAATTTTCTATTTCAGCAAAACTGAACGAGGGAAAAACAATGTAAACCGTTTTTCTCTCTTAGAATACTCAAATCAATCGAAGTAAACAGGAAACTTGCAATTGGCAAAAAAAGTTTAAAATTTGTAAACCTGTGTATTGTAAACATTATGTATTGACCGTTAGATTTAAACTGATAATCAGTAAGTTTTTTCACTAAATTAACTTAATACATGCGTAGAGCCAATGGAAAGCTTGAATTATGACCTTGAAAACGCTTTTTTAAAACTTATTCTACGATGATTTTTAACGAAGTTATGATGTTTTACTTAAAATCATTTTTTTCCATTACACAATAACACATCAATCATTGATGTGTTTTTAACATATGGAAAAAAGTCATCTTTTAAGTAAAACATCATAATTTCGTTAAAAATCATCGTAGAACAATTTCTAAAAAGGCATTTTAAACGTAATAATTCAAGCTTTCTATTGGTTCTAGGCATGTATTAAAATTAAGTCGAGTTCAAATTCTAATGTTCAAAAAGTGTCATTTTATTAATTTTGAGGTTAGGGTCAAAACTTGATCTGATGGACCAATTCTGATGACGGATTAGGATTCAGCGCATCAAAATACATAGAAAAATGTCTGTCTCTTACCCAGGTCAGGGAACTTTTTTTTTTGTGTGGCTGTGTAATTGGATGTTATTCCGAAAGTATTTATAATGAGTATCAGAGTAGTCCGGTAAAAAAATATTGATTTTCAACGATTTTACAAGAAATTTATAAAAAAAAGTTTTTTTATCCCACAGGCACAAACATGGGGCTCTTCTTGTTGGCAGGGTCTAAACGCATTCATTTGCTCGACCGTGTGAAAATAGCGTCTTATGCATTTTTTTCACCACAGGCAAAAAACGGACGCCACTTTCATACGGTCAAAAAAATGAATGCATTTCGACCCTAACCTACAAGCATTTGAAGGCATCTCGTTTGTGCTTTTGGAATAAACAATATCGTAAGTAACATGGGTTTAAAGTCAGACTAATTTGTTTACGATGATGTTTGTTTCCTCGTTTACGTCTCGGGCTTCCCCCTCGACTGACACTCGTACACAACAGCGTAAAAAAATGGCTGCCATTGACCCTTTGTTGTTTAATATACTACAAATTCCAAAGCGCGCTACGCGCGCAAAATTGTGCTCTTCTCTTTTTTTTCTTTTCTAATTATCCTATTTTATACTTACCAATTTCTTTAATTTGGCGATTTCCTATTAAAAAAATCTCCAATTTCTCAATTTCCAAATTTTTTCACTTTGACAATTTCCCGTGTAGAAATAGATCTAGTAAGCTTAAATAGAAATTGTTTTCTGGTCAGGGGCTAAGGGCTATTTTTTTTAAACTGAGAACATCAAAAATATAGTAGGGAACTGACTGGGCTTAGTGTATCTAAAGCATAACTGGATTTTTCCGGTCAATATCTTCAGGGAAGTTGAGATCGACTACTTTAAAGTACCCATGTACTCAACTGATATCCAGGACATTTCCGGTCAATATCTTCAGGGAAGTTGAGATCGACTACTCTAAAGTACCCATGTACTCAACTACTCAAGAGATGTCTAGCACATTTCCGGTCAACTTCTTCAGGGAAGTTAACCTTAAAATGTAAAAATAAATCTTTCTGAATTTACTAACATAAGTTAAAATGTTTTAAATATAGGGACTGAAAGTCTCAAAACAAGACATTTGGTTTTGCAGTGTCAGTATGTTAGTTTATTCAGCGTTGTTTATTTTCACACTATAAGGTAAACTTCCTTGAGAAAGATAACCGGAAATAAATAAACATCGGTTTGTTTCTGGGGTAATTCTGAGAAGACAATTTATACATTTTGAGGTTATCTTCTCTGTACAAGTCAACTGGAAATGATCTAGATATCACACTAGTACTTGAGTATTTCAGAGAAGTAGATTTTCACATTAAGAGGTTAACTTCTCTGCGGAATTTGTCCGGAAATGACCTGGGCTTTGAAGGAGTACTTGGTCTTTCAGAGATGTGGATTTCAACATTTTGTGGTTGACTTTCCTGAAGAAGTTGACTGGAGGTGACCTGGACATTGGTTGGGAACTGGGGTACTTCTAATAAGTAAATTTATATATTTTGATGTTTACTTTCCTGAGGAAGTTGTCTGAAGATGACCTGGACATCGAATTGTCACTTGGGTACTTTAGAGAAGCCGATTTTCACATTTTGAGGTTAACTTCCCTACAGAAGTTGACCAGAAGAGACCTGGACATTGGTTAGGAACTGGGGTACTTCTAATAAGTAAATTTTTTTATTTTAATGTTAACTTCTGTCTGGAGATGAACTGGACATCGGGTTAATGTTTCATTTTAATAATATTTTCACCGACAAATTTAATCTTATTCGGTACCCCGAAAAACCGATATACTGAGTTTTATTATTATTTTTTTAATTAAAAGTTTTTTGCTGCCATATTGGATCCGCCATTTTGAATTTTAAAAAACTATTAACATATTCGTAATCAGTGACCCAAAAAACCCTTGTATACTAAGTTTAATTATTTTTCCCAGAAATTAAAAATTTTTGTCCGCCATATTGGATCCGCCATTTTGATTTTTGAAAAATCATTAACATATTCGTAATCAGTGATCCAAGAAACCCTTGTATACTGAGTTTTATTATTTTTCTCAAAAATTTAAAAATTTTGTCCGCCATATTGGATTCGCCATTTTGAATTTTGAAAAATCATTAACATATTCGTAATCAGCGACATAAAAAACCCTTGTATACATAGTTTGATTAATTTTCATAGAAAACATTAGCATTGGTCCAACATGCATTAAATATTGTAAATTTTTGTGTAAAATCCGCCATTTTGAATTTCATGTAATAACTAATGCATATTTTTAAAGTTTGAATAGTTTGTGCCATTTTGTGCTACTTTATTGCATACTGGAAGGACGTTTTAGGTAAGAGATTTTGATTATAGAAAAGTGTCGATTTTTTCGTACTTTTTTGCAAAAAAGTCGCCATATTGGATTTCCTGTTGGTTAAAAATGCAATCTGTTTACGGATGTCTTGTAGAGCGGTGTCCAAAACATAAAGAAACCATATTCCCATATTCTAGAAAAATATTTTCTAGGTGCATTACTGTTCCAAAATAAGGCATAGATTTTTGTGATTTTGGGCGTTAATGGGTTAATATACTATTTTTATTTTTCCAAATTGATAAGTGGTAATGAAGGATTATCAGCAGTTTTTAGATGGTAGGGTTCTACATTTTGTTGTAGTTAGCATGTCATCTATGTTTCGGATAGTTTTGTTGAGATACAAAGCGCGTCTTAATTTCTTTGTGGGTTCACCTAAATTTTTCTAATTTTCATTGTCATTGAGCGCAATTTTTTCTTTTCAATATGAACTTTTATAACATTTAATGCACAATCTTCTTTGTCCAAAGCCTTTTTTTTCTCTGGCTATTGCTACTAAGCATCCCTTTATCAAATGCACATTCGATTGACAAACGATACATTAATGACTTCTAGAACTGAAGTGACCATTCTTACATGAGAAGCATGTTGTGTTATAGTGCATCTTAGAAGATAAATCCTTTAAAAAACTTCGCTCTGAAAGAGTTACTTCTCTATATTTGCTTTCTCCATGTATAACTTCAGGATTTATGTGGACATTTTAAAATAATTATTGTAATCACAGCTATATGAAACATCTCTTTTAGAAGAACGTTCTGTTATACAAGATTGGTTAGCTAGTGAAGAACTGTCATCAATGCTAGTTGCGTTGTAAGCAACAGAAATATTTTCTTAAGGCGAAGATACTGTTACAGAAGATGCATTTGCTAGTGCAGCACTTTCAGCAACACTACTTACTGTCTTTTTAGAGCAGTCAATTATTTTTAATTTCCCACTGTAGTAATTTATTAGTCTTTTCAATGACACACCTATTCGCTCTTTCTCTGTTAAAATTGGATTTTTTATGATTTTAAACTCTGATTCGACCGGTGTGCTGCTTGCTGAAACTCTACCATGACCAAAAGGATTTCCAGTTTCTTCTTGTTTACATTTCTCTGCATCTTGTGCCAGATTGTCCTCTTTCTTTTTCTTCTCTTCTTCGACAATGCATTTCACAATTTAGATAATTTCTGGAGATCTATTTTTCACTAAATTCTTCATAAATTGTAAAGATTCAATTACAGGAAGTTGTTGCTCCATCACCAGCTGAACTGCTCAGAGACAAAAAAAGAAAATCTTTGATGATCGTCGTAGCGTCAGCTATAATTTTACTCAATATCAGTTGGTCCATTCTAAACATGTAGAATTCTTTGACCTCTAATTTTTCTGTTTTAAAAAAATCTCACAAATTTTTCATACAGTGTGCAATGTTAATTCTAAAGTAAGTTTGAGGGAGTTTTTCAGACATGCACGATTCTGCGTATTCTTCAACTGTTTTGGCGGTTGTAAACGCCCAACAACAAGCATTAAGCAATGCCTTTGATGAGTCGCAAATGGCATGTCGAAAATGTCGTGCGATTTTCATACGGTCAAACAAATAAACGCATTTAGATCCTGCGTACAGGCTTTAAAAAAACCTCTTTTGTGCCTTTGGAAAAAAATATCGTAAGTAACATAGGTTTAAAGTCAGTCCAATTTGTTTACGTTGATGTCTGTGTACGAGTGACAGTCGGGGGCAAACAATGTGAGCCCAAGACGTGAACGAATATTTGTTGACAAATATACTATTTTTTCATTTTTTACTATTTTTTCATTTATTATTATTATTTTTTATTTGATGTTTGAGTTTTTACCATTTCTTAAAGCTTTTTGACTTTGTCTTCAATTTCTTTAATTCTCATTTAACTTGTTCGTTCTTTCATAATTTGGTTAATCACTTTTTAAACTTTTAATAATTTTGAAAATTTTTATATTAGAATTTCCAATTATTTTTTTTAAAACATTTATTTGGTATATTTTTCTGAATTCAAAATAACTTTTTAATTTTTATGTTTCTTAACAGTCTCTCCTTTTTTGTTTTCCATGTAAATTTTAACTTATAATAAATTTCTCATTTTATCATCATTTTTTTATTCCTCAAAAATAGATTCCCCTAATCTCAAAAATGTTTAATTTACCTTCATTTAATTTTTCACTTTTAAAAAAAATTTATTTAGGTAATGCTTGTTTCCTTAATTTTTAAAATAAGCTTTTCGAAGTTGCTTCTCATTAGTAAAGTTTAAATGTTTTTTCATGGATTTTTGTATTTATTTATTTATAATTTGAAAAAACATATTCCTTAATGTTTTAATGTTTTTAAAGAAATTAGTTTTTTGTAATTTTAACAATTCTTAATGTTGTTACGTCAGAAGGGGAAGTCTTATCAAATCTTCTCTTTAATTCCTCGTTTTAAATCAGTTTCGGTGGGAATCTGATTTGGGTTGAGGATAAGTCAATGATCTTGTAATCAGGACTAACTCAGGATGGTTGTTGACCCTAGATAGCAGTATATTTGCAACTGGTGTGGAGGTTAATGATTCAACACTTTTAAAGATTAAAGGAAGGCCTTTCAGGATTCCTGAGCCTGATAGTTTTCTTTTATGTTATCACAGTTCAAGATAAAACTAAGATTTTACTGCACTGAATAGTTTCAGAATTATTTGATCACGCAAACTGGTTTTTTCTTCTGATGTTTGAGTAACTAACTGAGTTTACTGAATTGAGAATTAAAATTAACTTTGACTTGGTACTGTTTCGATGTTAACTTTGACTGCTTCCGAACTTTTGTTAATGTTAACTATAAGACTGACCACTGATGGCTAAGTACTCCGATGTCCGAACTGATGTTGATCAAGACTTCTGAGTAATAACTACTGAATAAAATACTTCTGTAGTTCCGAGCTAATGTTAATGTCGACTGAGAGGTAGTAAGAACTTGCTTCTGAACTGCTATTTCAGATTTCATAGGTCCTAATGCCAAGCATCAACCCCTTCTTATTCAATTCCCCCTCAGTATTTGAACCTTTCCTTTGAGCATCAATGTCTTCTTCTGATTCTTAACACCCTGAGTATCAGTATCGAACCCGCTGTTTGTTCCGAAATCAATTATCTGCTAGATGTGGGTATGTAGGTCACTGCCAAAGAGTGAAACTTGTTGACCCTTCCAGCATCCACCAAATAAAGAATAGTTTTTCAGGTTTACTCTTCAAGATCAAGATAGAAAATAATTTAGAAATAAAAACTGTTTTTTTTTTCTTTTTTTAAAGAATTTATAAAATTAGAAAAGGAAGTTTTTGATGTAAAAGGGCGAAGAATTTTTATTTGCAGTGTTTTAACTACAGGGGATAGTTTCGGGTTTATGAAATCTGTGGATTTGTTAACAGTTTAACTGCCAAATTATCCTTGTCGCACTTGCAAGATAAAGAAAAATGAATTTAGAAAACAAGTTATTGAGAATCGTAATTTATTTAGAAATGTTGATAAATATGAAACTGATTTGCTAAAAAATTATGTTTTTGAAACATAACGAACGATGTATTTTAAATGATTTACCGTCTTTTCACATATTGACAAATAAGTATTTTGATTTTTTACATGACTTTTTTGAAGGTGTCGTATACAATATTTAATGTTATACAATACCATTTGAGTGCAATAATTTTGTATTTCATAAGAAGCAAATTGTTTAGCTTAAAATTATTAAATAATAGAATAACTTCATTTAATTTTAGTCTAGTAGATATGGTCAATTCACCCAATTATTTGTCCGAGGAAAAATTGTTAAACAAAAAATAAGGTTTCACCGATTCTGAAACAAAGGCTTTTGTCTAAAACAAAGAAGAAGATGAGCATTGAAAATTGTATACGAATCTCAGAGAAATCTGTGACATCCTTAATGTGCAAGTTTTTGACCAAAGGTGTATTTTATTATTTAAAATATTGATCACTGAGTGTTACGTTGTAACAATTCATTATTTTTAAGAATAATTAAAGAAAATAAAGGTCAGCGAAACACAAAATGCTTGAAAACAGATGTTTATCAAAACTAAATATTTATTAGGAAAAAAGGACTTAATTTAAAACTTTCAATCGGTTTACAACTTAATCCTAAAATTTCCACGGTGCGCACGTAGACTGTAATCATCCAGGGACAACAGTCTTTAGACCCCCTTAAATGAGTTTATTGTTATCCCCTTAAACGACGGCCTTGGTCAATTTAAGTGATTTAAGAAATTTAGTTTTCTTGATATTTATGACTAAGCGAAGGAGTGTCTTGATGCCTCCACTCTTCTCAAAGGTAACCAATAACTGAACTTCGACTTGTTCCCTTTGGATTCCACCCCCTCAATTTCGACAAGCGTCAGGTACAACTGCGAGGAGCAAAAACAGACATCAAAAAGATTTTGCGTTGAACACACCATCAGCAGCGCACTTCTTTAAACCGTTATTTATCGCTCTCATGTAATTCCTCCTATGCTTTGTTTTCTCTTAATATTTTGTTTTGTCTTTGTAAAACGATAGTTGTGTTTTTAAAATATATGTATTAAACTTAAATAGTGCATATTTTCATTTATTTCCCACAACGAGTATTAGACATGAACAAACAAACACTGAGCATCATGAAACTTATATCTTATTATTCAGTGAAACTCTTAAACCAAAACATCATTCTATGTTACACGGAAAAAAATTATTCATGAATAAGTACGGAATTTATTCATAAGTTTGGGGCAATAAAGAAAATTTGACGATTCTTGATAAAGTTTCATTACCAATTCACGAAAATTCAGAAGCGTTCGCGAAACTGTAAAGTAGAAACTGAAATTTGGTTTAGCACTTTATATTTCAGTAAATACTATTGAACCAGTTCCTGACTTTTATACATTAGAAGGCGTGACCTCTCGCTCACTGTCTTGTAGCGTTCTATAAGCCGTTGCTCGTATATGGGTGATTGTCAAAATGAAGGAAAACTCTTAGATGAAAAGTGGAAATTTGATTATGATAAATAATGCGATAAATATTAATAAAAATCTATTCTATCACTCCTAAAATAAATAATTTTGGAAGGGGCAGTTTTAAAAGCAAGAAATAAATGCAGTATTTATTATTGAAATAAGGAGAAAGATTTGAGATTAAATGAAGATTGGAAAAGCGGGAAAAATTTTAAATAATATTAAACAAGTTACCAGAAAATTAGAAAATGTAAAAAGTTGTTACAATTAAGTCATCTCTGAAGTTTCTATTACTATTATCTTTATTAAATATAATTATTTTTAAAACGAATAAAAATTATACAACCATCAAAATAAACATTTTTAGAGGTTATGTTAACTTTTAAATTCCCAACGTTCCAGACGAATAACCACAAGCATGCGCAAAACTGTTATTCCGTACTAACGTACTGTAATGATTTCAACAAAACCACTAAGACAAAAGTTTTTTAATATTTATGCAAGAACAATTAACTTTACAATATTGAAGTTACTATAAATGAAAGTTAATATAATATAATATAATTAATAAAATATAATATAATTAATATAATATAATATATAATATAATTATAACTATTTTATTTAACTGGGACTTCAAGTTTTCCCGCAATTTGACAATCACCCATATAACGTATAAGTAGAAATTTGTAACTGCGCTAGTGGCACGGTGGATACAGCGCTCGGCTTTAGATTGATGGATCGCGAGTTCGAGTCTTCCAGATCCAGATTTTTCGGTTTCAGATTTTTAAATGTTTCATTTAAATCATCAATCTGCAGTTAAATGGTATGTTTGAAATCGGACAGACAGGATTCAAAATATAAATTTTATTTTCCATCTAATCTATAAGAATTTTTCAGGAACTAGTTTATCATTTACCTAAAATGTTTAGGTTTGAATTAGTACTGAATTTCCATCCTTGCCCCAAACTCAAGTACAAAGTTCCTTAATATTTCAAAAATTATTTCTTTCCATGTACACTATCCTAAAATACTTTATAATATAGAGGCCATAATAAATGTCTGGTGCATGCACACTGAAGCTAAACATTAACCATAAAAAAGAACTGCTTACAATGTAAGTCCATTTAGAGTTAATTTACCCTACACCTTATTATTAGTAATGAAACATCAGTTACAATTTTGTTACACTTTTATGTCAAACAATTCCCTTCTAGATTTAGTATAATATGGCCACTCAACAGAACTCTGCCGTGAAAAATAAATTAGTTTTTTAACTCTTTTGACAAGAAACTTTAAAACTGATTTATTACATTGAATCTCATGGATAAAACTTCAAAATATTACGTACCAGCCGAACATGATAGTGAACAAACAATACAAGACTTTTTTACCATTTTTTTTTAATTTCGAACATTTTATTAATACTAATGAAAAACAGGGCATTTTTATGACTTAACAACTTTTAACCACAGGTTTTAATTTAAATTTCCATCCTTATGAAGTCTTATTAACTGATAGTTTGATTGCAATAACACTATGGGGAATTTGACTAAAATTACGGCCAAAATTCAAATTTTCAATGTTGCCTTTATTTTTTTTTATTTACTTAAGTAAACGAAGCAAGCCCTTTAAGTGCAACTAGAAGTTACAATCCGTAACTGTATTTAAAAATAGAGAATAATACTTATAAAACTAGGTAGTCACCTTAATTCATATTTGTATAATTTTTGATTTAGTATCACTTACTTTCAGGGTTTTGAATTTAAATGTTTCCAAAAACCATGCTTAATTTTATAGTTGGTGCTCCTTGTCAGTATACGAGAACAAGATTTGATTCGCCACCTTGCCGACGCGTTGCCAATTGCTGCTTCAACGATTTAAGTTCCTCCTATTGCATCTTCGTCTTGTTGCCTGTTATCCATAGGTCTTTTAACTTAAGCAGAGATGCTCTTTTGGCAACTACTAACATTTTTTAAATCGCCTGTGCCTTCTCGTCCGTCGCACAAATGTTTTTGACATGTTTTGGTTTATGTTGGTCATGAGCAGTAAAGCCGAGTCGACAATAATGAGCGTTCTTAAAGTTGTTTTTGGAATGAATTTCCCTAATTTATTAATCATGACCGAACAAAGGTTTTCATTTTCACTACTATTGGTATCAACATTTGAGGAATTTTCACATTCGGTTACAGGAAGGCCAAAGAGGATGAGATTGCATTTTCTTACGGCACGATTATTAATTTCCTTAATCCTGTTTCTGTAACTGCATTCATATTTGAACCATCTGAACGTTTTTCAACTTTATCTGCCCTCCACCACAATCAAACGATCTGTTTGATTATTCATATTTTCTTTAGCAGATTCGAGTCTTGCCAGGACGTTACCAATTTGTGTGGTGACATTGTTAACTGAATCATTGAAATTTTCTGAACGAAGAGCAATAAAAGTTATTTTTAAAAATTACAAATTTTTTTTTATTTTACAAAATTACTGTCAGAAATTAATTTTTCTAAATAAATTGAACTGTCTAATTTTGTTAAAAATATTTTTTGAATTACCATTGGAAGTTAATTTACATTTTCGTTTTCATTAAAATTTTATTCTAATTATGATTTTATTACGCGTAGTTAATATTTTAAGTAATAATTTAATTATTTTAAAACGCTTAGAAGATAATTAATTATGAAATACTACCTAACAATGTAAAAAATTAATTTTAATAATTTTAAACATTAAAATTATTTATATTCCATAAATATGAAATGTATGCAATTTAATTTTAATAAGAATAGAATGTTTGATTAGGTTACAGTATTAATTCATACAATATTTTTAACAAAACTTAGATTGTTTAATTCATGTAGAGAAATTAGTTTTTCACAGCAATTTTGTAAAATAAGAAAAATGTTGAAATTATTGGTAAAACGTTTATTACTATTCCAGAAATTTAAATGATTTAATTAATTAACATAAATTTCTATATTGTTAGGTCGTATTTTAGTAGTGAATTATTTTAAAGTACATAAAAGAAAACTGATTTGTGAAATACTACCTAACAATATAAAAATTTAATTTAATTAATTAAATCATTTAAATTTGTTAATGAGGCTGTAGGGGAATAAAATAAATTCTTATCGAGAGCCCCCAATCTCAATTGCATTACATGTAGATTTCATGTAAAACAATTGAATGTAAATAAACTCGAAAACGAAATAATTTGCGGTAAATTTAAAATGACTGAAGAAAACATTTCAAAACTGTTTAGATCTTTATTTACTGAAAATTAAGAGTAAGGAAAAATAAAATTAAGAATAGTCATTTGTCAACTTTTAACCCTTTCATATTGGTAATGTTTTTTAATATATATAGTTTAGAGATCTGAAATTATCATATTATAAAAAAATAGAAACATAATTTTCACTAGCTTAGCATCTGTATTCTCAAAAAAATTGTAATTTTTAAAATTTGAACTCCTTCCACAATTTTTTACAGGCTTTTTTTAGAATTCTGAAGAACATTACTTTTTGGATTTTAAAAACTTTTGATTTTTCACAAAAATAAAAATTCTAAAATCCATCAGAAAAAATGTTTTGTTTTTTAATTTTACAACTTAGTTTCATTTTAACAACCAAATTATTTGCAGAAAGAGAATTATCATCACTGGAACTAATAAATTTCGATGGGTTAAAATTTCATTATTTACGCACCTAAAATATTAAAATGTCACTACATATAAAATTACAAATTTAGTTAAAAATTAATCAACGATAAACTTAATTTTTTCTATTAGGATTCAAATTTTTTATTGGCTACAAAATAAAGAAATATACAATTTTATGTAACTTACAAGACCAGAAAAATGAATAGAAAAGTTTGAATCAACTATATTTTTTCCGATTTCGTAAATTGATACTCCGGTATCAAGCTCTTTTAAAATTATAATTTTTTCTCCTTTTTTAAAATTGTTATTAATTCTTTTTGAACAATCTTTATCGGATTTATTCTTAGGTTTGTTTACGTCTATTTTTGTTTATTTAATTATCTGTCATTTTTCTAACACTTGAAGTTGATAATTTTAACTTGACTTTTATTTTACCGCATTTGCTATAGTGGGGAGCAAATAATGTATCGTCGCTTGGGAGAAGAACTCTGCTATTTCGATATAGCTCTGAAAACAAAACCAACTCGCAAGTGCTCTGAAAATTGCGCAATTCTATAATTAACATTTAAAGAAAGTGCCATTTCGGAATTGACAGATTTTGTTTTTAAATTTAGGTTGGCAACGCGAAAGATTTTTATTAGGTTAAGAATGTCAGTATAAAAAAACAAGCTTTAGTGATCAATACTAAAACATAGTCAAAGTCCGTTAAGTATCCGTCCAATAAGTCGTACTTCTCCTCTTTCTTTGGTCACATACATTTTCACTCACACGGATCCAATACCCCCTCTGTGAATTCGTATAATATTTTTGCGACTGCGTGAACCAACTTCAGATTGTTTTTAAATAGCAAAACTGTTATTGAACACCGTTGAAAATTGTAAGTATTTTGTGTAAAATTGCATGTATGTATTTTTTTTTGTGAAAAAATTTAACATTCTTCGCGTGTTGATTTAATAACTGTCATCCAACTCTTGAACATAACCTCTAATTTCTTAGTAATAACACTGTAATTTACATCTAATTGTTTGTTGTAAAACGTAAATTTCATTTTGAAAAAGGTAAAGTTCAATACTAATTAAATAATATTGAGTCCTTAACTTAACACGATTATATTTTACTTCTGTCAAGCAGACGATTGTTTCCGTCTAGAAAATTTGCTCAACGACAAAAAAAATGTTTAGAGTTATTTTAACATTAAATTTGTACTTCTGATAATAAATATAATTTTAATACAAAAATAGTAATAAAATTTAACTGCATTTAAAAAAGAATCATTAAAATTATAGCCAAAGATAAACCTCTAACTGATTTCAATTAAAAAAATAAAATATGTTAATAAGATTAATTATTTCAATGACATATTTTGTATATACAAAATTGTATAATTTTTATTCTCACACTTCTCACATACGAACCGATATAAAATATATAAAAAGAAAATCCAATACCTCGTTTGAATCATAAATTATAAATTATTATGTTAAAATAGCTAAATTCCTAAACAAGAAAATGTTTAAATTCTTTTGAAATAAACGAATATTTTTAGATGATATTATTTATAGACAAAAATGTTAATTTAATAGACGTAACAGCACCGTAACTGAAATGTCATTAAAACTATTAATAATTTCGCGCCGATATGAAAGCACATGCGCAAATGAATATACCTTTTGGTGGGGGCATTCGTTAAGTCTGCAATTTTCTACCCTTACAGCCCCGAACTTTGCGACTTATCGGAATTTGACTGTAATTGTAAATTTATTTTTATTCTTAAATTTTTTAAATCACCTGAGCTTGTTTTTTATACAGACATTCTTAATCTAATAAAAATCTTTCGCGTTACCAACCTAAATTTCAAAACAAAATCTGGCAATTCCGAAATGGCACTTTTCTTCAAATATTAATTATAATGGCTCAGTTTTCAGAGCTTTATCGAAATGGCAGTGAGAGTACTCTATCTAATTTTTTTTAAATTCTGTTTAAAGTATGACAAAAAATATTTTTTTATTAAGATTAATATTTAATTTAATTGAATGTAGTTAATAACACAGCCCCACAAAAAAATAAAAGTGTCGTGCGCGGCGGACTAGACTAGTCATTCCCTATGTATTCTGACGCGCTAAACACGAATTCGTTATCAGAATTGGCCTAGCACGTGTAGGTTTGACCCTAACCTCAAAATCGTTAATTAGAATCTGAACCTGTCTCAACTTTAATACATGCCTAAAGCTAATAGAAAGCTTGATTTATAACCTTTAAAATGATTTCTTAAAAATTGTTTTACGATGATTTTTAACGAAGTTATGATGTTTTACTTAAAATCATTTTTTTTCCATTACACCATAATACATCAAATATTGATGTGTTCTTAACATTTAAAAAAAGTCATATTTTAAGTAAAACATCATAACTTCGTTAAAAATCATCGTAGAACAAATTCTAAAGAAGCGTTTTAAAGGTCCTAAATAAAGTTTTCTATTGGCTGTAGGCATGTATTAAAGTTAAGTCAGGTTCAGATTCTAATTAACAATAAGTGTCATTTTTTTATTTTGAGGTTAGAGTCAAACCTAGACGTGCTAGGCCAATTCTGATGACGGATTCGTGTTCAGCGCGTCAAAATACATAGGGAATGACGGGTCGCCCACATTTTCTCCAAAACTCAATTGTCAGAATATCCATTTGACCGAATTTTATTTATCCAAAATTGCATTTATTAGAAATCTCATTTATCCACAAAAGCATTTATCAGAAATCTCTTTTGTCCGAAATTTAAATGATCAGAAATCAAATTTCTCTGAAAATGCATTTACCAGAAATCTCGTTTGTCCGAAATGTAAATTGTCAGAAATCTAATTTATCCAAAATTGTCATTATCAAAAATTTAATTTATCCGAAATATCATTTATCTGAAAAGCTTTGCTGAGCTCGAGCGACTGTTATTCCTTGTCGGGATGCAGATGCCCTTCGGGGACAGCCGGGGTCGAGCCTACTGGGTGCTTGAGCATACTCTCTTGGGGGTGTAAATTCGGCTTCGGTGAAAAGGTGGTATGGGTTGCCAGCCCATTCTACCAAAACTAGATGGCCCAAATGTAAATGAAGCCTCGGATAATACTAGCCATTAGACCTCTGGCTCAATGGCCCCATCTACTGAAAGCGAACCAGATACCCGGAGATTCATTTGTGAGATTCCTGGTTGTGGGAAGATATGCTCCTCGAAAACTGGTCTGACACTTCATAAGAGGTGGAAACATCCAGTTGGGTCTGAGCTGGTCGAGGTTACTAGCTTTGCTTGCGAAGTTGCTGACTATGGGAGAAGTTTTGACTCCATGGCCGGACTAGGGCAGCATATGAGGATAGAACATCCTGTTGAGAGGGACCGACGAACGAACACCACTAGAGTAAAGGAGAGATGGACGGATGAGGAATGGAGAATGTTGGCAAGAAGTTAGGCTGAGTTGTTGGTGCAGCAGGAAGACGATGGTAGAGGGCGATTCCTCAATATCCTTCTTCAGGCGGAATTTCCGAATAGAACTTTAGAGTCAATAAAAGGGCGTAGGAAGAACCCCGAATATCGTAGGGTTGTGGAGTTGTTGGTAGAAGAAATTAAGACTCGGCGGGAGGACCGTACACCTGTGGTGGAGGAGAAGGGGGTATCCTCTGGACCCCTGCCTATGGTGGATAATGAGTTTGTGAATTTCTTTGATACAGTTCAACAGCCGCCCGAGGGTGATGATAGTTATAAGATTCAAGAGCTGGTTAACATCTGTAAGGACACTAGAATTGACTCTAAAGAGACGACGAAGGAAAGGTAAGCATTATACCTTAAGGGAGTGCTGCCCAAATCAAGGTCTAAGTTTAGAGGAATATCAGCCCAGAGTTCGAAGAAGAAGATGTCGAAAAGGAAAAGTTGTAGATGTGAGTATGCTGAAACTCAGGTTATGTGGGCGAAGAATCGCAAGCGATGTATGGATAACATCTTGAATGGTACGGCAAAGGTGGTACAACCTCCAAGAGAGGTGATGGAACCATACTGGGTGAGAGTTTTTACCCAGGAGCCGGATGTAGAACCGGAATTTGACATACATCAGGTAGTGTTTGAGATCGTTTGGTGTTTCAGATAGTTTTGTGAACT